>JAJJWW010014413.1:0-600000 GCA_023531295.1 Papaver armeniacum
AGCTAGTCATTGTAAAGAAGAGAGAGCCGGCGATCAGATTTTGGCATGCAGTTATGTATGAAGTCAGTATAAGAAATCAATAAATCAACCAAGGGAGGTATATATTACATGAAAAAAGTAAACAACAAAACATTGCACATCTTTGTTTTGATAATTTCATGTTCTGTACATATGCAACTCAAACATTACATATGTTCTCTGGTGGTGATGGAGGCGAGGCATGTGAGGGTAGGTGTGGTGATGGTAGAGAAGGCGAGGTCAATGGCGGTGGTGGGATTGGAAATGCATGAGAAAATTAATCAGGAAGTGTGATGTTGGGCAGAGTTGGGGATGGAAATGGAGGTGGTGGTGGTGATGACAGAAGTGGAGGTGGTGGTGATGAGAATGATGGTGGAGGTGGTGGGGGAGGAAATGGAGGTGGTGGTGGTGATGACTGAAGTGGTGGTGGTGGTGGTGATGAGAATGATGGTGGAGGTGGTGGGGGAGGAAATGGAGGTGGTGGTGGTGATGAGAATGATGGTGGAGGTGGTGGGGGAGGAAATGGAGGTGGTGGTGGTGATGACTGAAGTGGAGGTGGTGGTGATGTGAAGTTGGAAAATGATGGTGGTGGTGGTGATGAGAATGATGGTGGAGGTGGTGGTGATGAGAATGATGGTGGAGGTGGAGGTGATGTGAATGATGGTGGAGGTGGTGATGGGGAGGGTGGTGGTGGTAGAGATGGAGGAGGTGGTGCCGTCCGGGAAGGTGGGGGTGGTGGTCGGTGAGGTGGTGGGTATTTGGGAGATGGGGGTGGTGATCGTTGAGGCGGTGTGTATTTGGGAGGCGGGGGTGGATATTTTGCTGGGGGTTTAACCGGGGATTTGCAGCAACATTTACATTCCACGGGTCTCGTGACGTAAGTCCTTTTCAATACAGTAACTACTTCAACCAAAGGTTTGCACACATCTTTAGAAACTGTCCTTCCAATCTTTGAACATATACTTCGGCACTCGCTTGTACACCATCCACACATTCCTTTCGAATGTACTTTATACGCATAACATTTGTCAGCAGCTGCACTTTGATAGGCCTCGGCTGATGCTAACTCTACAATATGCAAAACAATGAATTACGTTGGTAAAAACTAAAAAGTTGCGTACTGTCTTATGTTCGGCGTAGGTGACTCTCACAAAGTGAGAGGGGCCGTCATCCTTTTCATTTCCGGAAAATGGGTCATTTGTCCAAAAAAAAATTAAAACACGGTTCAAATGGACGAGTAAAAAATTTTATGGGTGAAATGAACAAAGAAAAATAGCAGAGGATGAAAGTGGATTCATCCCTGGCCTTAAACTTAAAAAATAGCAAGGATGAAACTGGATGCATCCGATTTTGTGTCCTTTTTACCCAGGAAATTTTACCCAGGAAATTTTCTGTCCTTTTTACCCAGGAAATTTTCTGTCCTTTTTACCCAGGAAATTTTCTGTCCTTTTTACCCAGGAAATTTTGATTTTGGTCTTTTTAACCAATTTTGTGTTTCATCTTTCGAAGGAACTTTTTTAAAAAGAAGATCTAATGAGAAGGTATCCGATAATTACCTGATAAACCAAGAATTACGAACAAAAATAGAACAAGAAATGAAGTGCTCGTAGACACTTTCGGCGCCATTGTTTTGCTTGGACATTTTGTGATCAAAATTGAAGATCTATATATAACCGAAGTAAATGATCCAACTTGGGCACTTTCAAAATTGTTGTTTTCATTAACAAATAATACTATATAAGGCAAGTGTATCAAGGCTGAACCTTTCTAAGCTAGATCGTGTGGTAGTCTGAATTGAGACGGACTATTTTTTAACGTGGGCACACGTTATTTAGTTAGTGTTATCACCAGATAACGTTAGTCCTGTATCTAGTGGGATATTGGTTTATAAAGTGGTATCAACTGTGAGTTATTTATTGCCCGGGCATTTATATATCTGAAGTCATTTCTCAACGGTGAATGAACTTTAGCGATTGATCAGGGCACTTGACAAGAAACGCTGTGTACTATAGTCCCGTGCCCAAAGCAATATTATTATTCGAGTTTGTGACTTGAAAAAAAGTTACGAATACACTAATTTTCTGCTGAGAAAACTGGCCCCCCAATCTGTAAATCTTGTGAGTTTAGTCCTCAATAACACTGGGATTAATCGTTAATCCCTACTCTAATCAATGTATATCGTAGCAAAACTGAAGTCAAGAAGTCTATCCAACCTAGGCGGCCATATATATCATCTCTCCCACTAACTCGGTGTCCTTTCTGAACCACGACTCCGAAATGACGCATTCAAGTCTATGAAGTGTGTGAAGTCAGTCGGCAAAGTCGTCGCTCATTTCATTTGGCACTTTCCGTTGACTGACAACTACAACGATCCTTGACCTTTATACATAAATCAATCCGTGGGACACAGTTTAATACGGTACGTGTCTTTAAACTCGAACCAAGTAACACTCTGATAGCGACTTTCAGAGACTGCAGCTTTGCACGCCACTCGATCTGAACAAGGTACCCTTCGCATTAGAGGAGTCTCATGCTGGAATCCTATGCGAAAAACTTGGAAAAATGTCTAGTGTTCTTAAGTTGAGTTCCAAAAGCGTTTTCTACGGTGACGGAGCTAGAAAATAAATGTTTGGGTGGCTTGAAAATAAATTGGCTTGACTTAAACTAGTTTAAACCTATTGTTTAGACTTTGATTTTTTTTTTAACCAAACGCAACTACACTATAAAATGTAAGCTTTTCTGGACTTTGGGCTGGCTTAAGTCACTACATAATTTCACCCCTAGTTTTCTAGATATTTAGTTTGACGATTTTGGGACGTTTACAGGGATGGAGCCCAGGGTTGACTAGCCGTGATTCTGCCCCTAAAATCGTTAGTCTATTAATGTCCCCACGTTAATATATGCGCATCAAATTCCTGGAGGGTCGACTTTAATAAATTTGACACGCTTTTAAAAAACTTTTGTAAACTTCCACCATTTTTCATTTAGCACTGTAAAACTCAATTTTCAAAGCGACCAATCCTTTTGAGTGTTAGCATCCGAAAATTATTAGATTTAAGACCCTTAACACTAACTTACGTTATGTCACATCACATGACCCACTTAAAACCAACAAACTTTGGTGTATGCTTAAGGCAGGAAAAATAATTGTAAAACTCTTTCGATTGATAGAGAAAGAGGGCAAAATAAGCTCTACCTCGATATTTTTTTTATTTTATTTTTGTGTTTCAGCGGAAGCTTTGGGTAACTCAAAAGGAATCAGATTGGAGGAAATGAAAGAAGGGGTTTTAGTTCATGGAAACATTTCACAATAGATACGACATATTGGTTGGTGGATGTGATGAAGGACGCGATGGATTATCACTGTGAAAAAAGGAGATGACCGAGAAGAAAGGGAGAAGCATCTTTCCCGTGTGAAGTTAAGGAGAATGAGGCAGAGAGATATTTTAGAGTATCTAGAGTACGAATAGGTGATGGTCCAATATCTTATGCTCTTTTTATTCCTTGTGGAGACGGAGGTTATTATTGGGGTGTGCTTTGTAAGGATATTTTAAGAGTGTTGCAGGAAAATAACTTTGAAAATGCGGGGGTCTAACAACCACACCCAACAATTCGTTTGGAAATACGAGAGGACTTACTCCAATACACTTTCTAGAGAATCAACTAGACAGTCAGAATCAATCTAGAGTAAAGTATATCAAAGAGCTTAATATCTCTAACTCTTAATTCAATCCGCAATCAGCAAATAGAAATCTGCGAGCCCGATTGAATATAAGAGGAGTTACTTGAACGGTACCAAAGACCAATGTTCAAGTGTCAATCAATGTAGATCAACAACCAAAGGTTGGATATTCTAATTGACTGACCTTAACGCACAACCTGTGATATTTCAATTATATAACAAAATATAATGCGAAAAGAAATAACACAAACACCAGAATTTTGTTAACGAGGAAACCGCAAATGAAAAACCCTAGGGACCTAGTCCAAATTGAACACCACACTATATTAAGCCGCTATAGACTCTAGCCTACTACCAATTAACTTCGGATTGGACTGTAGTTGAACCCTAATCAATCTCACACTGATTCAAGGTACAGTTGTGTTCCTTAAGTCTCCGATCTAGCAGGATACTACACATTTGATTCCCTTAGTTGATCTCACCCACAACCAAGATTTGTTATGACCGAAGTCTAAGACTTGATAAACAAACTGTCTCACACCGAAAAAGTCTATAGGATTGAATAAATCTGTCTCCCACGAAACACCCAAGAGTTTTTTTTCCGTCTTTTGATAAATCATGGTGAACAAGAACCAATTGATAAACAGAGACTTATATTCCGAAGAACAACCTAGTATTATCAATCACCTCACAATAATCTTAATCGACTAGCGAAAAAGATATTGTGGAATCACAAACGATGAGACGAAGATGTTTGTCATTACTTTTATCTTGCCTATTGGAGAAATTAATCTCGAGTCAATTATTTCAATTGTACGCAGTACGATATAATCGGTCAAGATCATAACACGCAACTACAAGAGAATAGTTGGGCCTGACTTCACAATCCCAATGAAGTCTTTCAAGTCGTTAACCTACAGGGTCTCGATAGAAACCTAAGGTTAAAGGAGAATCGACTCTAGTTATGCAACTAGTAACACACAAGAGGTGTGGGGATTAGTATTCCCAGTTGTTAGAGTTCTC
The DNA here is from genome assembly GCA_023531295.1 of Papaver armeniacum. Taxonomy (NCBI): domain Eukaryota; kingdom Viridiplantae; phylum Streptophyta; class Magnoliopsida; order Ranunculales; family Papaveraceae; genus Papaver; species Papaver armeniacum. The sequence continues at coordinate 4,724 of JAJJWW010014413.1, forward strand.
CTTTATATAGTTTTCAAATCAGGGTTTGCAATCCAAGTTACCTTGGTAACAAAGCATTCAATATTCACCGTTAGATGAAAAAACCTGATTCAGCCAAGATAATATCTTTCAACCGTTAGATCAAACTTAGCTTGTCATACACAAATGAAATATACCCTCATTTGGGTTTATTTAACCGTACCCAAACGTGTACACCATGTTGGTTCACAAATAGTTAACCGAGGTTAGCCATATGATTACTCTCATATCAACCTTATTCATCTTAACCATAACTAGTTCAAGTGACTCAAATGAAACTAGTTAAAGAGCCGTTCAATTGCTATATTCTCATAGAAGTATACAAGAAAACAATTGAAGCAAAATCAGTTTGATTTACTCGAATCAATACACGAACATTATAGCCATGGTTTGCAGAGATTGCATTCCTTATTATGTAAATGTTTAGGTTCATGTACACAACCGATTTTAGAAAATAACCACTTATGTATGCGTACGGGTATGCGTACTTAAGTAACCGGATTTGAGTTTGTTTTGGTTTTCAAACTCAGCAGAAATTCACGGACATGAACTTTCCATTAGTATGCGTACATGTACGCATACTTTGGTAACTGGTTTGAGTTGGTTTTGATTTCCAAACTCAACAGAAATTCACGGAGAAATTCACGGACATGAACTTCCGCCAGTATCCTTAGCCAGTCTCCATCAACCATTTAGTACTCACACACGTATGTATACATTTGGTTCCCGGTTTTGGACTTATACACAAATGTGCGAACACACTATATGCTTATATACAAAGATGGTTACATGATTCTAAGCTCTTTATTTCAATCATTGAAACATTCTTAGAGGATGACAATAACCGTTTTCGCACACTATTAGCATCAAAGCAATTTTCAAGATATTGAAGTAATCATTATTGAAACATTCCAAGTATACACCAAATGATTGTATCACACAAACCATGTAAGATGTTACACGACAATTTTCACATGATATAAGATGAACTTGGTTGAAGTGAAAGCTTGCCAACACATATTTCGAGAAACATGTAAGCGAGATAAACTCAGCTCGAAATATCAAATGTGTATATAGAAAACTATATCGTAATACGACTTATGTCTCAATATAGGAGATAGAGTTAAAATAGACTTTCCAAGTGATAGATGAGTTTAAGTCTCCACATACCTTTTGTCGATGAAGTTCCACAAGCTCCCCTTAGTAGTTCTTCGTCTTCAAATGATAAACGCCGTGAAAACTAACACTACACCATATTCAATGATTAGTAACTAAAATTCGTAACCAACATGTAGCCGTTACGAATTCGTAACTGAAATTAAAATTTAGTAACGGTTCAAGTTCAGTTACGAAATAAAATTACCTTAGTGACGGCCCATCCCATGTTACTATTAGAAACCGATAGAAAAAATCGTGTGAAAAGAGCGTGTCTTTGGGTAACACCTAAGTTTACGCGTGCTCTGTACATGTGTGAGAAATCTAACCCTAACTTATACTTATCTTCTTTTCTCTTTCATTTTCATTCATCCACAACATCGCAGCCTCCATGAGGAAAACATGAACAATCTCTCAATCTCTCAGGAAGGCTTGTTTATCAGAAACCTTCGTCTCCGTCTATTACTCTCGATCTTTCAGTATCTCCGTCTCTCGCTCTCAATCTCTCTTGCTATTTATCGAAGAAGATTCATTAAAATCAACAAGAAAAAGAACTTTTCTGTTTGTCCTAGTATCTCTACCTCGATTCAAAGGTAAAGCATCCTTTGAGTTTTGTTCAAAATCAATACTTCTATTTAGCGATTTTAGAGCTGATTGCTTAGGTTTTGATCTTGTTTCAGACTAATGTTGTTTGTTTGAAGCGATGAAGAAAACCTAAAATCCAAAATCCAGATTTCTCTTCAAACATCATGATGAATAGCTGACGATGATCAAGATATGGGTGGTTGAGGGTAACTCTTTTCTATTGTTTTATCGATTACACCCCAAAAATTTCAATTAGGGCTTCCAATTTTGTGCTTTTATATGTTTCTAGATTTCGTTTACTGAACTTTCTTTGTTGTATGTGTGTTCGATTTTCAGATTTATATCTCTCTTTGTTGTCTGTGTGTTAAATTTTCAGATGAGAAGGATGAGCTATATACTGAACTCTGGCATGCTTGTGTTGATTCTCTTGTTAACATTCCTCATGTTGGTGACAAGGTTTTCTAACTTCCTCAAGGTCACTTGGAACAGGTTATGGTCGAAATTGTGTACATGTTTACTGTTACATCAATGTTAATAGTGATGTTAAGTCTTATTATTTATGTTTGATTTGGGTTTGTAGGTTGAAGCATAGACCAATCAAGAATTTGATATACAATTGCCAAAGCACAATTTGCCTTCAAAAATTCTTTGTTGGGTTGTATATGTGCAGTTAAAGGTATATGAATTTCTCTATGAGTCTCAATATACCATAGTATTATGTGTTCAAACTAGTTAATTTTCATTTAGCGTTCTTAGATTTTTACTTTGGTGGGGATACTTGTTGTTTCAACTTGGTGTTACAGGCTGAATTAGAAACTGATGAGGTGTTTTGCGCAAGGGACTTTGCTTCCTGAGATGATGGTCGGATACTCATTCAATTTGCTTGTATGGTTGTTTTATCTGGACTCTGCATGTGGCTAATTCTGATACGTATTGATCTCTATACCTTGGTAACTATTACTATAAAGGCGGAATTCAGAATAATAATAGACGAGAAACTTAGAAATGAGAATCACAAGTAGTAATTCAAAGAAAATATCTTCTCTTGGATTATGAACAAGAAAACGATTACAATTCTCTCTTTGTTACGCTCACAATCTCTCTAAACAGTGGATTAACCTTAAACTGTTTGCTAAGCTTGCACAAGTATTGTTGTAAGCTTTCTCTAGGTTTTATGTGCCTAGTATCTGTGTGTGGCCAATAACTTAACACACTAACTAGATGTGTTTAGTTATGAGCTAAACATCCCTATTTATAGGATTCGTTTGGTTTCCCAAACCTCTTAGGAATCTATTTCCTTTTGTAGGACTAATTCCCTTTCTAGGTATATATTACCTAAACTAAGAATACTGCTCAAAACAATACTCCTTCCTAAACTAGGAATTTATCCTAAACAAGGAATCCTTCCTAATGTAGCATTCTATCCTCAATTGTCTTGAGGATCGCTAGTCCCAGGGAAGGAAGATACACATGTATCATGCGCCCTCCCTTAAGAACTTTAACTCTTGTGAAAGTTATATTTGTAGGTTATGGAACTCGTGAGTTCCTTTCACCCTGTTGAACCATCTTTCCTTTCCTAGGGAACTTGACCTTGACATCTACTTAGGAAAGTCTCATTCTCTTCGCTGGCGTGTCTCTGTCGCTCTTCGCTCCATAATGCAATCTTCTTCGAGTGATTCTTCTCTATCAAACCACAAGTCTTCCACATGTGGCAAGATCATCTTGTCATCTCCATCATCATCTAGTAATGGTGGTTCAAACATACTTAACCTTCTTAGGTCTTCTTCTTGTTGTTTGGTAATGTATTCCAAACTAACTCTACTCGGTTTCTCGTTTCAAGAGAACGGATCACAAGGAGAATGAACTTTGTGCTAGCATTCACCAACCGCTTAACCTCGAGTGGTCAGTAATCAAACTTGCTCCCTCAAGAGGAGAATCAATAGCTCGTATTACAAAAGCTTTCCCATCTTTGGTAAAGGTATACTTCGCTCCATCCTATGTAAAACCGCATCTCGATCCCACAAGTAAGGACTACCAAGTACAACTTGACAAACATCCAATGGAACCACGTCGCATGTAACCTCGTCAATGTATGACTCATCAAAAGCAAACTTGAACGCATTGTTCGCAACCCGTAGCCCACCTTCCTTTTGAAGCCACCCTAAAGGATATGGTTTGGATGTTTGAAAGTCTTCAAACCCAACTTCTGTACCAAAGAATGTGAAAGTAAATTCTTCTGACTTCCCGGGTCAATAACAACATCTATTAGTGTTGTCTTAACCTGCATCTTAACCGTGAAGAGTCGTTCCCTAGGATCGTCCTCCATAAGTTCTTCTACGCCTCCTGCCATTAGAGAGAGCTTTTGATTAGGTTTTGTTAGTCCTTTGACTTCTTTTGGAGCTTGTGCGACTAGTGTTGCCATCATGGCTTCTTTCTTCTGCAACCCTTTTGGTTTTAGATTAGGATACTTCATCCAACACTTGTCAACAACATGCCCTGTTTGTTTGCAATGAGTGCAAATCAACCCTTCTTTGTCTTTAGACTTCCTATCTTCTTTGCTCCTTTCATCTCCTTTAGCGACGAAACTTCCAGACTTTCCCTTAACGTTTCACCCGACATCGTTTTCTTCTTGCCTTCCTTCGATGGCATTAGCTTTTATGCTTGCTTCGGAGATAGTATCCACCGAAACATCTTCAACTCCTTCCATATATACTCATGGAACCGAAAAATATATTTCATGTAGATAACATAATCCCCAAGTCTAAGTCCAAGATCATAGCTTGATTCTGAAATTCAAGTATATTCTTGTACGGTTTGGTTGTAAGTCCGCTTCAAGTTGTACCACTTGAACCATCTCTCCTCGAGGTAGCCAACAGATAAAATCTGTTTCCTTACAACCGCCTTGAATCTTTTCCACGACAATACTCTCTTACCTAGGTTTTGTCTTTGATAAGCTTTCCACCAAAGGTTAGAGCATGCTTTTGTAGCTTCAATGTTTGCGAAAGTTATCTTTTCCTTTGAACCATATTCAAAGAAAGAGAAATACGTCTTTAGACGTTCAATCCAATCATCCAATTTTTCTACATCGACACTCCCATCGTAAAGTGGAATATCAACACGAAAATCAATTTTCGATTCTTACCATGAGGTTTAGTTGATGTAGTACTTTTAAGAAACTCACTTCTCTTCTTTTTTCTCCTCATCCTTCATCTTCTTCTTCTTCTTCTTCTTCTTCTTCTTCTTCTTCTTCTTATTCTTCTTCTTGCTCTTCTTCCGAATCATTTTTCCCGAATCTGCGGGTGAAGGTGTAACCTTTTCTTTGTCTTCTTCTTAGGTGTATGAGAACGAATACATTCACTCAATTCTGAAGAGTAACTTGAATAGACTTCATGTCCGTTTTGTAACGTAGCCACCTTTTCTTCCATAGTTTGTGGTTCGCCTTCCTTAGGATCATCAACTGACTTTGTCATCCTTGATCTCCTTGTTTTCCTAACGTCTTCTTGCTTCTCCAGTACCTCACCAAGCTTTATGTAGAGAGATCTAGTGAAAACCATAAACCACAGGGATTTACCCTAGAAACTAACCTTGCTCTGATACCAACTTGATACGTATTGATCTCTATACCTTGGTAACTATTAATATAAAGGCGGAATTCAGAATAATAATAGACGAGAAACTTAGAAAACATAATACAAGTAGTAATTCGAAGAAAATATCTTCTCTTGGATTATGAACAAGAAAACGATTACAATTCTCTCTTTGTTACGCTCACAATCTCTCCAAACAGTGGATTAACCTTAAATGTTTGCTAAGCTTGCACAAGTATTGTTGTAAGCTTTCTCTAGGTTTTCCGTGCCTAGTATCTCAGTGTGTGCGTCAATAACTTAACACACTAACTAGATGTGTTTATTTATGAGCTAAACATCCTTATTTATAGGATTCGTTTGGTTTCCCAAACCTCTTAGGAATCTATTTCCTTTTGTAGGACTAATTCCCTTTCTAGGTATATTACCTAAACTAAGAATACTACTCAAAACAATACTCCTTGCTAAACTAGGAATTTATCCTAAACAAGGAATCCTTCCTAATGTAACATTCTATCCTCAATTCGTCTTGAGGATCGCTAGTTCCCAGGGAAAGGAAGATACATATGTATCAAATTATTTGCATCTTTACTGGGAAGAGGTGTCTGGTATTGAGAAGGAAACTTCTAGGTTTTCTCTCGGGAGCCATTCACGTTCTTTTTGCAAGATCTTTGGTGGTTTTTCTGTTCTAAAGCGGCATGTTGATGAATGCCTTCCTGTGCTAGTTTGTTTTCCAATCGAAATTTATAAAATCTTGTATATGCTACACTAAACCCGTTCTCTTCAGGAAATTTAATATCACATAATTTTTGTGTATCTGTTTGAAGCTAATTGGCTGATTTCTTAAAGGTTAGGTAAACTATTTGTTTTGTCACAAGACATATCTCAACAACTTCCGCCGCAAGAATCGAAGGCTAGGGATTTGCATGGGGTTAGAGTGGCACTTTATCCATGTGTATCGTGGTAAGTTGGACTGTACCTTGATTATGAATTTTCTATGAATTCAGTCCATCATGGAGTCAGTATTTTTTCAGTACTAAATATATCTGGCACAATGAAATCATACTATGTTTTGTTAATCAATACCGGTTGTTCAGCATAAATTTCATTTGCTCTTGAAAAATTGAATTATATAGCTCGATCTTGCACACTTTTTAAGAATGTTGAATGGGATTTGAAGAAAGAATTGTAGTCACACTGCTCCAATGGTCGGTCAATTGTTGTGTGTATTTTAGGTTTCTTTTAAGAGAGGGATAGATCTAATTTGGTGTATTCATGTTTTTTCATGCAGCTTTTGTGATTTCTTTTGATGGACCAGATTGTGTAAGCTTCAACTCCTTAAGGATTTTAAGATCGCTATTTGAAGGTGGACCATCTAGAGAACTAAAAAGAAGGAAACGCAAGGTATAACAGATCAGAAACTTTGTGATTTCTTTATTTTCAGATAAAAGTTCATATTTTTTGGCATCAGTAGATATTATGACTTTGATTGTCGCGAAAAGAAGCTATGTTGGAAATTTAAGATGTTTATGCAATTTGTTTCATCCCTATTTAGTTGTTATGATGGACACCTATGCATATTGTATTGATATGTAATCACTAAGTATGTTGATCATTTTCTCCTTGTTAACTCCCTTTGTAGGGATTTAGCAACATGTTAGTCTGTGGCCTCTTTTTCAGTATCTCTTAATACCCGATCACTTACTTTACTTTTGTTTACTTTGGCGGGGTTCGGAATGGCTACTTTGAATGTGCATCAAGATCTGTCCTTACAATAAAATTGCAATTGAAAGCTCAAATGGATAGATAGCAACATCGAAGAACCGGTGCGCAAGTGTTGGTTTGCTTTGTGTTCGGTAGGAGAAGAAGTTCCCGGATCGCCAGAACTCTAGCCATCTCTTGTGGTATCTAATCACGTTTGATGAACTATCGAAGAAGAGGGCATCAGGTAATTAATAATTACAGTTTCTTCCATTTGTTGCAATAGAGACACTAAGTTGTATCAGTACTCAATCTTATGTATTACTTGTTGTCTTGTCTTATGAAATCCAACAAGCTCAAATGTTTTGTCTTGTGTCAATATGTTGTGTGAGAGTTTGCGAAAATCTATTTATAAATCCATTGTTTTCTTTCTTGCAAATGAAGCAGTTATCAGGATTATTGAGGACAAGCGAATATTGAATTAGATAAAGAAACAAGTGGATTCAGGTAATCTTGTTGGTACTGGTGGAACTCTTAGATTTTAAGATGAGAAAAGAGTCATCTGCCTATACTTAGCGAGTTATGAATCATCCTGACGTTGAACCTAAGTATCATTGAACAAATTGATAAACATATATATAATGATTTGAACAATGTTTGCTTCATTTTTTCTTTGTGGAATGAGTTTCTAGTAGAGTGACTTCTTTTGAATGAAATGTTTGAATGTAGAATGAATGTTTGAATTGGATGGAATGACAACAATTCCAGGGGATAGGGTACTGGCAGGGTAAAATAAAAGAGGTGGTGAATTAATTTTGACCAGTCAATGAAGACTGGCCTTCTTTTATTTTAGTTACAAAAAAATTAGTAACGGCAAAATAGTGTTACTAAATTTTTACCAGGATAATAGGATTCGGTCAACGGCGACTTAGTCAATATATTTGTAACTCTAGTTAAAATTTAGTAACGGTTCTTCGGTGGTTACTAATTTTCATTTGGTAACGGACTAGTTTCCGTTACGAAAACAGTTACAACCCCGGATTCGTAACGGCAACATGTTGGTTACGAAAATTTGCTACACCCCCTTTTGAAACGGTTTATCTGTGTTACAACCCCATTTAGTGACTGAAATAATAAGTTAATAAACGCAAAATATGGTGTAGTGTAAGCTCAACTACACAATCTATGTCCTAGTCTGAGACATCTATAAATAGGCTAGAAATCAAGACTTATAGTTTTGATCACTAACATTGACAAACATGCTTGAGATAGCAACGCATGCGAGTTCGACCGAGCAGTGCTCTAACAATCTCCTCCTTTGTCAATTTTAGTGACAAAACTATCAATACATATGGATTACAAAATAAATAAAAATTGTAGCTTCTCATCCAAATGCTTGATCTCCTTGGCATCTTCAACACGACCCAAAAACTTCATCACTTCCAAGTACTCCATGATTCTAAACGTGTTCAACTCAGCATCATAGTTGTTGAACATCCGTAGCGATAACAATGAGAAAACAAATGCTCTCAATCATTGTCATAGTATTATTACACAACATCAAAGTTCAATTGTATCACAACTTTGACAACAATATTATGGTGATATGTATCACTCCCCCTTAGTCAATACTTCATCTCAACATGAAAACCACTCCCCCTTACATAATGATCCGTAAACCGTATGTATTTGTAATATGAAACTACACATTAATTTTCCCCTTTTTTGTCAATATAAATTGGCAAAGGTACGAAAATTAGTGGGATCCTCATGAAATTTTCATAGACATACTTCATGACCAAAATAGAATACCATACCAACTTATTTAGATGCCATCATAAAGCTGAAGCTAAATGCATTCATCAAGGAGTTTATAAAGATACAAGATAACCCCTATAATATTCCACAACCGCACTCCCCACAAAGATTTGGCAATTAAGCACAAGTTCAAAAAGAGCTCTCCCCCATTAAATGTCATTCCCGAAAGAACAACAAAGGCGACCTTGCTTTTACAAGAAAAGAAGGATTTCTTTGGATATAACCAAATCACATGAAAGACATGAATTTGTATCCAAAATATTCAATTGAAATAACGACAAGAGAACTCATGGTTAGTTCAATTTGAATACACAACTAAATTAACCAAGTGATCAATTCAATTGGCCATGCTCGACATAAGAGAACTTACGGAGCAACACAGTATATGCACAAGATGTGGATCGAAGAAGACCAATACTCATGCGGAATACACAAGGATTCATTCTATTTTCTATCACTATTTGCACAATGACATGCAATAGACTTAATCCTTGTAAACAAAAGTTTTATCCTTTCTTTTATCAAAATAATGACATAAAAGGCTTTAACTTTGGTAAGTCAAAAATTCATTGTATCTTTTATCAATACTTTCATATCGACATAATAGAGATAACTTTTGAAAAAGTATGGGACAGTCACAAGTTCACGGACGTAAACAACATATCCCATAACAATTTGCAATATATAAAATCATAAAGATTAAAATTGCAAAAATCATCTTCCAAAAAACTTAGAATTTAAATAAATAAATATAAAAACATGAAGATGAAAACGTTGGGCATATCTATGTGTACTCACAATAATGGATATTCCAAACCCTAGCTATTCTTCTAAAAACATAAGAAAATAAGTTCTCATAAGAAGATTTACTAGACATTGAGACCTCTAAAGAATTATTTATCGTCCCCGAACTCCTTGTCATCAACAACCATAGGTACGTAAGGTTCGTGAAGAAAGGAGTCAATTCCAAATGCACCTTCTAGGTTGATGATGTCGAACCAGGGCCTTCTGAATTTCGAGAGTTCTCATAACAAAAGCCTTTATTTGTTGAATCTCCTTCCTTGTTTCCTTCAACTCTTCAAGAACGCCAGAAAACTTCTTAGAATTTGAAGGAACAACTCTTGGCTTCCTCACATTCCTTCTTTTTCTTTTCAAAGTTGGAGGAAGCGGAGATTTCTCTTTTTCCTTCATGATTGATGGCTTAACAATCATATTAACATCTTTTCCATCAGAACACATGATGCTTCGAGTATCCATAAACGTATGGGTTTGTGAGAGGAAATCACAATCTCAACAAGTAGTCTTAAGATAAAAGAAGTTTCAGGGAAGGAAAAAGGAATGTAGGGTTACGCAACCTTTAACAGGTTCGTGCACGCACAACTCTGAACCCTAGAGAGAGTAGAATTGTCGAGAATAACCCTCTTTTATTGAATACAGAGGGAAGTCCCTTCCAATATCAATTAGATATGAAAGAATTCCAAATCATACAACAAATCTAAGAAAACAAAACAAAACAAAACAAAAAATTCTTTAAGCCTGAGGTGTGCACAATCTTGTCTCTTTTAATCAGGCATATGAGACAGGATGCACCAAAACAACACAATTAAGTTGTGCTGCGGTGGACAAGAATTTGTCCACCATAACCTTTTTGAAAGGAATTCATAGACCCATGTCTATCAAATTGTTTAGACCGTACTCTTTTCTCTAGTGGTCTTGACCTATCTTTGGAAACCAACTTCTTTGAAGAGGATAAAATCTTACATACCTCAGCGGTTTTTTGAACAAGTTTAAGCTTGTTTGCTAGGAGATTTGCTCTTTGTTGAAGTTTCTTGACATGTTTTATATTGTGTTTATAATTGAAACACTTTGAAAGTTTATGACCTTTGAGTGAACAATAAGAACATGTCAATGGATAAGATGATTCAGACACCCGAGATGTGCAACTTGCTAGGCATAGAGTGGAACCTGAAAAATCAGACAAAGATTCCAACATAAAGGTTAATTTTTTCTTCCAGATTGGTTGAGTCTTCTTCTGGAAGAATATCAAGATTGATGTATGTATTTCTACAGTTATCAAAATCAATATCTTCACAAATAAATGCAACACTTGATTTTTCGTCTTCATTGGAACCACATTGATCAGACATTTCATCAAGAGTTGCAGCAAAACCTTTGTTCCCAGTGTATTTTCTACGGTTCAGACACTCATTTGCAAAATGACCAAAACCTTTACACTTAAAGCACTGTGCATATCCTCATCATCATCCTCATCAACATCCCTGTTTTTAGGAGGAATGCGATTGTGAGGTTTACCTGATGATCTGGGTTTGTCTCTGGAGAACCGTTTACTTCTCTTTAATAAGAGATCTCTAAACTGTCTTGTGATCAAAGAGACTGATTTGTCGAGATCTTCATCAGATGAATCATCCTCAGAAAAATCATCCTCAGAGACATAAACACTTTTACTTTTGTCAAGTAATTTAGTGTTCTTTTGTGCTTTAAAGGAAACATCCTTTCCAATTTTGGATGTATGCTCATGATTAAAGATCTTTAGCTTTCCAACCAGTGTATTTCTGGAGAGAGCATCAAGGTTATTTCCCTCAACGATGGCATGATTCTTAAAATCGTATCTAGATGGCAGCGATGTGAGAATTTTCATCACAATGTCCTTTTCAGGAATAGTCTTACCTAATGCAAAGGATGCATTAACAATTTCAGACACTTTGTGATTAAATCCATCAAATGAATCTTCATCTGCTTTACGAAGGTTTTCCAAATCGGAATTTAGGTTTTGAAGCCTAGCTTCCTTGTCATTGGTATTCCCTTCAAATACAGTTTCTAAGATATCCCAAGCATCTTTAGACCGAGTGCACGTAGTCACATGGTGCTGAAGATATGGGGTAATGGCATGTATGATGGCATTCAAACCGTCGGAGTTTTGCTTTGCAGCAAGTATCTCTGCAGCATCATATGCACCAATATCCTTTGAAACGGTCGCATTTCCTATTGCCACAATGGGAGCATCATAGCCATTAACTACATAAACCCATGATTGAAAATCACGTGCTTGAAGAAAGGCACGCATATCAATTTTTCACCACAAGTAATTTAAGCCATCGAAGACTGGTGGTACGTTTATAGAGGTAGCACTTCTGTCCATATCGATCGCTACAAACACAGACTTATAAGGTCTTTAATGTGTTTGCCTGCTCCACACCTAACAATTCGTTTGGCAATATGAGAGGACTTACTCCAATACACTTTCTAGAGAATAAACTAGACAATGTCAGACTCAATCTAGAGTAAATTATATCAAAGAGCTTAATATCTCTAACTCTTAATTCAATCCGCAATCGGCAAATAGAAATCTGCGAGCCCGGTTGAATATAAAAGGAGTTGCTTGAAGCAGTACCAAAGACCAATGTTCAAGTGTCAATCAATTTAAATTAACAACCAAAGGTTGGATATTCTAATTGATTGATCTTAACGCACTACCTGTGATATTTCAATAATATAACAAAATAATATAATGCGGAAAAGAAATAACACAGACATTTAATTTTGTTAATGAGGAAACCGAAAATACAGAAAACCCCTGGGACCTAGTCTAGATTGAACACCACACTATATTAAGCCGCTACAAACTCTAGCCTACTACCAATAACTTCGGACTGGACTGTAGTTGAACCCTAATCAATCTCACACCGATTCAAGGTACGCTTGTGTTCTTTACGTCTCGATCCCAGCAGATACTACGAACTTGATTCCCTTAGTTGATCTCACCCACAACCAAGAGTTGCACACGACCCAAAGTCGAAGACTTGATAAACAAATCTGTCTCACACATAGAAGTCCATAGGATTGAATAAATCTGTCTCCCACATAAATACCCAAGAGTTTTTTTTTTTCCGTCTTTTGATAAATCAAGGTGAACATGAACCAATTGATAAACTGGACTTATATTCCTGAAGAACAACCTAGTGTTATCAATCACCTCATAATAATCTTAATCGACTAGCTAACAAGATATTGTGGAATCACAAACGATGAGACGAAGATGTTTGTGATTACTTTTATCTTGCCTATCGGAGAAATTAATCTCGAGTGAATTATTCCAATTGTACTCAATACGATAGAATCGGGCAAGATCAGAACACACAACTACAAGAGAATAGTTGGGTCTGGCTTCACAATCCCAATGAAGTCTTTCAAGTCGTTAACCTACATGGTCTCGATAGAAACCTAAGGTTAAAAGAGAATCGACTCTAGTTATGCAACTAGTAACACACAGGAGGTGTGGGGATTAGTTTTCCTAGTTGCTAGAGTTCTCCTTTATATAGTTTTCAAATCAAGGTTTGCGATCCAAGTTACCTTGGTAACAAAGCATTCAATATTCACCGTTAGATGAAAAAACTGATTCAACCAAGCTAATATCTTTCAACCGTTAGATCGAACTTAGCTTTTTACACACAAATGAAATGTACCCTCATTTGGGTGTATGTAACCGTACCCAAACGTGTACACCATGTTGGTTCAAAAACAGTTAACCGAGGTTAGCCATATGATTACTCTCATATCAACCTTATTCATCTTAACCATAACTAGTTCAAATCACTCAAATGAAACTAGTTAAAGAGCCGTTCAATTGCTATATTCTCATAGTAGTATACAAGAACACAATTGAAGAAAATCAGTTTGATTCACTCAAATCAATACATGAACATTATAGCCACGGAAACAATATCAATAAAGAAAATATTCTAAAAAAATTAAACTTATTGAGTATAAACTGTTTAAGAGCTTCTCCAATGGAATGTGCGTGAAGATAAATGTCCGAGTCCACATAGGATAGACATTCATTTCTCTAAAATTCTTCTCCAACCCCAACTTCTTAAATCAATGTGAAGATGACATGGATTAATTTTTGTTAGACATTGTCAAGGTGAATGTCAAGTTTTAGACATTCACCTTGACAATGTCAAGTTATCCTAGTAAGCTTTTGCTTACCTAAATTAATTTTAATATATTAAATAACCATTTTTAGCTATAATAAAATCTAAAAATTACTAAAAATAAAATTTACATATAATCCATAAAAAATCACAAACAACACCATTGGAGATGAACTATTTTTCCTCCCTAAACTTAAGTAACAATTGGAATGAGGATGTCTTGTTTGTGTTGCCACCTAGGAAACACACACAACCACCATTGGAGAAGCTAAAAGGAGTTTAATTTTGGGAGTCTGCTAAATATATACTCCTCCGTTTCACAAAGACAATTGCTTTGACTTTCTCAAAATATTAAGGAGACCATATTATTTTACTTGACTACCCTTAGTTACTTACCTGTTTTATTTTAATAAAAATGTTAGCAATAAAGACTGTCCAAAATTGTTGTAAGAATTGTAAATACGAAATATAAAAGGAAAATTTAAAAGATATCGAATTTATGAAGTATAAATTTTATAAGGAATTTAATTTTTAGAGTTAAATGTATATTTTCTTAAAAGGAATGAATGATATATTTGTTTCCTCAATTATACTAATTTCTTTAATATTTTAGATTGGGTCACGTTAAAAATGGATTTATGATTATAAAGAATTCAAGGGTATATTAGCGAGTTCATTGAAAAAGTATGACTATAAACAGAAGCCGGACACAATTTTGAAACCGGCGAAAAGGAATAGAGGACTCGGTCTTTCGTAAACAGAGAGGGAGTATATTTTTAAAAGGAATGAAGGATATATTTGTTTCCTTAATTATATATAAATATCTTTAATAATCTAATTTGGGTCCCTTGAAAATGAATTTATGAATGTAAAAAAATTAAGGGTATATTAGAGAGTTTATTGGGAAAATATGATTATAAATGAAGCTTGACACAATTTTGAAACTGATTTAAAATGGAATAAATGATAGTCTTTTTGAAACGAGGAGTATTATTATTCCCACTAGCAATAAGTTTCAACCTATAGATGATGGATGTGAAGGTGAAGTTCCTACCTCATCTAGGTTGGAATTAATTGATAGTGTTTAAATGCTAAGTCTTTTGGTTTGAAGAATGTGGTTGGATATGCGGTTGTAGACCCCAAGCATTATAATAATCGGTCGACTTCGGATGGTCCGAGTAATTCTTTACCGAAAATGGCAGATGCGGTGATGTTGTTCCTGCTATTTGAGTAAAGAGTCCCTTCTTGGTTTTGGATGCAGACAAAAGATGGTTTATTCCCTAGCCATGCCTCGACGACCTACAAATTGTCTTGCATGAAAACTCGTTGAATGAATTTACTTCTCATGAGCTTGTTAAGGACACTTTGCATCTACATGTGTTTAACACAAGAGATATTTACATGTTATGGAGGATCAAATTGTAATCAAGCTTGGTAATTTACAGGATACATAAATGAGGTTGTATTATCGGCCTCTAAGATGGTATTTGAGTTATGTTGTAGTCTTGGTGGTATTGTCGACAAAGATGAGAGACATGCAAAAGAAGTAATTGAAGAGATTATGTTCAAATACATAGACAAATATAAAAGCCATTTCGAGAGGAAAAATATTCAAGATAGTTCGACTCTCTTAATTCTAGTAATTCATAGGAGAGGGGGATGAGATAGAAGAAGTGTATTCTAGGGAGTTGCGTAATGAAGATGAGAACTAAAATCATTAGTTTGAATATAAATGGGTTGAATGCTTCTTATAAGCAAATAACAGTGAAAGATTTGATTGATGCCCATAAATGCTTGGCTTGTGCCATTCAAGAAACAAACTGGATAATATATCTAGTTTGGTTTGTTAGATAACTTTGATTTGATTATGAATTTGAGTGGGAGTTCTTTCCTTCTCAAGGTAGTCTTGGTAATAATGGTTGATTAATTATAATATGGGATATCTCTTTATTAGAGTTGCCGGATAAGATATTGGGTGTTAATTCAATATCCCGTCTTTTTAGATTTGGAAGCAATGGTTTTTAATTTATTCTCACTAATGCTTACTCTCCATGTAAATACATTATGAGAGAAGCGTTTTGAAAAGATCTCGCTGAAATAAGACAATAATCTTCAAGCTTGGTGTTTTTGTGGTGACCTAAATGTTGCAAGAAGTGATGCAGAGAGGAATATAGTTGGTGGTGATACAAGGAATATGAGTTTCCTTTATGATTTCATTATGGAGCACGAGCTGATTGATCTACCTCTTAATGGTGGTGCTTATACATGGAGTAACAAGCATGATGAGCCTCTACTATGTAGGCTAGACAGATTTATGGTATGTACTGATTTTGATGCTAAGTTTGCTAATGCAACCCAAACTTCTTTAGTAAGAATTTTATCTAATCATAATGCATTACTGCTGGACTTATTTTCAAGTGTTAAAACTAACTCAAGCTTTAAGATAGAGAATCATTGGCTCAAGCATCCATTTTTTTTTCAGCTGGTGGAGATTTGGTGGAAAGCTATTGATTTTATGGGTTCTCCGATTATATTTTTCATTTAAAGATCCAAAATTTGAAATTCTTTATCAAAAATTGGAGTCAAGATACTTTTGGTAATGTAAGAAATGAGGAGAATGAGATAACTGAGAAAACCAAAGTCTTAAGTTTAACTGAAGAATCTGCAAATCTTTCTACTTCTCAAATTGAAGAAAGGGCTAATCTGCTAGTTAATCTTAACAATGTTAAAGTGACTAAAGCAAGAATGGCTCATCAGAGAGCTAAAGTTAAGGGCTTCATAGAGGGTGACAATAATACTAAGTTTTTCTATAAAATTGCAAATGCTAAAAGAAATTGCATCTCTAAGTTAGAGGTGGCAGGTGTGGATGTATTTAATCAAGATGTGATAAAAAGGAGATTCGGCAATAATACACTTCTTTTTTCATAGTTGATGCTCAAATGTCTCCTTCTTTTGATAATGTGGCTTTCAAAATTATTGATATTACTCAGCAAAGTTGGCTATAGATACCTTTTGAGCAGGATGAGGTAGTGGATGCTATCAAAAAATATGGTGCAAACAAAGCACCTGGACAAGATGGATATAATCCGGAATTTTATAAAGCCCGATGGAGTTTTTCAAGAATGATGTAATGGATGCTATAAATGAGTTTCATTATAAAGAGAAGCTAGACTGGAGATTGAATATGGAATTCATGAAACTTTTTAGAGCATAGCTTGGTTGAACTCACCAAAAGCGTTGGTATGTCAAGTTTGGTTGTCATAGTATAGTATCAAAACTCATCTAGAGTCACTTAATTAAATACTAGAGTCAACTTCGTTTAGGTTAGACTAGAAACTCTAGGAATGTTAAGACATACAAGCATTACTCCGAAGACCTGAATAATTTGAAGAAGTAATGAACTACAACGACGACATCATCCTTCTACTTGAGGTTAGTAATAATGACTTGAACTATTTCATTCCGAACGTATCTTTCAAGTCGTACTATATTGAAAAAATAACTGTTATTGGTTTTCAAATCTTGTAAATTGTGTGCACAAACCTTGATCGGCTGGGATCCAACTAGAATCAGATTTATTCGATTGATTAGTTGTGTGAGATCGGCATTCTCAATATTTCTCTTTGAGATTTACTATGATTGAGTGCAAATCTATACTTGACTATTTCGGTAGTTAAAGTTAGATTTGATTTAACCAGATAAAGGAGTTTATTAGATTAAACGGAAGAGCCTTTGTCAACGACTCATCTAAATCTTTAGCAAGATTGATTAGAGTGATTACCAAACAGATTCTTCCTTTGCTTTTTGGAATACGATCCAAAGGACTTGCTATTCACGTGCGTGACTCTAGAAGTCGAAGGAGCGGGGATACCGAGGGAACTAAGTAGCTAGGGGTAGTCTGCTTGGTCTCAACTATACGAAGTTTGTATCATATTTTGTATAGCGGCTTAATTCTGAGAGTAATCAAAACCGAACTAGGTCCCTTGGTTTTTCTCGCATTTCGGTTTCCTCGTTAACAAAATCTTTCCATGTCTTTTACTTTGATTTCCATATTATAATTGTTTATTATAATAAAGTAAAATACACATATACGTTAACTCCATAATACTTGATAGTGATCCTATAGAGTTTGATTATTACCGAACATATTATCAAGTAACACACTTTGTTGTAGTATTCTCTCGATGTTGTATCCATAGTCAATCACTCAAGTTATCTTGTCGTTGTATTATCTCGTTCTCGTATCCATAGACAATCACACGGAGTGTTAACCGAATTTTAGCATTGACTCGACTCTGTCCATAGACGATCACATTCGGTAGAGGATTTATACGTTAAAACAAAAAAATAATATGGTGTATTTGGGTACCCTCGTCTTTTCAACTGGTATCGGGAGAGCAGGCAAACACGAAAAAGATCTAACAATTTGTGTTTGGTGTGATCCAACCTATAAAATTTTAACCAAAATGTTTACAGTTGAATATGTAAATGATTCAGTTAACGAAGAATAAGATGAATCAACACCTAATAAAGTCATCCTTTGTGAATCTACTGAACAAAGTGATCAGTATAATGAAGATTCTGATGACTGGCAAACTTGCCTTCAAAAACAACTTGATGAAATTTCCGAAGATGGTGATTCAGAAATTGATCAAGATGTAGAAGAAGATATCTATGTATTCTCTTCACTGTTAGGTGTTGTTTATAATAAAAGGCTATCCACCTAAGATGTTGTTGGACTTCTTGCTCCTCTCTGCAGAGAAAATAGGAGATTGAGAAAGATTTTCTCTGGATTTTATTCTGTGTTAGAGCACTGCTCGGTCGAACTCGCATGCGTTGCTATCTCAAGCATGTTTGTCAATATTAGTGATCAAAACTATAAGTCTTGATTTCTAGTCTATTATAGCTAAGTCTCGGACTAGGATAGAAAGTGTAGTTGAGCTCAAGAACTCCATGGCGATCATCATACAAGACAAAGAACTACTCAAGGAACCGGTGGAACTTCATCGACTAAAAGGTATGTGGAGACTTGAACTTATCTATCACTCAAAAGTCTATCTACTTTATCTCCTATCTTGAGACAAAAGTCGTTTTGCTATATAGACTTTGATTATACACATTTGCTATTTCGAGCCGAGTTTATCTCGCTTATCTATTTCTCGAAATATGTGTTGGTAAGATTTCGCTTTGACCAATTTCATCTTTACCTAGTGACGAAAGTCATGTTATGTTTCAATTACTTGAAAATGGCTTTGATGAAAAATAGTTTGTGAATAACAACTATATAACGTCCTCTAATAATGTTTCAATGATTGAAATGAGAGTTTAGATTATATAACCATTGTTGGATATAAGCATTATGTGGAAACGCATACATGTATAAGTCCTTATTCCTTGAACCGAAGTCTGTGTACTTTGATGCTTAGGAAACCGGGAACAAGAGTCCGCGAACCCGGTCGCATCGTTGGAAGTTCTCTTCCGAGAAAATCTCTTTGAGTTTGTAAACTTGTTACAAACTTATTCCGGTACTTAAGTCCACGTACTTAGGTTGGTTATTATCTAAAACGATTATTCGTGAACTTATACTTATATTAACTAAGGAATGCAAGTTTGAAAACCGTGGCTATAAAGTTCATGAATCGATTCGAGTGAATCAAATCGTTTTTGCTTCGATCGTGTCTTGTATACTTCTATGAGATCTAAGCAATTGAACAACTCTCTAACTAGTTCATTTGAGTCATTGGAATTAGTTATGGTAAAGGTGAATAAGGTTGATATGAAAGTGCTCATCTGGCTAACCATTGGTTAACTATTGTTGAACCGACTAAGTGTACACGTTTAGGTACGGTTACTCAAACCTAAATGAAGGTGCGTTTCATTTGTGTACAACAAGCTAAGTTCGATCTAACGGTTGAAATATATTAGCTTGAATGATCAGGTTTTCATCTAATGGTGAATATTGAATGCTTTGTTACTAAGCTAACATTGATTGCAAACCCTGATTTGAAAGATTATATAAAGGAGAACTCTAGCAACTGGGAAACCTAATCCCCACACCTCCTGTGTGATACTAGTTGTATAAGCTAGAGTCAATTTTCCTTTAACCTTAGGTTTCTACCGAGAACCTGTAGGTTAACGACTTGAAGACTTCATTAGGATTGTGAAACCAGGCCGATACTACTTTCTTGTAGTTCTGTGATCTGATCTTGCTGTTTTTATCGTATTGAGTACAATCGTAACGATTGGCTTGATATTGATATCTCCGATAGGCAAGATATAAAAGTAATCACAAACACCTTCGTCTCATCGTTTGTGATTCCACAATATATTCTTTCGCCGCGTCGATTAAGATTATTGTGAGGTGATTGATAATACTAGGCTGTTCTTCGGGAATATAAGTCCGGGTTATCAATTGGTTCCTGTTCACCTTGATTTATCAAAAGACGGAGCAAAACTTGTAGGTATTTCTGTGGGAGACAAATTTATCTATTACCGTAGAATTTTTTGTGTGATACATATTTGTTTATTAAAGTCTTCGACTTTGGGTCGTATCAACTCTTAGTTGTGGGTGAGATCAACTAAGGGAATCAAGTGCGTAGTATCCTGTTGGGATCAGAGACGTAAGGAGCGCAACTATACCTTGGATCAATGTGATATTGATTGGGGTTCAACTACAGTCCAGACCTAAGTCAGTTTTTAGTAGGCTAGTGTTTGTAGTGGCTTAATACAGTGTGTGTTCAATCTGGGTCCCGGGTTTTTTCTACATTTGTGGTTTCCTCGTTAACAAAATTATGGCGTCTGTGTTATTTCTATTCCGCATTATATTTTGTTATATAATTGAAATATCATAGGTTGTGCGTTAAGTTCAATCAATTAGAATATCCAACCTTTGGTTGTTGATTTACATTGATTGACACTTGGATATTGGTATTTGGTACCATCCAAGTTATCTCTCTTGTATTTAATTAGACTCGCAGATTTCTATTTGCTTGAGTAAGAATTAAATCGAGAGATCGAGATAATATAACTCTTTGATATATTGTTAATAAGATTGAGTCTAGTTGATTCTCTTAAAATTATATTGGGTGTGGTTGTTGTACCCCCGCTTTTTCAATTGGTATCAGAGCAGGCAAACACGTTTAAAGACCTTACAAGTTTGTGTTTGTAGTGATCTGACTCTATGGACAGGAATTCTATCTCCATAAACGTACCACCAGTCTTCGATGGCTCAAATTACTTATGGTGGAAAATTGCTATGCGTGCTTTTCTTCAAGCTCGTTATTTTCAAACATGGGTACGTGTTGTTAATGGCCATGATCCTCCGTTTAATACAGAAGGCGATGTATCTATACCGAAGGATATAGGTAGATATAGTCCAGAAGAAATTATTTCTGCAAAGCATAATTATGACGGCTTAAATGCTATCATTCATGCCATTACCCCAGATCTTCAGCATCATGTGACTATGTGCACTAAGTCTAAAGAAGCCTGGGATATCTTAGAAACCGTATTTGAAGGGAATACCAGTGAGAAAGAAGCTAGGCTTCAAAACCTAAATTCTGATTGGGAAAACCTTCGTATGGCATATGAAGAAATGTTTGATGAGTTTAATCACAAAGTGTCTGAAATTGTTAATGCATCTTTTGCATCGGGTAAGACTATTCCCGAAAAGGACATTGTGATGAAAATTCTCAGATCGCTGCCATCTAGATACGATTCTAAGAAGCATGCCATCGTTGAAGGAAATAATCTCGTAACGCTTTCCAGAAATACTCTGCTTGGGAAGCTAAAGATCTTTGATCATGAGCATACATCCAAGTATGGCAAGGATGTTGCTTTCAAAGCACTAAAGAACACTAAATTACTTGATAAAAGTAAAAGTGTTTATATCTCTGAAGATGATCTTTCTGAGGCTGATTCATCAGATGAAGATCTTGACAAGTAAGTCTCGTCGATCGCAAGACAGTTTAGGGATCTTCTTTTGAAGAGAAGTAAATGGTTTTCCAGAGATAAATCCAAGTCGTCAGATAAACCTCATAATCGTGTACCTCCTAAAAATAGGGATACTAATGAAACTGATGACGAGGATATGCCTCAGTGCTTTAAGTGTAAAGGCTTTGGTCATTTTGCAAATGAGTGTCCAAATCGAAAGAAATACACTGGTGTTGATGGTGGTTTTTAGAAAAAGGGTAAAATCCTAAAACCCCGAATAACCTAATGTCACCGGCGACACATTTATTAGAACATTCAATGCATGTAGTCGTAATTAATAGGGGTATTTTTTCAAATTAGGGTTACAACGAACAAAACCATAATTCCCCTCCGTGCCAATGGCAAATCATGCCGACCACACCTAGCCCAAGCTAGCCGCGCCATGCCAAACGCACTCGACTTGGCCCTAGCTATGCTAGTCACACCAAATGCGCCAAAGCATGCCAACCATGCTAGCCGCACCTCCGTCCGTGCCAATGGCAAATCATGCCAGCCCACACCTAGCCCAAGCTAGATGCGCCATGCCAAACGCACTCTGCCTTGGCCCTAGCTATGCTAGTCACACCAAACGCGCCAAAGCATGCCAACCATGCTAGCCGCACCTCCGTGCCAATGGCAAATCATGCCAGCCACACCTAGCCCAAGCTAGACGCGCCATGCCAAACGCACTCTGCCTTGGCCCTAGCTATGCTAGTCACACCAAACGCGCCAAAGCATGCCAACCATGCTAGCCGCACCTTCGTGCCAATGGCAAATCATGCCAGCCACACCTAGCCCAAGCTAGCCGCGCCATGCCAAACGCACTCTGCCTTGGCCCTAGCTATGCTAGTCACACCAAACGCGCCAAAGCATGCCAACCATGCTAGCCGCACCTTCGTGCCAATGGTAAATCATGCGACCACACCTAGCCCAAGCTAGCCGCGCCATGCCAAACGCACTCGCCTTGGCCCTAGCTATGCTAGTCACACCAAACGCGCCAAAGCATGCCAACCATACTAGCCGCACCTCCGTGCCAATGGCAAATCATGCCACCACACCTAGCCCAAGCTAGCCGCGCCATGCCAAACGCACCGCCTTGGCCCTAGCTATGCTAGTCACACCAAACGCGCCAAAGCATGCCAACCATGCTAGCCGCACCTCCGTGCCAATGGCAAATCATGCCACCACACCTATCCCAAGCTAGCCGCGCCATGCCAAACGCACTCGCCTTGGCCCTAGCTATGCTAGTCACACCAAACGCGCCAAAGCATGCCAACCATGCTAGCCGCACCTTCGTGCCAATGGCAAATCATGCCAAAGAACACCTAGCCCAAGCTAGCCGCGCCATGCCAAACGCACTCTGCCTTGGCCTTAGCTATGCTAGTCACACCAAACGCGCCAAAGCATGCCAACCATGCTAGCCGCACCTCCGTGCCAATTGCAAATCATGCCATCCACACCTAGCCCAAGCTAGCCACGCCATGCCAAACGCACTCTACCTTGGCCCTAACTATGCTAGTCACACCAAACGCGCCAAAGCATGCCAACCATGCTAGCCGCACCTCCGTGTCAATGGCAAATCATGCCAGCCACACCTAGCCCAAGCTAGTAGCGCCATGCCAAACGTACTCTGCCTTGGCCTAGATATGCTAGTCACACCAAACGCGCCAAAGCATGCCAACCATGCTAGCCGCACCTCCGTGCCAATGGCAAAACATGTCAGCCACACCTAGCTCAAACTAGTCGCGCCATGCCAAACACACTCTGCCTTGGCCCTATCTATGCTAGTCACACCAAACGCGCCAAAGCATGCCAACCATGCTAGCCGCACCTCTATGCCAATGGCAAATCATGCCCCACACCTAGCCCAAGCTAGCCGCGCCATGCCAAACGCACTCGCCTTGGCCCTAGCTACTCGGGGTCACACAACGCCAAGCCAAACACCCTTACCTTGGCTCTAGCCGTGCCATGCCAAAGTAGCGCCCGCGCCTAGGCTTGCAAACCGCAACCTAGGCAACCTTGGCCAAATTGGCATGCCAACACGCTCGCCGGTAGCTTTTCTTACCAAGCCGTGGCCCTAATGGCCGAGCATGCCATTGGCACATGCCACACACGCAGCTTTTCTTACGCGTGGGGTAGCATGCCATTTTCTGTGCCTAATGGCCCGTGCCATTGAATGGCCCCTAAAGTAAGACTTGGCCGCACGTGCCATTGGCACATGCCAAAAACCGCCTAACTTGCAAACCGTGCAAAACTTCTGCCATTACACACGTAATGCCTCAACGTGCAACCTACCACCAAGGCATTCCGCACATGCCATTGGCACATGCCACAAGAACGCCGGCGCTAGGCTTACATGCCAATGCGCTAGCAGCGCCATGACTGAAACCACACTTCCCGGGGATGCTTTCCGGGGTCGCGGTCACAACATATGATGCATTAAGAAACAAGTAAGTCGAAAACATTTTCACCCATAAACAAGATTACGTTGATGATGTGGTGGTTAATTGCAAGCTCTCCAAAAAAGATCTCTTCGAGCGGATCATCCGTCTCAACACTTTGCTCCACTTCTCGACAAGTGTTTTCGAAGATGCCGCGACATTTGTTTATAAACCAAGTTTCACACAAGTTGAAGATGAATCCTTTGAAATGTGCCTTGGTGTCTCTGGTTCATGTTCCCCAGGAGATCAAGAGAAGGGGACTAACATCCCGAATGAGCATTCTCAAATCAATGGTTTCATCACCGACTGGAAGGGAAGTTCTTAGGATTCCACTTAAAGTAACG
The DNA here is from genome assembly GCA_023531295.1 of Papaver armeniacum. Classification (NCBI taxonomy): domain Eukaryota; kingdom Viridiplantae; phylum Streptophyta; class Magnoliopsida; order Ranunculales; family Papaveraceae; genus Papaver; species Papaver armeniacum. The sequence continues at coordinate 29,293 of JAJJWW010014413.1, forward strand.
TACGCGATGACAGATTTCGAAGGCAACCAAACTAACATAGCTACATCAACTTGGAGCCGGCAAAGAGGGCCAATTCAATCAAGCGTGAAGTTTGAAGTGATTGAAAAAGAACCGGACTTACCACATGATACCTGGAATGCGATACGGAGAAGTTGTAAACATGGGCCGAAGGATGACGACCTAGTCAAAACACAAGCTATCCTCACAAAGAATACCAGACGTGTTCGCATGGACTTGCCTTTGAGACACGACGTAGAAGAACAAACCACCACGATGACAAAACCGTAAAGAGCTCCTTTTGGTGTCTCTTCGGGAAAAGATTCCAAGCTCCGGGGACAAAAGTTTCATGGGCAATGGGGTAAACTACATTTGTCGCTTCATACTGGGTGGCACTGACTCATTCACTGCGTTTACCCTCCAAAAAAAAAGGAGCGATTTCACATGGACTACGTCTCAACAAGAAGCGTATCGGGAAGATCCAAAGCAAACGCTGTCCTCCCCGACCGTCATGAAGCCTCCTATGCAAGGGAGACCACTATATCTTTACACAGCCTTTAGCGATACTGCCATTGGATCCCTCCTCGCTCAAGAAGATGACGAAGGAATTGAATATCCCATATACTACTTCGCCGAACGTTAAGAGACGCTGAACTCGATACCCCAAAACGGAAAAGGCGTGTTTAGCATTAATTTATTCCATCCGAAGTTCAGGCACTACCTCCTCTCCAACAAGGTGGTGTTAATATCCAAATCAGACCCTGTAAAGTTTCTCCTCTCGAAACCTGCCCTGATAGGGAGGCCGGCTAAATGGCTCATGTGGCTGTCAGAGTTCGACATAACGTGCGCTTCCCCGAGGGCCATAAAAGGACAGGCTATTGCAGACCTGTTAGCAGCATTCCAAGGAGAAAACACCTCGGAGTTCCGAGAAGATCTCTCGGGAGACCTTCCAGATATCTTCTTAGTCAAAGAAGATGCATGGTCATTGTTCTTCGACGACTCTTCCACCTCAAAAGACTAATACCGAGGAGCGGGTGTGGTACTAGTATCTCCCCGCTGGAGAAGTCTTCTCGCACTCTTTCAAGCTAGACTTTCCATGCATCAATAACTCACCTGAATACGAAGCCTTCCTCATAGGGACTATCACTAGCTAAACAAAAGGGGCCACGCGTTTGGAGATAAGAGGAGATTCCAAATTACTCATCAACCTGTAAACGGGATTTACATTGAAAGAACTGACGCGGCACCATACAGAGCTAAGCACAAAAATACTAAATTATTTCGCCGATGCAACCATCACACACGTCGTCCGTAGCAAAGAATAAGCATGCCGACTTTGCCTAGCTACACTAGCATCAAAGCTACAGTCGAAGGATCCGAGGAAACCCTGACATTAAAACGACGAACCATAGCTTCAACATGGCTTTCACAACCTGAGAAAGCCGAAGACGATGACCGGAGAACTCCTATCATTCAAGAACTCAACAACTCACTTTTCCAAGGGAAGGTCGACCTCAAGACTTTGGAATTTCTTTATCCTTCAAGATGTTCTCAGTATCATCGAAACCTGCATAACTCTCTCCGTCAAGGTGTCTCGTAAAAGAGGAAGCACAACAACAACTTGAACATGTCCATGCCGAAGTCTATGGAATAACATCAGTAGTAACCCTCTCACCGTCGTTTACAACGACTTGGATACTATTGGCCGGAGATGGAAGCCCAATCTCGATTACCCGTAAGGCGTGTCCCAATTTCCGTGCACCCCCATGTCGATGTAAGTCCTCAACATCAGTCACACCGGATCGGGAGCCGTACATCGGCTTCCTTCGCGACGGCATTCTCCCTACCGACAAAGAGGATGTGTCCAAGCTAAAACAAAAGTCCAAAAGATTCGTGTTCCATGATGGGGTTTTATATCGCAAGAGTTTCTGAGGAAGTCTATTGCGGTGTTTGGGCGATACGTAAATCCCAGCTTATGTTAAGAGAAATGCACGAAGGCGAACACCAAGGGAAACAAACTGTTCTCCCGCAGATACACGAGAGGTACTACAATGGCCGACCATGGAAGACGACGCGATACTTTCTTTCAGAAATGCCGAGAATGCCAGATTAAAGGAAACCTCATCCACGCGCCTCCAACACCCCTGCACTCGATAAGTAGCCCGTGGCCCTTTTATAGCTGGGGACTCGACATCATTGGGAAGATCAACCCGCCATCCTCAAAATAGCATGAATACATAATAACCGTGACCGAGTACTTTACCAAGTGGGTTGAAGCTGTCCCGCTGAAAGGAACCACTGGAGCCACGATCGCGGCGTTTCTTCAAGGATCACATCATCTGCCGTTTTGGCGTACCTAAACACACGTCATCACCGACAACGGCACGCCTTTTGCTAACAAGCAAGTACAGGAACTACTTGAGAGGTACGGCATTAAACACGTCTTCTCTACCATCTACTATCCCCATGGAAATGGGCAAGCCGAAAGTACCAACAAGACTCTGATCCGAATCCTCAGCCGAACAGTACACGACAATCCCAGGACCTGGCACGAGCAATTGCCAATGGCTCTCTAGGCGTACAGAGCATCTCCTAGAAGCTCCACCGGCATGTCTCCCTACTCCCTCGTCTACTGCGTACGACGTTATCCTCCAAATGAAATCAAGATCCCGTCTGCGCGTAATCGCCGCACAAGTGGACCTCAGTGGAATGAAGCCGAAACACTCAATGGCGTAATCGTGAAACTAGATACTATAGACCTTAAGATCCGGCGAAGGAACATGCACAAGCATACGAAACAGGATTTCCAGAGCGTACAACATCCATATAAAATCCGTGGTTTTTAAGGAAGGAGATCTCGGGTGCAAAAATCGCCAAACACATCCAAAGAAGATGCATCGACACCAAGTTTTCTCCATTTTGGAAGGGCCGTACATAATCACTAAAGCGTATGACGGTGGTTACTACAAAATTATCAAAGAAGATGGGGGAAAGCTATAGGCAGTCATCAACGGAAAGTGGCTTAAGGCATACTACGCCTAATCACTTCCCCGCAACATGCTACATCAAAAATGTGAACGTCCAGACACCCTCTCTGCTTTTACTTTTCTTTCTTACCAATTATCAAATTTCAATACAATCCAATGATTAATGGAATTTCTTTATTTCCTAAAAAAAAAAAAAAAAAAAGAGGAGCCTTCAAACCTCGTGATACAAGTCAGAAAATCCCATCTAGTAAATTATAATCCCTACAAAACATCATCTTCAATCGACCATGATATATTTCAGTCCTACTCTTCAAGTCTCGAGTTAACTCTTCAATCCTCCGAGACTCCAAGGCCAAAGATTTCTCCTCTTCCAAAGATGGCTTTTGTGGTGAATCACACCAAAGAAGAATACCGACTCTGTCGACTTTCACAATATTGAGACGATGCCGCAACCAAATGATATTAAACTCCAAGGATTCACAGGTGGACACCATGTTCTCCCACCTTTGAATGGTCGACTCAGCAGCAGACACGGATGGACATATTCTCCATCTCAAAGCAATCATTGGCAAAAGACAGGTTTATTACGGAAACCAAGGCGGATTTAACAACACTTCACTATGCTCCCCGGTAGCGATATGGTCGTATGTATTCCATATCCTCGTATAAAGGACCACGAATTCTTTCCGCACTGTGAAACCGCCAACATTCCGTAATTGGAGGAGACACACCTCATACGAGTCCCAAACGACAAACCTTCATAGGGGTATTCATGACAAGAGAGCCCTAAATCAGCGTTATCCAAGTCCGCAGCAGATCAACAAGGTTGGATTTGAAGGGAGGGGAACGACTAGGTCATCCTCGTCGATAACGAGAACGCATGCTCCAACGGGATATCTCTCGCACAAAGAGAAATTTTCCATTCATCAAACAAGCGGTAAAGCGTACATCAGGTCCACCAAAGAAGAAGAAAACATACCGGTATGATTTTCTTAACCCGAATAACCCTTGTTGGGATGCTCCCGCAAGAGTCGACTCGCGCCTTCACTCGGGAGAATGTGGTGGTTATAAGATGATTCTTCTCTGTGCGACATGACAAAGAGAGAAACTCAACAAGAAGAACCCTTTCTCAAACGAGGGAGATGGTGCAATTGTGCTGGGTGTGAATACAGAACCTTAAAAAAAAGAAAGGAAGCAATGAAGGACATAACGCTTCCAGATTTTAGCACGGGTGATGCCCCGATGGAAGCCGCGTGTGAAGGAAGGCAAAATAAGGAAACTTTGCTATCTGTCGAAACGCCTGCTCCTCTTTGTTTACACCGGCCCCACCAATTGCGCCAACTTCCCAATGACCTCCCAAGTCACGCCGCCTAGCACGCTCGCCTTCCCACCTTGCGCGGTCCCCGCCAGCTAGTACGATCGGCTTTCCCACCTTGCGCCGGTCCCACCAAGCCTAGCATTCTCAGTTTCCCAACTCACATCAACTTCCCAATGACCGCCCAAGTCACGCCAGCTAGCACGCTTAGCTTCCCCACCTTGCGCCGGTCCCGACAGCTAGCACGATCAGCTGCCCCACCTTGCGCCGGTCCCGCCATCTAGCACGATCATCTTCCCCACCTTGTGCCGGTCCCGCCAGCTAGCACGCTCAGTTTCCAAACTCGCGTCAACTTCTCAATGCCGCCCAGCTTCCCGTCTCTCAATGATGCTGACTTCCCAATTGTGCCAGCCTCCCGATTTGTGCAAAACTGCCAGAGGAAAGGATTCCAAATCCTATCTATAAAAAGGTCAGACAAGCATCCTCAATTCTCTTTACGATTTATTGTTGATAGTCTATCACCATCTTATGCTTACCTCGAAACAAAGCCCCTGTTCCGAGCTAAGCAGGGGACTTAATGTTGATGGTGGTTTTTAGACAAATGGTAAAATCGAAAAACCCCGAATAACCTAATGTCACCGGTGACACATTTATTAGAACATTCAATGCATGTAGTCAGTAATTAATAGGGGGTATTTTTTCAAATTAGGGTTACAACGAACAAAACCCTAATTCCCCTCCGTGCCAATGGCAAATCATGCCAGCCACACCTAGCCCAAGCTAGCCGTGCCATGCCAAACTCACTCTGCCTTGGACCTAGCTATGCTAGTCACACCAAATGCACCAAAGCATGCCAATCATGCTAGACGCACCTCTCGTGCCAATGGAAAATCATTCCACCACACCTAGCCCAAGCTAGCCATGCCATGCCAAACGCACTCGCCTTGGCCCTAGCTATGATAGTCACACCAAACGCGCCAAGCATGCATGCTAGCGGCACCTCCGTGCCAATGGCAAATCATGCCAGCCACACCTAGCCCAAGCTAGCCGCGCCATGCCAAACTCACTCTGCCTTGGCCCTAGCTATGCTAGTCACACCAAACGCGCCAAATCATGCCAACCATGCTAGACGCACCTCCGTGCCAATGGCAAATCATGCCAGCCACACCTAGCCCAAGTTAGTTGCACCATGCCAAACGCACTCGCCTTGGCCCTAGCTATGCTAGTCACACCAAACGCGCCAAAGCATGCCAACCATGCTAGCCGCACCTCCGTGCCAATGGAAAATCATGCCATCCACACCTAGCCCAAGCTAGCCGCGCCATGCCAAATGCACTCGCCTTGGCCCTAGCTATGCTAGTCACACCAAACGCGCCAAAGCATGCCAACCATGCTAGCCGCACCTTCGTGCCAATGGAAAATCATGCCAGCCACACCTAGCCCAAGCTAGCAGCGCCATGCCAAACACACTCGCCTTGGCCTAGCTATGCTAGTCACACCAAACGCGCCAAAGCATGCCAACCATGCTAGCCGCACCTCCGTGCCAATGGAAAAACATGCCAGCCACACCTAGCCCAAACTAGCCGCGCCATGCCAAACGCACTCTGCCTTGGCCCTAGCTATGCTAGTCACACCAAATGCACCAAAGCATGCCAACCATGCTAGACGCACCTCTGTGCCAATGGCAAATCATGCCAGCCACACCTAGCCCAAGCTAGCCACGCCATGCCAAATGCACTCTGCCTTGGCCCTAGCTACGCTGGTCACACAACGCCAAGCCAAACACCCTTACCTTGGCCCTAGCCGCGCCATGCCAAAGTAGCGCCCGCGCCTAGGCTTGCAAACCGTGCAACCTAGGCCAAATTGGCCACGCATGCCATTGGCACATGCCAACACGCATCGCTGGTAGCTTTTCTTAACAGGACGTGGCCCTAATGGCCGAGCATGCCATTGGCACATGCCAACACGCTCGCTGGTAGCTTTTCTTACCAAGCCGTGGCATTAATGGCCGAGCATGCCATTGGCACATGCCAACACGCATCGGCGGTAGCTTTTCTTACCAGTGCCATGGCCCTAATGGCCGAGCATGCCATTGGCACATGCCAACACGCTACCGGTAGCTTTCATTACCTAGCCGTGGCCCTAATGGCCATGCGTGCCATTGACACATGCCAAACACGCACGCCGGTAGCCTAACTTGCAAGCCGTGCAACCCAGGCCAACTTGGCCGACGACGTGCCATAGGCACATGCCAAAACTCAATATTTGGTAGCCTAACTTGCAAACCGTGCAACCTACCACCAAGGCATTCCGCACATGCCACACACGCCACTAGCAGCTGGTATTGCCACTTACACTCAACGTGCAACCTACCACCAAGACATTCCGCACATGCCATTGGCACATGCCACACACGCCACTAGCGGCTACGCATTGGCACTTGCACTCAAGGTGCAACCTGCAACAAAGGCATTCCACACATGTCATTGGCATATGCCACACGCGCCACTAGCAGCACTACTTGCACTCAAGGTGCAACCAACACTCGAGACATCAACACAAATTGGGGGATGCTTTCCAGGGTCTTGGTTTGGCGGTCACAAAGATGCGGCGTACACTACGCTCACATTAAGAAAGCGTGAATAGGAATAAAGCGGTCAAATAAATGAGGAAATAAAGGTGAAAACGTTTTTCACCCATTAACACCATGGGGTTACCACCTCCTCCCATTATTTCACCCTTTACTCTCTTCCTTCATGAGGCCAGGGTACGTTTCAATCTCGACTTGTATAAATAGGTCTTACCATATTTCCACCAGACAACAAGTCTCGGTCAGGAGAAAAACACAACACTCTCAGAAAAGGCAACTTTGCAAGCTCTCCTTAAAAGCTTTCATATCTTGCAAGCTTCCGAAGCTTTCACTTTACGATACAAGTCGAGACACTACTCTCCCACTATTCCGATCTCAACACCTTTCTTTGCTTCCCTTCCCAAATCAACCCTTATCCTCCACTTTTTGTAGAAGCAAGTCCGGAACGGCCATTTCTTGGTTTAGGTAGGACTTGTACTGGATTGATCTCTCGAATCTAGAAAGTGCTCACGTGCAGCACATTTGTTTAGGGTTTAAACCAGTTTCACACTCACCTACCGAATTTACCAAAATCGACGGAAACGATTTTTACCCATATACAACTGGGAACAAAGGTCTTGCTGCAACTCTTGATGAAATGTCTGATAGTTATGATTCTAATGAAGACGAGAAATCAAGAGTTGCACTTCTTTATGAAAATATTGATTTTGATAATTCTAGCAATACACACATCAATCTTGATATTCTTTCGGAAGAAAACTCAACCAACGGAAGATAAAATTGACCCCTTCTTTGGAAACTCTGTGTATGATGTTTCAGTTTCCTCTATGTGTCTAGATGCTTGCACATCTCAGATGCCTGAATTATACTCAAGATTGACATGTTCATATTGTTCACTCAAGGGTCATGAACTATCAAAGTGTTACAAGTACAAACACAAATTGAGACATGTCAACAAACTTCAACGAAGAGCAAATCGATTAGCAAACAAGCTTAAACTCGCTCAGAAGACTGCTGAGGTATGTAAGATTTCATCTTTGTCTAAGAAGTTAGTTTCCAAGGACAAAACAAGACCATTAGAGAAGAAAATATGGTCAAATCGTTTTTATAGACATAGGTCTATGGATTCCTCTCAAGAGGAACATGGTGGACAAATTATTGTTCACCGCAACACAACTTGATTGTGTTGATTTATAAATCTTGTCTCACGTGTCCGATCAAAAGAGACAAGATTGTGTACCTCTGGGTTTTAGGAAAAGTTTGTTTTCTTCTTTTTCTTAGTTTTGTTTTTTGGAATTCCATGTCTATCAATAAAGGAGGGTCATTCTCGACAATTCTACTCTCTTTAGGGTTCAGAATTGTGTGTGTGTAACTTTGTTAAAGGTTAACCCTACATTCCTTTTCCTTCCCTGAAACTTCTTTTATCTTAAGACCACTTGTTGAGATAGTGATTTCCTCTCACAAACCCATACGTTTATGGATACTCCAAGCATCATGTCTTCTGATGGAAAAGATGTTAATATGATTGTCAAGCCATCAATCATGAAGGAAAAAGAGAAATCTCTGTTAGCTCCGACATTGAAAAGAAAAAGAAGGAATGTGAGGAAGCCTAGAGTTGTTCCTTCAAATTCTCAGAAGTTTTCTGATGTTCTTGAAGTGTTGAAGGAGATGCAAAAGGAGATTCAACAAATAAAGGCTTTTGTGTTTAAGACTCATGAGATTCAGAAGGCCCTGATTCGATATCAGTCAAGAAGGTTTATTGATATTAACTATTATCTTCATGAACCTTATGTCCCAATGGTTGTTAACGACAAGGAGTTCGGGGATGATAAAGAATTCTTCAAAGGTCTTAACATCTTGTAAATCTTCTTTTCTTGTTTTTTCTAGAAGAATAACTAGAGTTTGGAATAGCCATTTTTGTGATTACACATAGCTATGTCCAACATTTTCATCTTCATGTTTTTAGGTTTATTTGTTTAAATTCTAAAAAATTGTTTGGAAGATGATTTTTGCAGTATTAATCTTTATGGTTTTATATATTGCAATTTTTTATGGGATATGTGTGTTTACGTCCGTGAACTATGATTGTCCCATATCTTGTCAAAAGTTAAGTCTTTCGTATGTCGATATGCATGTATTGATAAAAGAATGAATGAACTTTTGACATCACAAAATTTTGAAACCTATTATGTCATTATGCAAATATTGATGGAAGATAGGGTGAACTTTTGTTTACGAGGATTATGTCTATTGTATGTCATTGTGCAAATAGTGATGGAAAATAGAATGAATCCTTGTTTATTCCATGATATTGATCTTCCCTGATCCATAATTTATGTATATACTGTGAGGCTCCGTAAGTTCTCTTATGTTAAGCATTTACGATTAGATTAATCATGGGTTTTCTTGTGGTTAATTTAATTGAGTATTTTTGGATTCAAATTCATATTCATATGTGATTTGTTATGTCCAAAGAAATCCTTCTTTTCTTATGAAATTAAGGCCGCTCTTGTTGTTCTTTCGGGAATGACATATTATGGGGGAGAGTTCTTAATTGAACTTGTGCTTAATTGCCAAATCTTTGTGGGGAGTGCGGCTGTGGAATATTATAGGGGTTATCTTGTGTCTTTATAAACTCCTTGATGAAAGCATTTAGCTTCGGCTATATGATTGCATCTAAATAAGTTGATATGTGCTTACCTTTGGTCATGAAATGTCTCTTTGGAAATTTCATTAGGATCCCGTTTTCGTGCCTTTGCCAATTTTATTGACAAAAATGGGGAGAATTAATGTGTAGTTCACACTACAAATACATATGGTTTTCGGATCATTATGTAAGGGGAAGTGGTTTCCATGTGAGATGGAGTATTGACTAAGGGTGGGGGGGGGGTTTATACATATCACCATAGTATTGTTGTCGAAGTTGTGATACAATTGAACTTTGATGTTGTGTAATAATACTATGACACTTTGTATAACAATGATTGAGAATTCTTGTTTTCTTAATTTTATAGCTACGGATTTTCAACAACGATGATGCTAAACTTACAACCTTTGGGATCATTGGAGTACTTGGAAGTAACAAAGATTTTGAGTAATGTTGAAGATTAGGCATGTGGAAGAAGAGCTACACAAGTTTATTTATCTATTTTTGTATTCCATATGTATTGATAGTTTTGTCACTAAAATTGACAAAGGGGGAGATTGTTAGAGCACTGCTCGGTCAAACTCGCATGCGTTGCTATCTCAAGCATGTTTGTCAATGTTAGTGATCAAAACTATAAGTCCTGATTTCTAGTCTACTTATAGTTAAGTCTCATACTAGGATAGAAAGTGTAGTTGAGCTCAAGAACTCCATGGTGATCATCATACATGACGAAGAACTACTCAAGGAACTGGTAGAACTTCATAGACTATAAGGTATGTGGAGACTTGAACTTATCTATCACTCAAATTCTATCTACTATATCTCCTATCTTGAGACAAAAGTCGTTTTGTTACATAGACTTTGATTATACACATTTGCTATTTCGAGCCGAGTTTATCTCGCTTATCTATTTCTCGAAATATGTGTTGGTAAGCTTTCGCTTTGACCAAGTTCATCTTTACCTAGTGACGAAAGTCATGTTATGTTTCAATTACTTGAAAATGGCTTTGACGAAAAATAGTTTGTGAATAACAACTATATAACGTCCTCTAAGAATGTTTCAATGATTGAAATGAGAGTTTAGATTATATAACCATTGTTGGATATAATTATTGTGTGGAAGCGCATACATGTATAAGTCCTTATTCCTTGAACCGAAGTCTGTGTACTTTCTTTCAGAAACCGGAACAAGAGTCCGCGAACCCGGTCCCGCGTCTTCGTCGGAGGTTCTCTTCCGAGAAAAATTGGAGTTTGTAAACTTGTTGCAAACTTATTCCGGGTACTTAAGTCCGCGTACTTAGGTTGGTTATTATCTAAAAATGATTATTCGTGAACTTATACTTATATTAACTAAGGAATGCAAGTTTGCAAACCGTGCCTATAAAGTTCATGAATCGATTCAAGTGAATCAAATTGTTTTTGCTTCGATTGTGTCTTGTATACTTTTATGATATCTAAGCAATTGAACATCTCTCTAACTAGTTCATTTGAGTTATTTGAACCAGTTATGGTGAAGAAGAATATATTTAATATGAAAGTGCTCATATGGCTAACCATTTGGTTAACTACTGTTGAACCAACAAATGTACATGTTTGGGTACGGTTACACAAACCTAAAAACGTGCATTTCATTTGTGTGTAACAAGCTAAGTTTTCGATCCAACGGTTGAAAGATATTAGCTTGAATATAATCAGGTTTTCATCTAACGGTGAATATTGAATGCTTTGTTACTAAGCTAACATTGATTGCAAACCCTGATTTGAAAGACTATATAAAGGAGAACTCTAGCAACCGGGAAACCTAATCCCTACACCTCCTGTGTGATACTAGTTGTATAAGATAGAGTCGATTCTCCTTTAACCTTAGGTTTCTACCGAGACCCTGTAGGTTAACGACTTGAAGGCTTCATTGGGATTGTGAAGGCAGACCGATACTACTTTCTTGTAGTTGTGTGATCTGATCTTCTTTGTTTCTATCATATTGAGTACAATCGTAACGATTGGCTTGAGATTGATATCTCCGATAGGCAAGATATAAAAGTAATCACAAAAACCTTCGTCTCATCGTTTGTGATTCCACAATATCTTTTTTCGCCGCGTCGATTAAGATTATTGTGAGGTGATTGATAATACTAGGATGTTCTTAGGGAATATAAGTCGGGTTATCAATTGGTTCTGTTCACCTTGATTTATCAAAAGACGAACAAAACTTATAGGTATATTTCTGTGGGAGACAGATTTATCTATTACCGTAGAATTTTTTATGTGATAAGATTTGTTTATTAAAGTCTTCGACTTTGGGTCGTAGCAACTCTTAGTTGTGGGTGAGATCAACTAAGGGAATCAAGTGTGTAGTATCCTACTGGGATCAGAGACGTAAGGAGCGCAACTGTACCTTGGATCAGTGTGAGATTGATTGGGGTTCAACTACAGTCCAGACCGAAGTCAGTTTGTAGTAGGCTAGTGTCTATAACGACTTAATACAGTGTGTGTTCAATCTAGACTAGGTCCCGAGGTTTTTCTGAATTTGTGGTTTCCTCGTTAACAAAATTCTGGTGTCTGTGTTATTTCTATTCCGCATTATATTTTGTTTTATAATTGAAATATCATAGGTTGTGCGTTAAGTTCAATCAATTAGAATATCCAACCTTTGGTTGTTGATTTACATTGATTGACACTTGTATATTGGTCTTTGGTACCATCTTAGTTATCTCTCTTGTATTTAATTAGACTCGTAGATTTCTATTTGCTTGAGTAAGAATTAAATCGAGAGATCGAGATAATATAACTCTTTGATATAATGTTAATAAGATTGAGTCTAGTTGATTCTCTTAAAAGTATAGTTAGTCCATACAGATTGCTAAGCGAAATATTGGGTGTGGTTGTTGTACCCCCACTATTTCATTACGGATATCGAATGCTCGATATCTTTCGAAGGACTGCAGAGAAAGCCTGAACTAAAAAACTCTTGATTATGAAAATCTCTACAGGAAACATTATCTCTTGAATAAGAAACTTGTTGAAACTGAAGCAATGATTAATTCTCAACATTTAATGTGTGGAGAAAAAGAGGAATCTGTTTCTTCCAATGAAAACCTTCTTAATAAGGAAGTTGCAGAGTTAATTTCTTGGAAGAGGAAGTTGCAAAATAAAAAAGGCTCAATGATAGCACAATAAATTTATCTTCTTTGTTGGAAACAGGAAGAAGTCTTGGTGATATGCGTGGCTTGGGATATCAGGTATTCGATACTCCTTCAATCAACAAATAAATAAATTTTGTAAGGGCTGCAAGTTCTTCCATACCAGAGGATCTACCTAAACCAACTAATGCTCCCGATCCACCAAAGAGCTCAAGTGAGAATTTAGAAGAAAACATTTATGGAAGTAATCATACTAAATCTCCTATTAAAGATCGGTATAAGGCCAGAACATCTCATAAAGGTAATCCTAGAACCCACACTCCTTTTAGTAAGAATTGTTACTATTGTGGAAATAAAGGTCATATGCAAAGGAGTTGTAAGTTTCGAAAGATGCAGGATGCTCTATCCTTTGTGTCAAAAGAATTGGGTAAATTTACTTCTAAAAACTCATATCACCGTTGTCCTGTTATGAGACAAAAGAACTATTCATACGATTACATTTCCATCCTACAAGGGTTATACCTAAAAGGAACAATGATCAAAAGGGTAATACCTTTGTCAAAGGAAATACAAGGTCTGATGTTACGACTTAGGAAAATACAATGTTGCAAGATATGAAATAATATTATCATAAATCATCCTACAAGTGGATGCCCAAGTCTAAAGTAAAAACCAAAAAGGAGTCATCTAAAGACAAGAATAAGGTAAACAATCATGTCTTGACCTTAGATAAAGATGACTATGAACGTCTAATTATTAGACTCAAAAATATCTAATGACATCCAACAATATTGATTCACAGGTATCTTTCGACAATCCGCTGCAAAGTGGAAAACGAAAAAGGAAGTCAATCAGGAATCTCTGATTCCTCAAATCTTATTGGTTATGCGTTTTTTTTTTTAAATAAAATAATAATAATAATAATAAAATAAATATGATTGCATACATAAGATGGGCTTTGATTTTTAAATAATCAAAAGAAGACTTTCCTAGTTTTTCTAATATCACTTCCGAAATTTGAAGGCTTCCTTCTTAAACCTTTTGAAAAGGCTATTATATAAATAATTTCGGTTCTGTTCTTCTTCATACAATATCTAGCTTACCACAAAATAACCCTGTGATATTGTACAATGTTCTCTCCTTATGTAGAGAGGAGGAAGACTTAACAAGAAGAATTTTCGGATGTAATTAACTCCTGCGATTCAGAGCCTCGTTCGAAAGTACTACAAATTATTTCTTTCTTAGTGAAGGAAAGAAAATGTAGTAATGTTGTCTGTGATTTTTGCGTGGAAAATATTAAGAGAATTCTCGAGTCAAGCTCCACGTATTTTGAGAAAGGGAAATATGAACTATGTTCCGAATATTGTTCTTTCCTATCAAGACAACTCTCTAAAAAATCATAGCTTCGAGTCTGTTTGAAGGAACAATGGAACTCATTGGGAGAAGAGATTTACTCAAAGATGATATTGATGCTGCTAAGATGGGAATATCTGGCTATGAACATTATATGTCGAATCACAGGTAGCCTGAAGATTATGTAAAATATAATACAGGGTTAGATTACTGTAAAAGAAATCTAACATAAGCTGAGAACCTACTGAAGGAAATCTCTGAAAAGGCATGAAAAGCAAAAACAAGATTAAATTCTTATTTAAAATTAGGCTACTCAATATAAATTCTTATGGAAAAAATTCCAGAATGAATTAACACATTCTCAATATGGACTTCCACTTGATGTCCAATTACCAAATATAAGTTAATCATGTATATATGACCTCCAAATTTTACAAATATATAAGTAAATTATCATTTATACGACAGTAAGAAATACAATTAGACCTACTCCCTTCGTTCCTAATTAATAGGTTGGTTTTGTTTTTAGAGAAAATTAAGGAAATTAAGAGAACTAATCATTGAAAGTGGTCCTCATGACACTTGTCAATAAAAGAAGTGAAGTGAAATGGTCCCCATGACACTTGTCAGCAAAAGAAGTAAAGTGAAATGGTCCACATGACACTTGTCATCAAAAAAGTTAAGAGAAAAGTAGTCCCAGATAACTAAAGTAACATTTGACTTTCCCAATTAGGAAACCAGCCTATTTTTTTGAAACATCTATTTATAGAAACCAGCCTATTATTTAGGAACAGAGGGAGTATTACTTTACACAAATAAGACAAGTCCAAAAGAAAGAGAAAAAAAACTCTCTAACCAGTTGTTTGAGGGTGAAAATGGATTCTGCCGATTTTGGTAATTTCGGGTGTGTGGGTGAGAAACGAATTTAGACCCTAAACAATGTACTGCATGGAAGTACTTTAGATTCGAGAAATCAATCTGTACAAATCCGGCCTAAACCAAGAAATGGCCGTTCCAGACTTGCTTCGGTCACAAAGTGGAGGAGAATGGGTTGGTTTTGGGGAGGGAAGCAAAGAAAGTCTTGAGACCAGGTTGATTATGGAAGAGTAGTGGTTTCACGACTTGTATCATAAAATGGGAAGCTAACAGATGGGAGAGCTTAGCCAAACGTTTTTCTGAGTGTTGTCTTATCCTTGATCGAACTTGTTCTTTTTTGTGGAAATAGGTAAGACCTATTTATACAAGTCGGAGTGAAACATACTCTGGTCTCATTAAGGAATGGAATAATGGGTGAGTAAATGGGAGGATGTGGTAACCGTTAACGCATGGAATTGATGTTCCATAAAAGAAAAGCGTTTCACCATTACTTTCCTATTTACTTAACCGCTTCATCCTTATTACACTTTCTTATTACGGGCGTAGTGTACGCCCCACGCTGTAAACCGCCAAACCAAAGCCCAAAGAAGATCCCCTAGTTTGTGGTTTGATGTCTCGAACGTTTTCGTGAAAACATGTAACATGGTTGTTTCCTGGCAAGTCGAGCTTGGGAGACTTGCTAGCTTGGCGACCTTCGACGGTCGAGATTTTGTATCTTAAGCGGAAAGGTAGACATTGATCGTTGCATGCTTCCGTTTTTGATAGATGTGTAGGGAAGGCCAGCATGATGGCACGGCAAAGTTGGCAGGCCATTGGCATGGCGTGGCCAAACTAGACTTTGGGTCAAAGGTTACCATGCGTTGTCTGGTAACCTTGGACGGCTAAGATTTGCTCCTGAAATTGAAGGGCGACCGTTGATTGTCGCACGCCTTCGTTTTAGTAGCCGCATAGGGAAGGCTAGCATGGTGGCGCGGCTAGGTTGGCATGCCATGGTGCAGTTTGGCGTGGCCAAACTAGGGTTTTGGGTCAAAGGTTACCATGCATTGTCTGGTAACCTTGTACGACTATGATTTGCTCTTGAGATTGAAGGGCGACCGTTGATGGCCGCACGCCTTCGTTTTAAAAACCCTAATTAGCGTCATTTACTAGAATCGCTGTAGAATTCTCGTACAGACTCGTATTTTGACGGTCCGCCCCTAAAATCGACCGGAAAAGAATTTCCTATCTCCTTACAGCGGGATATTTAGGTTTTGAACTCGTTCGAGAGGTGAAAACAGTCCGACAGTAAAACTCAAGAAGAATTCAGGAGGGATGTTGCGGGCCTGAGGAGGCATAGTTTAGGCGCGACCAAAATAGGGTTTTGTAATTGGGCCAAATGTTACCATGCCTTGGCTGGCGACCTTGGACGGCTAAGATTTGCATCTAAGGTGGAAGGGTGGCCGTTGATTGTTGCACGCCTTCGTTTTAGTGGCCGCATAGGGAAGGCCAGCGTGGTGGCGCGACAAGGTTGGCATGGCATACCTTGGCGCGGTTTGGCGTGGCCAAACTAGGGTTTCGGCTCAAAGGTTACCATGCGTTGGCTGGCGACCTTGGACGGCTAAGATTTGCATCTAAGGTGGAAGGGTGGTCGTTGATTGTTGCGCGCCTTCGTTTTAGTGGCCGCATAGGGAAGGCCAGCGTGGTGGTGCGGCAAGGTTGGCATGGCATGCCTTGGCGCGGTTTGGCGTGGCAAAAATAGGGTTTCGGTCCAAAGGTTACCATGCGTTGGCTGGCAACCTTGGACGGCTAAGATTTGCATCTAAGGTGGAAGGGTGGCCGTTGATTGTTGCACGCCTTCGTTTTAGTGGCCGCATAGGGAAGGCCAGCATGGTGGCGCGGCTAAGTTGGCATGCCGTGGGCACGGCTAGGGCCAAGGCAAGGTGTGGCTTGCCTTGGCATGTGGGGCCAGTGGCTAGGCATGCCATTTGGCACATGGTGAGGCTAGCATGGCTAGGGCCAAGGCAAGGTGCGGCTTGGCTTGGTATGTGGGGCCAATGGCTAGGCATGCCGTTTGGCACATGGTGCGGCTAGCATGGCTAGGGCCAAGGCAAGGTGCGGCTTGGCTTGGTATGTGGGGCCAATGGCTAGGCATGCCGTTTGGCACATGGTGCGGCTAGCATGGCTAGGGCCAAGGAAAGGTGCGGCTTGGCTTGGCATGTGGGGCCAATGGCTAGGCATGCCGTTTGGCACATGGTGCGGCTAGCATGGCTAGGGCCAAGGCAAGGTGCGGCTTGGTTTGGTATGTGGGGCCAATGGCTAGGCATGCCGTTTGGCCCATGGTGCGGCTAGCATGGCTAGGGCCAAGGCAAGGTGCGGCTTGGCTTGGCATGTGGGGCTAATGGCTAGGCATGCCGTTTGGCACATGGTGCGGCTATCATGGCTAGGGCCAAGGCAAGGTGCGGCTTGGCTTGGCATGTGGGGCCATGCCGTTTGGCACATGGTGCGGCTAGCATGGCTAGGGCCAAGGCAAGGTGCGGCTTGGCTTGGTATGTGGGGCCAATGGCTAGGCATGTCGTTTGGCACATGGTGCGGCTGACATGCCTTGGCGTGGAGGTGTTGCTGGGCACAGAGGTGCGGTTGGCATGGCTGGCATATGCCTTGGCGCGGTAGTGCCATCGGGCACGGAGGTGCGGCTGGCATGGCTGGCTTGCCTTGGCGCGGTGGTACTGCTGGGCACGGAGGTGCGGCTGGCATGGCTGGCATTCCTTGGCGCGGTGGTGCTGCTGGCCACGGAGGTGCGGCTGGCATGGTTGGCATTCCTTGGCGCGGTGGTGCTGCTGGGCATGGAGGTACGACTGGCATGGCTGGCATGCCTTGGCGCGGTAGCATGAAAATTTTAGGGTTTTTTACAGGTGATGTCAATCAATGTTAGGGGTTCTGTTGTGGAACATGATACATATAAAGAAAATGGTACCCTGGTAATTCTTACGTAAGCATGCTGGTTGATTCGATAAATGTGTTAATGGTCAATAAATGCGCTAGAGGTCATGGTGACGTCATGCCAGGTGCATAGTTTTACGATTTTAACCCTAAGCTAAAAACCACCATCAACATTAAGTCCCCTGCTTAGCTCGGAACGGGAGCCGCGTTGCGAGGTAAGCATAAGATGGTGACGGGCTAGGACAGAGATCGAAACAATAAGTCATGAAAAGATGGTCAGGAAAGTCCGGCTAACCTTTTTGAGAGGTAAAGAGAGTTTGTGCTTCCCGTGTTGGAAACTTTTCATAAATCATACTGGTGGTGCGAGACCGTGGAGTGGTGAGATGAAAATTGTTCGGCTTGGAATGGGAGCCGTAGCGCGGTCGGCTTGGAATGGGAGCCGCACGCGTTGGTCAGCTTGGAATGGATCCAAGCATTGGTCGGCTTGGAATGGAGCCGTCAGCATTGGTCGGATTGGAATGGTGGAAATGGTGATGAATCTGGAACTTCGGCTATCGAATGGTGGTGATGGCACAACTTTGTCTAAATTAGGGTTTGGCATTCTGAAACCCTAATTAGCGCTCCTTAGTAGAATTGTTGTAGAATTCTCGTACGAACTCGGATTTCGACACTCTGCCCCTCCATCTGACCGAAAAGACTTTCCTATCTCCTTACGCGAGAATATTTAGGTTTTAAGCTCGTTAGGTACGTGAAAACAGCCCGACAGTAAAATTCAGGAAGAATTCAGGAGGGATGTTGCGGGCCGAGGTGACATAGTCGCGCCAGTCATCTATTCGCGTTCTTGGAGCAAGAAGGAATCTTCATTCTGTTCAAGCTCTAAAAAACTCGCCCGCATGAAAAGATGCATCGACTTTCTCTTGTTTTTTCTGTTGCTTGTCCGGATCCGTGCTTTCTTGCAGTGTCTCTCCGTGGATTCCAAAATTTACCAAACTCCATTTGCATTCTTTGGGCGGATGGATATATGCTCGGCAACGATCATATCAAGGCTAATCTTGGAGATTGTTGTTGAGTTTTCGGTTCATTCTTGACTTTAGGTTGTTCAGCGTTTGAACCTTCTGATCGCGATGATGATATGTTGTGGATGATTGCATGGTAGAAATCTTCCGAAGACACAAGAGTGGAATAGATGAGTTGGGAGATATTATGTTATCGATGTGACGGACCGGAAAATTACGCCTTTGACGCGTTGCCCAGCAGGCAGTAATCTCCCCGATGCGCCATGATGAAGCTACGATCCGGGCCTTTAAATCTAGGCAATTGCACATTCAATTGCCCTTGCAAGCATGCTCGTGGAGCATGATGCATCTAATTTAGCTTCCACACCATTCCAACTTACCCTTGTTCCGCAAAGGGTTTATTAAGGAAAGCAAAAACTTGTTTAATACGGCGAAAACGGCCTTTTGAGGCTCTAAACAATGGAATTTGGCTAAATTGTGGTGACCATGTGGATCAACATGTCTTGATCTTTGGGCCGTTTCCCATCAAAATGGACTCCTCTTGAGCGAAATTACGACATTCGGGTTTTTCGCCTCCAGATAGGCTATAGCTTGCTCTTTGTAGCTTTATAGGAAGTATGAGCATCCACTTGCCGGCATGCAACTAAGCCTCATAAAGTATGGCCACAATCATCTCTGGTGTCGAGCTACCGAGCTTACATGATATGAGGGGCTTTAATGCTCGCAATCATCTCCGATTAGATGATATGAGCGACAAAGTGCTGGACCGGCAATGCCGCAACTCATTGCGGCCGCCTACGTACTCCCTTCCCTACTCTAGAGGGATCAAGCACAGACCGTAGTTCATCCCGAAGGGACAAGCAACTTATTCCAACTTGTTTGTTAGGCCGTGGCCAAGCAATAATGGAAATGGCCTAGTCAGTATAGGCCATTCCGTTGGAATGCATCCAAGTGATGCATGTTTGTCCGCACTATGGCATAATGATGCCTAAGCATAAAATGCCCTCTTCATGAGGCTACGCAACTATAAATGAGCCTTAGGCATCATTTATACTCTTCCGCTAAGCTATGAAGCTTACTTGGTGCATAGTCCGCATGTGCACCATCAACCAACTACCCTCCCTATATATGTTAATTTGACATTTTTAGAACTCAATTTGGGGACCAAAAATATTTCATCAACTCCCCGTTTACTATTCATGGCCGTTGCCATATATTTTCCCGATATCCGCCATGTTGGCCGTACTTTTATGCCAACCCGATGTCCGGCCATGTTGGCCGTCCTCTGCCAACCCGATGTCCGGCCATGTTGGCCGTCCCTCTGCCAACCCGATATCCGGCCATGTTGGCCATACTCTTCCAACCTGAGATGTCCCGCCATGTTGGCCATCCATTTGTAACCCGATATCCGGCCATGTTGGTACGTCCACTTCCCAAGGTCATCTACCTAATCGACCTAATGCATCATTTGATGCAAGATTGGCTCTTGGCCAATGTAGCTTCCAACCAATGCCATATTGGCCTTAGCCAATATGCATATGCGATATGCCTTACTTGGCACTATATGGCCCAGGGCCAAATGCATCTCACCATGCAAAGGAAGCTTTGGATGAAGCTTCATCACAAGAAAATGGCGCATCTTTTAGCATGCGCCATGCTAAAAACACGGGTGTTACATTATCACACCCTTCGAAGAATTTCCTGGCCCTCGAAATTCAAAACCAAAGCTATCACGGACAATCTCTTCGAGTTGGATTTCCTGAGCAAAAGTCCCATACCAGAAGCTCATAAATCACGGGTTTCTTCAAGTCGTCATGAACAACAATTTAGACCTTCTGAGCACATGTCCCATCCCACCCGCCTGCAGAATCCAAAAAGTGCCCACAACAAAACAAGAATCGCAATTGGCTAGTGCCAAGAGGATATCTCGACAAGGTATCCTAGATAGCATCCCATACTACCACCCGTGAATCCCTAAGGTTTACAAGTTGAAAGATGTCATCGAAATGACAAGGCAAAACTCAACGCAACACCTGGAGGACCAATCTCTAATGCCGGTGCGGTTGGATGCAAGCCACCGTCCCCGACGGATTTACCGGGTTGCCACTCGTAAGTGGGATGCTAGCCGGGCACGACAACGCACACCCTTGGCGGTGCCAACGTGTGGGGATGATCGGTCCCAATGTCTACCCACTTGTTTATGGGTGAAAACTACTCCTGCAGAATTTGGTAATTTGGGGTGTGGATGAGGAATGAATTTAAACATTAAACAAATGCACTGCGCGGTGAGTGCTTGTAGATTCGAAAGATCAATCTGTGCAAGTCCGGCCTAAACCAAGAAATGGTCGTTCTGGATTTGTTTCGGTCACAAAGTGAAGGAGATGGGGTTGATCTTAGGGAGGGAAGCGAAGAAGGTGTTGAGGCTGTGAAGGTGTTGGCTTGCTTATGACTTGTAACAAAGGTGAGCAGGCTTGTGATTGATGCAAGCAAGCTCTGGGTGTTGAAATACGTTTTTGTATTAACACTTGGTTTTCTGTCTCGTCTGAACTTGTGTTCTTGTTTGAAATAGGGCGGAGAACCTATTTATACAAGTCATTGAGCCTTATTCACGTCTCTCGTGGGAAGTGGAGGAAGTGGAATGATGGAGTAGTGGAGTTGTGCGTCGGTGCCACACGACCAGTCTTGCCCACTTCTCCTGTTCATCTCTAACCGTCCATGACTTCCTGACACGTTCTTGTGATGGCGCGTTGCACGCTGCACGCTGTAAACCGCTTGCACCAATACCCCAGAGATGTATCCCCCTGGGTTTGTGACATGATTGATGTTGGAATGTGGATCATGGATCCACGAAAGATAGCATGTAATGCTGAATTGAATAACTGTGTTATTGGAAAGTCGATACTTGTGAAGTATCGTGTGTATTTTATGTAATCGCATTATGGTGTGGTAAAGTGATGGGTAATAACGCCTCACCGACCAAATAACTCCCGACTGTGGTTGTATAACCAAGTCAGGTGAAGTTGGACGGATGAGATGATCTTTGAGACACTCATCTGCGACCGTTAATGAATATTAGGGTTTTTTAAGAGGTGTGCAAGCATCACTCTTGACTTGGTCGAAACCGAGCATGGAAAGGGATTTGGAGAGAACCGACCGGCGTGCATGTAGATAGCATGCCGGTGTACACGTCCATGTCTCATTGTCCCATGAAGGTGCGATCTAGGCCACTCAATTTGACCGGAAAGAGGAGTGGTTGAGATCAATTTTGCAACAGGAAATTGATGCCGCAAAAGGCCGCGCATCATGCTTTTTCCAGCGTGCGTTCCAAGACGACCTAATTTGGTCGATCTTGGCCGATGGGTTTGACGTGAAGATGGCGGCCGTGTGTTCATGCCTATACTTGAATATCCCATGAAAACGTGATCTAAGCCACTCAAATCATCCGGTGAAGTTGAGCGGTCGAGATGGGTTGTGGTTTGGGAGGCGTGGCCCTGCGAGTTTGGACGCACGTTTTGGATTAACCAGCATGATATGCCTTGGCCGAACACATGAGGAGGTAGATGGGCCCACGGTGGTCATGCTGGTATGACCGACCCTTTGCTTAATCTAACTGTGACCTCCATTCGTGCCGGAGAAGATGGACGCGCGTGATGGCTTGAAACCCTAATTTTGGCTTTCAAAGCCGTGCGCCTGATCTCTTGTTTGGGTGACGATTTTGTCAAGGCCAAACATTGTTGGTTTTGACCGATTGGTCAAGTGTGTAGCGATCCCACGGTGATCGTGTTGACATGCTCGGGGCCCTTTAAGTCTACATCTACACCCTCCATCTATACCGCGAAGATGGATGGTTGAGACTATTTTGCAACACATGTAATATGCCGCAAACCCTAATTTAGGGTTTTTCGTCCATAATGCTTGGTATGAAATGTTTTTGGCAAGCTAGGCCAATGACCGACCATGCGGGTCGGGCCGTGGGTATTCCATACCGCTTGGGGTGATGGAATTGATCTCGGGGTCATCCAATCATGCTTATGGAGTTGGATAATCGTGATCGAGATCATATCCAGGACTGATACTGGTCATCCGGATGCTCAATCGGGCTAGTATAACACACCGAGAGGGGCTCAATCGGGCTAGTATAACACACCGAGAGTCACCTGATGGGTATTTCGTACATGGTTTCATTATAGTGCTTGAGGTTCGTGTTACTCAGAAGAGTAACACTCGGTCGTCATGCCACACCGATAATGAGTACCGGAAATACAAGGTGATATGAAATTCACAAGGAAGGGATTGTTGCCACATGCTCCAACCTCGGAGGAATTTCATGAATTGCCGTAATGGGATTGTTGCTACATTCTCCATTCTGGTGAATTAAGTGAGGGAGGATCCAACACTTATAAATGGCTTTATCTTTTACAAGATGTCAGCATGATTTTTTCCTGGTTTTTACAAATTTAACCTTAAACGAAAATCCACCATCAACATTAAGTCCCCCCGCCTAGCACATAATGGTTACACTATTGTGTGGTAGGCATGAGATGGTGACATACATATGTGAGGAAGACAGGATAAAAGGAGTTTACCCGGAAGAGTGTTGGCCGACCGCTAATTTCCCACGCCGTCACGCTTGTATGGAATCCTTTGGTGGGGCCGGTTTCTTTCTTTGGGTATTTGAATCAAAAGAGGAAACCAAATAAGAGAGGAATCCTTCTTCTATTGGGATTCTTCTAATTTTTTGTCTATAAAAGAGACAAGAACCCTTTTCTTTTTCCCACGAGTTCTCTCCCCCCCTCTTTTTTGTTTGAGCAGCTCCCATCCGTGACTTTGCCGCCGCCGACCCGACCGACGCCGCCGTTGCCGTTGCCGGATTTGCTGCCGTGCGCCACCGCCCGTTCACGGTAAGTTTCGCTCCTTTTTTTTTTTTTTTTTTTTTTTTAAAGGTAAAACCCTAGTTTTTGTTAGGTAAACACCTTATGTAAGACATGTATATGCTTAGCTTTTTCCACCATTTGGCTTGAATCCCGTAGACACGATTCCCATGAATAAAGAAAATCGTGTTATGATGCATGCGGATGAATGAGTGCGCCGGCCCGCCGAAGGTGTACGCCGGAACGTGGGTCTTACTCACATATGCTTGACTGAAATTTACACCGAACTTGAAACTTGTACCGGACTTGAAACCAATACCAGACTGAAATTTGTACCGGACTAGAAACTAATACCAGACTGAAACTTGTACCAGACTTGATACCAATACAAATCAATCGAAATCAATACCTGAACACTAAAATTTGTACCAATAGGACTTGAATGGTGTTTGGACCGCCATCGTGTGCTTCGATGTGAGTTGTGTCTTGCCGTGTGTGACTACATCTCTCATGTGCTTTCATACAAGTTCTAACTCCTGTCTTTTATTTCATTGTGGAAGAAAAGAATCCCTGTTGAGATGTCTTCTGAAGATAATGTTGGTGCCAAGTCAGGAAGTGTTGACAGCTTCAAAGATATGCCGAACATTGATGATGAGTTGTTCACCTCGCCTTTTCCAAGCATTAGGAGACATCCTTTTCATAAGATAGTCTTGCTTTCCGATTTAGAAAATATGGAAACTGATTCATTCTCTTCTTCAGCACTTGTGGTGAGATTTTGTCTCCAGATAAACGAATATCCGCCTTCTCCTATTGACTTCAAGGTTTGCCATACTCCACTGGGTTCTTATGAAGGATGGATGAGATGTATGTTGAGTAATAAGGGAATTAAGGATAATTTGGCCGAAGCGCAAATTCTCAATGCGGTCATGGCATCTGTTACTCTTGAAATTAAGAAAGACATGGCGGGTTTGATTACCTTCATTTCTCGGTGGCGCATTTCTACTCATACAGCCATATCTAGATGGGGAGAAATGACTATTACTCTGGAGAGTGTAGCTGCATTAATGAACCCGCCCGTTGCTTCGGGAAGTCTTTCTTACGAGCTCTCCGACACGGAGAAAAGTAACTATGGTGCTATACTTCAAAAAAAGTGGCAGACTCGAGTAGTCCTGACAAGGAAGAGAAAAAAGATGCGAGATGCTTTTACACTGGTGGGTGTCTGAGTGGTCTCCTCGGACCTGTGAGCCGGACCAAGAGTTGGAAAACAAGCTCGGTGTGATTGTGCGTTTCTGTCTTTATGGCTATCCGTGGATATATTCGATGATGGTTCCGGAAAGAAGACCATTAGAAGTGACCTTGTTAAGATTGCTATAGTTTTGGCGAAGGGTGAAGTTCTTCCTCGGGCTCATTGTTCCTTGGATCACTGTATTCTCATTTGGATGCTTTAGCAATGAACATGCATGCTTCTAACGGGTACAAGAAGGTGGAGTCGCATATTCACTTCGCTTTTCTTCAGCGCTTTATGGGAACACTTCAAAAGTTACGCTCCCGCTCCCGGAAATTCTCTCAATAACTTATATGGTGGCTCGAGAATACTCCGTTGGAATAAAAGGCGCCCCAGAGGTGGTGCGAAACTTGTGGACGTATTTGACAATGTGTCTTCCGAGATTTCCGTCCATGGGGGCCAGTCCACTCTTCCATTGTTCACCTAAAGACCTTTGTTATCGTCGACGGTCCCCGATGCCGTGTTGTGTACCGATGTCGAAACTATGAAATCTGGAGAACTTATTTACCTGCGCAACCGCATTCCAGATATGTTCCGTCTCTATTTAACGGAGAATTTTCTCGTGAATCCGTACAATATTGATGCCAGGGCTGCTCGCCAAATGGGATTTGATCAGGGTGTCCCATTTATTCGTTCACCAAGGGTTCCAAAGAATCTCTCCCGAATATTCTTAACGCTGGCATGTTTGTAGAACGGGTGAGCCTTCCTTCGCCTATTGGGAGAAACCCAAAGGTAACCGATAAGTATAAGGAATTTTGGAAGAAACAACTGTTGGTTTTCCGTAAATTTTCTGGGAGAGTGTTGTGGAATGATTCCCGTAGTGAGCCATCTTCCGACGCCTTGACGAAGCATTTCCAGTTGAAGCCACTTCCAGCCCAAACGGACCAGAGCCGAGGTTGCAGTCCCCAAGTAGGAGAGAGATCTAAGAGGCAAGCATGCGGTCCGTAATCCTCAATTCCTCCAATATGCAGTATTTAAATCTCCTCCCATCGGTTCTTTCATTTCTCCAAAGTGTAAATTCTTCTAAAAAAACGATCCTTGCTGAAATCGTGGAATTTCAAAGAGAATGTCTTCACCGGGTTGGCGCGCATTCAAAATGAGAAGGTGGCGGCACCGATCTTCATTCTCGAGAATTCCGGAGAAATTGATCTTCATGTTGAGAAGTCCGCGCACTAATCTTCGTGGAGTCTGGTAATACTGATCTTTACACTTGAGAAGTCTGGGGAAACCACTTCTTTTCCAGACCATGACAGGGATGATGCAAGCTCGGTTGGACGAGGCGCTTCCCTTAGTGATCTTGTTGACGGGGTCGTGATGGAAATTAGCACCCAGAGCGAAATAGATGCCTTAGGAATGTAAGAGAGGCAAAGGCTCGCTAGAGTTGAGGCGCTCCTCTTGAGATCCATCCCGAACAAAAAGTTCCACCAATATGGCTATTGTGGTGACTCCTTCGAAAGGCCTCCGCAATCGACAAGGCTCCCTGCTAGTGAATTACCGCGAGTGATGCAGCCTGGGGCTTTGTTCGATCCTCCTTTCACTATCCCTTATCCAGTGCCATGTGTTGGTTGGTGGATTCAATGTCTTGTTCGGTTCAAAGAGTTGTACACAACGATATGGGAGAAGCACGGTCACATTGCTACCACCACGAAACTCAAAAGTCGTCTTGCGTTGGCCAACCGCGTCCAAGAAGCTTTAGTTTCTATCCAGGATGAGCGTCACGACTGGTCGAACAGTTTCGAGGAGATGATTGAAGATTGAGGTGCCATCGGGACGTGTTTGCGCAAAGACGGCCTTCAATGCTCCTTGGTTCTTCAAGGTTTCTCCAAGATTCAGGAGCTCCTAAATTACAGGATGAAGTCCCTTCCGCGGGACTATGTTGCTCGCCAGAAGAAGAGGTTGGGAAGTTGTCTAAGGAACTGGAGTCGAAGCAGGCCGTGCTTCAAGGATGAAGGTCTCTCTTGCCCGGAAGGACGAGTTGTTCTTCAAGGACTTTCCTTGAAGTATTCGTGTTATATACTTGCCTTTTTTTTAGATGCTTTTTTTCTTTTTGAGTGATAGTGAGGATTTTCTTTGACCTCCGGGTTTTGAAATAATAGGTAATTGAATTGGTTTATTTCGAGATAGTTTTGTGGACAACCTTTTGAAAGGGATTAT
This sequence comes from Papaver armeniacum, assembly GCA_023531295.1. Taxonomy (NCBI): domain Eukaryota; kingdom Viridiplantae; phylum Streptophyta; class Magnoliopsida; order Ranunculales; family Papaveraceae; genus Papaver; species Papaver armeniacum. Next base: position 56,443 of record JAJJWW010014413.1, read on the forward strand.
GTTAAATGAGATTTGCATCTTGGTCATGAATGATTGCACATGAAATTGCAAATGTTATGTAAAAGGGAGGTACGAATGGAAACAAACATGGAGTTTGATCATTGAGCCTCTTTCTCCACGTGCGGGATGTTAAGTCCCCAGTGAATTCTAAACTATCTTTCTTGTAAAATTGTTGAGTAAAACTTACTTGCTTTCGAAGCCTCACTTGTATCGAACCGGAGTAGCCTTTCTAAGAAAATCCCCCGCACCAATCTCTCGAGTTATCGCTTTCGGGACCAAGCTTCTCCCGAACAATGCGCTTAAAGCGTTGCATTCACCGGTGGGGTGATGGAGGAACTGGTGGAAATGACAGTACCTTGGGTCCATTACTTCTTGATCGCAGGCGGACGCCATACCGGTAGCTCCACCTCTCCATTTCGTACCCACGCCTAGTAGCTCGAGAATCTTCTTCATTGGGAAGGGGAAATACAAGTACCTTGAGTCCGGCTTTTCTGTGTTAGTGGGCATTGTGATGTCTCTCCGTGGCTTTGATGTGGAACAGGAGATGAAGTTGGAAGATTTGCGAGTGCCATCATATCTCGGATCGCTTGCCTAGGTAAAGGGATGTGGAAGGTGTCGTAATGTCATCGCTTGAGTGATCGGATTGAACGTTCCCATCCTCTATATTCAGGTATTTCCGATTGATTTCTCCCTCCTCAAGCATTTCTTGATCGGTTGAAAAGTCGACGTGATTGGACCGTCTTCCGGGCTTCAAGTGAAGAATTTTGAGATATAAATCCTCTAGCAGGGGCTCCATAGGCCGTGCAGCTCCCTTTCTTTATCCGGCACATTGTAGTACTCCGGACAAGTCTTTTCCTCCTGTCCGGACCATGTTGTCCATCTTTCTTGATTCGTTTCGACCGCGTGCTCTTTTTGCTTCTCCACTTGTAAAGGTGTGACTCCCGACTAAGGATTCAACGTTTCTTGCATTGTCCGAGTTGATGCCTATCGACCCTCCTTGTAATTGTGCCGCTACATCATTCAAAAGGCGAAATGTATCGCTCTCGCTTCCGTGATACCGGCTTGATTTGCCAAGACATCCTCCATCATTCCAGCTATGCTTCCCATGATATCCGAACCACCGCGGATTCCGGGTGAGGATACATCGTGAGACGAAAATCGAAGAATTGAGAATTCGATTTTTTGTAACCGAGAGATCAATCTCCCACTTTGTGGTCGCCAATTGTTTATGGGTGAAAACTACTCCTGCAGAATTTGGTAATTTGGGGTGTGGATGAGGAATGAATTTAAACCTTAAACAAATGCATCGCGCGGTGAGTGCTTGTAGATTCGAGAGATCAATCATGCAAGTCCGGCCTAAACCAAGAAATGGCTGCCTGGATTTGTTTTGGTCACAAAGTGAAGGAGATGGGGTTGATCTTAGGGAGGAAGGAAGAAGGTGTTGAGATTGTGAAGGTGTTGGCTTGCTTATGACTTGTAATTTAAAGGTGAGCAGGCTTGTGATTGATGCAAGCAAGCTCGGGGTGTTGAAATACGTTTTTGTATTAACACTTGGTTTTTCGTCTCGTCCGAACTTGTGTTCTTGTTTGAAATAGGGCGGAGAACCTATTTATACAAGTCATTGAGCCTTATTCACGTCTCCCGTGGGAAGTGGAGGAAGTGGAATGATGGAGTAGTGGAGTTGTGCGTCGGTGCCACACGAACAGTCTTGCCCACTTCTCCTGTTTCATCTCTAACCGTCCATGACTCCTCGACACGTTCTTGTGATGGCGCCGTTGCACGCCGCACGCAGTAAACCGCCGCACCAATACCCCAAGATGTATCCCCCAGTTTGTGACATGATTGATGTTGAATGTGTGGATCGTGGGATCCACAAAAAGATAGCATGTAATCGTCAATTGAATAACCGTGTTATTCAAAGTCGATACTTGTGAAGTATCGTGTGTATTTTATGCAGTATCGCATTATGGTGTGGTAAAGTGATGGGTAATAACGCTCACTGACCAAATAACTCCTGACCAGGGTTGTATAACCAAGCTGGTGAAGTTTGGACGGATGAGATGATCTTTGAGACACTCATCTGCGACCGTTAATGAATATTAGGGTTTTTTTGAAGAGGCGCGTAAGCATCACTCTTGCCTTGGTCGAAACCGAGCATGGAAAGGGATTTGGAGAGAACCGAATTGGGCGTGCATGTAGATAGCATGCCTGGTGTACACGTCCATGTCTCATTGTCCCATGAAGGTGCGATCTAGGCCACTCAATTTGACCGGCAATGAGGAGTGGTTGAGATCAATTTTGCAATAGGAAATTGATGCCGCAAAAGGCCGAAACCGCATCATGCTTTTTTGGGCAGGCGTTCCAAGACGACCTAATTTGGTCTGGGCCTTGGCCGATGGGTTCGGACGTGAAGATGGCAGGCTGGTGTTCATGCCTATACCGAATATCCCATGAAAACGTGATATAAGCCACTCAAATCATCCGGTGAAGCCGAGCTGGTCGAGATCGGGCCAGGTTTGGGAGGCGTGGCCATGCAAGTTTGGACGACGTTTTGGATTAACCGAGGCATGATATGCCTTGGCCGAACACATGAGGAGGTAGATGGGCCCACGATGGTCATGGCCGGGTATGACCGGCCTCTTGCTTAATCTAATCGTGACCCTCTATTCGTGCCGGAGAAGATGGACGCGCGTGATGGCTTGAAACCCTAATTTTGGCTTTCAAAGCCCGCGCCGTCTCTTGTTTGGGTGACGATTTTGTCACGGACAAACATTGTTGGTTTTGACTGGTTGGTCAAGTGTGTAGGCAGTCCCACGGTGATCGTGTTGACATGCTCACGGGCCCTTTAAGTCTACATCTACACCCTCCATCTATACCGCGAAGATGGATGGTTGAGACACAGTTTTGCAACACATGTAATATGCCGCAAACCCTAATTTAGGTTTTCCGTCCATAATGCTTGGTGGCGAACGGTTTCTTGGCAAGCTAGGCCAATGACCGACCATGCGGGTCGGGCCGGGTATTCCATACCGCTTGGGGTGATGGAATTGATCTGGGTCATCCAATCATGCTTATGGAGTTGGATGACTGCGATCGATCATATCCGGATCGATACGGTCAGTCAGATGCTCAATCGGGCTAGTATAACACACCGAGAGGGGCTCAATCGGGCTAGTATAACACACCGAGAGTCGGCATGTACCGGTATTTTGTACATGGTTTTATTATAGTGCTTTGAGGTTCGTGTTACTCGTAAGAGTAACACTACCGTCATGCCACACCGATAATGAGACTGAAATACATAGGCTGATATGAAATTCACAGAAGGGATTGTTGCCACATGCTCCAACCTCCGGGAGGAATTTCATGTATTCACTGCACGGGATTGTTGCTACATGCTCCATTCCAGTGAATTAAGTGAGGGAGTATCCAACACTTATAAATGGCTTTATCTTTTACAAGATGTCGCGCATGATTTTTCCGGTTTTTACAAATTTAACCTTAAACGAAAATCCACCATCAACACCACCGTCCTGCAGACGGTCTTAGGATGCTCGTAAGCGGGGGTGCCACGAGAGGCCTGGCAAACTCAAGATTTATACAAGCTCAACTCGATTTGCAAAGTAACCGCTGGCCAGCTACAAACTCTTTCCTGCGCAGAAGTTGGCCTACTATCCAACTTTAAGTTTCCATCAAGGAAAGTACTCGCCAATGAGTCCACTCCGCACAAGTCCCTAGAGTTTTCTCGGAACTTGCTCTGATACCATCTATGACGGACCGGAAAATTACGCCTTTGGCGCATTGCCCCGCAGGCAGTAATCTCCCCGATGCGCCATGATGAAGCTACGATCCGGGCCTTTAAATCTAGGAAATTGCACGTTCAATTGCCCTTGCAAGCATGCTCGTGGAGCATGATGCATCTAATTTAGCTTCCACACCATTCCAACTTACCCTTGTTCCGCAAAGGGTTTATTAAGGAAAGCAAAACTTGCTTAATACGGCAAAACGGCCTTTGAGGCTCTAAACGATGGAATTTGGCTAAATTGTGGTGACCATGTGGATCAACATGTCTTGATATTTGGGCCGTTTCCCATCAAAATGGACTCCTCTTGAGCTAAATTACGACATTCGGGTTTTTCGCCTCAGATAGGCTATAGCTTGCTCTTTGTAGCTTGATAGGAAGTATGAGCATCCACTTGCCATCATGCAACTAAGCCTCATAAAGTATGGCCACAATCATCTCTGGCGTCGAGCTACCGAGCTTAGATGATATGAGGGGCTGAATGTCGCAATCATCTCCGATTAGATGATATGAGCGACAAAGTCTTCGGACCGGCAATCTGCAACTCATTGGGCTGCCTACGTACCCTTCCCTACTCTAAAGGGATCAAGCATGGACCGTAGTTCATCCCGAAGGACAAGCAACTTATTCCAACTCGTTTGTTAGGCGTGGCCAACAATAATGGAAATGGCCAAGTCCGATAGGCCATTTCCGTTGGAATGCATCCAAGTGATGCATGTTTGGTCCCAATATGGCATAATGATGCCTAAGCATCAAATGCCCTCTTCGCGAGACTCTGTAACTATAAATGAGCCTTAGGCATCATTTATACTCTTAAGCTAAGCTATGAAGCTTACTTGGTGCATAGTCCATGTGCACCATCAACCAACTACCCCTCCTATATATGTTAATTTGACATTTTTAGAACTCAATTTGGGGGACCAAAAATATTTCATCAACTCCGTTTACTATTCATGCCCGTTGCCATATATTTTCCGATATCTCGGCCATGTTGGCCGTATCGCAACCGATGTCCGGCCATGTTGGCCGTCCTCTCCTAACCCGATGTCCGCCATGTTGGCCGCCCACGCTAACCGATATCCGGCCATGTTGGCCGTCCACTCCAAGGTCATCTACCCAGTGACCTAATGCATCATTTGATGCAAGATTGGCTCTTGGCAAATGTAGCTTCCAACCAATGCCATATTGGCCTTAGCCAATATGCATATGCGATGTGCCTTACTTGGCACATATATGGCCCAGGGCCAAATGCATCTCACCATGCAAAGGAAGCTTTGGATGAAGCTTCATCACAAGAAAATGGCGCATCTTTTAGCATGCGCCATGCTAAAAACACGGGGTGTTACATTATCACACCCTTGAAGAATTTCGTCCCGAAATTCAAAACCAAAGCTATTGTGGACAATCTCTTCGAGTTGGATTTTAGCAAAAGTCCCATACGAAGCTCGGAAATCACGGGTTTCTTCAAGTCGTCATGAACAACAATTTAGACCTTCGAGCACATGTCCCATACCACCGCCCAGAATCCAAAAAGTGCCCACAACAAAACAAGAATCGAAATTGGCCAGTGCCAATAGGATATCTCGACAAGGTATCCTAGATAGCATCCCATACTACCACCTAGAATCCCTAAGGTTCACAAGTTGAAGATGTCATCGAAATGACAAGGCAAAACTCAACGCAACACCGTGAGGACCAATCTCTAATGCCGGTGCAGTTGGATGCAAGCCACCGTCCCCGACGGATTTACCGGGTTGCCACTCGTAAGTGGATGCTAGCGGGCTCGACAACGCACACCCTTGGCCGGTGCCAACGTGTGGGGATGATCAGTCCATTGTCACCCACCGTCCCGGAAGGTCTTCCGGATGCTCGTAAGCGGGGTGCCCAGAGGCCGGCAAACTCACGGTACTTATACAAGCTCAACTCGATTTGCAAAGTAACGGGCTCAGCGATTACAAACTCTTTCCCCGCAGAAGTTGGCCTACTCTCCAACTTTAAGTTTCCATCAAGGAAAGTACTCGCCAATGAGTCCACTCCGAACAAGTCCACAGAGTTTTCTCGGAACTTGCTCTACGATACCATTCGTGACGGAATGGAAAATTACGCCTTTGAGCGTTGCCTCGCAGCAGTAATCTCCCCGATGCGCCATGATGAAGCTACGATCCAGGCCTTTAAATCTAGGAAATTGCACGTTCAATTGCCCTTGTAAGCATGCTCGTGGAGCATGATGCATCTAATTTAGCTTCCACACCATTCCAACTTACCCTTGTTCCGCAAAGGGTTTATTAAGGAAAGCAAAACTTGCTTAATACGGCGAAAACGACCTTTTGAGGCTCTAAACGATGGAATTTGGCTAAATTGTGGTGACCATGTGGATCAACATGTCTTGATCTTTGAGCCGTTTCCCATCAAAATGGACTCCTCTTGAGCTAAATTACGACATTCGGTTTTTCGCCTCCGGATAGGCTATAGCTTGCTCTTTGTAGCTTGATAGGAAGTATGAGCATCCACTTGCCGGATGCAACTAAGCCTCATTAAGTATGGCCACAATCATCTCCGGCGTCGAGCTACTCAGCTTAGATGATATGAGGGGCCGAGAATGTCGCAATCATCTCCGATTAGATGATATGAGCGACAAAGTCTTCGGACCGGCAATGCCGCAACTCATTGCGGCTGCCTACGTACCCTTCCCTACTCTAAAGGGATCAAAAGCTACAGACCGTAGTTCATCCCTAAGGGACAAGCAACTTATTCCAACTCGTTTGTTAGGCCGTGGCCAAGCAATAATGGAAATGGCCTAGTCCGTATAGGCCATTCCGTTGGAATGCATCCAAGTGATGCATGTTTGGTCCATGATATGGCATAATGATGCCTAAGCATCAAATGCCCTCTTCGCGAGGCTACGTAACTATAAATGAGCCTTAGGCATCATTTATACTCTTATGCTAAGCTATGAAGCTTACTTGGTGCATAGTCCGCATGTGCACCATCAACCAACTACCCCTCCCTATATATGTTAATTTGACATTTTTAGAACTCAATTTGGGGACCAAAAATATTTCATCAACTCCCCATTTACTATTCATGGCCGTTGCCATATATTTTCCCGATATCCGGCCATGTTGGCCGTACTCGCCAACCCGATGTCCCAGCCATGTTGGCGTCCTCTCAACCCGATGTCCGGCCATGTTGGCCGTACTCTTCCAACAGATGTCAGAAGCCATGTTGGCCGTCATCGCCAACTCGATATCCGCCATGTTGGCCGTCCACTTCCAAGGTCATCTACCTAATCGACCTAATGCATCATTTTATGCAAGATTGGCTGTTGGCCAATGTATCTTCCAACCAATGCCATATTGGCCTTAGCCAATTATGCATATGCGATGTGCCTTACTTGGCACCAAATATGGCCCAGGCCAAATGCACCTCACCATGCAAAGGAATCTTTGGATGAAGCTTCATCACAAGCAAATGGCGCATCTTTTAGCATGCGCCATGCTAAAACACGGGGTGTTACATTATCACACCCTTCAAGAATTTCGTCCACTGAAATTCAAAACCAAAGCCATTGTGGACAATCTCTTCGAGTTGGATTTCCGAGCAAAAGTCCCATACCGAAGCTCCGAAATCACGGGTTTTCTTCAAGTCGTCATGAACAACAATTTAGACCTTTCGAGCACATGTCCCGGACCACGCCGGGGAATCCAAAAAGTGCCCACAACAAAACAAGAATCGCAATTGGCCGGTGCCAAGAGGATATCTCGACAAGGTATCCTAGATAGCATCCCATACTACCACCCAGAATCCCTAAGGTTCACAAGTTGAAGATGACATCGAAATGACAAGGCAAAACTCAACGCAACACTTTGTGAGGACCAATCTCTAATGCCGGTGCGGTTGGATGCAAGCCACCGTCCCGACGGATTTACCGGGTTGCCACTCGTAAGTGGGATGCTAGCCGGGCTCGACAACGCACACCCTTGGCGGTGCCAACGTGGGGATGATCGTCCCGTATTGTCCACCCACCGTCCCAGACGGTCTTGGATGCTCGTAAGCGGGTGCCACAGAGGCTGGCAAACTCACGGTACATTTATACAAGCTCAACTCGATTTGCAAAGTAATCGGCTCAGCGATTACAAACTCTTTCGCGCGAACTTGGACTACTCTCCAACTTTAAGTTTCCATCAAGGAAAGTACTGTAATGAGTCCACTCGCACAAGTCCCTAGAGTTTTCTCGGAACTTGCTCACGATACCATACGTGTTGATAGGAAAATTACGCCTTTGGCGCGTTGCCGCCCGCAGTGTAGAATCTCCCGATGCGCCATGATGAAGCTACGATCCGGGCTTTAAATCTAGGAAATTGCACGTTCAATTGCCTTGCAAGCATGCTCGTGGAGCATGATGCATCTAATTTAGCTTCCACACCATTCCAACTTACCCTTGTTCCTAAAGGGTTTATTAAGGAAAGCAAAAACTTGCTTAATACTAAAAACGACCTTTTGAGGCTCTAAACGATGGAATTTGGCTAAATTGTGGTGACCATGTGGATCTATAAACATGTCTTGATCTTTGAGCCGTTTCCCATCAAAATGGACTCCTCTTGAGCTAAATTATGACATTCGGGTTTTTCGCCTCCGGATAGGCTATAGCTTGCTCTTTGTAGCTTGATAGGAAGTATGAGCATCCACTTGGCATGCAACTAAGCCTCATAAAGTATGGCCACAATCATCTCGGCGTCGAGTTACCGAGCTTAGATGATATGAGGGGCGAGAATGTCACAATCATCTCCGATTAGATGATATGAGCGACAAAGTGCTTTGGACCCAAGCAATCTCGCAACTCATTCGGCTGCCTACGTGCCCTTCCCTACTCTAAAGGGATCAAGCACACCGTAGTTCATCCCGAAGGGACAAGCAACTTATTCCAACTCGTTTGTTAAGCCGTGGCCAAGCAATAATGGAAATGGCCTAGTCTGAGTATAGGCCATTCCGCTGGAATGCATATAAGTGATGCATGTTTGTCCGCAATATGGCATAATGATGCCTAAGCATCAAATGCCCTCTTCGAGGTTACTTAACTATAAATGAGCCTTAGGCATCATTTATACTCTTCCGGCTAAGCTATGAAGCTTACTTGGTGCATAGTCCGCATGTGCACCATCAACCAACTACCCCACCCTATATATGTTAATTTGACATTTTTAGAACTCAATTTGGGGGACCAAAAATATTTCATCAACTCCCCGTTTACTATTCATGACCGTTGCCATATATTTTCCCGATATCCGGCCATGTTGGCCGTACTTTCGTCAACCCGATGTCCGGCCATGTTGGCCGTCCTCTGCAACCCGATGTCCGGCCATGTTGGTCGTACTCTTCCAACCAGATGTCCGGCCATGTTGGCCGTCCATCGCCAACCCGATATACGGCCATGTTGGCCGTCCACTTCCAAGGTCATCTACCCAATCGACCTAATGCATCATTTGATGCAAGATTGGCTCTTGGCCAATGTAGCTTCCAACCAATGCCATATTGGCCTTAGCCAATATGCATATGCGATGTGCCTTACTTGGCACCATATATGGCCCAGGGCCAAATGCATCTCACCATGCAAAGGAAGCTTTGGATGAAGCTTCATTACAAGAAATTGGCGCATCTTTTAGCGTGCGCCATGCTAAAAACACGGGGTGTTACATTATCACACCCTTCGAAGAATTTCGTCCTCGAAATTCAAAACCAAAGCTATTGTGGACAATCTCTTTGAGTTGGATTTCTGAGCAAAAGTCCCATACGAAGCTCCGAAATCACGGGTTTCTTCAAGTCGTCATGAACAACAATTTAGACCTTCCGAGCACATGTCCCATACCACCTTATAAATGGCTTTATCTTTTACAAGATGTCAGCGCATGATTTTTTCTGGTTTTTACAAATTTAACCTTAAACGAAAATCCACCATCAACACCACCGTCCCAGACGGTCTTCCGGATGCTCGTAAGCGGGGTGCCACAGAGGCCTGGCAAACTCACAGTACTTATACAAGCTCAACTCGATTTGCAAAGTAAGCGGCTCAAAGATTACAAACTCTTTCCGCGCGAGAAGTTGGCCTACTCTCCAACTTAAAATTTCCATCAAGGAAAGTACTCGCCAATGAGTCCACTCCGCACAAGTCCCTAGAGTTTTCTTGGAACTTGCTCTTATACCATCTGTGATGGACCGGAAAATTACGCCTTTGGCGCGTTGCCCCGCAGGCAGTAATCTCCCCGATACGCCATGGTGAAGCTACGATCCGGGCCTTTAAATCTAGGCAATTGCACGTTGAATTGCCCTTGCAAGCATGCTCGTGGAGCATGATGCATCTAATTTAGCTTCCACACCATTCCAACTTACCCTTGTTGCGCAAAGGGTTTATTAAGGAAAGCAAAAACTTGCTTAATCTAATAAAAACGGCCTTTTGAGGCTCTAAACGATGGAATTTGGCTAAATTGTGGTGACCATGTGGATCAACATGTCTTGATCTTTGGGCGTTTCCCATCAAAATGGAATCCTCTTGAGCTAAATTACGACATTCGGGTTTTTTGCCTCCAGATAGGCTATAGCTTGCTCTTTGTAGCTTGATAGGAAGTATGAGCATCCACTTGCTGGCATGCAACTAAGCCTCATAAAGTATGGCCACAATCATCTTTAGCGTCGAGCTACCGAGCTTAGATGATATGAGGGGCGAGAATATCGCAATCATCTCCGATTAGATGATATGAGCGACAAAGTCTTTGGACCGGCAATCTTTGCAACTCATTGCGGATGCCTCGTGCCCTTCCCTACTCTAAAGGGATCAAGCACAGACCGTAGTTCATCCCGAAGGGACAAGCAACTTATTCCAACTCGTTTGTTAGGCCGTGGCCAAGCAATAATGGAAATGGCCTAGTCAGTATAGGCCATTCCGTTGGAATGCATCCAAGTGATGCATGTTTGGTCCGCAATATGGCATAATGATGCCTAAGCATCAAATGCCCTCTTCGCGAGGCTACGCAACTATAAATGAGCCTAAGGCTCATTTATACTCTTTCGGCTAAGCTATGAAGCTTACTTGGTGCATAGTCGCATGTGCACCATCAACCAACTACCCCTCCCTATATATGTTAATTTGACATTTTAGAACTCAATTTGGGGACCAAAATTATTTCATCAACTCCTGTTTACTATTCATGGCCGTTGCCATATATTTTCCAAATATCAACGCCATGTTGGCCGTACTCTGCCAACCCGATGTCCGGCCATGTTGGCAGTCCTCTGCCAACCCGATGTCCGGCCATGTTGGCCGTCCTCTGCCAACCCGATGTCCGGCCATGTTGGCCGTCCTCTGCCAACCCGATGTCCGGCCATGTTGGCCGTACTCTTCCAACCAGATGTACGGCCATGTTGGCCGTCCACTGCCAACCCGATATCCGGCCATGTTGGTCGTCCACTTCCAAGGTCATCTACCCAACTGACCTAATGCATCATTTGATGCAAGATTGGCTCTTGGCCAATGTAGCTTCACCCAATGTCATATTGGCCTTAGCCAATATGCATATGCGATGTGCCTTACTTGGCACCATATATGGCCCGGGGCCAAATGCATCTCACCATGCAAAGGAAGCTTTGGATGAAGCTTCATCACTAGAAATGGCGCATCTTTTAGCATGCGCCATGCTAAAAACTTTCTGAGGGTGTTACGGTAGATGTGCTAGTATCAAGTCTTCAAGGACTTTATTTCAAGAGACATCCTTCGAACTAGATTCTGAATCTTGGACTATCGTATGGAATGGGATGCAGTGGGCAATCCTCAGTTATATTTCTGTTAGATCCGATGGCATGGCCGAATATGTGAATGTATCTTTGTGGCGTGCTTTGGAGTATTCGATGCATACGTACGGCTTCATGTTGAGAAATTCTGCGGCTCGAAAAACTTCGGCAGTAAAACTGTTGAAATCAGAAATAACCAAGTTAAGGGGAGTGAAACCGTCCCATGCTGGTAGCCCCCATGTGTAGCCTACTTTCATTGCATCGCCTTAATCCACGCCCACGGGATTTGATATAAGATTATCGTACTCTTCTGGATGTGACGCTGGGATGCTCAGAAATTACATGATGAAATGTTCTGGATAGTGAAGTGGTAGGAATGAGAGAGTTATGTTGTCTATCATGGCTCCCTCTATTTTTTCAAGAAAATATTTCAGCCACATCTCTGGAGTTATCTCATGAGTCTTTAATTGTCGTCGGGATGGATTGCGATGAGAAGTCCGCAGTCGTATTGTTCTTCAGTTTCTGAAGTTGTTTTCCTCTGAGCAGGCTTGGGATCCTCCGCGGCCTTGTAAAGTGTTGAACGCATCTTCTAGACAGGGAGGTGATGATATTCTTGCACTGCATCCTCGAAGAGTAGATGACCTTATTGTGGCTATGGCTTTTGGTGATTGTGTCTTCGAGCTTTGACGGTGGAGGGATTAGTGTATATCCTCGGTCCTCAGTATGGTTTACATGTTTCCATCTTTGTAGTGATTCTTTCTTGTGGTGAAGCTACGGTGGTATCAACAAGTGAGCGGCAACAGTTCTTGGTAGCAGATGTAATCAGAATAGACTACATTGTCGTGGTAACAAAGTAGGTTGGTGTTGATGGTGGATTTTCGTTTAAGGTTAAATTTGTAAAAGACCGGAAAAATCATGCGCTGACATCTTGTAAAAGATAAAGCCATTTATAAGTGTTGGATACTCCCTCACTTAATTCACCAAGAATGGAGCATGTAGCAACAATCCCATTCCTGAATACATGAAATTCCTCCGAGGTTGGAGCATGTGGCAACAATCCCTTCTGTGAATTTCATATCGGCCTTGTATTTCCGTGTACTCATTATCGGTGTGGCATGACGACCGAGTGTTACTCTTGAGAATAACACGAACCTCCAAGCACTATAATTAAACCATGTACGAAAACCCGTCTGGCCGATTCTCGGTGTGTTATACTAGCCCAAGCCCTCTCGGTGTGTTATACTAGCCCGATTGAGCCTCTCGGTGTGTTATACTAGCCCGATTGAGCATCCGGACGACCGTATCGGTCGGATATGATTCGATCGCAGTCATCCAACTCCATAAGCATGATTGGATGACCCCAGATCAATTCCATCATCCCCAAGCGGGTATGGAATACCCACGGCCACCCCGCATGGTCGGCCATTGGCCTTTGCTTGCCAAAAGACGTTCATACCAAGCATTATGGACGGAAAACCTAAATAAGGGTTTGCGGCATATTACATGTGTCGCAAAACGGTCTCAACCATCCATCTTCGCGGGTATAGATGGAGGGTGTAGATGTAGACTTAAAGGGCCCGAGCATGTCAACACGATCACCGTGGGACCGCCTACACACTTTACCAATCAGTCAAGACCAACAATGTTTGGCCGTGACAAAATCATCACCCAAACAAGAGATGGCCACGGCTTGAAAGCCAAAATTAGGGTTTCAAGTCATCATAATCCATCTTCTCAGAAGCCAAATGGAGGGTCACAAATTAGATTAAACAAGGGCCGGTCATACCGGCATGACCACCGTGGGCTCATCTACCTCCTCATGCGATCGCCAAGGCATCCCATGCCCGGCTAATCCAAAACGCCCGCCCAAACATGCGTGGTTACACTTCCCAAATTGCATGGCCGAGTCTCGACCACTCAACTTCACCGGATGATTTGAATGGCTTAGATCACGTTTTCATGGGATAATCTACCACCTACCTTTGGTATGATCGACCAAGACCGGCCAAGATGGGTCGTCTTGAAACGCGTCACCCGGGAATGTCATGCGATCTCCAACTCCTTTGCGGCAAGGATTTACGCAGCAACCGATCTCAACCACTCCTCTTTGCTTAGGTCAAATTGAGTGGCCTAGATCGCACCTTCATGGGACGGTGAGACATGGACGTGTACACCCGAGCATGCCATCTACATACACGTCCGGTCGGTCCTCTCCAAAATTCTTCCCATACTTGGTTTCGACCAGTGAAGAGTCATGCTTGCGCTCCTCTTCAAAAAACCTAATATTCATTACCTTCGTGAGATGAGTGTCTCAAGATCATCTCATCCGTCCAACTTCACCGACTTGGTTATACAACCCTGGTCAAGAGTTATTTGGTTAGTGAGGCGTTATTACCCATCACTTTACCACACCATAATGCGGTACTGCATAAAATACATACGATACTTCACAAGTATCGACTTCCGAATAACACAGTTATTCGATTCAAAGATTACATGCTATCTTTCGTGGATCCACGATCCACACATTCCGGACATCAATCATGTCACAAACTGGGGATACATGCGGGGGTATTGGTATGGCGGTTTACGGCGTGCGGCGTGCAACGCGCCATCACAAGAACGTGTCGGGAAGTCATGGACGGTTAGAGATGAACAGGGAGAAGTGGGCAAGGCGGGTGACGCATAACTCCACTACTCCATCACTCCACTTCATCCACTTCCCACGAGAGACGTGAATGAGGCTCAATGACTTGTATAAATAGGCTCTCCGCCCTATTTCAAACAACAACACAAGTTCGGGCAGACGAGAAAATCAAGTGTTAATACAAAAATCGTATTCAAACACCTGAGAACTTGCTTGCATCAATCACAAGCACAGTTGACCTTCTGTTACAAGTCATAAGCAAGCTAACACCTTCACAATCTCAACACCTTCTTTGCTTCCCTCCCTAAGATCAACCCCATCTCCTTCACTTTGTGGCCAAAACAAGTCAGAACGGTCATTTCTTGGTTTAGAAGGCAGGACTTGCAGTTGATCTCTCGAATCTACAAGCACTCACCGTGTGATGCATTTGTTTAAAGGTTTAAATTCATTCCTCATCCACACCCCAAATTACCAAAGTATAGGAGTAGTTTTCACCCATAAACGGTTATTTGGAATTATATGGGCTTAGTGGAAGTAAAAGAGATTGGCTGGATGCGTAAGCGATCAAATTGTCCATGATCACGAGTTTTTGGCGAGATGGATCAAAAGGTGACCACGACTACGAAGATTGGCTGGCTGTGATCATGATCTTTGACATGGGGAGCGTGGTGGTACGATATTTTGCAGGAAGAAGCGGCGTTGAAGCGACTTTGGCTCTTGGAGAGGATCTTTGAAACTTAGGAAGCCAAACGCTAAACTTTCGAAGCCGGATCCGGAGCAGCTTATGGAGAGAACGCTGAAGCGGAGCGATTCTTTGGAGCGAGCGTTAAGCGAAGCAGCAGTCAGGGTGAACGTTGAAGCGAAGCGGCTGCGGTTGAGGGCTACAAATATGCCTTGACGTTGCGCCTTGGGGAAATATATAATCTCACATAAATATCTCATCATAGACTGCACGATTTTGTGGGCGAAGTCCCCAGAAATCATGCATATCCTAATGAGAAGAGAGTCTTTGTGAACTCGGGGGTTGTTGATTTTCTTTACCTCGATTCTGGAGAAGCCATTCCGATCTTTACGTGTTATGAAATTGGGTTCTTTGATTCGCTTCTCTTTGGGCGTTCGAAACAATCTTTGCCGAAGAATGTTTTGCTAGTGCTTCGGAAGATGCAGTCTTTGTAATGATGCAAGTTGTAAGCTTTGGAAGGATGCAAAGTTCTTTTGCGCCAGGGAAGATGCAAGCTATTATTTGGATCGGCTTGGAATGGGCGCTGGTTTTGCACGACGTTGGCTTGGCGTGGCGCGGTAGCAATAAAGTGGTCAAGCATATTTGGTGCTGTCTGCTCCACTCTTCCAATTTGTTTTCTTGTGTTGGTGTATACCCTAGCCATAGGTATGCCTTCCATAAATATGTAGAATATTGTTCTTCCGAACTGGTGTAAACCTTAGCCTTTGGTATGTCATTCATAAACTTGTAGAAGTACTTGTTCTTCTCTTCGAATATCACCGTAGTAGTGTCGGCTACCTCATGAATAGTGACTGGTAATCGTTAAAGTAGGTATGTACGGGTAGGTGACTGATTCCACGAAGAACTGGGCGTTATGGTTTCTCTGAGATCCAAAAGTTGCAGGCCGAGGTAACCAAAGGTCCTTCCGCGGACGTGGTCAAACAACAAGAAGCGGAGGTGAAAGCTTTGTCCAAAGAGTTGGAGCTAAAATAGGCGGTCCTCCAAATGACGAAGGACGCCTTCTTCGAGAGGAGCAAAACACCGTTGAATATCTTCCTTTGAATGCACTTTTGTCTTCTGAAATTCTTCTGTTTCGTTTTTTTTTTGAAAGGCAAATGGAACACCTGGCTTATGGTTTTGATTTTCTGGATTTTTGGGTTGATAGACAAGTGTTACCTATGAGGGTTTTAGATTATTATTCGGATGAACTGTTTTAGGATGATCTTAGTTTTTGGTTATGATTGTAAGTAACACAAACATCCGGGGAAGATATGGAAACATGAACGTTGCGTGTCGGTATATGACATGGGATGAAAGATAATATGGCTATCGGATTTATCATTACCGTGAAAACTTGAAATAGTAAACCATATATTTTGTCTAGGCAAGACTTACTCGGTTTTTTGGATCTGCTAACGAAAACGAGTCAGGTGCAAGTCCGACTTTCGTGGGAAACACCGCAATTGTGGAAAGTCCCCAGTCGTCCCTGAGTCACTTGATGATCGAGTCGTCGATCCCTGAGCGGATCGTTTTGCTTTTAACCTCTGGGAAGTCCCCAATCGCCCCTTGCCGCGTCAAGACTGGTTGGATCTTTCGCTTTTAAACTCTAGGAAGTCCCCAGTCATCCCTTGCCGTGTCAAGAATGATAATCGGGTCGTCTGGTAACTGAGTCGTCGATCCCTGAGCGGATCGCCTGCTTCTACCGTCTTGATGTCTGGGTCGAAGCATGAAATTGATGGTCGAAAATTGACATTGTAACCAAAAGATCAATCTCCCACTGTGGTCGCCAATTGTTTGAGGGTGAAAATGGATTCTGCCGATTTTGGTAATTTCGGGTGTGTGGGTGAGAAAAGAATTTAGACCCTAAATAATGTACTACATGGAAGTACTTTAGATTCGAGAGATCAATCTGTACAAATCCGTCCTAAACCAAGACATGGCGTTCCGGACTTGCTTGGTCACAAAGAGTAGGAGAATAGGTTGGTTTTGGGGAGGGAAGCGAAGAAAGTGTTGAGACCGGAGTTGATTATGGAAGAGTAGTGGTTTCACGACTTGTATCGAGAAAATGGGAATCTAACGGATGGGAGAGCTTAGCCAAATGTTTTTTCGAGTGTTGTTTGATCCTTGACCGAACTTGTTCTTTTTGTGGAAATAGGTAAGACCTATTTATACAAGTCAGTGAAACGACTACGGTCTCATTAAGGAATGGAATAATGGGTGAGTAAATGGGAGGAGGTGGTAACCGTTAACGCATGGAATTGATGTTCCATAAAAGAAAAGCGTTCCACCATTACTTCCCTATTTACTTAACCGCTTCATCCTTATTACACTTTCTTATTACGGGCGTAGTGTACGCCGCACGCTGTAAACCGCCAAACCAAAGCCCAAAGAAGATCCCCCAGTTTGTGGTTTGATGTCTCGAACGTTTTCGTGAAAACATGTAACACGGTTATTATCTGGCAAGTCGAGCTTGGGAGACTTGCTAGCTTGGAGACCTTCGACGATCGAGATTTTTTATCTTAAGCGGAAAGGTAGTCGTTGATCGTTGCACGCTTAGTTTTTGATATTTGTGTAGGGAAGGCCGAGCATGATGGCACAACAAAGTTGCGAGGCCATTGGCATGGCATGCCTTAGCGTGGCCAAACTAGACTTTGGGTCAAAGGTTACCATGCGTTGTCACGGTAACCTTGGACGGCTAGGATTTGCTCACGAAATTGAAGGGCGGCGTTGATTGTCGTGACGTAGTTGTTTTAGTAGTCGCATAGGGAAGGCTAGCATGGTGGTGCGGCTAGGTTGGCATGCCATTGGCATGGCATGCCTTGGTGCGGTTTGGCGAGGCCAAACTAGGGTTTTGGGTCAAGGGTTACCATGCGTTGTCTGGTAACCTTGGACGGCTAGGATTTGCTCATGAGATTGAAGGGCGACCGTTGATGGCCGCACGCCTTCATTTTTAGGAACCTAATTAGCGCCCTTTACTAGAATGTTGTAGAATTCTCGTACGGACTCGGATTTTGACGGTCCTCCCCTAAAATCGACCGGAAAAAAATTTACTATCTCCTTACGAGGGGATATTTAGGTTTTGAACTCGTTCGGTAGGTAAAAACAGTCTGACAGTAAAACTCAGGAAGAATTCAGGAGGGATGTTGCGGGCCCGAGGAGGCATAGTTTAGGCGCGGCCAAAATAGGGTTTTGGCATTGGGCCAAACGTTACCATGCGTTGGCTGGCGACCTTGGACGGCTAAGATTTGCATTTAAGGTGGAATGGTGGTCGTTGATTGTTGCACGCCTTCGTTTTAGTAGCCGCATAGGGAAGGCCAGCGTGGTGGCGCGGCAAGGTTGGCATGTCATGCCTTGGCGCGGTTTGCCGTGGCCAAACTAGGGTTTCAGCCCAAAGGTTACCATGCGTTGGCTGGCGACCTTGGACGGCTAAGATTTGCATCTAAGGTGGAAGGGTGGCCGTTGATTGTTGCACGCCTTCGTTTTAGTGGTCGCATAGGGAAGGCCAGCGTGGTGGCATGGCATGCCTTGGCGCGGTTTGGCGTGGCCAAACTAGGGTTTCGGCCCAAAGGTTACCATGCGTTGGCTGGCGACCTTGGACGGCTAAGATTTGCATCTATGGTGGAAGAGTGGACGTTGATTGTTGCACGCCTTCATTTTAGTGGCCGCATAGGGAAGGCCAGCATGGTGGCGCGACTAAGTTGGCATGCCGTGGGCACGGCTAGGGCCAAGGCAATGTGTGGCTTGGCTTGGCATGTGGGGTCAGTGGCTAGGCATGCCGTTTGGCACATGGTGAGGCTAGCATGGCTAGGGCCAAGGCAAAGTGCGGCTTGGCTTGGTATGTGGGGCCAATGGCTAGGCATGCCGTTTGGCACATGGTGCGACTAGCATGGCTAGAGCCAAGGCAAGGTTCGGCTTGGCTTGGTATGTGGGGCCAATGGCTAGGCATCTTTGTTTGGCACATGGTGCGGCTAGCATGTCAGGGCAAGGCAAGGTGCGGCTTGGCTTGGCATGTGGGGCCATGCCATTTGGCACATGGTGCGGCTAGCATGGCTAGGGCCAAGGCAAGGTGCGACTTGGCTTGGTATGTGGGGCCATGTCGTTTGGCACATGGTGCGGCTAGCATGGCTAGGGCCAAGGCAAGGTGCGGCTTGGCTTGGTATGTGGGGCCAATGGCTAGGCATGTCGTTTGGCACATGGTGCGGCTGACATGCCTTGGCGCGGTGATGTTGCTGGGCACAAAGGTGCGGCTGGCATGGCTGGCATATGCCTTGGCGCGGTGGTGCTGCTGGGCACGGAGGTGCGGCTGGCATAGCTAGCTTGCCTTGGCGCGGTGGTGCTGCTGGGCACGGAGGTGCGGTTGGCATGGCTGGCATGCCTTGGCGCGGTGGTGCTGCTGGGCACGGAGGTGCGGCTGGCATGCCTTGGCGCGGTGGTGTTGCTGGGCACGGAGGTGCGGCTGGCATGGATGGCATGCCTTGGCGCGGTAGCATGAAAATTTTAGGGTTTTGTACAGGTGATGTCAATCAATGTTAGGGGTTCTGTCGTGGAACATGATACATAGAAAGAAAAAGGTACCACAGTAATTCTTACGTAAGCATCTTTGGTTGATTCGATAAATGTGTTAATGGTCAATAAATGGGCTAGAGGTCATGGTGACGTCATGCCAGGTGCATAGTTTTACGATTTTAACCCTAAGCTAAAAACTACCATCAACACCAGTTGAAACTCCACGAGAAGTCACCCAAGGAACCGGCGGCGTTGTTGGATCATATTTTCAAAATTAAATTGTCTTAGGGAATTTGTAGGATGGTTTTGAAATTAAACGAAATTCAAGACGAAACTTGAACAAAAGTTATGCCCAAATGAGAATTTAACGTGTAATTTGAATCTTTGATCCTTGAATCCCTTGATTCATTGATGAACAAGTGATAACTGATGCTGGAGGTAACGGACTGAAAGGGAAGAAAGGTTTGTCGGTGGAGAGATAATAAACAAAGGGTATTTTAGTACATGGGATATAAAAATCAGTTTTAAAAATTGGGTGAAATATCCAATTTGGAGATTCGAAAAGTATTTTACATATCTTTAGGTATTTAAACGGTATCAGTTTTTACATGTCTTTTTCAACCAAAAGACATGTATTTATAGAATAAGAAACCAACCCCAAATTGGTAGAGGCGGTAACTCGAGATCTGGAAAAAGCGGCTTAGGAGAATCAGTCTATCATTTTACAAATTAGGTCTAAACTCTGCAATCATCCATCATGGAGATGCAAGTTTATTATGAAAAGAAATAATAAACCAGCAGACTTCTTGGCTAAACATGTTAGAATTTTCAAAGTCAGTAGGTCTTGGAGGGACTTCCCACCAAATTTTGTAATATAGGAAGAGGAAAACTCTGTACTCTTATCTCATTAAGCAATAAATTTCTTAGTTTTGCATTTCAAAAGAAAAAAAAAACAACCCCAAATTTACGTTGCATACCGAAAATGGTATAAAATAAAATAAAATAAAATAAAATAAAGAAGACCCCAATTTTACGTCAAGATAATATCATTTCTACCTCTAATTCGACATCTTGACCAGTCTAGGCTTCAGTTTGTCGTGCAAAAACGCACTTTAAATTGTGAAGTCATATTTTGAATGAAAACACATTTCAAGCTCTATTTTTCTCTTGGTGTGCATGCATACTATCCTATGCTCTTAAATCATCTATCAATGGCTCTCTACTACAATTCACCAACAACTTGTCATCATTCTTCAATTTTCTTCTTCTTGATCATCACAATATTATCAACTATCCCAACTCCAACTTATTCAACCTCCTTTAACTTCCCAAATTTCCCAAACGAATCTGATTTAAATCTGGAAAACGATTCGTCCGTGTCAAATAACAACCTCGACCTAACCAGAGGCTTCGCGGACCAATACTAATGTTGGCCGTGCCACCTATTCCAAACCTATAAAACTCTGGAGCCGGGATTCAACCGATGGGAGCTTGAGGGTCGCAGATTTTACTACACACTTCTCCTTCACCATAGAAACCCAGACGAAACATGTAGATTATGGTTATGGAGATGGTATGACTTTTTTCCTAGCCCCTTTCGGGTCTAGGCTTCCTCCAAATTCTTTTGGTGGATATCTTGGGTTATTCACTGAGGATAGAGCTCTTGAAAACTTGCCAACACATCATATCATAGCAGTTGAGTTCGATACATATAAAAACGAATGGGATCCAAATTCTGATCATGTAGGTATCAATGTTAACTCCATTAATTCTGTGACTAATGTGTCGCTAGATGACTGTGCCTTGAAGAACGGAACTACAGCTAATGCATGGGTTACTTATGATTCTACTTCGCAAAATTTAAGTGTTTATCTCACTTACGCTAGAAGCCTGTTTTCAGCGGGAGTTCTATTCACAAAATTGGTAAAAGATCAAAATCAAAATTTCGGGTGAAAAGGACAGCAGATTTAGAATTGGGTTTAAATCAAAAATTTAAAAATGGCAGGATGCGGTTGAACTTCCATTTTTCAAATATTTTTTCTTATTTTTATTCTGGGAGGATTCAAGTTTCATCCTTGCTATTTTTTAAGTTTAAGGAAACGGATGAATGAGCCATCCTTGCTATTTTTTTGGTCCATTTCCATAAAATTTTTACAACGTGTTTTAAATTTTTTGAAACAAATGAAGGATTTTTCGGACATAAGAAAAATGGTTTGCTGGTAGGTCTTGCTGTTGGCTTGGCTATTTTGGGTTGTGGGCTTGGTTTTGCTATGTTCATCTGGCTTAAAAGGAGGAAGCCAAGGAACTTGGATGGTGGTGGTACCAAAAGTTCCGAGTCTTCTGACAGAGATGAAGAATTTGAAAAAGAAACCGGACCGAAGAGGTTCTCGTACAGAGACTTGGTCAGTGCGACGAATAATTTCGACGAGGAAGGAAAACTTGGCGAGGGAGGATTTGGAGGAGTTTATAAAGGATTCTTGACTGGGATTATCTCAACTGTTGCGGTTAAGAAGATCTCAAGCGGATCAAAACAGGGAAAAAAAAGAATATCAGTCGGAAATTAGGATTATCAGCCAGTTACGGCATAAAAATTTGGTTCAACTCATAGGTTGGTGCCATGAACGAGATGACTTGCTTCTGGTTTACGAGTTCATGCCCAACGGAAGCCTCGATAACCATCTATTTCGTGGGGAAGCTGTTCTCTCATGGGAAGTCAGGTACAGAGTAGCTGTCGGGTTAGCTTCTGCTTTGATGTATCTACACGAGGAATGGGAACAGTGTGTAGTTCACAGAGATATTAAATCAAGTAACGTAATGTTGGATTCAAATTTTTAATGCTAAACTTGGGGATTTTGGTCTGGCAAGGCTGGTTGATCATCAACAAGACTCTCAAACAACGGTCTTAGCCGGAACCATGGGTTACTTAGCACCAGAATGCATTTTCACTTTCAAATCAAGTAAGGAATCCGATGTCTACAGTTTTGGGATCGTTTTGCTTGAGATTGCTTGTGGAAGGAGGCCGGTTGAACAAAATAAGAGAAACTTAGTAGAGTGGGTTTGGGAACTCTATGAGAATGGAACCATCGTTCAAGCTGCCGACGAGAAACTAAATATGTTATTCGATGAACAACAAATCCAGCGGATGATGATTCTGGGTTTATGGTGTGCACATCCTGACCCTACAACTAGACCTACCATCAAGCAAGCGGCTAATCTTCTGAATTATGACTCTCCATTGGCGAAGCTACCATCAAAGTTACCTACTCCTGTATTTTATGCACCACCAATGCATGTTTGTAAGCTTGCTTTGGCTTTGGCTTATGGTGATATTACGAATTCGCAGACAGATGGTGCTGTGTGTACTTGCAGTAGCTGTACTTCGAACACCAGTTTGCCCCTGCCGACAATGCCTTATGCTGGTCCTTCCTCGTCAGAATCTCTCTTACATTCTTATCAAGCATGACTTGCATCCTAAATTTTATTATTAGTATTTTGTTGTTTTTTTTTCTTTACATAATATAGTGGAATAAATTTGTAAGAGGACCAACAAAAGGAATTGCTCGCAAAAGTTCTGAAACATCTGTACTTTCTTTAAGGTTTAAGTAAAATCAAAATAAAATAAAATAACAATCATCTATTCAATATTATATTATAGAACCAGGCTAGAATGAGGCTTATGACTTTTAATTGAGTCCAACTCAGTAAGTTAAAATAGGATCATTTTGAAATAATTTTCATCAAATTTTATTAATGACTAACTTGCTCCTGATTATTTGGTGTTGATTACTTGAATTGGTTAGTTATATTAATTACTGTTTGCAACTGAATCTTATGTAGTGTTAGTGTAAATCTCGGTTTCATTATTTTGAAAGGTTTGAAGAGGAAAAAGAAGAAGTAAGGGGGAAATAGGAAAGACTAGGTTTTGTGATTTTGGAAGCAAAAATGAAACTTTAATAGTGAAGATGAAGATTCGAGTAGTGATTAAGAGGTGGGTGCATCTACATTACATTTCGTTAATTATATTATCTTGATTTCGACCTTACCGAATTTGATTATTTGTTGGATGAACAAGAACATGTAAACCAAAGCCTAATTGAGGATCTTATCCAAGCAAATGAAGAATCATTCAGGGAAAATGAAGATCATAATGCTTCCAGTGATCAGGTATGTGTTCTAAGGATCTACAAACATATATTTGTAGCTTATAATTACCCAAAAATGGATTTTTTTCCTTTCAAAATATGCATTTTTTTTTTCTGGCCTTATAACCCATAATCAGTGGATGCGATAGCACCACATCCACGAGTTCTCTTATCCCATCAAATTATGAACCAAAATTGGTTGTTGTTCATCACCATACCAACTGATTATTGTTCGCTTGAGAAAGACTGTAAAGTATAAAGTATAAATCTAAATAGTATATATATCATGTTGTACGAAATTGAAGAACAAATATGTTCGTATTGAATGTATGCTTATCTCACCTTTAGATGGAGTAGAGCATCAACATTTATTTTTGAATATTTGCATAACAGAATTGTTGTTGAAGCTTGGATCAAGCGTATGAAGATGAAATTAAGAGATCGTTGTGTAATGTAATATCTTTGTCTATTAATTATTGTATTCTCCATATGTAAAGATTTTTTTCACTAGAATTGACAAAGAGGGAGATTGTTAGAGCATTGTTCGATTGAACCTACCAAGCATTGGTATGTCAAGTTTAGTTCCAAAATTTGGAGTCACTTGATTCAATTACTAAAGTCAACTTTGTTAGGTTAGACTAAGAACATAGAAATATTGATATTTTTTCTAGTTACTCATGAACACTTTAAGATGTATTGAAGAAAACGAACACCATCCTTCAATTCGAGTTTAATAACATCAAAATTGACTTTTCACACTTCTATCTTTTGTTCTTTTAAGTCTTTATTCATTTAAAACATAACATGTGAAGTTATGCTATAATGACTTTAGTATTGATGGCTTGGTCATTATACGATGATCAAAGTATCATAAGTAATGATATGTAATAGTTTTTCTGCAACTTAAGTATATGGAGTATACCTTTTTTGGACTCCGCGTTATCGACACTTCACTGATTAGTAACATGTAATTACTGAACTTCCAAAAGATTCCAAACCTTTGGAACTATGTCTAGAAGCAGTTTCATAAACATAGTTTAATAAGCAGACTTGCGATATTTGTATTCGAAATAAGGGTTCATAACCGATCTCAGGACCAATCCCTAGTGGCAAAGATTGATCGTAGGATCGATCTCGATATGTCCGTTATTTTGGGGTTTCTGCAGAGTTAGGCTGGGAATGTTCACAAGTGCTGACGTAATGTTTGAACATGTTATAAACTCCAATATCTTATTGCTCACATATATTCATTCGATACTCAAGGAAAGATTCTAAAAATTGATTTTTCAATACTTATCCTGTATCGACTTATATGCTTATTGTTTATGGGTGAAAACTACTCCTGCAGAATTTGGTAATTTGGGGTGTGGATGAGGAATGAATTTAAACCTTTAAACAAATGCACTGCGCGGTGAGTGCTTGTAGATTCGAGAGATCAATCTGTGCAAGTCGGCCTAAACCAAGAAATGGCCGTTCAGGACTTGTTTGATCACAAAGTGAAGGAGATGGGGTTGATCTTAGAGAGGGAAGCGAAGAAGGTGTTAAGATTGTGAAGGTGTTGGCTTGCTTATGACTTGTAATGAAAGATGAGCGGGCTTGCGGTTGATGCAAGCGAGGCTGCGGGTGTTTGAATACGATTTGTATTAACACTTGGTTTTTTGTCTCGTCCGAACTTGTGTTGTTGTTTGAAATAGGCGGAGAACCTATTTATACAAGTCATTGAGCCTCATTCACGTCTCGTGGGAAGTGGAGGAAGTGGAGTGATGGAGTAGTGGAGTTGTGCGTCGACCGGTCTTGCCCACTTCTCCTGTTCATCTCTAACCGTCCATGACTTCCTAACACGTTCTTGTGATGGCGCGTTGCACGCCCGCACGCTGTAAACCGCCGAGACCAATACCCCGGTATGTATCCCCCGGTTTGTGACATGATTGATGTCCGGAATGTGCGGATCGTGGATCCACGAAAGATAGCATGTAATCTTTGAATTGAATAATTTGCGTTATTCGAGAAAGTCGATACTTGTGAAGTATCGTGTGTATTTTATGCGGTGTTTGCATTGTGGTGTGGTAAAGTGATGGGTAATGACGCCTCACTAACCAAATAACTCGACCAGGGGTTGTATAACCAAGTGGTGAAGTTGAACGGATGAGATGATGTTTGAGACACTCATCTGCGATCAGTTAATGAATACTAGGGTTTTGAAGAGGTGCGCAAGCATCACTCTTCAGCTTGGTCGAAACCAAGCATGGGAAGGGCTTTGGAGAGGACCGACCAGGTCATGCATGTTGATGGCATGCGGTGTACACGTCCATGTCTCACTTTCCCAAGAAGGAGCGATCTAGGCCACTCAAATTGGCCAAGCACGAGTTGAGTGGTTGAGATCGGTTTCCATGCAGTAAATTTCTTACCGCAAAGGAGTTGATAACAGCGTGATATTCCCGCACGCGTTCCAAGACAACCGTCCTTGGTCGGTCTTGGTCGATCACTCCAGCGTGTAGGTGGTAGGTTGATGTTCACACCTATACCGATTATCCCATGAAAACGTGATCTAAGCCATTCAAATCATCCGGTGAAGTTGAGCGGTCGAGATCAATTTGCAATTTGGGAAGTGTAACCACGCATGTTTGGGCGGGCGTTTTGGATTAGCCGGGCATGATATGCCTTGGCCGACCGCATGAGGAGATAGATGGGCCCACGGTGATCATGCTTTGGTCATTTGGACTGTTTAATCTAATCGTGACCCTCCATTTAAAGGAGAAGATGCACGCGCATGATGGCTTGAAACCCTAATTTGGCTTTGAAAGCCGTGCGCCACCTCTTGTTTGGGTGACGATTTTGTCACGGCCAAACATTGTTGGTCTTGACCGACTGGTCAAGTGTGTGGCGGTCTCACGGTGATCGTGTTGACATGCTCTCGGGCCCTTTGAGTCTACATCCCAGACCCTCCATCTATACTGCGAAGATGGATGGTTGAGACTACTTTGCAACATATGTAATATGCCGCAAACCCTAATTTAGGGTTTTAGTCCAAAATGCTTGGTATGAACGTCTTTTGGCAAGCAAAGGCCAATGGCCGACCATGCGGGGTCGGCCGCGGGTATTCCATACACCGCTTGGGGGTGATGGAATTGATCTCGGGGTCATCCAATCATGCTTACGGAGTTGGATGATTGCGATCGGATTATATCCGGAGGCGATACGTCAAGTACGGATGCTCAATCGGGCTAGTATAACACACCGAGGGGCTCAATCGGGCTAGTATAACACACCGAGAGGGGCTCAATCGGGCTAGTATAACACACCGAGAGGGCTCGGGCCAGTATAACACCGAGAATCGGCCATGTACGGGTATTTTTGTACATGGTTTCATTATAGTGCTTGGAGGTTCGTGTTACTCTATATGAGTAACACTCGGTCATCATGCCACACCGATAATGAGTACGGGAAATACAAGGCCGATAAGAAATTCGTAATGGGACAATTGCTACAAGTTCCATTCTTGGTGAATCAAGTGAGGGAGTATCCAACACTTATAGATGGCTTTATCTTTTACAAGATGTCGGCGCATGATCTTTTATGGTTTTTACAAATTTAACCTTAAACGAAAATCCACCATCAACATTAAGTCCCTGCCTAGCACATAATGGTTACACCATTGTGTGGTAGGCATGAGATGGTGACAGGTTAAAGATAAAACTTGTAAGGCAAAGTTAGATGTTACCGGGAGGAAGGCAGGTCACGTGTCCTTGGAGTACGTCACGTTCAAAAGGCATATAGGAGAGCGTTTCCCAAGTATGATGTCGGTCTTGCTGCTTGATCGACCTTGATATGCTCGCCGGTCGAGGGGCTATTGCGCTGCTTCACTCGATCGTGGGGTTGTGCCTAATCGACTCGATTGCTGCACCCGCCGTTTGTGGGGGGCTACTGCGCTTTGCTTGATCGAACGTGGGATTGTTGTGTCTGCTTGATTGAACGTGAGTCTCACCCACATACGCCCGATGAGAATTTGTCTGAACTTGAAGCTTGTCTGGGACTTTAAATCAATACCGGACTTGAAATTTATGGGAGAACTTGAAATCAATACCAGACTTGAAACTTGTACTTAGGTCTTGAAACTTGTACTAGGACTTGAAATCAACACCGAGACTTGAAATTTGTACTGGACTAAAATTTGTCTTAGGACTAAAATTTGTCTGGGACTAAAATTTATCGGACTTGAATGGTGTTTAGACGGTTTGTGTGCTCCGATGTGAGTTGTGTCTTGCCGTGTGTGACTACATCTCTCATGTGCTTTCATACAAGTTCTAACTCCCCGCCTTTTATTTCATTGTGGAAGAAAAGAATCCCCGTTGAGATGTCTTACGGAGATAATCTGGTACCAAGTCGGAAGTGTTGGCGGCTTCGAGGATATGCGGGAACATTGATAATGAGTTGTTCACCGCGCCCTTCCAACTATATGAAAATATCCGTTCCACAGAATAGCCCTCCTCCTATCGACTTCAGGGTTTTTCATGCTCCGCGGGGTCCTCATGAAGGATGGATGAGACGTATGTTGAGCAATGAGTACATCAAAGATAACTTGACCAGAGCGCAGATTGTTGATGTAGCTTGAGTGTTGAACGACTTGAGAGGATGTTAAAGTGGCTTAAAGTGCGAACGTTGAGGTGGATCCTGGAGAGGGTGTTGAAGTAGGATTATGAAGCGAAAAGGGGTCCGGAGAGAGCATTGAGGCGGCTCTTGAATAGACCATTGAAACGGCTTAACTGAGAGGGAGTGTTGAAGTGTTTCCCTCTTGATTCAATTTACCCTCGAATTCCATGTTTCTTGACTGACCACATCTCTCATGTTGAGAATTCCTTGATCGACGGTGAAGGAACTTCATCCGAGCCTCGAGTCCCCAAGTGTGGTTCGTTATCTTCTTGAGGTTGCTCCCTTGAGGTATCGGCTCCAGTGGAAGATTACCGTCATAGAGCATTGATACGTTGCACCGGTATTCCTTAAACCAAATGGCGGTATGGTATAATAAAATTTTCCGAGAGGAGTTCGAAAAGATATCTTACTTGCATCATGCTCGTACATTCTTATCCGGTTGTAGCCGCGCATCCATCCATGGAGGAGAACATCCGTGTGTCCATTGTTTGCATCTAGTAATCATGTCGATGTCGGGTAGAGGAGGATTGTTCTCTGGAGCAAGACCTGTTCAAGTTTAAAGTCTATGCAGCACCCGATCTATCCATTTTCCTCGTGTCCGAACCGCATTTGTGATGGATGACCAATTTTCATCTAAATCAGGGATTTCTTCATATCTCCAAGCGAACATGTCCCGATACTCTTTGAGAAGTTCCACGAGCCGTGCATTTATTCGTACACAAGGTTGGTGATGGAGATAGGCCTAGGAGATTCCTCAACGATTTCAATCTCATCGGTTGTGGAGTTGGTGCCCTCTTGCGGCGGTTGTGGAGCATCTAGCACTCGCTCTTGTGGTTCGTTCTTTGTTGTAGTATTCCATTAGGTGGAGAGATCGGGTGTGAGTCTCCCTACTAATTGATAATAGCGATGTCGGTATACCGTCTTCCTTTACGATCACGTCTCGCCATAAAAGTTCGTTCCCTCCTCGTGTGAACGTGGGTTGTGGCTTCACGGTATGGAGAAGAATGCTTCGTCGGCAAAGATGCATCGTGGGTACTAGCCCTCAATGATGTAAGTCGGTCTTCTTCTGAATTGACGCCCACATGGGGAGTGGGATGCAACGAACTTGTACGATTCTTTCCACGGAGCTTCTCCGTATGTCTTTGGTTTGGTTTCCCTCGAAGTCAGTCATTGTGGTAGGATTCCGTCGACCTTGCCTGTGAGAACCTTGGATGTCTGAGAATCTTGAGAGTAATGAAGACGATCCCGTGTAGATAAGGGTCGTCTTGAACTCTGAATCCTTGATGCGTGCGGTGACATGTAGGGCACGGTCGTGACCTTCCTCCGGTTGATTGCAACAAAACGTCTCTCAAGGCGCCGATTCTTCGAGAGGTGTGAAATTTCGCATAAACTTTCCACTAGAGAAACCGCTTCCCGATCCACCGCCTCGGCTCATAGTAAAACTGTTGACTTGAGGAGGATCGTTGTGAGGATCGGTCCCAGTGTAGAAGTCTCCATGACGGGACCGCTCATCGATGTCGCTTCTTTGATCGAGTCCATGTAGGTCAGTGCGTTGAAGTACCTTCTACGGTGCGTTAAATGCATTCTCGTTGGCTCTAGGGGCTGTTGCGGGTCATGTGGAAATCGATCCAGTTAATGTCTTAAGAAAAGTGAGTACCTCTTTCTGAGTTGCGTCCATATCCATTTGAGTCTTAGCAACAACTTCCACCTTCTCCATCAAGTCTGCAATGGTAATGGGGGATGGTCCTCCTCTCGTCCCTCCGGCTCCTCGTCTGCGATGAAGGAGTGGAAGTTGTTGCTACGGTGACTACCGGAGGTGTTACACTTGATGAGATGTCGGGACTTGCGTGCCTCTCGGCTCAGTGATGGGAGGTGTTGCAATATCACCTTTGGGTGATCGAATTGAACGTTCTCATCCTCTCGTACTCACGTGTTCCTTGATTGATCTCTCCTTCCTCAAGTATTTCTTCACTTAGTTGAAAGGTCGATGCGGATTGAACGGTCTCCGAGCTTCGACAAGGGTCTTGAGATATAAATCTTCCAGCTGAGGGATCCATAAGCTGCATGATCCATTTCTTTATCCCAGGTAGACTTTGTGGTACCCGGACAAGTCTTTTCCTCTCGTGGGGTTTCCTCGAGTCTTCGTCTATTTTGGACCATGTTGTTCGTCTTTCCCGAGTCCCAGCGGTTGCGCGCTCTTTTGCCTCTCTCTAGGTAAAGGTGTGACTCCGACTAAGGATTTAGCATTTCTTGCCTTGCTTGAGTAGATGCATGCCGACCCTTCTTGTAATTGTCTTTGCTATATCATTCAAAAGGCGGAATGTCTCGCTCTGTCTGCTAGTGATACCGGCTTGATTTGCCAAGACATCCTCCGGCATTCTAGCTACACTTCCCATGGTATTCGAACCGCTTTGTGGTTTCGATGAGGATGCATCGTGAGCCGAAAACAGAAGAATTGAGAATTCAATTTTTGCAACCGATAGATCAACCTCCCTGCTTGTGGTTGCCAATTGTTTATGGGTGAAAACTACTCCTGCAGAATTTGGTAATTTGGGGTGTGGATGAGGAATGAATTTAAACCTTTAAACAAATGCCTTTAGCGGTGAGTGCTTGTAGATTCGAGAGATCAATCCATGCAAGTCAAGCCTAAACCAAGAAATGGCGGGTTCCGGACTTGTTTCGATCACAAAGTGAAGGAGATGGGGTTGATCTTAGAGAGGGAAGCGAAGAAGGTGTTAAGATTGTGAAGGTGTTGGCTTGCTTATGACTTGTGAGAAAGATGAGCAAAGCTTGCGGTTGATGCAAGCGAGGCTCTCGGGTGTTTGAATACGATTTGTATTAACACTTGGTTTTTCATGTCTCAAATGAACTTGTGTTGTTGTTTGAAATAGGGCGGAGAACCTATTTATACAAGTCATTGAGCCTCATTCACGTCTCTCGTGGGAAGTGGAGGAAGTGGAGTGATGGAGTAGTGGAGTTGTGCGTCGACCGAGTCTTGCCCACTTCTCTGTTCATCTCTAACCGTCCATGACTTCCTAACACGTTCTTGTGATGGCGCGTTGCACGTCGCACGCCGTAAACCGCTGAGACCAATACCCAAGTATGTATCCCCCGTTTGTGACATGATTGATGTCCTGGAATGTGCGGATCGTGGATCCACGAAAGATAGCATGTAATCTTGAATTGAATAATCTGCGTTATTCGGAAAGTTGATACTTGTGAAGTATCGTGTGTATTTTATGCAGTGCGCATTGTGGTGTGGTAAAGTGATGGGTAATGACGCCTCACTAACCAAATAACTCCTGACCAGGGTTGTATAACCAAGCTGGTGAAGTTGAACGGATGAGATGATGTTTGAGACACTCATCTGCGACCGTTAATGAATACTAGGGTTTTTGAAGAGGTGCGCAAGTGATGAGTGCCAAATAGTGCATATTTACACACCTTTTTATTGGCATTTTACTCATCTTTTGCGCTTATAAATCAGATATTATCC
Organism: Papaver armeniacum; assembly: GCA_023531295.1. NCBI lineage: Eukaryota > Viridiplantae > Streptophyta > Magnoliopsida > Ranunculales > Papaveraceae > Papaver > Papaver armeniacum. The sequence goes on from JAJJWW010014413.1 coordinate 88,189, forward strand.
CAGATTCTGTGTTTTCTTTGTTTTCAAGAATAAATATTTGTATTAATTAATTTTGTGTTTTTAGGTAATAAATAAAGCTCGAAGAAACCGAGAGAGCCCAAAGAGCGAAGAATTGAGTCAAGCGTCTATGGAGCAGATAGCCAAAGCCGCGCAAAATCGGTTGCAACCCAACAAGGAAGACATGGGCTTGAGCTGGAGCAACCCGCGACCGGATCCGAGCCCGTCCATTCCAAACCGTTGAGATCTCTCTCATCCACATCCTACGGTCGCTTCTGGTAGCCTCATCAACCCTCGATGTACTCGCGCAACACCGAGATCGCTCCAAAAACCGGCTACCTCTCTCAGCCGTTAAGATCTTCTCCAACCAATCTGACGCTCGCTCCATCAGTCTCATCAAAGCTTGATGTTCACGCCTCACAGCAAATCTACCTAACCCTATACCCCTAATCGACTCTACCATTTCCCTTCCTCACCTTCTCTTTCCTCTCCCACGAGCTCTCTGCAAAACCCTCACCTCCACCTCCTTCTTCCCACGCCTGATGCAGAGTTCCATCATCACATCTCCTGTCAAATACCATCACTCAACCACTCCATCATTACCGCCATCACTCTCTCTCTGTTTATCTCTTTCACAGCTTCTTTACAAACCTAGAAGCTAGGTTAAAGATAAATAGAGTTTAGGGTTTTCACCAACTCCGTGACATGTTCGATTCAGAGGTCAGAGAAGCATGAGTAGAGCCAACAACCGAGATCAGAGAGTATGGGTTCGATTATTTTTCAATTAATTTCACTTTTTAAAGAAATTAGGGTTTGGTTGAATTGCATGTATAAATAAGGATGAACTGAGTTCATAGAAAATACGCCTGGGCTAGCCAGTGCTTCATTGTAGGTTTAATTTGTAGTTTAACACCATTTTATCATGTTTTAAATTAGTTATTAGGGTTTCACTGAAACCCTAATTCCATACTGTGTTTCAAGCTCTGTTGATTTATCCTTGCATGCTTAATTTATAATTATGCTTTCAATTTTAGCACCCAATGCATTTCTTTCACAATGCATGCGGTATGCATTGTAGTCGGTATAAATGTATTGTGTGTCTTGAGACTTAATCTTTAGACACAAAAACTAATTCTCTTGACTAATTGTGCTTCATTAGACAATTAGTACTCTAGGTTAGTATCCTCATTTGATAATTGAAGTGTTATAAGGTGAAACATCCTAGTTAAGTGGTGGAATTGACACCCTACCCTTAACTGCGCCATAGGAACAAGGAGTTCAATTTAGTTGAGCACACGGTAGGAGTGAGTGGTGGAACCGAGACCTTAGCATCCCTGTCACTTTATCATACCTTAGTTTAGGTTCACTTGAAACATTATCGGTAGTATCGGCACAACATCTGTTGTCACATTGTTACCTCACTTAAAATTGATTAATGACCTTAGATCACTTAGCACCCCTCGTCTCTGTGGATCGACTCGTATTTGCCCTGTGCTTCATAACAGACGCCGTGCACTTGCGGTATAACCCGTAGGCCATAAATTTACCCATCTTCAAGGCCTACCAAGTTTTTGGCGCCGCTGCCGGGGACTTGGCGTGTGCCCTGTGATCCACTGCTTGTCTTCCGAGATTTATTCATCCTGTGTACATATTTAGTGTAACTTAGTTTCCATTGTTATACTTGAGTTTTTGTAGCTTAGCTTCCCTGTAGTGTACTTAGTTTAATTTTCTTATAAATTTGCATCGTAACTTAGCATATCATTAGCCTCTCATTGCATATCTTGGTGTAACCACCATATAGTTGCTTTCCCCTGTAATTTATAACTTGTTTTAACCTTTACATCATAGCTTCACATTGTAGTTTCATAGCTCTCTGCATCATCCTCTGCACATTGTTCCTTTTGTTGCATCTTACTTTTTGATCTGAGCTATAAGCTTCATGGCCTTGTAGCTTAGTGTTAGTATAACTCTTCAAGCCCTTTTAACAGTCCAAATTACTCTTTCCCTGTGTCAGTCCAACTTATTCTCAGGCTTGCATTAGTCAGTTCCCCTTTTCCTTGTTCTTTAACTCATCTGCTGAACTGAGCTTGCATAGTGATTACTCATTACTCTTTGTTGCTTTGTTGCTTTTGTTATTGGTTGAGCTTGACCGAGAACCGATCTTCTGTGTTAAGTAGCGGTGCTTTGCATGCTACCCTGTGTGTTCTTTGTCTGTGAGCCAACCCAAGAAGGGATAGAAGCCCTGAACTTGAGGTAAGATTCATTAAACTTGAGGTAAGATGGAGTCTTGAATGCATGCTTGAACCCATTAGACCCTGAATTGTTGCCTTGCCTTGGCTGAGTGCACAGACCTGTTGACCTTGCTAAACCTGTTGATACATTGCTCAACCCCTGCAAATATCTGCCATCTGCCTTGTGCTCCAGCCCCCTGAAGCTGTTAAGCCAAACTTGTATGACAACCTGTGAATGCTAAGCCATCTTAGAATGATAAACTAGGTATAGCTCCATCCTTTACGCTCCTTGGGCAAGACAATACGGCCATTGCGGAGTGAAGCAAGTACTTGTGGCACTCTTGTGCAAACAAGGAGGGAAGAAAAGGCAAAGACTTCAGGTTGGTGCCCTGTGCTTTGTAGACCTTGAATCTGCCCTGTAGTGTTAGGACTGTTGATTGTGAATCTGCCCTGTGCTTTGTAGACCTTGAATGCATTTGAGCTCCCTGGCTAGCCCTTGGTCTACCACTGTATAACCCTGTGCATGCTCGGATATTGTGCTTTGCACATTTGTTTGAAACTCCATTGAAAACCTAAAAATCAAAGACATTTGAGCTGAAATTCTTTGAGGCTTTGAGTGAGATCGGTCAGTGGAGAGGCGAGTGAGTGAACTGATGCGCATTCACCGAGTTGAACCATTGAGTTGAGTTGACTCCCTAAATCATTTGAGTCAATCCGACCTTAGCGATTCACCGAGTTGAATCGATTTTCATTTTCATAATTTGGGTCTACACACAACCAAGCCCCTCTACACACCCTGGAGGAGGCTTACACCAGCCTGAGCCCAACTCAACCCAACCTACACTTTCAAATCAGGCTAACCCACAACCAACCAAATGGTGAACTGGGCTAACATTATAATCTGGGCCGCTTCGGCCTAAGCTGAGCCCACTGTCCACTAGGCTTTGCACAACCACATAAGCCACACTGCTGGGCCTAAACAAAACTGAGCCCACAGTTCCACTAGGCTTTACACAAACCTGGGATGTCTTTGTTTTCACAAATCTTGGGCTTCAAACAACAAATCCCAAACAAACCAAATCTCACTTGAGCCCACAGCACCCTGGGCTTCCCACATAAACCAAACTTTCCCACACAAACCAAATGAAACCCAACAAACCAAAACCCAATAAACCAAACTTAGTCCACTTCACTGGGCTTTGAGTTCAATTTGAGAGCTAGACCATGTCAGGATTTTGGTCTGCATCTGGGGATGGTAACAAATCCCTTAGAGAGCGTGCTTACGGGCACGCTTCACAGGATGAACACCCCACATACCATAGTGACTTTAGGGAATTTTATGGGCCTTCTCGGGCCCTGACCTCACATACCCTAATCACTATGATCACATGCATCATCCACCACGGGTTGAAAATGAACACTTTTCTCACACCCGGTCATCACTTCTAGATCAATTAGAAGCTCAAGTTTACGCTTTAGAAGGCAATTACATGGCAATCTGTCAAATCTAATCCCCTAGGCAATATGAAATGCATGCTTGCACCTTATGTAAGTGGCTTAGACCACCTGTGAAAATCTTTATATTCTTGCATGCTTTTAGACAGATCTAGGAAAACCATGATAATCAATGAGCGAAGTGTCTAGAAGTGACTATTGGGACCATAATCAACCTACACACATGCATCATTCACCACAGTGGGGAGATGAACAATTTTATACTCCCCCAACTCCTAGTTTGCAATCAACAATGGATACACTCATGGAGCTAAATGCTAGGCTTGAAATGAATGCAATGCATGACCATCCACATAGCAACATGTCTGAATTTCCCTTCTCTAGTGAACCTCATGCTCAACTATACAATGAATATCCATATGAGGAATGCATACCCACTAGTGAAGACTCTCCTTCAATGGAACAACTCAAGATGATTCTTCAAAGGAAGTTTCGATTGAGTTACAAAATGATAGGATTGAAAATAGTGTTTTAGTCTCACTCATGCAACTAACATTGAATATGAACCTAATCTAGAGGTAGATGAGTACACTAAAAATGCTACAATTTTGAATGGAGAGATGGATTTTTGCTATGATGATGATGATGATGATGATGAATATGAAGAGCATGTGTATTTTGAAAATGTAATAGAATCTTTAGGTTGAGAGACATTAAGTGTCTCTCCCGTGAACCCTATGAATGATGCTTCTTACGATATTCATGCATGTGATATTGATGTGGAACCTGTGCAATTATCCTGTGAAAATGAACATGATTTACCCTCTCCGACTTTAGGAAAGTGTGTGATGGTACAAATGATTTTAAAAATGAAAACAACCTAGATGTACCTAACCTCTCTCTGAGTCACAAATTGAAACTCCTCCACCCAACCTAGGTGTAGTTTGTCACAAAATTGCAAAACCAACTTTTCTAAAAATGCCTAACTTAGGCTTAGAACTTTGTGCTTCCAAGTCCTCTTGGACTATTTTGCATCAAAGTATAACACCTTTAGGGAACCACGGTTGGTATGTGTATATTTGCTGTTATTAGAAAAACTCATTTTTGAGTTAGACCTTTTGCATGATATACCGTTAAAATTGCAAGATTTTGTGCTCCCAAACACACTAGTTCACAAGTTTAGGTTTGGGGAAACTCATTCACATACTACAGTCTTACGTGCACTCTCATATTATATTTGTGTAAAATTTGTTAATGTGTGTACATATCGTCTATTGGGTTGATCCTCAACTCTTTAGATTTGTTAGTTTATGGTGAATTTTCATTGTATATATCCAGTAGGACTTGTTAAATTTTCCTTTTCTTGATTCGGTTGAGTCTTCTCGCACATATATTATGCTAATCCGATATGATCTCCGTTGAGAATATTGGATTCTAGCCTTGACGAATGAAGCTCAACCTTGCTCCCTTGACATCCAGGTAATCTCTTCCCTTTTCTATTTTCGGCATAGTTCTCATGGTACTTGATTTGTTCAAATTTTTCCTATCTGTGACACATTGAGGACAATGTTTAATTTAGGTTTGGGGGTGCATTTGCATTTAGAGTTTTTAGTCTTTTATTTTACCTTTTATTTTCAAAAAAAAAAAAAAAAAAAAAAAAAAAAAAAAAAAAAAAAAAAAAAAAAAACTCTTTTTGTAAAACCTCCAACTTTTAGAGATTTTAGAGTCACTAGCATGCTTCTAGCTATGTTTACATAGAGATTCGTAGAAATAACGAGAACTTGGAAGTACGGAAAACGCAATCGGGTTCCTTAGTTGATTAGAGCGTTAAAGTTGGATTTAACCATCTGGGAGGGCGAATTAGGTCTTTGTTTAGATATTCGGTAGTAGAATTGTGATCACCCATAGTGGAGACTACCCATTTTACATCAAGCGAGGTACCGACCTTCACTCTTTGTGACTTTCTAGAAAAGCTTTTAGGGTGTGTGTCACCGTACGTCAATTCGGGTAGGAATGGTGAGCTACCCAACTTCGCACCACTTTCAACACTACTTTTGATCTTTTGAGTGCTAATTTTGTCAATCATGAGGGTGACGTCTAAAGATGAAAACTCCTTCTAAATCCGGGTTGTAGTTAGCATCATTCTCTCTCTCAATCAGCAAGACCCATAGAAACACATCATCGTCAAGAACCAGAGAGAATCGGAATATTGAAAGAAAAGTTGAGATAGTCAAGGTTTTTATGCAACAAAGAAAAGAAAGAAAATAGGATGAGAATTAATGAAGTTTGTGAAAAATTGAGTTTATCGTTTTATTGTAACTTAAAAAAAAAAAAAAAAAAAAAAAAAAAAAAAAATTTATTATTAACTTTTTGTGAAGTTCAAAAGTTCGTCATCAACAAGTGAAGACCGAAGAATGAAGACGTTTCTATGGTTTCTTATGAGAGAGTGATATTAATTGCCGATCGGGTGAGAAGGTAGTGAGTACTCCCATCCTTGCTAATGGTTGATTTCCTTTCTTAGAGATCATCGAGAAAAGATTCTTTTTGTCCACACTTCTGTGGAGTCTCCGATTTTATTTCGGAAGGTTATCCTTCTTACCTACAACGTGTGCAGGATTTCTCTCTTTACTCCCGCTGCACACATGAGAGACTAAAAAAGCGATCTTTTTGAGTGCAATTATCATAAAACCTTAATGGTGAGGCGGAAGTTGAGACTTATGATCACAATCGAATCAGAATTCTTTCATATGGTATGGTTACTTCTCGCTCGGCACTTAAGGATGAGAATGCGTTCTTCGATAGTTCTAACCTGTTACTAGCATGCGAAACTCTATGTCCTCATAGCTTCTTGGAGGCTTGAGACTCTTTTACACTCGAAGTTGGAGAAGGTTTTGTGGGTACACCTCTTGTAAACCCTCACGAGACTACAACTCGTCCACTAGGGACACCTAGGGGTTTAAAGGCTTAGTGCATACGCTAAATGCATTCGAGAGACCTACGACAATGGTATAGTTAGGATTTCTTAATTTACTGTTTCACTTGAGGACAAGTAAAATTCAGGTTTGGGGTATTTGATGAGTGCCAAATAGTGCATATTTACACACCTTTTTATTGGCATTTTACTCATCTTTTGCGCTTATAAATCGATATTATCCCAGCATTCTGTGTTTTCTTTGTTTTCAAGAATAAATATTTGTATTAATTAATTTTGTGTTTTTAGGTAATAAATAAAGCTCGAAGAAACGAGGAGCCCAAAGAGCGAAGAATTGGAGTCAAGCGTCTATGGAGCGAGATAGCCAAAGCCGCGCGCAAATCGGTTGCAACCCAACAAGGAAGACATGGGCTTGAGTGGAGCAACCCGCGACCCGGATCCGAGCCCGTCCATTCCAAACCGTTGAGATCTCTCTCATCCACATCCTACGGTCGCTGCTGCCTAGCCTCATCAACCCTCGATGTACTCGCGCAACACCGGATCGCTCCAAAACCGGCTACCTCTCTCGGTAGTTAAGATCTTCTCCAACCAATCGACGCTCGCTCCATCGGTCTCATCAAAGCTTGATGTTCACGCCTCACCACAAATCTACCTAACCCTATACCCCTAATCGACTCTACCATTTCCCTTCCTCACCTTCTCTTTCCTCTCCCACGAGCTCTCTGCAAAACCCTCACCTCCACCTCCTTCTTCCCACGCCCGATGCGAGTTCCATCATCACATCTCCCGTCAAATACCATCACTCAACCACTCCATCATTACCGCCATCACTCTCTCTCTGTTTATCTCTTTCACACTTCTTTACAAACCTAGAAGCTAGGTTAAAGATAAATAGAGTTTAGGGTTTTCACCAACTCCGTGACATGTTCGATTCGGAGGTCGAGAAGCATGAGTAGAGCCAACAACCGAGATTCGAGTATGGGTTCGATTATTTTTCAATTAATTTCACTTTTTAAAGAAATTAGGGTTTGGTTGAATTGCATGTATAAATAAGGATGGCGAGTTCATAGAAAATACGCCCAGGCTAGCCGAGTGCTTCATTGTAGGTTTAATTTGTAGTTTAACACCATTTTATCATGTTTTAAATTAGTTATTAGGGTTTCGGTGAAACCCTAATTCCATCTTGTGTTTCAAGCTCGTTGATTTATCCTTGCATGCTTAATTTATAATTATGCTTTCAATTTTAGCACCCAATGCATTTCTTTCACAATGCATGCCGGTATGCATTGTAGTCGGTATAAATGTATTGTGTGTCTTTGTGACTTAATCTTTAGACACAAAAACTAATTCTCTTGACTAATTGTGCTTCATTAGACAATTAGTACTCTAGGTTAGTATCCTCGGTGATAATTGAAGTGTTATAAGGTGAAACATCCTAGTTAAGTGGTGGAATTGACACCCTACCCTTAACTGCCATAGGAACAAGGAGTTCAATTTAGTTGAGCACACAGTAGGAGTGAGTGGTGGAACTGAGACCTTAGCATCCCCTGTCACTTTATCATACCTTAGTTTAGGTTCACTTGAAACATTATCAGCCGTATCGGCACAACATCTGTTGTCACATTGTTACCTCACTTAGAATTCAGTTAAGCAGCCTTAGATCACTTAAGCACCCCTCGTCTTTGTGGATCGACTCGTATTTGCCCTGTGCTTCATAACAGACGCCGTGCACTTGCGGTATAACCCGTAGGCCATAAATTTACCCATCTTCAAGGCCTACCAGCAAGCATCACTCTTCAGCTTGGTCGAAACCAAGCATGGGAAGGGCTTTGGAGAGGACCGACCGGTCATGCATGTTGATGGCATGCCGGTGTACACGTCCATGTCTCACTTTCCCAAGAAGGCGCGATCTAGGCCACTCAAATTGACCTAAGCACAGTTGAGTGGTTGAGATCGGTTTTGCGGCAGAAATTTCTTACCGCAAAGGAGTTGATAACCGCGTGATATTCCGCACACGCGTTCCAAGACAACCGTCCTTGGTCGGTCTTGGTCGATCACTCCAGCGTGTAGGTGGTAGGTTGATGTTCACACTATACCGATTATCCCATGAAAACGTGATCTAAGCCATTCAAATCATCCGGTGAAGTTGAGCGGTCGAGATCAATTTGCAATTTGGGAAGTGTAACCACGCATGTTTGGGCGGGCGTTTTGGATTAATAGGGCATGATATGCCTTGGCCGACCGCATGAGGAGATAGATGGGCCCACGATGATCATGCTTTGGTATGATGGACTGTTTAATCTAATCTGTGACCCTCCATTCGCAGGAGAAGATGCACGCGCGTGATGGCTTGAAACCCTAATTTGGCTTTGAAAGCCGTGCGCCACCTCTTGTTTGGGTGACGATTTTGTCACGGCCAAACATTGTTGGTCTTGACCGACTGGTCAAGTGTGTAGGCGGTCTCACGGTGATCGTGTTGACATGCTCTGGGCCCTTTGAGTCTACATCTAGACCCTCCATCTATACCTGCGAAGATGGATGGTTGAGACTACTTTGCAACATATGTAATATGCCGCAAACCCTAATTTAGGGTTTTCCGTCCAAAATGCTTGGTATGAACGTCTTTTTGGCAAGCAAAGGCCAATGGCCGACCATGCGGGGTCGGCCGCGGGTATTCCATACCTGCTTGGGGGTGATGGAATTGATCTGGGGTCATCCAATCATGCTTACGGAGTTGGATGACTGCGATCAGATCATATCCGGAGACTGATACAGTCAAGTACGGATGCTCAATCGGGCTAGTATAACACACCGAGAGGGGCTCAATCGGGCTAGTATAACACACCGAGAGGGGCTCAATCGGGCTAGTATAACACACCGAGAGGGCTCGGGCTAGTATAACACACCGAGAATCGGCTGTACGGGTATTTCGTACATGGTTTCATTATAGTGCTTGGAGGTTCGTGTTACTCTATATGAGTAACACTCGGTCATCATGCCACACCGATAATGAGTACGGGAAATACAAGGTGATAAGAAATTCTGAGAATGGGACTGTTGCTACAAGTTCCATTCTTGGTGAATCAAGTGAGGGAGTATCCAACACTTATAGATGGCTTTATCTTTTACAAGATGTCAGCGCAAGATCTTTTATGGTTTTTACAAATTTAACCTTAAACGAAAATCCACCATCAACACTTACCAAATACCATAGGTCTGCATATCTCAAGTTGATATATTAGTGAAGTATTTGGATGTCTGATACTTAATCTTAGTTGTCATTTTATGAGATAAACCGATTTACAAAATGGAATATAATTAGTATTTTCTAATTTAAAAAATAATCATCTTAAGGATTTTTGAAAGTGTAAATCTTGTTTCCAAACAAGCCTTGGTCATAACTCTATAGAATCAGGAGTCTGGTATTATTACAAACTCATCACTTGAACACACACCTCTGATTTATTGTATGGGAAGCCAACTTGTTAAGAGATACGAGTAACCTAATTAGGTAAAACATCTTGTGTCACCTTCGTTTAAAGTCTTCTCTGGATCAAGAAGCTTTTATTAGTATTGTTTATGGAAAACTAAATCGTATAGTTATTTTAGTTTTCTTGTTGTTTGATTAAGATCTAACGATATAGTTATCTTCAGTAGATCAAACTTGTTTATTTTTTGGTCCTTCTCTTATGATATAAGGCCACTAAAGTTTGTTTGAAGATTTTCTAAACAAATCCAAATGATTATATATTTGTTGATATAGCTATTGATCAATCAATACAAACAGATTATATATTGAGTGTGTTGATAATAGTGGAATCAAATTGTTTGTTGTTGTTACTTTTGAAGATTGAAAACTTTTCTTTTTGGTTTCGATCTTTGTGTTACTTGATTTTCTGAGATCCAGAAGTTGTTTACCTTGATAAACATAATACTTGTAGAAAGATCGAACAAATTGTCTAGTTGTATTATGTTGTTGTGACATAGCTCCTTCATAAATATTGATTATTTCGATAATCATTATCTTGGTTTGATATTTAGACCAAAGGAGTTTATTGATATAAGTGGAATATCCTTTACTATGTTTTATCACAGATTTAAAGTATTTTTTTTTTTTTTTGTGATCGATAAGTTAGTTGGTTACTAGAACAGATTTAGTCTTTTGTTGTCTCGAGTGACGATTTAAAGGAGTTGAGAGCCGAAGTCTTAACAGCGAGATGTAACAACTTAAGCTACTGGACTTTATCTTGGGATTCATCTGTCATGACCAAATTGGTTATATGCGCAGAAATACTGAAGCTGGGTAATGAAGAGGAGCGTTTATTTGATCTCAACTATATGAAGATGCGGTAATCAATTTGTAGAACACGTTTATTTGTTGTTGTGGGTGTTTTTCCTTTTTGTTATGTCTTCTCCTTTATGGAGATTCTCTATGCGCTCTCATGGCTTTTCTTTGTGATTTCAATAGAGATTTTGGGTGAAAATTCAAGTGTGGTGATCAAGATTCAAGACTTTGGGCATATTACTCTCATATTTGTATGAGTATTCTCTTTTCTAGAAGGAGAACCTTATCAAAATGGTTGAATTATATTCCAAAAACCATTCTTTCAATCATCAGATTGCTTGATATTCTTGTTGGTAGTTCGTTACTTCCCTTTACGAATTACTTTTTGTTAGCACATTTTTATTATATTTTCGATCTTTGATCTTGATGTTCTTGAAGTCCCCGTATCTCTATTTTATCATGAATGAAGTTTTATAAGATTTATCAAAACAATAAAAAATAATAAAATAATAACATCTTTTGCGTAATTGCACGGGGGTTTCTAGGCTCTACTTTGCCCTTCGCACAACAAGCCCTAAAGCTATTCAGTCTGCAGTAGTTCGTTTCGATGAGCACCTACTGATATACTTGTGTCGTTTGGTAGTTGGTGATAGTGCTGGTTTTGGCTTGGTCCAACAAAGGCTGGCCACTCTTCCCATCAAAGACGGCGGTTTTGGTGTGCTCACAATGGCAGATACAGGTATGTATTGCTACCTGGCTTCCTAGGCTCAGACTCAATTGCTGCAGAATTCAATTTTGGGGTTATCGGCCGCTACAGACCCATGCCACAACTTTCAGCATGCTTTGCAGATTTTCACACAAGCTTGTGATCTTTCCTTACCGGATTTCAACATTAATAATACTGCCCCCCATTACATGAAGTCATTGGCAGTTATTTATTTTGAGGTTGTTAAAAAAAAAAAAAAATTCCTACAAGCTTTTCTTTATCGGAGCGTGAATATACGTTGTGGCAATGCAACCGGACAGAACATGCTATGGACTTCCTTAAGGCGATTCCTATACCTGGGCTTAATCAAGCAGTTGGACCTAGGCAGTTCAGCTTTGTTTTACAGTATCGTCTTGGTATACCCTTTTTTAGGAGGGAAGCTTATGCTCTTGCTGCCAACGACCCATGGATATCTACGGTGATCATGCCATTCATTGCGCTAGTGAGGTTGGGCTGAAATTTCGGCATGACTTGGTCAAGGATGTCTTGGCTGATATATGCTACAAAGCAGGTGTTGTAGTTAGGAAGGAGGTTCCTTTGGGTTTTCTTTCCGATAATAATAAAGGTCTCAAGCCCGCATATATTATGGTTTACAATTGGGAAGATGACAAGGATGTCTGTATGGATGTTACTGGTGTCTCGCCCTTTACAAGCGCGATGACCAATTTTACCCCAGGTCATGCTATCTCGGCTGCTATGGCTCGTAAAAACAACAAGTATTTGGAAAAATGCTCTTTGCATGATTATGGGTTTGGTGTTTTGGCCTTTTCCACTTTAGGTGAGCTTGGTGCGGAAACAATTTCTTTTCTTAAGAGATTGAGAAATTGCATGGCCAGGCATGATGCCAATTTCAAGTTAGGCGATTCTCTTTTTCATAGGATTGGGATTGTTATTCAAAAAGGTATTGACGCTCAGCTTGTTGCTAGGCTGCCCGCCATTCCTTGTAATATTGATTTTCTTTCTTTTATTTAATTTTACGGAATAAGATAACATCTTTAAGAAAAACATTTCGTAGGTAAATTGATGAAAGAGACTTTTATTTTTTCATTCGGCATTTTCCGTTGACTAACAACTAGGACAATCCTTGACCTTTAAGAAGACCGAAGACCTACATAACATGCCAAACTATTATATGTTCTCATATGCGATTTGATCACTTGGGGACCGCAATATTTATCTTGGTCACTCGTGTGTGTGTCGGAAGGTTATTAGATGTAGGACCTGCGACACTAACCTACGGTGGTAGGTCACGCGACCCACTTGAAACCAGCATAATTTGCTGTATGTTTAAGGTAGAAAATAATAATAATTTTTATCCACCAAACAACTACCTACAGTAAATCCATATTATTTTTTTCTCTGGTCGTTATTCCATCTCGGTGGGAATTTCTTTCCTTCTTCTTCTTCAACCTCGTCTCTGTGTGGACGATCAGTCCATTTCATAACCCTAAAAATATCAAAAAAAAAAAACTAAAAATCAAAAACTAAAATGAATCTCGATCTGTTAAGAAACTCGTGTTGATGAAATATACTGATCTGATAATAAGATCACACCAGATTCAGAAGAAGAAGAAATTTTTTGAATAAAAAACAAAAATAAAAATGGCGAGGAGTAGTAGATCTTCATTATCATCAACTAATCGATGGAGATTTTTATCACCATCTTATTATTTAAAGAGACCAAAAAGATTAGCTTTTCTTTTTATTGCTTTTGTTAGTCTTAGTTTCTTCGTTTGGGATCGCCAAACCCTAAATAGAGAACACCAGGTATGTGCTTCTTCTCTCTTCTCGTGTCTTTAATTATATCGGTTTTCTGTCAAAATTTGATTTATTATTTACTAGATCAATTTGTTCGATTTTGTGCAACTTTAGCATAGATTCTTTAATTTTGGGTAATTTGGGGATTGGTTATGTGCTGTGTGAACTTAGGTCTGCCTTAATATTTGTTGTTGCTGAATAATTAGCTCTGTGTGTCTTGAAAAATTTGAACTTTAGGTCATATGTGATAAAAATCAATTTAGGCATGTTTAGCTCTAGATTAGTTGAATGTTGAAGCTGAGCTTGTGGACTCTAAGCGAATAAACTCTCATTTGATTTTGTTGGGTTTGATGTGCAGGTAGAGATTAATAGGTTAACTGAAGAGTTAATTCGGGTGAAAGATCAGGTATGGATAAGCATATTGTACTGGAACTCTGAACTGTGGTTATATGGAAATTAGGTATTAATATTAAAAATGTTTCATTTCAGGTGCACGAATTGAAGACACGGTATGGTGAAGCCACTGAGGACATAGATGTTGACCAGAAACCCATCGATGTTCCTAAGAAGGTTGTTATTCCGGATGATCCTCTTGATAAGCAACGGAGAGAGAAAGTTAAAGACGCTATGCTTCATGCTTGGACTTCTTATGAGAAGTACGCTTGGGGTCAAGATGAACTTCAGGTTTCTAAATTCCATCCAATTTTAATTTTTATGTCATAATTGACACCCTGATGAGAATGAAAACACTTTTTGGGGTCTTGCATTGATTTGGTAAGAAATATTGGCATTGCTGTTATAATTTTTATTTATATATGTTGGCTTATAATATGCATGCCTCAGACCAGCTAGAGGGTTCTGATCATCCCATTAGCTCTCCCCATTTTTATAGTGGATGTCCAAAAGAAGGTTATCTTCTTGTTGGCCAATTCGGTAAGAGTATGATATCTTGTTTGACTCTGCGTCTACGGTCTTTTTCTTTTCATCTAGTAGACTATTGTTAAAAATGTTACCTTAGGAGATCGGCTTTCATGATGAGCTTCTGATGTTCCTCCAAAAGAAGGTTGCCAAGAAAAAGAAACAAGAGATTTTGTTTTACTAAGTTTTGCCTATGATCTTATTTTATTAAGTTCTGCCTACAAAATTTGTATCTGAATAGTCACCATCATACAGGACACGCCTACATCAGTCTTGCTTTCCTCGTCTCGTCTTGCAATCATCCTGAACATATAGGCTTCTTTTTAGGATGAATTTTTAGTTTCTTTCTTTCCCTCGCATCTAACTTGAATCAGAAGCAGTAGTTGTTGAAGCAAAGTTAGGTTCCGCTAAACTGAGTAGTAGATGGAGAATGTTTTCAACAGCATGATAGTCTACCTTACCTGTCCTGGCAATCCTGTAAATATAGTGTGTAAAGATAACTCCCTGAGTTTTAATTTTTCATGTTATACTGGTGTGCATCACTCGGGATATATTATTGCTGACAATAAAAGCAAACAGATTTCTGATTATGCTTATTAGATACTTGCTCTTTAGGTCAAAACCTACATATCTGCAATGCTAGAAATTCTATTCGAGTTTTCTCGAGTATTAATCACCCAAATTAACTCAAATCTTCTCCACTAATCTGATGAATCTTTGTGTTATCAGCCACAGACAAAGAATGGTGTGAATAGCTTTGGTGGTCTTGGAGCAACTATAGTGGATTCTCTTGATACGTTATTTATAATGGGCCTAGATGAACAATTTCAAAGGGCAAGAGAGTGAGTTTTCAACATTTCTTACATTTAGAGCCTCATTTAAAAACTTGTGCAAAATGAAATGAAATGAAAGCTTGAAACTCATCAGTGTGAGTGTATTAATCAATATGAAGTTCTAATCACATTTGCCTCGAAAACATAGGTTGGCGTGTTCGTATAATTTAATAAATTTAGATCACCTATGACCTTTAAGTCATTAACTTCTACATATAGTCATCATGTATAAGATAGAGGAACTGTTGTTTGGGTTAGAGTTGTACTTACTAATCATGTAAACATCATAGAAATAAGAACAATCAAGTGTATTGGTGAATTTTTAACGATGCATGGGTCAGTAACCAATATGTTATGGTGGTATCATTGTCTGTTTCTTAACAAAATGTAGGTAAGTAAAAATCTATTTTTAGTACCTCTCATGTCAGGTACAAGTATAATTATTATTCTTCCCAGGATTATCTATATTTTTTGTATTAGAAGTTATTGATAATATTTATTTCTATAGCATCTCTTTGGAGCTCATTTTTCTTTACTTTTAGATCATAATTCTGACGAGTCTTACTTAAAAACTTTGCATGATTCTAAAGTGCTTCTGTTACTTCTATAGGTGGGTTGCAACCTCATTGGACTTTGACAAGAATTACGAAGCTAGTGTTTTCGAGACAACCATAAGGTTGCATTATAAGGTTCAACCTTGCTTTTATTTTCTGCTAAGTCCTCTCTCCTATTGGAAAGAAGCCTTCCGATGGCTTATGAAATGTGGATGAGGGATAGTTCGTTTTGTTTTGCTTGCCTAATATCACTTGTATTTTAATTTTGCAGAGTTGTAGGTGGACTTCTTAGTGCATTTGATCTCTCTGGAGACAAGGTTTTCCTAGAAAAGGCTAAAGACATCGCAGATAGGTTGTTACCTGCATGGGATACACCTTCAGGAATCCCCTATAACAGAATTAACTTGCAACACGGGGATGCCCATAATCCTGGGTGGACAGGGGTAATATCATCTGTCTATTAACTCCTTTTTATTGTTACACATAAGTTAGTTTGCATGGGTTCCACTTTGCTAAGTAGTCTGTATTAGATTGTATTTAACTGTTTGCATGGGTTCCATTGAGATGTCTTAGCACTGTTTAATATTTTGATAGATTCTTGAATGCTCTTCCAGATTCCCAGATAGGGATCATTGTCTCTGGAACTAATTTCCGTCTCAGAAAGATTTTAAATCTATTGCGCATTGTATTTTCACAAATTTGTCGTATGAAAATCTTAGCTGATATTCTTAACTTGTCCCTAGGGTGAGAGCATTCTGGCGGATTCAGGCACTGAGCAGCTGGAATTCATTGCTTTATCTCAGAGGACTGGAGACCCCAAGTACCAGCAAAAGGTATTGTCGGAAGCTCAGACTTCTAATGATACTATTTTTGTTGAGAGTAAAGTATATTTCAATGCAGGTTGAATTTACAGGAAGTACGGTGGATTAGAACTGACAAGTTATTAGGATAATTACAATCAGCTAGACTGATTAGATCGGAAGAAATTAAAGCATTGAACTTTAATTGATGCAGTCCTAGAAATGACCTCCCATCTTTTGGTGAATGTTTTTGTACGCGGCGGTATAGAACTGCAAAACATCATTGTATGGTCAACCTTTCCAAGTCTTGTCAAGTCATGTCTCCTTTATGTAAGAATTGTCCAAACTCTGAAAGCCATATGGGCAAGCATATCTACTTCCACTTAAGTGCAATTGACTACTGTCAAATTGGCCTTATCCATCAGATGCCAGGGGAATTAAGGCATTAAGCTGCATAAATAACGTGTGTAAAGCAAATAGAAGGTTGATCGTACCTAAAATTGAATTGTAGATGCTAGGGCATGGTGTAGTCGAGTAATAAACTTCATGAAACAATAGAAGTTTATTTGTAATTTATTTTCTTGCTTATGAGAAATAACAATACATGCTACATTAAACCTTTAAGTAAACCTGTTCGCAAGTTTCAGAACTTCTGTTACTTGATCTGTCTCTAAAGCTTGAATAAAATTATTGTTTTAGGTGGAGAATGTTATTACACAGTTGCAGAAAACCTTCCCCGCTGATGGTTTGCTTCCAATTTACATCAACCCCCACACAGGAACAACTGCATACTCAACTATAACATTTGGTGCCATGGGTGATAGGTAATGCGATTCTTTGGTTCTGTTACTTCTGGAATATCATTTCACAACAAATAGAAAAGTAGCTAGCATGTGATGCACTCTTATTATATTAGAGTGGGAGCGTGTGAAAATGCTGTTCTTGGTCTTACGTTCTCTAGTGAGTTGGTAAAGATTGTACATGTTTTAAGTAAGGAATACACTCCAATTTTTCGTTGCCTAAATCATGATTATGGTGATTGCAGTTTCTATGAATACCTACTCAAAGCATGGATACAGGGGAATAAAACTCAAGCTGTAAAGCACTATAGGTGAGTGAAGGTTGTGGTAGCCTTGGAAATCTGAACACTAATTCTTGTATTATATTGCTTTTATTTAGTTTTGTACTTCGTTGGACTATTTGAAACTTTACAGTTTTGGCCAGGGTATGATTTTTTTTACCTACAGTGTTCGTCCTTACTCAAAATAAACATGTGCTTGTATTACTCATCAGAAGCCAAAGATAAAAAAACTCATCAGAAGCCAAAAAAGGAAAAGGAGTACATGTTTTGCACAACACAAGATGTATTTTTCTAAAATGGTTGACTATTAAAGAGAATATGTGCCCGGAGTTTCAGCTATTTGTTTCACCGTATTCTGAATGTGAATCTGGAAGAAGATGCCTGTTTAGCATTATAATAGGTCAAGACATGGATCACTGTGATGTAAATATAAGCCAACTGTGTCATGTATCACAAGTTGGAGAGTTGAATATCTTATGTGTTCTGGTAGATCTACATATTCACCTTTTGATACCTCTACGGTATTTTTATCGATTTTAGCATTTAAATTGAGGCGTGTTTCGCATTTTTGGGGATTTTGCTGCTTAGAATTATCACTTCATGAGGATATTCACGACTATTAAGATCTGAAACAGGGATATGTGGGAAACATCTATGAAAGGTCTTGAGAGTTTGATCCGTAAAACGACACCATCATCTTTTACTTACATCTGTGAGAAAACTGGAGACTCATTATCTGATAAGGTTAGTCTTTGGTACTGAGAAGGGGATTGCATCTCTACTGATAATTTGCACTTTGGTCTTTAAAGCTCTATGTTTTTGAAATGTATGCAGATGGATGAATTAGCATGTTTTGCTCCAGGGATGCTTGCTTTGGGATCATCTGGCTTTTTCCCAGGGGACAATGAGAAATATCTACAACTTGCAGAAGAGGTAACCCCACAAGCTTGCTATGTTCTGGGTGTATTTGCTTTGTTTTATTGTTAATTAGCTAACACTTCGCCGATCAAGAAAAAAGAAGAAGAAAAAGCTAACATTTCATATTCTTTTTGTTTCTGGCGGAGTAATGTAGCTTGCTTGGACTTGTTATAACTTCTATCAGTCAACACCAACAAAATTGGCTGGAGAGAACTATTTCTTCCATCCTGGACAGGTATTGATAGTTTAATCCTTTTTTTCTTGATATTATGTCAACTAAGTAGAGACTATGAGCATTAATCTTTATGTAAATTTGCAGGATATGAGTGTAGGTACATCATGGAACATACTGAGGCCAGAGACAGTTGAATCTCTCTTTTACCTCTGGCGTCTCACTGGTAACAAGACGTACCAAGAATGGGGTTGGAACATTTTCCAAGCATTTGAAAAGAACTCCCGCATAGAGTCTGGATATGTTGGATTGAAGGATGTAAGCACTCTATAAAAGTACTCTGAATTTAGCAGCTAAAGTGGCAACGCATACCATTCTGATAGAAAGATTTAGGAACCATAGTATTGGACATATGGAACGCGATGACACTGCACCATGAATAGGGTTTCCCTGATGTAACAGTTAGATATTTGCATATTGCCATTAGTACTCAAGGACTTATTTGAGTCTCATAAGTGATTATATAGTGTTTGCCTCCAAGTTCTTTAGCCTGGTGAAACCCCTAGATACCCGACACTTTGGAAATTAATTTCCCCACCCCTTAGTTTGTACTTAAAATTAATATGATCCGAAAATCTCAACTGTAATTCAAAGTGCTTGTGTTTGATGCTTTCTGTGGTTGATTTTGTGGTTAGGTGAACTCTGGTGTAAAAGACAATATGATGCAAAGCTTCTTCCTTGCCGAAACACTGAAGTATCTCTACCTTTTATTCTCACCATCCTCGGTCATTCCTTTCGATGAGTGGGTATTCAACACAGAAGCTCACCCTCTAAGAATTGTAACTCGCCATGACAAACCAGAGGAATCTGGAGGATCAAAGACACAACAAAAGCCGCCTCAGAGATTTCGTGCGAGGAAGGAAGGTCGATCAACAGATAAATAGAGGTGTCAACCTTTAACTGAAAATTTTGTCTCTCAAAATTTTTACCATCCAATTTTTCCAGCCTCTCACCTAATTTTCGGGATCTGGACCAGCTTAGAAGCCAAAGTTCAGAACAACAAGACTAGGTTCCTGGAATTGATTTAGATAGCGTTGTTCTATATTCATCTTCCATATGGGAATAATATATACATCTCTGACATGCATTCCCACCGAGGAATGCAGTAGAGAGTGATTGTATTAGGTCATTAGCAGAGTGACTTTGAGCTATAGATCTGTTTTAGCTCCCAACTCTGTTTGGGTTGTATTATAGAATGTAGGAATATTAATTTGTGTTTTTTTTTTCACTGAATCATTATCATCGTCTCCCTTCATCCTTTGATGAAAGGACAGAAACCACGAAAGTTCTCTTGCATTCTGTCTTTTATTGTAATACCCATACAAGTTTTGATGAGATTAAAGGTAGTAATAGAATATGCTTGAACTTCTATGGTGCAGCAAGGCAGCAGTACCATCAATAATGTTCGGTCTTGTGTCGGACAATATGAACGTTGTCAAATGAGAATCCTCATCAAAAAGACCAATTGAACAACAAAAGACAACTGGAAAAATATCAATAATACAAGCGATTACTAATGAAAGAAACAGTACAAAAGAAATTCTCCATCAATAAGGTTCTTCTTTGGTTGGACAATATCAAATTTGTTAAAAAAGAAAACGGATTGAATAAAAACTGGGAAGATGTCAACAAGGCATTACTAATAAAAGATCAAGCATCCAGATTCCAACACCAGGATTCTATCAGCTTCATACCCTAGTCCGATCCATACTCTTGATCCAGAAGGTTGTCATCGAAATTATCATTGTACTCCATCATTAAATCACTTAATGTTATAATTTCATCAATGATGCTTCCCGTGTTTTGCTTGTGTGGTGGTAAGAGCCTCAACGCTTTAATGTCTTCGTGAGGTCTAATGACCGAAACTTCAAAGAAATAGATATTTTACTGTTAGTAAAGAAAAAAAAACTTATTGCGACAAATATGGTAAAATTATTGATTTGTTTTGCTTACTCTTATAGTTTCCGCCAGTTCTAGAGTCGTATCTACCCGATTTCAGAAACATCTTCTTCATGACATCCACAGTGGCATCGATTGAAGTACACTTTTTGATGTTCGCTTTCAGAAACACTTCGGCATACCTGCCACCAGAACCAACACAATAATACTGCGATTCCCTTCTTGCCCCTAACTTCGTAGCGGACCACAAATGAGCAACTAGTTCCTCCTTACCCTCATCCTCATACCCAGCTATTGCTAAATAAGCATGATTAACGTTCCCAATTTCCTTACCGCACGCTTGATCCACCTCATCACCTTTCTTCACACACTGTTTCCAATAACTAGCATACCACCTCTCCACCATACCGGCACACTTCTCGACTGATGGCCTGCTCTTTTTAAAAACAATCTTATCCCACACCTTACTATCTATATAGTTATATACAGTTTCCGTGAAATCAAAGTCGCCACACAGTCCACACGCCATATCACGTCCAATCTCTCTAAGTTTGTTGTCATCTTCTGCAATATCAATGTTAGTGTCAAATACTAAACAATTTTTTTATATACATAAAGTTTCAAATTTTACCACAAGTGTTTACAACTCGTGCTATTAAAATAAAAGGGTGAACTATGCACATATGCTAAAAAGCAGATCAAAGATTTTGGATTTTTTATAATTATCAACTAGTTAGTTGGTTAACATAAGAACAACAAATTACAAAATAGAGGTTAATCAGATATGCTTTGTTTAACATGTGGGAAGAATTTATCTTACGCATTCAGTATCATTAGATATGAATTTAATATGATTTTTCTCATACAGTGGATATGAAGTACAATGGACAAACAATATAACAAAATTAAGTCATTGCACGCGTAGAGAATATATAAACTTAAGATTTGCGTCTAATACCTCTGTCCATACATTGATAACATAAATGTATTGCACTATGTTCATACTAGCCAACAGGTCAGAATTCTTTACCTATGCGATTACCTCCACTTATTACTAGACCATCTGCTCCCACTACAATCCCACGATCTATGCCCTCTACAACGATGCACGCCACGGTCGTACCATGGTACCTACATGGTTGCAATTTTCACACTTTTATTTATAATATTTCAAGAAAGTAGGCTTTCTACATGGTTGTATACGCAAATAACCTATAAGAAACAGGACCCTGGTACATACCTTGTGCTGGCTCTGCCAGAAGAGTACCTCACCTAAAAAGACATAACTAAGAGAGTTAGAAGCCTGAATTTCATCAATAAAAGAAAACACATAGAACTGAAACAACAAGACTCTTATAATTGTTGTACCTCAGGATTAATATCTTCTTTAATACTGAACAAATTCCTAGCAACGAGCAGACGGGGATTAATCTTTTCTGGGGCTTTATAACTTTTAGCCACGATGTAGGTTTCTGGAAATGTGAAAGTCGGTTTCGTCACGACGACACTGCCAAATAGCTGTAAGCAGACAGCGGGGGGATCAGATATCTGTATCACGAAAAAGGGGCAAAACTATAATACTAAGGAGAAGGAAAGAGAAGCCTTACCTGCTGAAGACAGTAAAGCATGGGACTGTAATCTCGTGCGCCGTCGAACATCTATCATTATTCAGGACACATAGACAAAGTAATCAATACTCATCACATACATACATAATTCAACAAGAAACCCATACATAATACGGTGAAGATGTTGCTACTTTAGGAATATCTACTGACACTCATAATCTTTTAAACTGCCAGATGTTAACCTGTTCAGTCTTGGGATTTTATTTTATTTTCATGTTTTATGTCAAAAGAAAAAACAACAAGAAACTCATCATACCTTAGTGACAAAAGCTCCTTCGGGTGATAAGAATTCCGTAGCGAGTTTAATAGATTCAGTAAGCTGAGACGCCTGATCCCAAGGAGTAGCACGAGTCTCAGAAGATAATCCACCGCCACGCATTACAAGATCAAAACCAGTAAAACCATTTTCAGTCATATGTGTTCGTATAGTATCTCTGCATTCAGGAGCAGTGATATCTTCTTGAATTAAAATTGCGTCTGGAATAGGTTTAATCGGATGAAGACCAACACCAACTACTAAACCCCCCTTGTTGGATTTTTAAAACAGCAAGATGCATCCAACCACCACTACCAGGACATAGATCTAACACAGATTTAGCTTTTTTTACTAAATCGTATTTAGAATCTAAATTATTCAGTCTGGCTGCTGCTTTCGATGTTTCCTTTCGTAAATCATAGTCGGATTCTTGATCTCCTCCTACTCCTTCACCCATTTTCTTTCTCTCTTCTTCTCTGTCTTGTCTAGGGTTTGTTATGAGAGATTTTTCTGTAAATCGAAATTGAAATTGCTTTCTTCCAGACTTATCTCTACCGGACCCTGGAAATCACTAAATTATCCTCAACTACAGATCAGCTTTATTGCCTTACGAGTTACGACCCTTGGCATACGGGTGTTTTTGTCTTTTTTGGTTTTCCTTTCCTCCTTGACCGAACTTGACCCAAACCCTACCATGGCCAACTTTAACTTCAAAAATTGAACCGATTTTCGGGGACCAGCCTTTTTTTGGGCTATCCTCAAAGAAATCCAAGCGTTTCTAGTTTGATGGGCAGAAGGCCAAGGTTTGAGTTTTCCTACACATACGGACAGAATCAAATCAGTTGAGTTGGTGGGCATAAAATCGGTATGAAATTACGTTATAGTCCCTTAAGTTTCTTAACCAAACCCACTGTGAGAACTTCATAATTCATACCCGTAAACCGAACCAAATTCCCTGCCCCAATTTATTCCTTTCTTCTTCGTTAACATTTTTTTTCTTCTTCGTTTGGGTTTTATCTTCTACGATGGATGGGAAACCGAATTGGTGAGCTAAATATAATTAATGTTCTTTTTTATGATATGATTATGCTTATGTGAAGTTTGTTTACTTTACTGTTGTTACTTCTATGTATTTGTTATTAAACCCTAGTTCATGTTTTAATTTAAGATGTAGGTGAATGAAGTGAGATCCCCTGCAGGTGATTGACCAAAAATGCTCGTTCTTTATTTTCATGAATCTAATTGGGTTCTTTGGGTTGTTGAAAAGAGGGTCACACATAGGGCTTGAAAGGTGAACAGAACCAAAAACAAAAATATCACAACAATCACTATGTGCCCTTGCTATAGATTGAGCTTGAACAAATCCATTGTTTACTTGTTTGTTGTATTGCAGAAGACAATTAGAGTTGCTTGTGAATTTGTTCTTGTTAGGCGTGTGTAAAGATCATAATTAATATAGTTTTCTTCGCGTAATAAACTTTTTCATCTCCATCTCAATACCCTTCAGATATGGGTGTTAATGAGAAAGAATTTTATTAGAAAAGACCGATTTTGATTTACTGCACATATTTTAGGTTTCACCATGATACCAACTCAAACAAGAATATGGCTTAGGGGAATGCTGCAGCTAGATGGAATGAGGAGGTGGTTATCGCTTATTTACTTGCTGATGGAAAACTGTTGACTTTGCAGTATGTACATATGCAGTATGTACTATTTATAGCCTATTGAGTCTGCCAATCGCACAATGATCAATGTTGCTCTACTGCTCATTTATGCTGCAAATTACTTGTCAAAAAATTCATTTTACACACATTAGCAAGTATATGAAATAAGTTTATCTAAGTCGCCTTTTACATATCCTTGCGCGAGGCTTTAGAGATCAAAGCGAGCTAGTTTTGAAAATGGGCACCGCATCAAATCAAGGTACTTAGGGATGGAGCTTTTAGAAATTGCACTCGGTGATGAGAAGTACCGCTGCCTCGGGTTTGCGAAATCACCGGTGAGAAGTGCTGGGGCCTCGAGTTTTGCGAAGGCAAAGAAATGAGGAAATGAGGATTGACTAAAGATTATAGGTAAAAAGAGGCAGTACGAGAGTTTGTCAACAAAGAAGTTTTACATAGCAGAGGAGTATCAATAGCAGTACTTAGTAAAGGGTGGTCGCTTTGGTTTCAGGCAGTCAACTGAGAAAGGTTGCAATGATCCTATCCGATGCTACGGCTAATGATAACTTGGAGTCTCATTCTAAACGTCATGATGCTTTCTGTTTACATGCATAAATGGTTGTTAATAATGTAGGTATGTGAAGTCTCTTTTCTCTCTTTGAAATATGAAATTCAAAGAACATAAATATGTCCTGGGTTCTTGTAACTTTTATATGTAGCTACCGAACATATCAGATGTGTGTAATTGAAATCAAGGTACCCATTTTATTATATACGACCGCCGGGACCAATTACTCATTTTAATTTATACGCCACATGGACAAGAAAACCCAACTTATTTTATACGATCATCTACTGCTCTACCGAATTTATTTTATAGGACTGCGATCGGAACCTATTGTTTCTCTTTGAAATTTATATTGCCATGGTAAAAAAAAAAACTTTAAGAGCAACTTCTAATACTTCATATGCATCTGTTTTTCAGCAGTCATGATTTCAGAAAGTGTTGGCTTTTGATTGGTTTTGAAGTTAAATAAATTCTGAGACGATAGAGTACAATAAGAAGAAGAACCAGAAATGGGAGTAATAGAGTGAGTGACGAAGAAAAAATAAAACAGAGAAGAAGAAGGAGCGTAAAATATAACAAGGTTAGAGTGAAAAAACATAACTTACATGTACAGTATCCGTATTTGATTCGGGTTATAAAAACTACAGAGACCCATATTACAAACCGGATTTAAAGAGTAACTATAGTTGGCCCTATTAACTATAGTTAAGGGGTAAACTTGGAATAAAAAATCGGAACTTATAAAACATGGAAGGACAGCCGATTTTGTCCGTCCAGTTACCAAAACTTAAACTTTGTATGTTTGTCCGTCAAAGTTGAAATGTATGGATTTCTATGAGGATAGCCCCCTTTTTTTGAGGGGACCATGGTTTTATTTTGGGTAAAGACATTAGAAGTAATTCTAGGTCATCCCATATCTAGTTATTTATTTAATACTTAATCTACCCTCTTGATTAATTTTAGGTTATGATTAGTGAAATGATTTAGTTAAAAACAATTAGTGAGATGAAATTAAAAGATGGGTTTATTATTAGTTGAGTAGAATTATTGTGAGAGTAGAGTTAGAGAAGATGAAGGAGAAAAACATGAAAAATAATTTATTTTTTTTCCAATTCACCTCCTTTGAGTATTCAAATGATGGATTTTATCAACCACAACCGGAGGAAGAGTATTTGGGTGAACAAGTATGCTCCAAACTTAGATAATGTATGTTGAAATGGTAAAAACTTCCCCAAAAGTGTAAAATTTTGAACTGGATTTTGAACAGTTCGGTTATTTTATATGAAGAACAAGTAACCGAACTCATCTGAAGGTGTAGTTCGGTTGCCTTGGGAGATAAACAAGTAACCGAACTAGTTTGAAGGTGTAGTTCGGTTGCTTGATCCAAACACGCAGGTTACCGAACTCCATATTAATGGGAGCTCTAACATGCAGCGTTATGTTCGATTGGTTCGCAACTAACCGAACTTTACGTACAAATAAATTTTAACCAAGTGTATAAGGTTCGGTTGGTTCGCAAACTGCATGCTTTTGCGATCCAACCGAACTAAGTTTAATAAGTTTCGGTTGTTTCGCAAACTTGAGATCAATTGCACAACCAACCGAACTTAACAAACAAAAAATTTCTTATGTTTTTAACCGTAGAGTTCGGTTACATGGGAGTTTTAAGATTTTTGCGAAATAACCGAACAAAGTTGATAGAGTTCGGTTATAAGAGAAATAAAAATAATGGGAAAAACAGTAAGGTTCGGTTACATGGCAACTTTTTTTTTCTTATGTTTTTAACCCTAGAGTTCGGTTACATGGCAGTTTTATACATTTATGCGAAACAACCGAACTCGTCAGTTCGGTAACATAGTTATAAAGCATATAGAACCGAACTCATCTGAAGGTGTAGTTCGGTTGCTTTGTGAGGATGAACAAGTAACCGAACTCATCTGAATGTGTAGTTCGGTTGCCTTGTGATATGAACAAGTAACCGAACTCAACACTGTAACCTCCATTAAACCTCTCCATAACTTCCATTTTCAACTCATTTTGATGATTACTTCCCATTTTTTCAACCAAAAACAAACGACAAGTAATGGGTTTGTGAGAATATCTTTGCTAAAGATTTAAATTAAGTTATATATATAGAGGTGGTGGTGGTTGTTGGTGGTGGTGGTAATCGGTGGTTGGTGGTGGTGATAATCAGAGGTGGTGGTGGTGGGTAATCGGCGGTGGTGGTGGGAGGAGGTGGTGGTGGTAATCGGCGGCGGTGGGCGGTGGTGATGGTCGGAGGTGGTGGTGGTAGTAATCGGCGGTGATGGGCGGTGGTGGTGGGAGGAGGTGGTGGTTATATATAGAGTGAGAGAGAGGTGGTTATTAGGTTGGTTTTAAATTAAATTAGGTTAAGGGTAGGTTAGTAATTTCAACGCATTAGGACACCCCTTATAACTAGAGAGAAGGTGGCCTAATAAGACCATGGTCCCCTCAAAAAAACCATGGTCCCCAAAAAATGGTTCTAAGGAATTGTAACATGGCTTAATCGGGGCCATGGAAAATAATTAGGGGCCTCACCCAATTTATACCGGCCCCATAAAAGATAGAAGGCTTTCAAAATAATGGTGAAAATACTAATTTAGCCTAACTACCCTAAAAATCTCATTAACCACTAACCTAGGCCCCAATCTTCATTTCAATCAAAACTTCTTCTCCTCCCATTCTTCTTCTCCTCCGCTCCCTCCCTCCCTCTGTCTCCCATTCCATTAACGACTTCTGAGAAAAAAAATTTTCTCACCGATTCATCGTCGTAAGTGAACTAAAACCCCCTAATCTAAGTTGGCTTTGCGTTTAATTTGATTTGTTGATTGAAAAATTAGGTTTTCAACTGCAAAATAGCAGTTACAGTTCCAGGGTCGTTAACCACCGTTTTTTATTGCTTAACGATTTTTGATATGCATGTTGAATTGATGAAAAATAGTTAACCATTAGGGTGTAGTAGATAACGACCCTAAACCTGGTTTTCTGCCCTAGTATAGTGTCATCCAGGAATTTCTAAATCGTTAACGATTCTTCTCGATGACCCTTTTTAAATACGAACGACTCTGTCTTATGCAGAACCACCTCTCCGTCTCAAATAGTGATAGGGTCGTCAATATATTTCTAAAGCATTAACGATTCTTTGTTTGACGACCCCTTTATAAAACTAACGACCCTATATGATACAAATTTTGTTCTCTGTTCAAAAAATAGGAAGGGTCGTCATGTCAAATGGTTGTAGTCGTTAACTATGTTGAAGGATCGTCATGTCAAATTTTTGAAGTCGTTAACGATGTTGAAGGGTCGTTTGGTTTTATAAACTTTACTTTCCGAACCTTGATCTATGAAATGACGACTATCATTAATCTATGAAATGGATCGCTAGGGTCGTCAGTATATAGGAATGCCAAATTAACGACTCTAAGAGTAACATATTCAGAGAGTAAAAAGTTTTAGAGTCGTTGGGTTCTAAACATATTAAGTTAACGACTCTATGTGACCTAACTAGATGGAGTCGTCAATTATATCACACTTGGTTGACGATTTTTCATAACCTGCAAAAGTTGCAGGTTTGAGTCGTCAAAGGTTGTGTCAAGTAATTGACGACTCCTTAGAGTCGTTCGTTTATTACCCTATCGACTTAACGACCCTCACTCTGAGTAGTTGCATAGTGTACATGAATCGACCACTTGGAGCATCATTCATACAATTTGAAGATTATATGAAGTTTACCTGATTGTTTTGAGCTTCGAGTTCTTCATTTTGAGGATTGGTTCCTTCATTTTGAGCAATATGATTCCTCCAATAGAATCACTCATTTCAAATAACCCTAAATTTCCCCCCAAAACTCACTTTCTTCCTCTCTCCAACACAAAAACACAATTTTTCTATTATCAAAATCTGATTTTAATCTAACTAAATTAATTACCAATTAATTAACTTAACTTAATTACTAATTACCACTAATGATTTTGGGTAGTTTAGCCATTTAAAAAAATTGGGGATAAGGGATAACCCCCAATTACTATTTCATGACCTTTTTTGTTGTCCTGTAGCTAGGGGTCCCCAATTATTTTCCAGGCCCCCCAATTTAGCGGTGAATTGTAATTGTTGAAATTTCGAATGATGAAGATTGTGATGGAAAACTGTACAAATCCAACTTTTACTCTATAATATTAGAGAGTCATAATGGTTGAAATCTAGGACGATGACGATCGTAATACAAATTAGCATGAAACGTCGTGGTTGAAATTTAAGGCCATGACGACACAAAATAGCCTCCAAAATTTTAATTAGAGTCGTCATGATCGATAAACTTATATCATGACAACTTAAAAGAGTTGTTATTGTCAATAAATTTGAACCATACTTTTCGTGTCTCCACTCAGCTGACAGCATCGAGATTCTTCTTGGCTTCGCATCCGGACTCAGATCTTCCGCGTCTATATCGGTGTCTCTGTTGTCTTTGGCAACATGTGGTTTGATCTTTGGACATCTGATTGAGGTCTTCGGTATCTGACCTTGAGTCTTATTTCACCTATCAGTTGTATTACTCTTCAGTTATTAGTTCTCGTGTAGATGCTATATTGTGTCATCTACAACGACTTTAATTTTTTGTATTCTACCCATTTAAATGAGTGGATGCCATAATTTAAATGAATCGCCGCAATTGTAATTTATTAGCCACGATGGCGGTGACGATTTTCTTACGAAAAAGGGTGCTTTGGTTTGCATAAATATATTTTTCGAGTTTTATTCCCTCCTTGTACCCCAAACCATTTGGAAATGGTTTAGTCGATGAAGAACATGTTCTCAAGTCCAAAGCACGTGTGTGGTTCGCTATGTTTTGTTTTTTTATATGCCAAAACTATCCTTTTTCATACTGATATCTAACAGGAAAAAAAATTCAAATGGTTCTAATGTTTCCTTTCAAAATAAATTTTGAGATCCAATATTTTTTTCGGTCTGCTTTAGAATTTAGCCATTCGGTCCGAAAATCAACTCTTATCAACAGGTATGTTACCTTGGTATATTTGAATTCTTTCCCACGATTGCACTTCATTTTCTTTAGTTTGCGACCTTGTTCATTTTGAATTCTATTCACAATAATCTTAAATTCACTTAATGTATCATTCTTATATGCTAAGAACACAACCCAAGGGAATCTGATGTAATCATCAACCATTACTAATGGATATTTCATCCCACCAACTGTGGTTTGTTGGATTGGACCAGAGAGATCCATATGAATTAAATCAATAAGAGCCTTGGTGGCAATGTGATGTGCCGATTTATGTTGAAATCTAGCTTATTTACCCTTTTGCAAACACCATCAACCTTGGCATTAATTTTGGGTACACCTCTGACAAGTTATTTGTTAATAATGTTGACAAAAATGTGATAAATGAGGTGACCAAAATGTTCATGCCACTGGCGTATAGATTTCACCTTAGTCAAATTACAACAAAGATTAAACTTAGTATCAAGAAGATATCAGTTATTTTTGCCAGGAATGCCATGAAAAATTATTTTTCCTAATTCATCCTCAATATCACATCCTTTAGCATTGAAGACAATTGTATGGCCTTTGTCATTAGATTTTGACGGACGGAAAGAAGATTAGCAGACTTACCTTTGACGTTGATAACATCAAAATTTCAGGCTCTTCAGGAAGCTTGGTTGCTCTCTTTTTGCTAATATAGCAACAACTCCCTTTTCCAAAAGTTACATGTCCTCCATTAAAATTGTATGCATTCATGAACCATGAAAGGTAACATGTCATGCGTCTGCTACAACCACCATCGAAAAACTACTGAAAGGGTGAAGTGGACTTTATAGTAAAATCTCCCATACTAACATTACTTTTCCCTTTGCTAAGATATCTTGTCAGATTCTTTGTAAGTCTTTTGATGTTAGACAGAAGTTTTTCTGCTCTTTTTGAGAATTTTAACAAGCTTTAGCTTTTGACGAAAGAGCTTACATGTACTGTATAATTGGTGCCGGTGGTGAAAGATCACTCTAATTTATGATCTCTGGAACGATTTCCGGTGATGTCTAATTAGATTTTTTAGATTATCTTCTAAGTCGGTTCTAGAATAAGGCAGTAATAAGCTAATCAAACAGGAGAGAGAAATATTCAAAGTCTGATTTTTATTAATGAAATGATTTTGTCTACATTCTTAGGTTTTCTAAAATATGACAACCAAACTTGAACATCATCATGTGTTAGAGCATTGCTCGGTTGAACCCACAAAACGTTGGTATGTCAAGTTTGGTTGTCATATTTTAGTGAATCAAAACTCATTTAAAGAGTCGCTTGATTATGTACTAGAGTCAACTTCGTATAGGTTAGCTTGAAAGTATTAGGATATGAGACATTACAAGTATTGCGAAGACTTGAAGAAGTGAAGAAGTAAGAAGCTACAACGACAACATCATCCTTCCACTGGAGGTTAGTGATATTTGACTTGAACTGTTCCATTCCCTAACATATCTTTCCAGTCGTGCATATTGAAAACAAAACTGCGAATCATGAACACTCTAGTTAGACATAGTATTAAGGAATACAATATGAGGTTTATTGCTTAATCATTAAACTTTGTATATAAGAGATCGACATAATCGTTTAAATGCTATTATTATTATGTATGTGTATGAGGTGAGGATTTCATCCTAGGAAACAATGTTTTACATGTGTTTTAAGGAAGTAAATTCATGAACTTGTTTTGTGAATCGAAAAGGAAATCGCCAGGCGTTATTTGTATTCTTATTCATTACATATCTTGTGAACAACCAATATGTGTGATTAGTATACCCGCTCATGACTTGTTTGTGTTCTTGGTAAAACTATTCACAAAGGCCCGACTTTTGTATTGGTATGACTTTTATTAGTGAAACCGATCTTAAGTAATCACCTGAGATGGTATGATCGAGTTTGTGATTTGTGTATGACCAAATCTGGGTAAAGGGGAACCGATCCTAGTAAAGGTGCAACACATCACAAAG
The DNA here is from genome assembly GCA_023531295.1 of Papaver armeniacum. Classification (NCBI taxonomy): domain Eukaryota; kingdom Viridiplantae; phylum Streptophyta; class Magnoliopsida; order Ranunculales; family Papaveraceae; genus Papaver; species Papaver armeniacum. The sequence continues at coordinate 119,990 of JAJJWW010014413.1, forward strand.
GGGAACCGATCCTTGTATGAGGTGCAACAAGTTTGTAGCAGAAAGGGAAACCGATCCTATGGACATGTGCAACACATTTTTAGGCAAAGGGGAACCGATCCTATGGACATGTGCAACACATATAAGTTAGATACCATATATATGTGGGGAACCGATCCTAGTACCTGGTCAACCGAATTTTGGAAAGCTAGTGTGACTATGCACAGTACTCACATGGAGGTAGAACCAAAACTTGTTTTGGTAGAACCGTTAAACCCATGATTGGTGATTGAGTGTTCTTGATCAATCACATAGTTCTTGAAAGTCAAATGAACCAATTATAAACTTGTTTGGAAGTGTGGCAAATCGGTTTCAAGATTTTAAGTATGAAAGAGGACTTACAAAGTAAGGATGTCGACATACTTTGAACATGTGCAATAACGCTTATCTTTAATTGTTCAAAGTTATTCCTTAATAGCTAAAGGAATAGAATCCCAGGATCGAAACATAAATAAGTTAAGAATCTTATATTTAAGGTTTTTAATTTTATTTTAGGAAAATGAGAATTAGTAATGTGCATTTACTAGTTAAAGATTTTCCAAAGAGATTTTCGGTCAATATTTTGGACAGAGCATTTCTAGAAATTATGGAAACTGAATTTGAAATATATTGCATATCTTGAGAATATTTTCGGTTTTGGAAATTCCTTGGTGTCCAAACTTCCTTGTATATAAATACTTGAAGTTTGCATTTCTAGCAAACTAATCCTTCGTGACGGCAAACTTCCTCGGTTGTGTTGTTACTGATGAAGCCGCCTATTCGGAGAGGAGAGTAACCTAATTAGGCGAAATCTCTTACGGCCGCTCAGTTTAAAGTCATCTTTGGGATTGAGAATCTCTATTAGTATTATTAGTGGGAAACTAGATAATTTCGTTTTATCTTGTGTTTTCGATTGATTTGATCGACTAACGATGGTTGAACTTTGATTGCACCTAGTTTGTTTATGCTTGAGAATCTTCTTTTCTGATATAAGATTCACTCAAACAAGATCAAAGTTTCGACATGGATCTTTACACTGTTTGTAGATCTAAAGACGTCTTGTGAGAATCCATTGTTAACAGACTCCGTTCTGTGCGTGATCGATCACAAGAGATTCAAGTTGTTGTGTGCAGGCGTTAATTGAAGATCTAAGAAGATTTGAATACAAAGAAGATATTGAAGATTTCTGATTTGTAGTTCATAATCTTTGGTGTGCACAATACTTGTTTCGGTATAGAGGATCCAACTATAATCGGTTTATCCTTGTGGTAGATTAGATTGATTAGTTGTGTAGATCGGCATCAATACAATTCTTTGTGATTAAAAGTATTGATTGCAAAATCTTAACAATTACCTTTGGTAGTTGATCATAAGATAGATCTAAGAACCTGAAGAAGGATTTTATTGAGAAAAACAGAAGAGACTTTGTCGAACTCACATCACTTGGTTGAAAAGAGTTGTTACCAAACAGATTTGTTGTTCCTTTACTGTTTGGAATACGAACCAAAGGAATTGTTCCAAGTACGTGACTTATTCATAAGTTGGAGGCATGGGAATACAGACGGAACTAAGTGAACTATAGGTTTAGTTGTTTGGTCTCAACTATACGAAGTTGGTTTAATTTTGTATAGCGGCTTAATCCTGAGAGTATTCAATTCCGGACAACGTCCAGAGGTTTTTCTGCATTTGCGGTTTCCTCGTTAAAAAAATCTTGTTGTGTCATTTACTTTTATTTTCTGCATTATAATTGTTTTATTATAATTAAAGTAATTTACACAAACGTTAATTCCTATTTACTTGATAAGTAATCCTATTGTGTTTGGTTAAGTCCGAACCTTTTTATCAAGTAAACATACTTCGTTGTTGTATGTCTCAATCTTGTATCCATAGACGATCACACGAAGTGTGAACCAATTAGTTGTATTGTCTCGACTCAGTCCATAGACAATCACTTTCAGAGAAATGACTTATAGGTAGGAAAAGTTTTAGCTTGAGGTATATTTGGGTACCCTCGCCTTTTCAATTGGTATCAGAGAAGGCAAACACGAAAAGATCTAACAATCTATTTTTGGAGCGATCCAACCTATAAGAAATTGAATCTAATGGTCGATTCAGTTAACGTAACTGCAAGATTTGATTACTTCAATAATTCGTGGTGGAAGACCCGGATGAAGTATGTAATACTCTTGTTCCTAAATGTTTTAGGAATTGGAATTATGCTTATGTATGTCTTGTGTGACCTACATAATCCTTTGGCTATAATAGGATTGTATATCATTATAGTAAGTAACAATTATACAATGGCCTATGAGACAAGTCGTATCTTGAAAATGCATAAGATTCTGCTCAAAAATTTTATGAACATATAGTGTTCTAGAAAAATCAGGAATCTTAAATATATTTTGGATGGCCTACCAAAGTATACACATCAAGGACTGTCAATGTTTCGCTTTCTAGGATGCGGTTTTGCAAAATATGTGATCCTACAAGGAATGAGTTTTCAGTTAATAATTCTATTAACAATGGTTTGCTTCATACACCTCACAACTGTTTTAATGAAGCAAGTGATATTTTGAAACATCATAGGGTTTATGATTCTGATGGTATTCTTAACAAATATCATATCTTGTTCAAATTTATCTCTGTATACTCTAGTAAATTCCTGAATAAATTTCAAGTAATATTATCAAATTCTTGCAATAAAAGAGTAAACAGATTTTTGGACAAAAACATGGAATCAACCCGAAATAAAGATCCAGTCCATGAAAAACCGGTTTTCCAAAAGAAAGACCTGGATATAAAATCGGAATTATTTCCCCACAAGCCTTGGTTTCCGATTTTGAGAGTATTTCCTAAAACTAGTTATTTCTGATTTTTGATGTCATGTCTTCCTATAAATGATAACCTCTTGCTATGTGTTCAAATATATTGGGGAAGATTGGTCAAAACCGTACCTAGGGTTTTTCATATTTTCCCAGGTTTGAGAAAGAGGAAAACAAGAGAAGAAAACTCTGAATTAGACAAGTATGTCTTGAATCCATTTATTCCTCCCGGGGATGTTGAGAAAATCAAGTATCCACACTTGATCAAAGGGAAGCATGTTATTACGAATTTTGTAGATAACACATGTTTTGAAAGATATCAAACTTTGAAGGGAGTAAGCTTCACTGAAGAGAAGAGATTCGATCCAGATGTTTCAGAAACCAGTTATGTGAAGTTTGTTCAAGACCGAATCTGGGTAAATATGTTTCAGAAACCAGTTATGTGAAGTTTGTAAGAATTTTTTATGGTAATATTCACAATATTAATCATGAAAAACTTACTTTTAGCACTTTGGTTGGAAGTACTTTTCTTCATGTCAACAGAAAGATGATATCGGAAATCATCAACTACAATGAGAAGGGTCATATGATTACTAGTATTGAAATTGAGCACGATAACATTTTAAAACTCATAACTGGTAAACCTGTTGAATGAAAAAAAGGGAAAGATGCTAACCAAAGACGTACGCGTACCCTTCTATCTTAGGGATTTCGGTAAACTTGCTGTAACAACCATGTTTGCATGTACAAGAGATTCTTCTCTATGTAATAGGATATAAGATAACCCTGTATATAATAAACCGCAATCGCACGGTGTCTAACTAGTAGACAGAGGCAAGTACGGGTCGTTCCCACGAGGATTGGTGGAAATACCGTAATCAATATCTAAAAAAATTAACCAGGAATGATGTTTTTGGATTTTCAGAATTATAAAAACAAAGAAAATAAATTAAACTAATATGAATACAATGAAAAAGTCGGTAACCATGGTTTATAGTATCCACCACTATTTCTACTTAATTACTGAAATGAAACAAAATTCAAGAATATTTATTTATCGTCCGTTCTATCGACAACACCTATTATATGTATTAGAGTCGCAAAAATCAAGCATGGCACATCAAAATATTAAATCAAAGCATGAACCATCAAATTGAGTTAGCGAGAAAGTTATGCGAAACTAAATATGGATTCACAAATAATACCTGGCTATTCTAAGCATACCCCATCAAAGGATTTAACCCAAGCATGGAAATATCAAATAAGTAGACAAATATATTTTCGATCCTAACAATTATGCACAAAGGTTATACGAAACCGGTGAAGCAACAACTCATAATTTGATAAATCGACAAATAATATCAAGAAATTAATCCATTCAAATCATAATAGTCCATTGCTAAATTTTATTCAATTCAATTCAAAAATAGCCTAAAACTCCATATGGTTTCAACATAACTAGCTACGCTAAAACTAGCAAGCCATGGCTTTCTCAAAAGCCATAAACAAATTGAAAGAAAACTTGCGAATCACAAACACAAACGAAGATGGGAGGAAAAACTTCAAAACCTAATCCTCCTCTTGTATGTAGCCGCAACTTCTAGTTGTCGGAACTTCTCTCATACGTTTCCGTTCATTCTTTTCTTTATAGTATGTTGCGAAGATTCTAAGATGACCTAGCAGATTTCCAAGGCCCAGTCCACTCCAGTCCGTTACTAGCTCCAAATCCAGACTAAGTCCAAAATTCCTTGTACGTCTACGCACCGGCTACATCACCTAACCATTCTGCAATTTCTTTGAACAAACATACATCTTTACTTCTTCACAGTTTCATTTCTTCATTGAGAATTTCAATTTGTCTCCAACTCAGATTACATTTCAGCCATTATCTCACAACTGCAACTCGACCTTTGCCTCAAACAGCCTGCAAAACCAATTCAACAAACTCAAGATCTCGCCGCTAATTATTTATTCATCGAGTACCGCCTTTCTTCATTTAAGTGCATACATCCATCCATGCCGCATTGTCAAGAGTATCGCAGATTAACTAATCCACTCCAAAGGATCGCAACCATCCGTAGCACCAATTACTCGGTCCACCAACTACTAACTCCATATCTTCTCGCGTTCTATGTAAACACGATCCACATAAATTCAGCTAACACCATTAATTCAGCCAATGTACACTCCATCTCTCGCGATCTAATCACCGACTATCCTCTACCAAGATATCGGCTCGTACAAATCACCACTCGCAATAAACATTTCAGCCGTACTATCTATGCATTCTTCTTTGTTCACCTGCCCTTCATGCAAATGAGTGAGTTGCGATCTTAAAACTTTGATTATGTCTTCATGATTTCATCTCAGAACCGAGCTCTACACAACCATTGTGAGAATCCATTTAGAGTAATAAGAAACATCACCACTGCTAGGTTTGAGCATCCATCTGCCATTTACCCATGTATCTCTAATCTGCTTAAAAGGGAAATGAACGATGTGATGTTCCCTACTTACGAAATACCATCCAAAATTGTCGTTGTAACGAAGCCACGTCCACCACTCATTTGACCCAGCAACACCACGTTCACCATACCTTGTTATACTAACATACTGCCCATAGTGGAAATGACATGCTTGCTTGAAGTAAAATTGACGTGCTTGAACAAGACAGAGATCATTTGTCAATGGATAAAGTAGTGCTAACACAAATTGTTAAGTAGCAACCAAATTAATTCTTTCTCATTAGTGCTGTGAATAGCCTTTTGGGTGGATTAGTCGCAAATGCTCCTTTAGCTCTTGATTTAACGGTAAATTCTTTCGTGATCGAAATCCATCCGTACTTTCTACAAAAGCACTTAAATAATATCATTATCCAAAATATAGGGTCCCAGCTAATATAAATATGGGTATAAAATATAGCACTATTGTGCTTATCAACATCCCCACACTTATATTTTGCTAGTCTTCGAGCAAAACGGAAAATTGACCCGCTCCAGAGCTGGTCATAAAATGATAAGAAAAAGAATAGACCCGCTCAACAGCTGGTCATTTTTTTTTTTTTTTGGAAGACCCGCTCAACAGCTGGTCATAATATACCTACAAACCTACAATAGACCTGCTCAACAGCTGGTCATAATTATTATTACTTTTTTTTTTAAGCCTAACATAAATGCCACTTCCCCACACTTAAACATTACATTGTCCTCAATGTAATTGAGTCATCCAACATACAAATTAAGATGGGAAATTCAAGCAAACAAATAAAAGATAGAGGAAAGAAAACAAATCTGATGGGTTGACTTCCATGAAGCGAAATCGTATGGGTTGACTCCCATAAAGCATAATCTTCGTATCCATGTTTGCGCACATAAAGAACTCCAAACAAGGTGAGGTTGCACCAAAGTGAGTAGCAAAGCATATATATAAAATCGAAAAGTTGGGGATCAATCCAACAAATCAGGTCAGCTGCGAATATGAACCTGCAAACACTATAAACCTCCAAAAAGATATGTAAATCCATTCCCAATAGAAAACAGTCCTTGGTCGAGATAAATAAATCACTCACATGGACAACAAACATAGAATGTATATTAGTTTCTATTCGGGAAGCACATTCTAAATCAGGTTCTAAATCAGCTGAAATACATTCGTTCGACACATTATCTTCACTATAAATCATCGGAAGCAATGTATCGACAATGTGAAAGGGCAAAGAATTATCAAACTCAGCAGAATAGTTTAAACCTGTATCTAATGGTTCAAGTTTATCAAAATCAGTAACTCCTAAATCTGGTTCTAAGTCCGCGGAAATAACTTCCGTTGTTGAGTTACCTTGATTAACCATTGGAGGGCACAATGCATTGACAATGACAATAAGCATATGATCATCAGAATCTGCAAAGTGGACTAAACAAACTGAGATTGGTTCAAAATCAGCAGGTACCTGACCAATACCAATCGCCTCCACATTCATATCAGCAATCAGGAAATCACAAGATGGGCCAGGAAAATAGGAGCTCAATTGAGCAACAATATCATGAGTAAGCGACTCATTATCATCTGCAGCCAAGTGACCTATAGGAATCTCACAAATCAAATGACTAGAAGGTACCTCCTTATGAACGTCTACTGTATCTAAGTCGTTAGACTCAATAATAGTATCTTCTGTATAAACAGGTTCCTCTAAATCATCATCTGCATATAATTCTTGGCATGCTAAAATTCTTAACCTTTGTTCCAAACTAGGCAGTGTGTGTTTGTAATACTTCTCATATATCGTTTTAGGTGATTCTTCACTTACCATATGTGGATCAAGAACTTCCTCATGCCGTGGCCCATGCATATACTCACCAAGCGTCATCTTAGATGACGTCTCCTGATAATGTGAACTTCGACGCATATATTCTCCAAGCGTCATCTTAGATGACGTCTCCTGAGAAGGAGTCATCATCCTCAAAAAGTACCTGAAATAAAGTTCTAAAACACAAAAAGAGTCAAAAGGAAAAAGAAATCCTAAAAAATAAATAAAAATATTGTACAAAAAAAAAAAAAAAAAAAACTAATTATATACAAAATCAGAAATACTAATTACAATATTCCACAGCCGCTCCCCGGCAGCGGCGCCAAAAATTAATAGGATATAGGAGAACCCTATCAAGAGTATAAAGCACAGTTTGGCTAACTTTGCCTGTGTAAGTGACGGTTCAGATTCAGTGACGGAGCCAAGGCTTAATGCTTCCGGGGTCAATATCAGGGAAACCTAAAATTTTTATTTCCTCTTACCTATTTTGCCCCCATAAATGGTTAAATTTACAAGAAAACCAAGCTTTTTTACACTGAGGTTTGAAAACAAGTGGGGTCCGTAGACCCCATTTGTCTCTATGTGCCTCCGTCCCTGTTCAGATTTGTCCTCACAAGAGATAAATCTAGGGATGTAATCGCTTGTCATAAGTGATGGTTGTGATTGGGATTAGAAATGCATCTAACGGACAAAATTTATCATGTCATTAAGGTTCCATAATTCTTCATAATAAATATTCTATTAATTTTCCTTGATAATATTTTATTAAATGTCAAATTAAAAATGATAATATATAAATTATTCTACTAATGATGACAATAAATATACTTTATTAACTAATACTTAGGATTAGTTTGGTATTGGTGCGGGCTTTACAAAACAGTAGAGAACAACACTACCCTGAACTACCCTTAATGATGATAAAGAAACTGAACAACACTACCCTTTGGGTACCTTATTCTATTTCACAATAAATACTCTATTAATTTGCCATGATAATATTTTATTAAATGTCAAATTAAAAATGTTAATATATAAATTATTCTACTAATGATTATAATAAATATATTTTTATTATCTAATACTCAGGATTAGTTTGGTATTGATGCGAGCTTTACAAAAATGCTTTTTCGATGTATATACATTATTGTGCCGATCTATGTAAAAAAAAACAATTAAATGGTTGCCGATGTACGTTATTGCGGCGAGCGATGTAAAAAAATAAGCAATTGAATGGTTGCAAATCATAAACTAAAGCTAAAACTATTTGAAAAAACGATCATATTGTGTCCGGGAAAATATCAGGTTTAGCTATAGTTAGTGAGGAAATAAAAAAACAGAGACATATATCTAAAAATTGTTTATTCTATGTTATTGTGCATAAAATAAGTAAATTTACTATTGTTAGAGACATATATGTAATATTAAATTTACTAATTAGTATCATTACTAAAAATTATTATTTTTCTTAACCACTTTTTAAAAATCAATAATTTCTTAATATATATTGTTGATAAATAAAAGTATACTTAAGTGAAACGGTATAATATAAAATGTTGTTTGAAAAGGGTTAACTGTTTTTTTTTAAATAAAAAATAATTATCTTTAAAGAATAAAATATAACGAATAAAAATTGGTGTGATCATATATAGATTCAAGGATAATTTTTGTCAGTTATAAAAAAGATGGGATAAAATTGGAAATAAAATATGAAATTAAGGAGAATTATAGTATTTGCTTTTGAAGCCTTTGAAAGCTCCTTCTCCCCCACTTTTAAAATTGATAGATTTTGGAAGTGTTTTTGTATAAAAAACACTTTATGAAATCTTTACCAAACACTAAGATGAAAAAATATTGCTATAAATATGTTTTCAAAGTACTTTTATTTTTGAAAGAAAAAAAACAATACCAAACTTAGTTAGATTGTATAACAATTATATAAGTGGATCATAGTGACGGTGGCAAGTATTGGTGCCCAGTGAGTAATTTCGCATCGTCTCACGTATTTCTTCATAAATGATTTAACGTTATTTTTATTTAGTGATGATGGATAACAAAGTTTATTGTTAGTATAACTTAATGTTATTAGGTTAAGTACTTAACAATTTGACTTACTAATACTAATCATGGTTTTATTATTTTTATGTAATGAATAACCTCATATTTGGAAGTGTAATGTCGTAGAATGTAATGGCCTGACCCTCTACCGATAATGTCCTCACTTAGCCACCACTGCGATCATCTGATAGTATGGGGTTTTCAATGGTCACCGCTGTGGTCATCCAGCAGCAGCTTCTCAGGAGGTCACCCATCCCAGGATTACTCAATACCGATCATGCTTTACTATAGAGATTTTTCGCCAACTATGAAGCCAATTATGCTGAAAAGGTCTCGGTGTTAGGAAAGCACAAACCATGACCTATGTTCCATTTGACGAATCCTACCTGCCGAGTCGGAGTACTATAATACCACCAACTTAATTTTGAGCCGTCCTCGGCTCCGGAATATGTTAAATCCTAGACTCTGGGATTTTTCCCCACTCTTGAGACCCTTTCCCGACACAATCCGTCAAGCATACTCTTTTACCCTTGACAAGTAACCCGTGGTCGACTCTAATACCATTTGTAAGGACCCGATCCTCCGCCAATATTGTCCCCACTTAGTCACTGCGGTTATCCGACAATGTAGGATTTTCAACTGACACTGATGCGGTCATCCATCAGCATTGTTCTGGGAGGTAGCCCATCCCTAGATTACTCTCGCCCATGAACGCATTAATTCAGTGGTTTTTACCAACTATGGATCCAACTAAGTTGAAAAGGCCACAATGTTATGAAAGGACAAGTCGTTACCTATATTCCGTTCGGTGAACTCTTCCTGTCGAATTGAATTACTTACATAATATACATGGGAATTTTGAAAAACTAGAACTACATCGTATGTGAGTAAAATGGTTACCATCGGAAATGACTTAACATTTTAAAATATAATACCTTAAGTGAATGTATTAGCTTTTCATTATGTCATTAAAATAGTAAGAACATACAATACGATATGTACAGTTGCGTCAATTCTGAGTTTTACTCTTTCCAGACTATTCTTAAAGAGGGAAAAAGCAACAAGGATCCGAACATTGTTAATATCTACACAATTATTCTTGAGACAAATGAGTTCAGGTGCTGTAATTTCGTTACATCTTACATAGTTTAATGTTTTGGTTCCCCTGGTTATTGGAGTATGTGGCGCGATAAACCACATATGTATAGCTAGGGATAGTCCCTCATGGAATGAAGAGGAATACATGTGGACCTAAATAAGCTTGGGAATCTCCATACATAGCACCGGGGCCTTTTAGTTAAAAAACCCACACATATTATCCCAAGGTGGTCAAGTGGGTACGAGGTTATGTGGTTGTACCCTGAGTGGTGTCTGATGTCCGTGAAGATCCTTACAATTGGTATCATAGCCCATTGTTGGGGCTACTATTCGAACGTTAAAGTGGTTGTGGATGTCACCCGGTTTAGGGTGCAAGTGGAATCAGACTCAAGGTGGAGCAGGCAAGGCCTAAATTTGAACTGGCGCTCAAGGTATAGTTAGTGTCTCACCCACTAAATCAGGTGGAGCAGGGTTCTAGATCGGTAAGGCAATGCTCAAGGTTGAACTGGCGCTCAAGGTGGAGTTAGTGTCTCACTCATTAACTGTGGAGCAGGGTTCTAGGTGGGCAAGGAAATGCTCAAGGTAGAGTTAGTTGGTAGGACTTTAAAGATGTGTTTTCCTACGTTAAACTGCAAGTGCACAGGTCTATTGGAGGCAAGGGAAAGCACGGGTCGATCCCACAGAGAAATGGTGTATGCTTAAGTGATCTAAGAGCTTCTTCTAACTGATTTCTATCAAGTGACAAAGATATTTTGGTTTGTTGTCGAAACGACTAAGTTGGATGGTGACAGTGACTCTAAACTAAGGCAATGACAAGCAAAGATGTTGTAACTGTGATTTTTGTGGTACTAGGGTGATTGAGCTCACCACTTAATCCTATACTAAGGTACCCTAATTCTATTTGTGTTCTTACCCTTCTCTTGAAGGTCTCTAGTAGAAATTTTGCCAATTGATTTCACAAATCATCCCCTAGTATAGAGTGTCTTCTTACAGCACACTCTATCACAGGCTAATTTGCTCACCAATTGACTAATAATCCTAAAACATTACACACAACAAGAACATAATTAGAATCAAGAATTACTCAATACAAGCTTAAGGGTTTGCTCTACACCCTAGTCAAGTTGTTTAGCACATAATGCAGAATGAAAATACTTCAAATTAAAATTGTAAATCTAAACCCTAAAACATGTTGTGTGTTTTTCTATCACAACAAAAACAACATTTATAACTCACAAACATTTCAAAATAACAAATACACACTGACCCAAACCTCTTTCCTCCCTTACTCGTCTCTGAATCGACCATGCATAGTTGTTGGAGAAACTCTAGCTCTAGTTATCTCTAATTTAGCTTCTATGGTTGGGAGAAGCTAAGAGAGAGATATCTAGACCTAGAGAGGAGGTGAAGGTGCTACTGGCGCGGTTGGTGAAGCTGTTGTCAGGTAAGGTGATGATGGAGGTGGTGGTTCTGCCATGGTATGGGTGAAGGAAGGAGAGGGGGATGGGTTCTGCAGGTGACGGAGAAGAAAGAGAAGATGAAGAGAGAAATGGATTTGGTCGATAGGGTATAGGTGTAGGAGGTTTTCTTTGTGGAGCGGGTACGGCGAGATACGATGTGAGGGGTGCAGCGAGCGTCGGATGCGGCGCGCGAGATCTGAACGGCTCAGGGAGAATCAGGTTGTTTTGGTGTTGAGCGGGAACATTGAGTGTTGATGGGAAGGACGGAGCGACCGTTGGATGCATAAGATGGAGATCTCAACGGCTCAGAAGGAACGGACTCGGATCCGGGTGATGGGTCGGGTCTTGGATAGCTCAAGCCCATGTCTTGTAGATGGGTTGCTACTTGTTGGGTTGTAACATTGCTTGCGCGGGCTTTGGCTTTTTGCTCCATAGACGCTCGCCTCCAATTTTCTGCTCTTTTAGCTCCTCAATTTCTCCGAACTTTATTTATTACCTAAAAACACAAAATTAATTAGTACAAATATTTATTCTTGAAAACAAAGAAAATACATAGTCTGGGATAATATCTGATTTCTGAGCACAAAAGATGAGTAAATGCCAATAAATAGATGTAGAAATATGCAATATTTGGCACTCATCAAATACCCCCAAACCTGAATTTTACTTGTCCTCAAGTGAAACAGAAATTAGGAAATCCTAACTATACCACCTGTCGCTGGTCTCTCGAATGCATTTAGCGTATGCACTAAGCCTTTAAACCCCTAGGTGTCCCTAGTGGACGAGTTGTAGTCTCGTGAGGGTTTACCGAGAGGTGTACCCACAAAACCTTCTCCAACTTCGAGTGTAAAAGAGTCTCAAGCATCCAAGGAGCTATGAGGACATAGAGTTTCTGCATGCTAGTAACACGAAGTTAGAACTACCAAAGAACGCATTCTCATCCTTAAGTGCTGAGCGAGAAGTAACCATACCATATGAAAGAATTCGGATTCGATTGTGATCATAAGCCTCGACTTCGCCTCACCATTAGGGGTTTATGATAATTGCACTCAAAAAGATCGCTTTTAGTCTCATCATGTGTGCAGCAGGAATAAAGAGACAAATCCGCACACGTTGTAGGTGAGAAGGATAACCTTCCGAAATAATTTCGGAGACTCCACGAGTTGTGGACAAAAAGAATCTTTTACGATGATCTCTAAGAAAGGAAATCAACCATTAGCAAGGGTGGGAGTACTCACTTACCTTCTCACCCGATCGACAATTAATATCACTCTCTCAGCATTCATAGAAACGTCTTCAATCTTCGGTCTTCGGTCTTCAAATGTTGATGACGAACTTCCGAACTTCACAAAAACTTGACAATCACTTTTTTTTTTTTTTTTTTTAAATGAAATGAAAATAACAATAAAACTTGTATTGTCTTGATTTTATAAACTTCACTAATTCTCATCCTATTTTCTTTTCTTTTCTTTGTTTTGTTGCACGTAAACCTTGGACTATTTCAACTTTTCTTCAAATATTCTGATGATGCTCCGCTTGCTGACGATGATGTGTTTCTATGAATCTGTTGATGTTGTTGATAGGGAGAGAGTGATGCTAACTGCAAATTGGTATTTAGAGGAAGTTTTCATCTTTAAACGTCACCCTCATGATTGACGGAATTAGCACTCAAGAGATCAAAAGTAGTGCGAAGTTGGGTAGCTCACCATTCCTACCCGGAATTGACGTACGGTGACACACACTCTAATGACTTTTCTAGAAAGTCACAAAGAGTGAAGGTCGGTACCTCGCTTGATGTAAAATGGGTAGTCTCCACTATGGGTGATCACAATTCTACTACCGAATATCTAAACAAAGACACCTAATTCGCCTCTCGGTATGGTTAAATCCAACTTTAACGCTCTAATCAACTAAGAAACCCGATTGTGTTCTCCAGTACTTCCAATTTCTGTTATTTCGGTCAGAATCTCTATGTAAACATAGCTAGAAGCATGCTAGTGACTCTAAAATCTCTAAAAGTTGGAGGTTTTTATTTACAAAGAGTTTAGATTTTTTTTTTTTTTTTTTTTTTTTTTTTTTGAAAGAAGTAAAACAAAAAGACTGAAAACTCTATATGCAAATGCACACCCCCAAACCTAAATCAAACATTGTCCTCAATGTGTCAACAGATGGTAAAATTTTAAACAGTCACATACCAAGAGAACTATGCCGAGTAGAGAAAAGGGAAGAGATTACCGGATGTACAAAGATGTTGCTAAACCAAAGGATGATGAATGCTTTGAAAGCAAACAACCAGAGCGCAAGACAAAAAGGTTGGTTAGCACAAATAAGAACTATGCAAAAAGAAAAAGAAAAGGGAAAGAGAATGGATTGTTAGTCCATATGTATGTACACAAGTGAACTAGATCAGTCCACATAGATGGGGTCTTCTAAGTCAACGGTCTCAACTTCTGGTGGAAGATGCTCCAGAAATGGTTTCAGTCTCTGACCATTGACCTTGAAAATGTTCTTGGTTGTTGGGTTTTCAACTTCTACAGCTCCATGGGGGAAAATGGTACGTACGAAGAATGGTCCTGACCATCGAGAACGTAGCTTTCCTGGAAACAAGTGCAAACGAGTGTTGTACAATAAAACTTTTCATCCGGGGTGAAAGACTTGCGAGAATGCGCTTGTCGTGGAAACACCTTCATTCTATGTTTGTACGTTTTGGCACTATCATATACATCATTTCTCAACTCTTCTAACTCATTGAGTTGAAGTTTTCTATGGGTACCAGCTTTATCAAGATCAAAATTCAACTTCTTCACAGCCCAATATGCACGGTGTTCTAACTCAACAGGTAGATGACATGCTTTTCCGTACACAAGTCTGTAAGGAGACATCCCAATGGGAGTCTTGTATGCAGTTCTATAGGCCCATAAAGCATCGTTTAGCGTAAAGACCAATCTTTCCTAGAAGGATTGACGGTCTTCTCAAGGATATGCTTAATTTCCCTATTAGAAACTTCTACTTGGCCACACTTGTTTGAGGATGGTAAGGTGTTGCTACCTTATGGGTGATTCCATACTTGCGCACTAATGATTCAAAGGGTCTATTGCAAAAATGACTACCTCCATCACTGATTATTGCTCTAGGGGTTCCAAAACGGGAGAAAATATTTTCCTTAAGAAAAGAAAGAACAACTTTATGGTCGTTGGTTTTGGATGCAATGGCCTCTACCCACTTAGAGACATAATCGATGACAACAAGAATGTATAACTTACCTTCAGAGTTAGGAAATGGTTCCATGAAATCAATACCCCAAACATCAAACAGCTCAACAATCAAAATGGGTTGTAAGGGCATCATGTTTCTCTTAGTGATACTTCCTAATTTCTGGCATCGGTCACAAGCAACACAAAAAGCATGGAAATCCTTAAACGAGTGTTGGCCAATAGAAACCGCTTTGCAAGATCTTTGCGGCGAGTTTTTCTTGGCACTAAAGTGGCCTCCACATGCATGGTCATGACAGAAAGAGATGACATCCCTTTGTTCAGAGTTGGGGACACATCTCCTAATGATTTGGTCTTGGCAGTACTTAAACAAATATGGGTCATCCCAAAGGAAGTATTTAACTTCATCCAAGAATTTAGAACGGTCTTGTTTAGACCAATGCAAGGGCATTCTACCTGTAGTAAGGTAGTTCACGATATCAGCAAACCAAGGCATTTCAGACACAAGCATCAATTGCTCATCGGGAATGATTCCCTAATTATCACAGATTCATTCCAGATTCAACATTCAACCTAGACAAGTGATCGGCAACAACATTTTCGACCCTTTCTTATCTCGAATTTCGAGGTTAAACTCTTGTAGCAAGAGTATCCATCGAATTAGACGAGCCTTAGCATCTTTCTTAGACAAAAGATATCTCAATGCAGCATGATCAGAATAAATGATGACCTTAGACCCTATTAAAAAAGATCTAAACTTATCTAATGCAAACACAACATCTAGCAACTCTTTCTCAGTAGTGGAATAATTCAGTTGAGCATCATTAAGTGTTTTACTAGCATAGTAGATCACATAAGGGAGTTTGTCTACTCGCTGGCCCAAAACAGCTCCTACAAAGATAGTCGGACGCATCACACATAATCTCAAATGGTAATGACCGGTCGGGTGGTCCGACTATAGGGCGAGATGTAAGGAGAGCCTTCGGTTGCTCCCATGCTTCCTTACAAGCATCATCAAAGACAAATGCAACATCTTTTGCAAGAAGATTGCACAAAGGTCGTGAAATTTTACTAAAGTCTTTGATGAATCGGCGGTAAAAACCCGCATGGCCTAAGAATGATCGATGTCCCTCACGGAACGAGGTTGAGGCAAGTGTTGAATGAGATCTACCTTGGCTTTGTCTACTTCTATGCCTTTTCCGAGATGATATGCCCTAGGACTATGCCCGAGTTAACCATGAAATGACATTTTTCCCAATTCAAAACCAAACTCTTTTCCTTACACCTAATCAAAGACACAAGTGAGGTGATGCAAACACTCATCAAAAGAACACCCAAACACAGAAAAATCATCCATAAAAATCTCAAGAAACTTATCTACCATGTCGGAAAATATGCTCATCATGCAACGTTGAAAGGTAGCGGGTGCATTGCACAACCCGAAAGGCATACGACGATAAGCAAAAGTTCCATAAGGACATGTAAATGTGATCTTTTGTTGGTCTTCGGGTGCTATGTGAATTTGGTTGTAGCGAATAGCCATCTAAAGAAGTAGTGACTATGTTTTGCTAACCTTTCCAAGCATTTGGTCAATGAAGGGAAGGGGAAAATGGTCTTTCTTGGTTACCGTGTTCGATTTCCTATAATCAATACAAACTCGCCACCCTGTGGTTACACGGGTGGGGACAAGTTCATTCATCTCATTTTGAACTACAGTAATGCCAGACTTCTTGGGTACTACCTGAATGGCACTGACCCACTGGCTATCAGGGACCGGGTAAATGATACCCGCATCCAGCAATTTCAGAATCTCACCCTTGACAACATCTCTCATGTTGGGGTTAAGTCTCCTTTGCATTTCCCTAGATGGTTTAGTGTTTTCTTCAAGGTTTATGTGATGCATGCAAATTGTGGGACTTATACCCTTAAGATCGGAGATGGTCCAACCTAAGGCTCCTTTATGCTCTTTAAGTACTTCTAAAAGTTGACTTTCCTGTTTTGTGTCTAAACATGATGCAATAATCACAGGTAAAGTATCAGAAGGACCTAAGAATGCATACTTCAAAGTATCAGGTAATGGTTTCAAATCAAGCTTAGGTGGTGTGTCAAGAGGTGGGGCAGATTTGGAATCAGAGAGTGGAAGTGGTTCCACTGCATTCTGCCATTTAGTAATATCCATGTGTGGGACAGATTCAAGCAAAGAGTGAATTTCACCAATGTACTTAGACTCAAAGAGATCTAAGTCAAAGTTATCTAAACATGCTTGCAAAGGGTCCACTGACAAAATGTCGGGCAAAGAGTCTTGGATCAGACTCTCAATCATGTTAATCTCATGCAAATCAGTATCATCACAATCAATGGGTTTTTGACTAGTGTTAAAAACGTTCAGCTCTACGGTCATGTTACCAAAAGACAATTTCAACACTCCATTACGACAGTTGATGATGGCATTGGACTTCGCCAGGAAAGGACGTCCTAAGATCACGGGAATGTGATTACTTGGGTTTTGCACGGGTTGAGTGTCTAAGACGATGAAGTCCACAGGAAAGAAAAATTTATCAACCTTGATTAACACATCTTCGACAATACCACGGGGGATTCTCACGGATCTGTCCGCTAACTGTAGCGTAACAGGTGTGGGCTTCAGCTCCCCAAGGCCCAATTGCACATATACAGAGTATGGCAATAGATTCACACTGGCTCCTAAGTCTAGTAATGCTTTTTCGACCGTATGGTCGCCTATGGTGCATGTAATCGTTGGACTACCTGGGTCTCTAAACTTAGTTGGAATCTTGTTTTGGATTATGGAGCTCACTTGCTCAGTGAGGAAGGTACGCTTGTGCACATGAAGCTTTCGCTTTTGTGTGCACAAGTCCTTCAAAAACTTAGCATAGGTGGGTATTTGTCTGATTGCTTCGAGAAATGGAATGTTTATGTTAACTCTCTTGAACATTTCCAAAATCTCGTTGTATTGGTTACCCCCCTTCTGTTGCACCAACCTTTGAGGGAATGGAGCAACAGGTACATGACTTGGCAAAGAAACATCTATATTGGTAGGACTCTTGGTTTTATCAACGAGTTCGATTCGTTCTCTACGGTAGATGTTTTCGCGGTGTTGTGTGTCTTGGTGAGTCGATGTAGACTCGCTTGATCGTGGTACACCTACATGGTTCTCAACAATCCTACCACTACGGAGAGTGGTGATGGCATTCGCGACTATGTGAAGGTTCATTGCGGGTAGAGGAGCCACGCTTGAAACACATTCTTTGGATTTTGTTGGGGTTGACTAGGAAGTTTGCCTTTTCTCTCTCATTCAATGCATCATGATTTGACCCATCTTAAGTTCTAGACTTGTGAAACGTTGGTCGGTAGTTTTCCTAAGTTCTGTAAGATTTTGGGTTAACAAGTCAGACACAGTCTTCAAAGCTAGTCTTTTTCTCTCTGTGGTCTTGAGGGTGTGGTTGTACTTGGGAGTTTCTAGGATATGAGTATCCTTGGTTGTTATTTATTGGTCCCCCTTGTGCAGGTCCCTTGGACCATGAGAAGTTAGGGTGATTCCTCCACCCTGGGTTGTAGGTTTGAGAATACGGGTTGTTCTCTTGCCTATGGTACAATGCATTGGCTTGCTCGGTTTTGGACTCTTGAAATGCATGTAAGTCCGGATGAGATGTCCACTAAGTGGTCGAGAACTATGGCATGCGGCACAAGTGGCCATTTCAATTTGGTCACGGAGAGTAGGGGCATTAGGTTTTACATTTTTACGCAATTCAAGCATTTCTATTCTCAGGCCAAAGATGCCATTTTTGCATTTCCCCGAAAGTCGACTCGATTCTATGAACATTGTTTGCGGGGTAGTCCTTCTCGGTTCACGGATGGACTCCCATTGTTGAGTCTTTTCGGCGACTTCGATTAAGAAAGTCAGCGTCATCAAGACTCTTGTCAATAAATGCACCATTGCACATTGACTCGACCGTGGTTCGGGTTCTAACATCTAGACCCTCATACAATATTTGCACGAGTCTCCATTTTTCAAAACCGTGGTGGGGACATTGGAGTAGTAATTCATTGAATCTCTCCAAGTACTTTGCTATAGTTTCGTCTTAATTGCACAAAACCATTTAGACTTTGGCGAATTGTCGCCGTCTTATGGTTTGGGAAAAACTTTTGAAAAACTCTTTTTGTGAGGTCATCCCACGTTCTAATGGATTGTGGTTGCGGGGCATGTAGCCAAGACTTGGCTTTGTCTTTCGAGAGAAAAAGGAAACAATCTCGGTTTGAGGGACTCCTCGGCATTTGGTTAAAACGCAGAGTCCCACAAATATCCTCAAAATCTCTCACGTGATGGTAGGGGTTTTCAAAGATCGACCCCTCTAAACACGGGTAGCATGTGAATGGTGCTTGCTTTCAGTTCAAACCGACAAGCGTCGGGAGAATGATGCAAGAGGGTGGCTTGCCCTAGTCGGGTACATGTAGTCCTTGAGACTACGGGGTTGGTTGTGTTCATCACCCATGGTTTTGCATTTCGATGGGTGCGGGGCTTGGGCTTTACGTTGAAGAACTGGGTATGCTTACGATTTCGTCCGGGCGGATTCTAACTAGTAGATTTGTTTGGTCTCTAAAAGACACAATCATAGCCTATCTAGCGCATCTAGCATGTTAACATACAATCAATTTCAACACAGAAAAGCAAAAACTCAAAAGTGACCCACTAATACAAGACTCAAGCCCAAAATATGGCTTTTTGAAGTTGTAAAGCCCAGCTAATTAGCTGGATTTCAGCCCAGATGATGTGGGCTTAGTTTGGTGCAGAAGCAGAGCCCAGTTTGGGTTCAGTTTTGTTCACAGCCCAACATCTCAGCTTATGTGGGCTGAAGGTTGGCAGAATGCAAAGCCCAGTGTTGGGCTTCAGTTTTGTGCATCTTGGCTAGTCATTTGAGATGCACAACACAAGAAAAGCACAAATTGGGTAAGGTTTTGAGACGGCTATAGGCAAGACACGGTGATGCACAACACGGCTTGGTTATGTGCACAGTTATGTGAGATCGGTTTAAACTCAAAGACGGGAAAAAAAAAAGAATTGGGTAAGAAGCCCTGAGCAGCCTATGCACAGATTAACAAAAGCAAACCTTATGAGACAGCACAGGACAGATTGGCAGCACAGCTTGGTAGCAGCACAGCACAGAGCAATCACAAACTCACACAAGAATTGACATATCACAGCTTTGGGTTCAATTAGCCCAACAGCTCAGCTAAGGGTGGCAGTTGCACAGATTGGCAAAGAAATTTTGTGAGGTGCACAGGGTATGGGATGTGCTCACTCAATGGTGAAGCATGTGCTAGGGTGTGTATTTTGAAAATCAACAAGCTAATGCTAATCACAAATCCTGCTACTCAACAATTCAATCACATATCACAAGATCACACACAGTTGCAAGCAAATGATGCTAACACAGTTAATGTCAATCGAGGTCGATTGACCTCGTTGTTAGAGATCAAGTACACAGGAATGCATATATTGGCAGAGTATAAAAACTTCACAGCATGCACAGATTAATCAGCAAATGGAGAGTGCTTGCATTTTACATATACCACAGAGTGTCAATAAGCATTTTACAAAGCTATCATTTTACAACATGCTCAAGGTGTCAACAAGTCAAAATGTCAGCAGGGGTCTGAGTATGCTTTCAAAAGTTTCAGAGCATAAAGTTCAGCATATAACCTAGCCTTTAACAAGTGGGACTGGTAGCAAGTGAAGATAAGTGAGCCAGCGGCATTATAATTCATACAAGGTTTGCCAATTAACTTGGCTCAACAGGTTACACTGGGGAGTGGATGGCTCACAGGGTCAGTTGCATCAACTCACTCAGTTGATATCACTTGGGTAATGCAGCCAACTTGGTTAACCAAGTTGCAGCTCGATCTTCTTTGCTTCAGGGGCTAGAGAGCGAGCACAAAGCAACGTAAGGCAAGGTGTGAGCAAGGTTGAGCAATTGCTCGGATGCACTGGATTAGCCAATGGGTGTCGAGTTCACAGAGAGTTTCACAGAGCAACTTAGCTCAACAGAGCAAGGTTTCCTAGGGTTGGCAAGGCTAGTCAAGTATGGGGCTAACGGCTAACATTCGCTCGGACAAGCAAGCATGCTATCATTCATTCATTCGGGTATGCAAGGTTTGAGATACATTACCACCAAGTATAAACTGGGTTTAGGCAATCCACAAGCTCGGCTTCTTATCTTCTCCTCCTCCTTGGTTGTACAACAAACACCACATGTACCTGCTACTCAGTGAGAGTTTTGATTTTCAAAACTTGCACAGTTTAAAGCAAGAGAATACTACCTAGCAAGTTTAAAAGACTGATACTAGAGGTACAAAACAAGGATCTTGCAGCATGAAGATTAACTACTGCTCTTGGTTATCTGTTCAGGGCAGACCAAGTTGCAGGTTATGAAAACTTTGGCCAATAATGCCAATGCTCAACTCACAGATGATGTCAACTTAAGATAAGACTGAAGTGCACAATGATAAGATGATTATATTACAGGGAATGCACAAATGGTTATCAACTAAGCTATACACAAGAAGCACTAAGATGATATGGCTAACTGAAATGCATTAACAGATGCAGGGTGCAATAGAAAATTCAAGTACAAGAAACTAACAGCTAAGTTACTCTAATAAAGTGCTAAACATAACAATGCAAAGCAGAAATATACAGGGTGGATTGAAAAATCAGTGAGTAAAATGCTATTGAGCACACAGCACACTACCAAATCCCCGGCAACGGCGCCAAAAACTTGGTAGGACTTTAAAGATGTGTTTTCCTACGTTAAACTGCAAGTGCACATGCCTATTGGAGGCAAGGGCAAGCACAGGTCGATCCCACAGAGAAATGGTGTATGCTTAAGTGATCTAAGAGCTTCTTCTAACTGATTTCTATCAAGTGACAAAGATATTTTGGTTTGTTGTCGAAACGACTAAGTTGGAATGGTGACAGTGACTCTAAACTAAGGCAATGACAAGCAAAGATGTTGTAACTGTGATTTTTGTGGTACTAGGGTGATTGAGCTCACCACTTAATCCTATACTAAGGTACCCTAATTCTATTTGTGTTCTTACCCTTCTCTTGAAGGTCTCTAGTGGAAATTTTGCCAATTGATTTCACAAATCATCCCCTAGCATAGAGTGTCTTCTTACAAAGACACTCTATCACAAAGCTAATTTGCTCACCAATTGACTAATAATCCTAAAACATTACACACAACAAGAACATAATTAGAATCAAGAATTACTCAATACAAGCTTAAGGGTTTGCTCTACACCCTAGTCAAGTTGTTTAGCACATAATGCAGAATGAAAATACTTCAAATTAAAATTGTAAATCTAAACCCTAAAACATGTTGTGTGTTTTTCTCTCACAACAAAAACAACATTTAGAACTCACAAACATTTCAAAATAACAAATACACACTGACCCAAACCTCTTTCCTCCCTTACTCGTCTCTGAATCGACCATGCATAGTTGTTGGAGAAACCCTAGCTCTAGTTATCTCTAATTTAGCTTCTAGGGTTGGGAGAAGCTAAGAGAGAGATATCTAGACCTAGAGAGGAGGTGAAGGTGCTACTGGCGCGGTTGGTGAAGCTGTTGTCAGGTAAGGTGATGATGGAGGTGGTGGTTCTGCCATGGTATGGAGGTGGTGGTTCTGCCATGATGGGTTCTGCGGGTGACGGAGAAGAAAGAGAAGATGAAGAGAGAAATGGATTTGGTCGATAGGGTATAGGTGTAGGAGGTTTTTTTGTGGAGCGGGTACGGCGAGAGACGATGTGAGGGGTGCGGCGGCGTCGGATGCGGCGCGCGAGATCCGAACGGCTCAGGGAGAATCAGGCTGTTTTGGTGTTGAGCGGGAACATTGAGTGTTGATGGGAAGGACGGAGCGACCGTTGGATGCATAAGATGGAGATCTCAACGGCTCAGAAGGAACGGACTCGGATCCGGGTGATGGGTCGGGTCTTGGATAGCTCAAGCCCATGTCTTGTAGATGGGTTGCTACTTGTTGGGTTGCAACTGTTGCGCGCGCGAGCTTTGGCTTTTTGCTCCATAGACGCTCGCCTCCAATTTTCTGCTCTTTTAGCTCCTCAATTTCTCCGAACTTTATTTATTACCTAAAAACACAAAATTAATTAGTACAAATATTTATTCTTGAAAACAAAGAAAATACATAATCTGGGATAATATCTGATTTCGAGCACAAAAGATGAGTAAAATGCCAATAAATAGATGTAGAAATATGCAATATTTGGCACTCATCATTAGTGCTTGCCTTCTCATTAACTTAAGGTGGAGTTGGATTCTAGGGCGCATAGTGACAATAATCATGATCGATGGGTAGCATATACAGATGGTAATCATATGGTAAAGTCTGATTGGACTGGTGAAGTGGTTTAATCTCGCCAAGGTGGAGACTGTTGGAGTATGTGGCGCGATAATCCACATAAGTATAGCTAAAGATAGTCCCACATGGAAGAAAGAGAAGCACATATGGAGCTTAATAAGCTTGGGCATCTCCTTACGTAGCACCGAAGCCTTTTAGATTAAAATTGCACACCTCTATCCCAAGGTGGTCAAGTAGGGACATCGTAGGTGATATGTGGTCAGGCCCATAGTAGGTTCCTTTGGTCCATGAAGATCCTAACATCCTTCACTAAAATATAAGGCAGATGTAGAAAAGTAATACAATTCAAAAGATCGATAAGATATATCTTTGTAAGCTAAAAAAACATATCAAATAACGCTTTTTTTGGGGGGGGACAAAATATGTAAAAAATAATTTCGATATAATTTCATTGTTGGCTTGAGGATACAACTCGAGAAAGGAGTGGCACAGTACGGGAGAATGTCAAGGCGGAAAATGCTAGAAAGGATTTGTGAAGTGAAGAATAAAAATATCTATAGGGTTTTCCTTTACTTTTGTAATGATAAAAATGGTAAACTTGATATTAATACATATTATATTTAATATTCATATGTCGAAAAATGCATAATATAATAAAACTTATGCTCGTGCCGTTACGGCACGGGTTAATCCCTAGTATATAATAAACCGCAATCGCACGGTGTCTAACTAGTAGACAGAGGCAAGCACGGGTCGTTCCCACGAGGAGTGGTGGAAATACCGTAATCAATAACTAAAAAAATTAACCAGGAATGATGTTTTTGGATTTTCAGAATTATAAAAACAAAGAAAATAAATTAAACTAATAAAATGAATACAATGAAAAAGTCGGTAAACATGGTTTATAGTATCCACCACTATTTCTATTTAATTACTGAAATGAAACATAATTCATGAATATTTATTTATCGTCCTTTCTACAGACATCACCTATTATATGTATTAGAGTCGCAAAAATCACTGGGACACCCTAAGCATGGCACATCAAAAGATTAAACCAAAACATGAACCATCAAATTGCGTTAGCGAGAAAGTTATGCGAAACTAAATATGGATTCAAAAATAATACCTGGCTATTCTAAGCATACCCCATCAAAGGATTTAACCCAAGCATGAAAATATCAAATGAGTAGACAAATATATTTTCGATCCTAACAATTATGCACAAAGGTTATACGAAACCGGTGAAGCAACAACTCATATTTTGATAAATCGATAAACAATATCAAGAAATTAATCCATTCAAATCATAATAGTCTATTGCTAAATTTTATTCAGTTCAATTCAAAAATAGCCAAAAACTCCATATGGTTTCAACATAAACCCTAGCTACGCTAAAACTAGCAAGCCATGGCTTTCACAAAAGCCATAAATAAATTGAAAGAAAACTTGCGAATCACAAACACAAACGAATATGGGAGGAAAAACTTCAAACCCTACTCCTCCTCTTGTATGTAGCCGCAGCTTCTAGTTGTCGGAACTCCTCTCATACGTTTCCGTTCATTCTTTTATTTATAGTATGATGCGAAGATTCTAAGATGACCTAGCAGATTGCCAAGGCCCAGTCCACTCCGATCCATTACTAGCTCCAAATCCAGACTAAGTCCAAAATTCATTGTCCGTCTACGCACCGGCTATAACACCTAACCATTCTGCAATTTCTTTGAACATACACACATCTTTACTTCTTCACAGTTTCATTTCTTCATTGAGAATTTCGATTTGTCTCCAACTCAGATTACATTTCAGCCATTATCTCACAACTGCAACTCGATTGCTGCCTCAAACAGTTCCGTGCAAAACCAATTCAACAAACTCAAGATCTGCTGCTAATTCTTTATTCATCGAGTACCTGCCTTTCTTCATTCAAGGGCATACAACCATCACTGCCACTGTCAAGAGTATCGCAGTTAACTAATCCACTCCAGTGACGGCAACCATCCGTAGCACCAATTACTCGGTCCACCAACTACTAACTCCATATCTTCTGCGTTCTGTGTAAACAACATCCACATAAATTCAGCTAACACCATTAATTCAGCCAATGTACACTCCATCTCTCTGCGATCTAATCACTGACTATCCTCCATCAGTATCAGCAGCTCGTACAAATCACCACTGGCAACAAGCATTTCAGCCGTACTATCTAAGCATTCTTCACTGTTCAGCTGCCCTTCTGCAGCTGAGTTGCAGTCTTGAAACTTTGATTATGTCTTGATGAAAGCTGAGTTGCAGTCTTGAAACTTTGATTATGTCTTCATGATTTCATCTCAGAATCGAGATCTACACAGCCATTGTGATAATCCATTTAGAGTAATAAGAAATATCACCACTGCCACCGGTTCGAGCATCCATCTGCCATTTACTCCTGTATCTCTTCTCTGCTTAAAAGGGAAATGAACGATGTGATGTTCCCTACTTACGAAATACCATCCAAAATTGTTGTTGTAACGAAGCCACGTCCACCACTCATTTGACCCAACAACACCATGTTCACCAAACCTTTTTATACTAACATACTGCCCATAGTGGAATTGACATGCTAGCTTGAAGTAAAATTGACGTGCTTGAACAAGACAAAGATCATTTGTCCACGGATAAAGTAGTGCTAACACAAATTGTTAAGTAGCAACCAAATTAATTCTTTCTCATTAGCGATGTGAATATCTTTTTGGGTGGATTAGTCGCAAATGCTCCTTTAGCTCTTGATTTAACGGTAAATTCTTTCGTGATCGAAATCCGTCCGTACTTTCTACAAAAGCACTTAAATAATATCATTAGACAAAATATAGGGTCCCAACTAATATAAATATGGGTAGAAAATATAACACTATTGTGCTTATCAGCACCCCCACACTTATATTTTTCTAGTCCTCGAGCAAAACAGAAAATTGACCCGCTCCAGAGCTGGTCATAAAATGATAAGAAAAAGAAAAGACCCGCTCAATAATTGGTCATTTTTTTTGGAAGACCCGCTCAACAGCTGGTCATAATATACCTACAAACCTACAATAGACCTGCTCAACAGCTGGTCATAATTATTATTACTTTTTTTTTTAAGCCTAACGTAAATGCCACTTCCCCACACTTAAACATTACATTGTCCTCAATGTAATTGAGTCATCCAACATACAAATTAAGATGGGAAATTCAAGCAAACAAATAAAAGATAGAGGAAAGAAAACAAATCTGATGGGTTGACTTCCATGAAGCGAAATCGTATGGGTTGACTCCCATAAAGCATAATCTTCGTATCCATGTTTGCGCACATAAAGAACTCCAAACAAGGTGAGGTTGCACCAAAGTGAGTAGCAAAGCATATATATAAAATCTGAAAAGTTGGGGATCAATCCAACAAATCAGGTCAGCTGCGAATATGAACCTGCAAACACTATAAACCTCCAAAAAGATATGTAAATCCATTCCCAATAGAAAACAGTCCTTGGTCAAGATAAATAAATCACTCACATGGACAACAAACATAGAATGTATATTAATTTCTATTCGCGAAGCACACTCTAAATCAGGTTCTAAATCAGCTGAAATACATTCGGTCGACACATTATCTTCACTATAAATCATCGGAAGCAATGTATCGACAATGTGAAAGGGCAAAGAATTATCAAACTCAGCAGAATAGTTTAAACCTGTATCTAATGGTTCAAGTTTATCAAAATCAGTTACTCCTAAATCTGGTTCTAAGTCCGCGGAAATAACTTCCGTTGTTGAGATACCTTGATTAACCATTGGAGGGCACAATGCATTGACAATGACAATAAGCATATGATCATCAGAATCTGCAAAGTGGACTAAACAAACTGAGATTGGTTCAAAATCAGCAGGTACCTGACCAATACCAATCGCCTCCACATTCATATCAGCAATCAGGAAATCTCAAGATGGGCCAGGAAAATAGGAGCTCAATTGAGCAACAATATCATGAGTAAGCGACTCATTATCATCTGCAGCCAAGTGACCTATAGGAATCTCACAAATCAAATGACTAGAAGGTACCTCCTTATGAACGTATACTGTCTCTAAGTCGTTAGACTCAATAATAGTATCTTCTGTATAAACAGGTTCCTCTAAATCATCATCTGCATATAATTCTTGGCATGCTAAAATTCTTAACCTTTGTTCCAAACTAGGCAGTGTGTGTTTGTAATACTTCTCATATATCGTTTTAGGTGATTCTTCACTTACCATATGTGGATCAAGAACTTCCTCATGACGTGACCCATGCATATACTCACCAAGCGTCATCTTAGATGACGTCTCCTGATAATGTGAACTTCGACGCATATATTCTCCAAGCGTCATCTTAGATGACGTCTCCTGAGAAGGAGTCATCATCCTCAAAAAGTACCTGAAATAAAGTGCTAAAACACAAAAAGAATCAAAAGGAATAAGAAATCCTAAAAAATAAAATATTGTACAAAAAATAAAATAAAATTAACTATATACAAAATCAGAAATACTAATTACAATATTCCACAGCCGCTCCCCGGCAGCGGCGCCAAAAATTAATAGGATATAGGAAAACCCTATATATAATAAACCGCAATCGCACGGTGTCTAACTAGTAGACAGAGGCAAGCACGGGTCGTTCCCACGAGGAGTGGTGGAAATACCGTAATCAATAACTAAAAAAATTAACCAGGAATGGTGTTTTTGGATTTTCAGAATTATAAAAACAAAGAAAATAAATTAAACTAATAAAATGAATACAATGAAAAAGTCGGTAACCATGGTTTATAGTATCCACCACTATTTGTATTTAATTACTGAAATGAAACATAATTCATGAATATTTATTATCGTCCGTTCTATAGACATCACCTATTATATGTATTAGAGTCGCAAAAATCACTGGGAAACCCTAAGCATGGCACATCAAAAGATTAAACCAAAGCATGAACCATCAAATTGCGTTAGCGAGAAAGTAGTTATGCGAAACTAAATATGGATTCAAAAATAATACCTGGCTATTCTAAGCATACCCCATCAAAGGATTTAACCCAAGCATGGAAATATCAAATGAGTAGACAAATATATTTTCGATCCTAACAATTATGCACAAAGGTTATACGAAACCGGTGAAGCAACAACTCATATTTTGATAAATCGATAAACAATATCAAGAAATTAATCCATTCAAATCATAATAGTCTATTGCTAAATTTTATTCAGCTCAATTCAAAAATAGCCTAAAACTCCATATGGTTTCAACATAAACCCTATCTATGCTAAAACTAGCAAGCCATGGCTTTCTCAAAAGCCATAAATAAATTGAAAGAAAACTTGCGAATCACAAACACAAACAAAGATGGGAGGAAAAACTTCAAACCCTACTCCTCCTATTGTATGTAGCCGCAGCTTCTAGTTGTCGGAACTCCTCTCATACGTTCTCGTTCATTCTTTTCTTTATAGTATGCTGCGAAGATTCTAAGATGACCTAGCAGATTGCCAAGGCCCAGTCCACTCCGATCCATTACTAGCTCCAAATCCAGACTAAGTCCAAAATTCATTGTCCGTCTACGCACCGGCTACATCACCTAACCATTCTGCAATTTATTTGAACAGACACATCTTTACTTCTTCACAGTTTCATTTTTTCATTGAGAATTTCGATTTGTCTCCAACTCAGATTACATTTCAGCCATTATCTCACAACTGCAACTCGACTGCTGCCTCAAACAGTTTCGTGCAAAACCAATTCAACAAACTCAAGATCTGCTGCTAATTCTTTATTCATCGAGTACCTTCCTTTCTTAATTCAAGGGCATACAACCATCACTACCACTGTCAAGAGTATCGCAGTTAACTAATCCACTCCAGTGACGGCAACCATCCGTAGCACCAATTACTCGGTCCCGCAACTACTAACTCCAAATCTTCTGCGTTCTGTGTAAACACCATCCACAAAGATTCAGCTAACACCATTAATTCAGCCAATGTACACTCCATCTCTCGCGATCTAATAACCGACTATCCTCCATTGATCGGCACTCATACAAATCACCACCGGCAACAAATATTTCAGCCGTACTATCTAAGTATTCTTTCACTGCTCACCTGCCCTTCCGCAGCTGGAGTTGCGATCTTGAAACTTTGATTATGTCTTCATGATTTCATCTCAGAACCGAGCTCTACACAGCCATTGAGAGAATCCATTTAGAGTAATAAGAAATATCGCCACTGCCACCGGTTCGAGCACCATCTGCCATTTACTCATGTATCTCTTCTCTGCTTAAAAGGGAAATGAACGATGTGATGTTCCCTACTTATAAAATACCATCCAAAATTATTGTTGTAACGAAGCCACGTCCACCACTCATTTGACCCAACAGCACCACGTTCACCAAACATTGTTATACTAACATACTGCCCATAGTGGAATTGACATGCTAGCCTGAAGTAAAATTGACGTGCTTGAACAAGACAAAGATCATTTGTCCATGGATAAAGTAGTGCTAACACAAATTGTTAAGTAGCAACCAAATTAATTATTTCTCATTAGTGTTGTATATAGCCTTTTGGGTGGATTAGTCGCAAATGCTACTTTAGCTCTTGATTTAACGGTAAATTCTTTCGTGATCGAAATCCGTCCGTACTTTCTACAAAAGTATTTAAATAATATAATTAGCCAAAATATAGAGTCCCAGCTAATATAAATATGGATATAAAATATATCACTAATGTACTTATCACTATGGAATAAAGAATATGTTGAATTGGTATGCTACCTTCTTGAAGGCAAGAAACGAATTGATATTTGTGGAATAATTATCAATCAAATGATTAAAACCATTGAATCTCTCAATGTCACAGGGTTCCATAGAAATCTTGGATATCCCTGTCTCATCACCACGTTGTGTGAAAGTGCAATAAGGAACAAATTTGGAGATGAGAAAGATACTAAAACTGTCTCTCAGAGAATTATCAATCGGATGAATGGAACTCAAAGAGATCGAGTATCTCATATGATCAAATCTATAGTAATGGAGATCTCATGTTCCACATTTTATGTCTTGGGAGACAATTGGACTATATTAAAAAACAGTTGGCATTTGCCTATAGAAATGATCCGGAAACCCTTAAAGGAATCCTAAAGATCAATAATGAGTTCCTAAAAGGAGAACAGGAAAAAGTCTCTGAGGAAGAATCTGATGAGCAAACAAATGAAGTCTGATTTGTCTTTAAGAAAAGAATAATAAACATCAATTTTTGGTTTCTTTCAATGATTGTATTAGGTCTATTATGAATAACATTATTGGAGTCGGATCCAAAACATGTTTCTTGAGTTTCGGATTCCGAAATGTCTATTTGATTTCAGTTCGTGTTCGGCTTTGGCTTAGGAGTCTGTCTCTGTTCTTTAGCTTGTTGATTTTATTTTGCCTAGGGAAAACTTCTTATGAGAATTTTATTCTTGTGTTTTTAAGAAGAATAGCTAGAGTTTGGAATAGCCATTATTATGATTACACAAAGCTATTTCCAATGATTTTCATCTTCAATGTTTTTAGATTTATTTGTTTAAATTCTAAAGTTTGTTTGGAAGATGATTTTGCAGTATTAATATTTATGGTTTTATATATTGTAATTTGTTATGGGATATGTGTGTTTGCATCCGTGAACTGTGATTGTCCCA
Organism: Papaver armeniacum; assembly: GCA_023531295.1. Lineage (NCBI taxonomy): Eukaryota > Viridiplantae > Streptophyta > Magnoliopsida > Ranunculales > Papaveraceae > Papaver > Papaver armeniacum. Next base: position 151,059 of record JAJJWW010014413.1, read on the forward strand.
TACGTGGTCAAAAGTTAAGTCTTTCATATGTCGATATGCAAGTATTGATAAAAGATTGAATGAACTTTTGACAAACAAAAGTTAAGCCTTTTATATCATTATGCAAATATTGATGGGAGATATGATGAGCTTTTGTTTACAAATATTAAGTATATTATATGTCATTATGCAAATAGTGATGAAAGATAGAATGAATCTTTGTTTATTCCGCATTACCGATCTTCCCTGATCCATATCTTTTATGTATATATTGTGTGGCTCCGTAAGTTCTCTTATGTCGAGCATTTCCGATTAAATTAATCATGGGTTCTCTTGTGGTTAATTTAATTGAGTATTTTGGATACAAATTCATATTCTTATGTGATTTGTTGTTGTCCAAAGAAATCCTTCTTTTCTTGTGAAAGTAAGGTCGCTCTTGTTGTTCTTTCGGGAATGACCTTTTATGGGGGAGAGTTCTTAATTGAACTTGTGCTTAATTGAGAAATATTTGTGGGAATGTGGTTGTGGAATATTATAGGGGTTATCTTGTATCTTTATAAACTCCTTGATGAATGCATTTAGTTTCGGCTATATGATTGCATAAAAAAAAGTTGATATGTGCTTTCTTTTGGTCATGAAGTGCATCTATGGAAATTTCATTAGGATCCCACTAGTTTTTGTACCTTTGCCAATTTTATTGACAAAAAGGGGGAGAATTAATGTGTAGTTCACACTACAAATACATATGGTTTTCGAATCATTATGTAAGGGGGAGTGGTTTTCATGTGAGATGAATTATTGACTAAGGGGGAGTGATACATATCACCATAGTATTGTTGTCGAAGTTGTGATACAAGAACTTTGATGTTGTGTAATAATATTATGACACTGTGTAACAATGATTGAGAGCTTTTGTTTTCTCATTGTTATGGCTACGGATCTTCAACATCGATGATGCTGCATTGGATATCTTTGGAATCATTGGAGTACTTGGAGGTGACGAAGATTTCGAGTAATGTTGAAGAACCAAGGAGATCATGCATGTGGAAGAGAAGCTGCAAAGTTTATTTATTTTGTATTCCATATGTATTGATAGTTTTGTCACTAAAATTGACAAAGGGGGAGATTGTTATAGCATTGCTCGGTCGAACTCGCAAGCGTTGCTATTCCAAGCTTGTTTGTTAAGTTTAGTTGCCAAAACTATAAGTCTTGATTTCTAGTCTACTTACAGCTAAGTCTCGGACTAGGATATAAAGTGTAGTTGAGCTCTATACTCCACGACGTTCATCATACAAAGACGAAGAACTACTCAAGGAACTAGTGGAACTTCATCGACTAAAAGGTATGTGGAGACTTGAACTTATCTATCACTCAAAAGTCTATCTACTCTATCTCCTATCTTGAGACAAAAGTCGTATTGCTATATATACTTCGATTATACACATTTGATATTTCAAGCCGAGTTCATCTCGCTTATCTATTTCTCGAAATATGTGTTGGTAAGCTTTCGCTTTGGCCAAGTTCATCTTTACAAGTGACGAAAGTCATGTTGATTATTTCAATATCTTAAAAATCGCTTTGATGAAAAATAGTGTGTGAATAAACTCTATTTAACATCCTTTAAGAATGTTTCAATGATTGAAATGAGAGTTTAGAATATATAACCTTGAATGGATATAAACGTTGTATGTGAACTCATACGTGTGTAAGTCCAAAATCCTTGAACCAAAGTATGCGTACTTTGCTGCTCAAGATAACCGGAACTAAAGTCCGCGTACTGTCGGAAGTTCACATCCCGTGAATTTCTGCAGGAGTTCGTGAACTGAAAACAAACTCAATCCTGGTACTTAAGTATGCGTACAGGTATGCGTACATGAGTGGGTTATTTTCTAAAAACGGTTTATTCGTGAACTAAGACACATATAAACTAAGGAATGCATATTTGCAAACCGTGGCTATAATGTTCATGAATCGATTCGAGTGAATCAAAATCAGTTTTGCTTCGATTGTGTCTTGTATACTTCTATGAGATCTAAGCAATTGCACAACTCTCTAACTAGTTCTTTTGATTCATTTGAACTAGTTATGGTGAAGATGAATATGGTTGATATGAAAGTGCTCATATGGCTAACCACTTGGTTAACTACTGTTGAACCAACTAGGTATACACGTTTAGGTACGGTCACACAAACCTAAATGAGCGTGAATTTCATTTGTGTATAACAAGCTAAGTTCGATCTAACGGTTGAAATATATTAGCTTTGAAAAAGCGGGGGTACAACAACCACACCCAATATTTCGATTAACAATCTGTATGGAATAACTCCAATATACTTTCAAGAGAATCAACTAGACTCAATCTTTATAAAGTATATCAAAGAGTTATATCTCTCTTTCTCGATTCAATTCTTTCTCAAGCAAATAGAAATCTGCGAGTCTAATTGAATACAAGAGAAAACACTTTAACGGTACCAAAGACCGATGTTCAAGGATCAATCAATTTCAATCAACAACCAAAGGTCGGATTTCCAAATTGATTGATTCAAACGCACAACCTGTGATATTTCAATTATATAACAAAATATAATGCGGAATAGGAATAACACAGACACCAGAAGTTTTGTTAACGAGGAAACCGCAAATGCAGAAAAACCCCGGGACCTAGTCCAGATTGAACACACACTATATTAAGCCGCTACAGACACTAGACTACTACAAACTAACTTCGGTCTGGACTGTAGTTGAACCCCAATCAATCTCACATTGATCCAAGGTACAGTTACGCTCCTTATGCCTCTGATCCCAACAGGATACTACACTCTTGATTCCCTTAGCTGATCTCACCCACAACTAAGAGTTGCTACGACCCAAAGTCAATGACTTTAATAAATAAATTTGTATCATAGAGAAAAGTCTACGATAATAGATAAATCTGTCTCCCACAGAAATACCTACGAGTTTTGTTCCGTATTTTGATAAATCAAGGTGAACAAGAACCAATTGATGACCCAGACTTATATTCCCGAAGATCAGCCTAGTATTATCAATCACCTCACAATAATCTTAATCGACGCGGTGAAAGAAGATATCGTGGAATCATAAACGATGAGACGAAGATGTTTGTGATTACTTTTATATCTTGCTTATCGGAGATATCAATCTCAAGCCAATCGTTACGATTGTACTCAAACGATAGAAACAACAAGATCAGATCACATAACTACAAGAAAGTAGTATCGGTCTGGCTTCATAATCCCAATGAAGTCTTCAAGTCGTTAACCTACAGGGTCTCGATAGAAACCTAAGGTTAAAGGAGAATCGACTTGATCTTATACAACTAGTATCACACAGGAGGTGTGGGGATTAGGTTTCCCAGTTGCTAGAGTTCTCCCTTATATTGTCTTTCAAATCAGGGTTTGCAATCAATGTTAACTGAGTAACAAAACATTCAATATTCACCGTTAGATGAAAACCTGATTAGATTCAAGCTAATATCTTTCAAACGTTAGATCGAAACTTAGCTTGTTACACACAAATGAAATGCACAATTTTGGGTTTGTGTAACCGTACCCAAACATGTACATTCGTTGGTTCAACAGTAGTTAACCAAATGGTTAGCCATATGAGCACTTTCATATCAACCATATTCTTCTTTACCATAACTAGTTCAAATGACTCAAATGAACTAGTTAGAGAGTTGTTCAATTGCTTAGATCTTATAGAAGTATACAAGGCATAATCAAAGCAAAAACGATTTGATTCACTCGAATCGATTCATGAACTTTATAGCCACGGTTTGCAAACTTGCATTCCTTAGTTAATATAAGTATAAGTTCACGAATAATCGTTTTTAGAATATAACCAACCTAAGTGCGCGAACTAGGTACGCGGACTTAAGTACCCAGAATAAGTTTGTAAATAGTTTACAAACTCCAGCAGATTTTCTCGGGAAGAGAACCTCCGACAGTATGCGGACTGGGTACGCGGACTGGGTTCGCGGACTCTGTTCCGGTTTTCCTGAGCAGCAAAGTACGCAAACTTCGGTTCAAGGAATAAGTACTTATACATATATGTGTTACCACACAATGCTTATATCCAACAATGGTTATATAATCTAAACTCTCATTTCAATCATTGAAACATTCTTAGAGGACGTTATATAGTTGTTATGCACAAACTATTTTTCGTCAAAGCCATTTTCAAGTGATTGAAACATATCATGACTTTCGTCACTAGGTAAAGATGAACTTGGCCAAAGCGAAAGCTTACCAACACATATTTCGAGAAATAGATAAGAGAGATAAACTCGGCTTGAAATAGCAAATGTGTATAATCAAAGTCTATATAGAAAAATGACTTTTGTCTCAAGATAAGAGATAGAGTAGTGTTGATGGGTGAAAACTACTCCTGCAGAATTTGGTAATTTGGGGTGTGGATGAGGAATGAATCTAAACCTTCAACAAATGCACTGCGCGGTGAGTGCTTGTAGATTCGAGAGATCAACTCATGCAAGTCCGGCCTAAACCAAGAAATGGCCGTTCCGGACTTGTTTCGGTCACAAAGTGAAGGAGATGGGGTTGATCTTAGGGAGGGAAGCGAAGAAGGTGTTGAGATTGTGAAGGTGTTGGCTTGCTTATGACTTGTAATGTAAAGATGAGCAAGCTTACGGTTGATGCAAGCAGGCTCTGAGTGTTTGAATACGATTTTTGTATTAACACTTGGTTTCTGTCGTCTGAACTTGTGTTGTTCTGTGTGTCCTGTTTGAAATAGGGCGGAGAACATATTTATACAAGTCATTGAGCCTCATGCACGTTTCTCGTGGGAAGTGGAGGTAGTGGAATGATGGAGTAGTGGAGTTGTGTGTCGGTGATACACGACCAGCCTTGCCCACTTCTCCCGTTCATCTCTAACCGTCCATGACTTCCCGACACGTTCTTGTGATGGCGCGTTGCACGCCGCACGCCGTAAACCGCCGACCAATACCCCGGTATGTATCCCCGATTTGTGACATGATTGATGTAACTGGAATGTGGATCGTGGATCCACGAAAGATAGCATGTAATCTTTGAATTGAATAACTGCGTTATTCAGAAGTCGATACTTGTGAAGTATCGTGTGTATTTTATGCGAGTGCGCATTGTGGTGTGTTAAGGTGATGGGTAATGACGCCTTATTGACCAATTGACTCGACCGTGGTTGTATAACCAAGTTTGGTGAAGTTGGACGGATGAGATGAGCTTTGAGACACTCATCCGCGACCGTTAATGAATATTAGGTTTTTGAAGAGGTGCGCAAGCATCACTCTCCAGCCCTTGGTCGAAACCAAGCATGGGAAAGATTTTGGAGAGGACCAGACCATACATGCGTATTGACGGAATGATGGTGTAGGTGCCTCGTATTCCGTTCCCCTCATGAAAGCGCGATCCGGGCCACTCAATTTGACCGGCAAAGAGGAGTGGTCGAGATTGATTTTGCGATAGAAGTTTGATACCGCAAGAAGTCACCGCGCCACACTCTTTTCCCTGCGCGTTTTCCAAGACGACCTAACTTGGTCTTGGCCTTGGCCTACTGGTTTGACGTGAAGATGGTAGGCTGATGTTCACGGCTATACCTGACTATCCCATGAAAACGTGATCTAAGCCACTCAATTCGTCCGGTGAAGTTGAGCGGTCGAGATCAATTTGCAATTTGGGAAGTGTAACCACGCATGTTTGGGCGGGCGTTTTGGATTAGCCGGGCATGATATGCCTTGGCCGATTGCATGAGGGGGTAGATGGGCCCACGGTGGTCATCTTTGGTATGACCGGACTCCGCTCGATCCGACCAGTGACCCTCCATTCGTGCCGGAGAAGATGGACGCGCGTGATGGCTTGAACCCTAATTTTGGCTTTCAAAGCCGTGCGACCATGCTCTTTCAAAGCGGACGAATGTGTTGTAACCAATCATGGTTGGTTTTGACCGATTGGTCAAGTGTGTAGGCGGTCACATGGTGATTGTGTCGACATGCTCCGGGCCCTTTGAGTCTACATCTACACCCTCCATCTATACCTGCGAAGATGGATGGTTGAGACCGTTTTGCGGCACATGTAATATGCCGCAAACCCTAATTTAGGGTTTTCCGTCCATAATGCTTGGTATGGACGGTTTCTTGGCAGGCAAAGGCCAATGGTCGACCATGCGGGGTCGGCCGTGTGTATTCCATACCTGCTTGGGGGTGATGGAATTGATCTGGGTCATCCAATCATGCTTGTGGAGTTGGATGACCGCTCTCAGATCATATCCGGACCGATATGGTCGTGCTGGGATGCTCAATCGGGCTAGTATAACACACCAAGAGGGGCTCAATCGGGCTAGTATAACACACCGAGAGGGCTCGGGCTAGTATAACACACCGAGAATCGGCCTGCACGGGTATTTCGTACATGGTTTCATTATAGTGCTTGGAGGTTCGTGTTACTCGTAAGAGTAACACTCTATCGTCATGCCACACCGATAATGAGTACTCGGAAATACAAAGGCTGATATGAAATTCACAGAAGGGATTGTTGCCACATGCTCCAACCTCGGAGGAATTTCATGTATTCACGAATGGGATTGTTGCTACATGCTCCATTCTTGGTGAATTAAGTGAGGAGTATCCAACACTTATAAATGGCTTTATCTTTTACAAGATGTCGCCGCATGATTTTTCTCGGTTTTTTTTACAAATTTAACCTTGAACGAAAATCCACCATCAACATTAAGTCCCCCGCCTAGCACATAATGGTTACACTATTGTGTGGTAGGCATGAGATGGTGTGATTTAAAGATAAAACTTATGAGGCAAAGTTAGATGTTACGGGGAGAGACGGGTTATCCTGTCCTTGGAGTATGTTACGTTTAAAAGGCATATAGGAGAGCGTTCCCCTAGTATGATGTCGGTCTTGCTCGCTTCGATCGACCTTTCTATGCCTCGCTTCTTGGCCGAGGGCCCGCTCCGTGCTTGCTCCGCTCGCGTGGGGTTGTGCCTAATCGACGGACCGCCGTGCTCGCTTTCGTTGGTGGGGCCATCTGCGCCTGCTTGATCGAACGTGGGCTTGAATTTCGTGAACATGATTCCCATGACATGAGAGAAACGTGTTGTGCAAATAAATGTGGTCCCGCCATATATGCTTGATTGAACGTGGGTCCCATATCGTGTATTCCTGACTGAATGTCAATTTTATACCAGCCTCATGCCCTTGACCAACACCGGTCTTGAAACTTGAGCAATACCGGACTTGACTTGATCAATACCAGACTTGAATATTAAGCAATACCGGACTTGAAACTTGAGTGATACCGGACTTGTAACTTGAGTGATACCGGACTTGAAACTTATACCGGACTTGAAACTTATACCGGACTGAAACTTGCACCTGACTTGAAATCAATACGATCGAAATTTGCACCGACTTGAAATCAATACCAGATCGAAACTTGCACCGACTTGAAATCAATACCGATCGAAACTTGCACCCGACTTGAAATCAATACCTGATCGAAACTTGCATAGGACTTGAAAACTAATACGGTCTTGAAATCCGCATCGAATTTGAGCCGGACCGGTTTTGTGTGCTCCGATGTGAGTTGTGTCTTGCCGTGTGTGACTACATCTCTCATGTGCTTTCATACAAGTTCTAACTCCCGCCTTTTATTTCATTGTGGAAGAAAAGAATCCCCGTTGAGATGTCTTCTGGAGATAATGCTGGTACCAAGTCGGAAGTGTTGGCAGACTTCAAGGATATGCCGAACATTGATGATGAGTTGTTCACCGCGCCCTTCCAACTATATGAAAATATCCGTTTCCAGAATAGCCCTCCTCCTATAGACTTCGGGGTTTTTCATGCTCCGCCGGGTCCTCATGAAGGATGGATGAGACGTATGTTGAGCAATGAGTACATCAAAGATAACTTGACCCGGAGCGCAGATTGTTGATGTAGCTTGAGTGTTGAAACGACTTGAGAGGATGTTAAAGTGGCTTCGGTGCGAACGTTGAGGTGGATCCTGGAGAGGATGTTGAAGTAGGATTATGAAGCGAAAAGGGGTCCCGGAGAGAGCATTGAGGCGGCTCTTGAATAGACCATTGAAGCGACTTCGCTAGAGGGAGTGTTGAAGTGTTTCCCTCTTGATTCAATTTACCCTTGCGAATTCCATGCTTCTTGGTGACCACATCTCTCATGTTGAAGAATTCCTTGATCGACGGTGAAGGAACTTCATGCCGAGCCTCGGTCCCCAAGTGTGGTTCGTTATCTTCTTGAGGCTGCTCCCTTGAGGTATCGGCTCCAGTGGAAGATTACCGTCATAGAGCGTTGATACGTTGCACCGGTATTCCTTAAACCAAATGGCAAAGTATGGTATAATAAAATTTTCCGAGAGGAGTTCGAAAAGATATCTTACTTGCATCATGCTCGTACATTCTTATCTCGGTTGTAGCCGCTGCATCCATCCATGGAGGAGAACATGTTGTGTCCGCTGTTTGCATCTACTAACATGTCGATGTCAGGTAGAGGAAGATTGTTTTTTTTTTTTTTTTTTTTTTTGGAGCAGCACCTGTTCAAGTTTCTGAAGTCTATGCAAAGACCCGATCTATCCATTTTCCTCGTGTACGAACCGCAATCGTTTAACCGACTTGGATCCGTGTATGACATGTAGATGATGGATGACCAATTTTCATCTAAATCCCGGCATTTCTTCATATCTCCAAGCGAACATGTCACGATACTCTTTGAGAAGTTCCACGAGCTTCGTGCGTTTATCCGTACACAAGGTTGAGCTGATGGAGATAGGCCTAGGAGATTCCTCAACGATTTCAATCTCATCAGTTGTGGAGTTGGTGCCCTCTTGCAGCTATTGTGGAGCATCTAGCACTTGTTGTTGTGGTTCGTTGCTGTCGTAACATTCCATTGGGTGGAGATACTGGGTAGCAGTATCCCCCGCTAATTGATAATAGCAGTATCGGTATACCGTTTTCCCTTTCTGGTCACGACTCGCCACAAAAGTGCGTTCCCTCTTCGTGTGAACGTGGGTCGTGGCTTTACAGGATGGAGAAGAATGCTTCGTCAGCAAAGATGCATTGTGGGTTTTAGCTCTCAATGGTGCAAGCCGGTCTTCTTCCGAATTGACGCCCACGTGGGGAGTGGGATGCAACGAACTTGTCTCGATTCTTTCAGCGGAGCTCCTCCCGTATGTCTTGGTTTGGTTTCCCTTGAAGTCCGTCACTTTGTGGTAGGATTCCGTACGACCTTTTCCGGGAGAACCTTGGATGTCCCGAGAGTCTTGATAGTAATCACATTCGAAGACGCTCCTGTGTAGATAAGGGGCGTCTTGAACTCGAATCCTTGATGCATGCGGTGACATTTAGGTCACGGTCGTGACCTTCCTCTCGGTTGATTGCAAAGAAACGTCTCCGCGCGCCGATTCTTCGAGAGGTGTGAAAGTTTGCATAAACTTTCCACTAGAGAAACCGCTTCCCGATCCACCGGTCTCTCGGTTCATAGTGAAACTATTGACTTGAGGAAGATCGTTGTTGAGGATCACCCCCAGTGTAGGAGCCTCCACGACAGACCGCTCATATCCGATGTCGCTTCTTTGATCGGTCCATGTAGGTCCGTGCCATTGAAGTACCTTCTCCGGTGCGTTGAATTCATTCCTTGTTGGCTCCGGGGCTGTTGCGGGTCATGTGGAAATCGATCGATTCTTGTCTTAAGAAAAGTGAGTACCTCTTTTCGAGTTACGGCCATATCCGTTTGAGTCTTGACAAGAACTTCCCGCTTTTCCATCAAGTCCGCAATGGTAATGGGAGATGGTCCTCCTCTCGCCCCTCCGGTTCCTCGTCCGGATGAAGGAGTGGAAGTTGTTGCTCCGGTGACTACCGGAGGTGTTACACTTGATGAGATGCCGGGACTTGCACTGCTCGGGCTCAGTGATGGGAGGTGTTGTAATATCACTGCCTGAGTGATCGAATTGAACGTTCCCATCCCTCGTACTCACGTGTTCCTTGATTGATCTCTCCTTCCTCAAGCATTTCTTCACGGCTTCGACAAGGGTTTTGAGATATAAATCTTCCAAAGCAGGGATCCGTAAGTCTGCAGGCTCCATTTCTTTATTCGGTAGACGTTGTAGTACTCAGGGCAAGTCCTCTCCTCCGTGGAGTTGCCTCGGTTCTTCATTGTTGACTGGACCATGTTGTTCATCTTTCCGAGTCACCTACGGTTACGCGCTCTTTTTGCCTCTCCACCGGTAAAGGTGTGACTCGACTAAGGATTGGCATTTCTTGCACCGCTTGAGTAGATGCCTGCCGCTCCTTCTTGTAATTGTCTTTGCTATGTCATTCAAAAGGCGAAATGTCTCGCTCCGTCTTCGTGATACCGGCTTGATTTGCCAAGACATCCTCCAACATTCTATCTACACTTCCCATGGTATCCGAACCGCTTTGTGGTTTCTGATGAGGATGCATCGTGAGCCGAAAACCGAAGAATTGAGAATTCAATTTTTGCAACCGATAGATCAACCTCCCACCGTGGTCGCCAATTGTTGATGGGTGAAAACTACTCTGCAGAATTTGGTAATTTGGGGTGTGGATGAGGAATGAATCTAAACCTTCAACAAATGCACTTCGCGCGGTGAGTGCTTGTAGATTCGAGAGATCAATCCAGTGCAAGTCCGGCCTAAACCAAGAAATGGCCGTTCCAGACTTGTTTCGGTCACAAAGTGAAGGAGATGGGGTTGATCTTAGGGAGGGAAGCGAAGAAGGTGTTGAGATTGTGAAGGTGTTGGCTTGCTTATGACTTGTAATGAAAGATGAGCAAGCTTACGGTTGATGCAAGCGGTGCTCGAGTGTTTGAATACGCTTTTGTATTAACACTTGGTTTTACGTAAATGCGAACTTGTGTTGTTACGTGTGTCCTGTTTGAAATAGGCGGAGAACCTATTTATACAAGTCATTGAGCCTCATTCACGTTTCTCGTGGGAAGTGGAGGTAGTGGAATGATGGAGTAGTGGAGTTGTGTGTCGGTGATACACCACCGCATTGCCCACTTCTCCTGTTCATCTCTAACCGTCCATGACTTCCCGACACGTTCTTGTGATGGCGCGTTGCACGCCGCACGCCGTAAACCGCGACCAATACCCCAGTATGTATCCCGATTTGTGACATGATTGATGTGCGGAATGTGGATCGTGGATCCACGAAAGATAGCATGTAATCTTTGAATTGAATAACTGCAAGCGTTATTCAGGAAGTCGATACTTGTGAAGTATCGTGTGTATTTTATGCAGGTACTGCATTGTGGTGTGGTAAGGTGATGGGTAATGACGCCTTATTGACCAATTGACTCCTGACCAGGGTTGTATAACCAAGCTGGTGAAGTTGGACGGATGAGATGAGCTTTGAGACACTCATCTGCGACCGTTAATGAATATTAGGGTTTTTGAAGAGGTGCGCAAGCATCACTCTCCAGCTTGGTCGAAACCAAGCATGGGAAAGATTTTGAGAGGACCGACCATACATGCGTATTGACGGCATGATGGTGTAGGTGCTCGTATTCCGTTCCCTCATGAAAGCGCGATCCGGGCCACTCAATTTGGTTGGCAAAGAGGAGTGGTCGAGATTGATTTTGCGATAGAAGTTTGATACCGCAAGAAGCCGCGCGCCACACTCTTTTCCGGTAGCGTTTTCCAAGACGACCTAACTTGGTCGGTCTTGGCCTACCGGGTTTGACGTGAAGATGGTAGGCTGATGTTCACGGCTATACCCGACTATCCCATGAAAACGTGATCTAAGCCACCAATTCGTCCGGTGAAGTTGAGCGGTCGAGATCAATTTGCAATTTGGGAAGTGTAACCACGCATGTTTGGGCGGGCGTTTTGGATTAGCCGGGCATGATATGCCTTGGCCGATTGCATGAGGGGGTAGATGGGCCCACGGTGGTCATCTTTGGTATGACTAGGACTGCTCGATCCGACCAGTGACCCTCCATTCGTGCCGGAGAAGATGGACGCGCGTGATGGCTTGAACCCTAATTTTGGCTTTCAAAGCCGTGCGACCATGCTCTTTCAGGCGGACGAATGTGTTGTAACCAATCATGGTTAGTTTTGACCGATTGGTCAAGTGTGTAGGCGGTCACATGGTGATTGTGTCGACATGCTCCGGGCCCCTTTGAGTCTACATCTACACCCTCCATCTATACCTGCGAAGATGGATGGTTGAGACCGTTTTGCGGCACATGTAATATGCCGCAAACCCTAATTTAGGGTTTTCCGTCCATAATGCTTGGTATGGACGGTTTCTTGCGGTGCAAAGGCCAATGGTCGACCATGCGGGGTCGGCCGTGTGTATTCCATACCGCTGGGGGTGATGGAATTGATCCGGGTCATCCAATCATGCTTGTGGAGTTGGATGATCGATCGAATCATATCCGGACCGATATGGTCGAGTCCGGATGCTCAATCGGGCTAGTATAACACACCGAGAGGGGCTCAATCGGGCTAGTATAACACACCGAGAGGGCTCGGGCTAGTATAACACACCGAGAATCGGCACTGTACGGGTATTTCGTACATGGTTTCATTATAGTGCTTGGAGGTTCGTGTTACTCAGTAAGAGTAACACTACCGTCATGCCACACCGATAATGAGTACGGAAATACAAGGCCGATATGAAATTCACAGGAAGGGATTGTTGCCACATGCTCCAACCTGGAGGAATTTCATGTATTCTGAGAATGGGATTGTTGCTACATGCTCCATTCTTGGTGAATTAAGTGAGGGAGTATCCAACACTTATAAATGGCTTTATCTTTTACAAGATGTCAGCGCATGATTTTTCTGGTTTTTTTACAAATTTAACCTTGAACGAAAATCCACCATCAACAAGTAGATAGACTTTTGAGTGATAGATAAGTTCAAGTCTCCACATACCTTTTAGTCGATGAAGTTCCACCAGTTCCTTGAGTAGTTCTTCGTCTTGTATGATGATCGCCATGGAGTTCTTGAGCTCAACTACACTTTCTATCCTAGTCTGAGACTTAGCTGTAAGTAGACTAGAAATCATGACTTAGATAGGCAAGATAGAAAAGTAGTCACAAACATCTTCGTCTCATCGTTTGTGATTCCACAATATCTTGTTTCGCTAGTCGATTAAGATTATTGTGAGGTGATTGATATTTCTAGGTTGTTCTTCGGGAATATAAGTCCAGTATATCAATTGGTTCCTGTTTACCTTGATTTATCAAAAGACGGAACAAAACTAGTAGGTATTTATGTGGGAGACAAATTTATCTATTCCTGTAGACTTTTCTGTGTGATACAAATTTGTTTATTAAAGTCTTCGACTTTGGGTCGTAGCAACTCTTAGTTGTGGGTGAGAGCAGAATTCTATACATTTGAAGACGTATTTTACAAGAGCAACGAAAATAAAATAAGATGAGAATTAGTGAAGTTTATGAAATCAAGACAATACAAGTTGTGAAGAATCGAGTGATAAAGTCCTTCATCCATGGCCATAGTTACATTATCTATTTTGTTTTAGTTTTAGTTTGTTTTGTTATTTAAAAGAAAAAGAAAAAGAAATAAATAAAAATCATTATATATATAAATAAATAATCAATTATTGTAGTTTACTTTCTTAGTTTTGTTTAAATAACACCATGGTAAAGAAGAAGAACTAAAGAAGAAATTTCAAGCAACAAGGAAATTAAAGAGAAGAATTCCAAAAAAAACAAAATTTCCATAAAACCTCCAATTTTTAGAGATTTTAGAGTCACTAGCATGCTTCTAGATATGTTTACATAGAGAGTCTGACCGAAATAACTGAATTTGGAAGTACTAGAGAACACAATCGGGTTTCTTAGTTGTTAGAGCGTCAAAGTTGGATTTAACCATGCCGGTGGGCAAATTAGGTGCTGTAAAGATATTTGGTAGTAGAGTTGTGATCACCCTTAGTGGAGACTACCTATTTTTACATCAAGTGAGGCACCGACCTTCAATTTTTTTGACTATCTAAAAAGTCCTTTTAGAGTGTGTGTCACCGTACGTAAACTCCGGGTAGGAATGGTGAGCTACCCAACTTCGTACTATTTTTGATCTCTTGAGTGTTAATTCCGTCAATCATGAGGATGACTTCTAAAGATAAAAACTCTTTTTTGTAGTTTGATTTGCAGTTAGCACCATTCTCTCTCACTCGACAACATCAATAGGTCCATAGAAACACATCATCATCAACGAGCAGAGAAAAGTCGGACTTTATGAAGAAAGACTGATTGTCCAAGGTTTACATGCAACAATACAAGGAAAAGTAAAATTCTTATTCAAAGTGAAGATACAGTACAAAGAGAAGAATTTTATACATTTGAAGACGTATTTTACAAGAGCAAAGAAAAGAAAATAAGATGAGAATTAGTGAAGTATATGAAATCAAGACAACACAGGTTGTGAAGAATTGAGTGATAAAGTCCTTCCTCCATGGCCATAGTTACATTATCTATTTTTTTTTGTTTTAGTTTGTTTTGTTATTAAAAAAAAATTAAATAAATAATCATTATATATATATAAATAAATAATCAATTATTGTAGTTTACTTTCTTAGTTTTGTTTAAATAACACCATGGTAAAGAAGAAGAATTAAAGAAGAACTTTCAAGCAACAAGGAAATTAAAGAGAAGAATCAAAAATTGCCAAAGTTCTACGAAGTTCAGAAGTTCATCATCAACAGTTGAAGACCGAAGATTAAGACGTTTCTATGGATGTTGTGAGAGTGGGGTTGATTGCCGATCGGATGTGAAGGTAAGTGAGTACTCCCATCCTTGCTAATGATTAATTTCCTTTCTTAGAGATCATCAGAAAAAGATCCTTTTTGTCCACGATTCTGTGGAGTCTCCAGAAATATTCTCGGAAGGTTCTCCTTCCCACCATTCAACGTGTGCGGGATTTCACTCTTATTCCTTCCTGGACACATAAGAGACTAAAAAAGCGGTCTTTTTGAGTGCAATTATCATAAAACCCTATTGGTGAGGCAGAAGTCGAGGCTTGTGATCACTCTTGAACCCGAATTCTTTCATATGGTGTGGTTATTTCTCGCTCAACTCTTAAGGATGAGAATGCGTTCTTTGGTACTTCTAACTTCTTATTACTAGCATGCAGAAACTCTATGTCCTCATAGATCATTGGATGCTTAGGACTCTGTTACGCTCTGAAATTGGAGAAGTTTTTTTGGGTACACCTCTGGTAAACCCTCACGAGACTACAACTCGTCCACTAGGGACACCTAGGGGTTTAAAGGCTTAGTGCATACGCTAAATGCATTCGAGAGACCAGCGACAGTGGTATAATTAGGATTTCTTAATTTCTGTTTCACTTGAGGACAAGTAAAATTCAGGTTTGGGGGTATTTGATGAGTGCGAAATATTGCATATTTCTATATATATTTTTTTTGGCATTTAACTCATCTTTTGTGCTCTAACTCTCTATTTTATCCCAAATTTGGAGTTTTCATTGTTTTCATGAATAAATACTTGTACTAATTAATTTTGTGTTTTTAGGTACTAAATAAAGCTTGGATGAATTGAAAAGCCAAAAGAGCAGGAAATTGGTGACCAAAGGCGTGAAGGCAATGAGAAACGTAGAAGAAATATCACGCAAAGAGCAGCCACAATCAGCTTGCGCGCCTGCGGAAATCCGCTTGTAACTCATCCGCAATCTGTTTGCACTCGCTCTGTAAGCCGCTTGCAAAGCCTAATCCGAGCAGTGGGCTTGGTAGAGAACCCAAAAACCCAAACCCAATATCCAAACCCGTTCAACACCCAACATCTTTTCGAGATCCAACAACTCATCTTTCTGGTACATCAAGTTTTGATACAACTGCCTAACACCCTAGTCTCATATCTCTTTTCCCTATCGAGCAGAACCTTCAACACTTTACTTTCACAGTGTATGTCATGTATCCATTGTAGTTAGAACAGTCATGTGTTGTAGAACTGCAGCTCATGCTTCATCACATATGTTGACCTTTTGATTAGATGTGCCTTAAACAAACAATTAATGCTTAGGGAAGATACCTTAGTGGCGATTGGATTATTCACATTATAGTCACCTTAGATATACAGAAGATTGACATTTCCTATGTTATCAGTTATAAGGACAAGGTTAGTATCGTTAGGTTAATAACTAGTATAAGTTAGTGGTGGACTTGACTGCCTTAGTACCCTCATTATCATTGTTCACTTCTGCATCTTGCTTTATACTTTGTTTCATTGTTTTGACCTCCACCAATCATTTTAGTCGTATCGACAAACAAAACACCTCTTTTTATACCGCTTAGAATCAGTTTAGTAAGAACATAGCTTCAACATTACACCCTCCTTGTCCCTGAGGATCGACCTGTATTTGCACTACACACAATAAGGCATTGTGCACTTGCAGTCATTGTAGGTACTGTTTATAAGCCTACCAGTTATTTCTTTTCCGCATTATATTTTTTTATATAATTTAAATATCACAGGTTGTGCGCTGTGGTTGTTGATTGAAATTGATTGACCCTTGAACATTGGTCTTTGGTACCGTTCAAGTTAATTTCTCTTGTATTCAATTAGACTCGCAGATTTCTATTTGCTTGAGTAAGTATTGAATCGAGAAATTGAGATATAACTCCTTGATATACTTTTGTTAAGATTGAGTCTGACTGTATAGTTGATTCTCTTAAAAGTATATTGGAGTTAGTCCATACAGATTTCTAAGAGAATTATTGGGTGAGGTTGTTATACCCCCACTTTTTCATGAGTAGTATCTAAAATCGGTAAGCATGACGATTCATACGCATGAGCTCAGGTTCGTTTGCGAACTCAGTTTGCGAAGTAAAGTCCGTGGAACTTTAATAAATTAAGGTATGTGAACTTGTTTTGCAAAATGTGGCATTATGTTCATGAATTGGTTCTTGTATAAGTACTTTGTACAATTACAAACCAAAACAAATATGTTTCAAATTGTTCATGGATATTTCTATGAGATAGTGAACATTTGAACAAGTCTCTTAAAGCAAATTTATATTCATTTGATTATCTATCATGATTGATTGATTATCATATTTTATCTAGAGATAAATATGGATAAGCTAAAAGTATTCATATGGCTAACTTCGGTTAACTATTATTGAGCCAACTTGTTATACACGTTTATGTACGGTTCACACACATATATATAGGTATATTTCATTTGTGTGTATCAAGATAATATCATATAACAGTGGAGATTTATTGCTTATTTTCTAAGCAAACCTAGCTTGAATTTTAAATCAGGAGTTCATCTAACGGTGGATATTAATTGCTTTGTTACTAAGCTATCATAGCTTTGATTGTAAGCAACCATGATTTGAAAGACTACATAAGGAGGAACTCTAGCATTTGGGAAACCTAATCCCGACACTCTTGTGTGTCCTAGTTGAAAACTAGAGACGTCGATTCTCCATTAACCTAGGTTTACAGTTCTTCTGAAAACTATTTTGTTGGTAAATCTTTCAAGTCGACGATTTTGACGAAGAAATGAAAGATGATTTCGACGAAGTTCGGTGAAACATGGGGTGAAGAAAATATCTAGGGATTTTCCGGTCTATAGCCGGAAGTCTACGGCGAGATTGGAGAGTTTAACTATATCTGAGACTTAACTTTGTTAGGTTGGATTACTCCCAAATCAGTTCACGCGTAAAACAGATTAAAAATAAAAGGAATTTCCCGTGACTTAAAGTGGAGGTAAAACAAGAGATTTTTGGAATATTTTCTCGCGATGATAAGGATCTATGGGCTATATAAATACTTGTACAAGTCCCGGAAAAGGGAATCGAGAGTTGGGGGTTGTTTGGGACCGAACATAAGCGGAGAAGAGAAGTATATGAAGCTGTGGAGCCAAGAACAATAGCTGCAGGCGAGTTTCGGAGAAGAAAGAAGAAAACCAGAAAACTGCAGAAGAAGATAGTCGCAAAAACTGTTAACGTATGCAGTAGTTGGAATAGATCTTATGCAACTGTAATTTGAATCAGCTACTGAAACTTCTGTAACAGTTAATCCGCAACGATCATATCTGTTGCAATTTAACTGCTCTCTTCTTTTTCATATATTTCTTCAATAAAAACACCTTTTGAGCCATGTTTTTATCTTTTGATTGTATTTTCACCATGAAGAGCTAAACCTCAACACTGGGATGATGTAGGAAGCTTTATTTCACAATTGGTTGATAACTATATTTGATTTTTTATGACATTTTGCACTTGATTCAATCGATTTATGATTTTTATTAATTATTTGTGATTTCAGTTTGATGGTGTATGCTTCGACTTAGAGATTTTGATGTGCCATGCTTAAGATTTGCAATTGATGTTTTATAAAATCTACTTTCGGCAAAGAAATAAGGTCAATAAAGGAGCTAGAATTGTTATGAATCTTTATATGAACCAATTGAATGTGATTAACGGTGGAATCTTGAGTGGTGGAATCTTGCGTCCCAGTTTCTCTCGATATTGTGACAAACTTGTCTATATATTTCTAGTATTACATCTGAAATCAAATCTCTACAAGTCTTTGAACGAACTTTATTTACCACTTAAAGAATTACATCAACTTTTGGCAACGTCGGCGCGGACTTGTTTTTTTTTTTAAAAAAAGGTTTTTTTTATTATTATTTTTGTTCTTTTTTACGCGTTTTGGTATTTTCTGTTTGCTTTCAGATTTGGAGCATAGCTAAAGAAAAAGAGAGTGTTGAAAAGAAAAGCAAAGTCAAAGAAGGAAAGAAAAGAGGAATCCAAAAGGAGTGAAGAAGAAGATTTTGTATATAGTTTTATTATACTTTTTTTTTTGTTTATTTTTTTTTTAGATTTTATTCCTTCTTATTTTTTTAGAAATTGTAATTAAGATTTTATTGTTGTAAGTTTTCTTTTTATTTTTGGACAATTTCTTTTTTGGACTTTATTTTTGGACTTTTGGACATTATTATTTTTAAACCCTAAGGAAGGGCTAATTTAAATAAAATTGCTGCAGGGAAGGACGACATTTACGATATCGTCTCGGCCCCTCGGGTTCGTACACTAACATCAGAGCCGGTGGCCTGAGTCAACTTCAAAGGTTCATCTCCCTGTCAGTGGGTTTAGTTTGTGTTGAGACTCTAAAAACACACTTGCAATAGAATGTCGAACTGGTATTACAACAGCCAATACAATGAATATCCGACCGAGTTTCAAAATGGACGTTACTACTTTGACCATAGTGTGAATAGTGGTTGGGAACATCAAACTTTTTAAGGTTATGGTCCATACCATGGTGAGCCCAATTACTATCCATACGCCCATCGGTCATACGAGCAAAATTCTCTTTACTAGAGTCGACAAGTAAGTTAGCTGAGTCGACACGTAAGTTAGCATAAATGAATAACTTAGTTATGGACGAAAGAACCGCAACCATGAGTGGACTTTCTTTCTTAGATACAATCAGGAAGTCATGTGAGTCGACTCAAAAGCTTTTGTTAGAGGCACAAAACAGAACTGCTCGAAATAATCTTAATTTCCAATGTTTCCAATACTACCCTTAAGAATGATGATAGTTATTCACGTAATCAAGATGACGAGTTTAATGTCCATAAGGAAGTTCAGTTATTAAAAATCCATCCTCTGGTTGATGTGGTTTATCCAGGATATGATACCCGGATTGATTTTGTTTTCCCACCAAAAAATTTTCTTCCAATTGTGGGAATGTTCGAATTTGAAATGTGTCAGTTATTAAGTTTTGAGACTAAGCCAAAGTACTTTAGGAGATTAGAATCGACACATTAGCTTAAGATTGACCACCACTTTAATTGTGGTCAACTGCGTGAGTCAAATATGATTGACTATGAGGATCCACGATTATTCACATTATTATTATGTGCTTCTAAATTATTAGTTGAGTGTTTACAGACTCTAGAACTTGAACATTCAGATCTTACCTATGAGCAAATGCAGTCCATGAAAATATTTTATTTAGACCCTTTCATAGATCTTGAAACTGAACCACAACTAGAAGTAGTTGTCTTAAACAGGAAATTAGACAAGGGTGTGATTTAATTGTTAATTTTCTTGGCATGTTGCAGATTCCTTTTATTTGTGTCAGCTTTATTTGTTTTGACGATCCACAGTTGTTCCGGATATTGATATATATGATTTTATAAGGTGACCAATCCTTTCTTAGTCTGGCTGAAGACTTCAAACTTAGCACTTCTTGGGAGGTAACCATGCTCATGCAACACAGTAATGTCTTTCCTTATCTCTTTTGCATCAAGTGGTAACAATTTCTCCTTGTTCATGTTTTTAATTTCATCTTTAGAATATTGAGGATAATTGATAGACACATTTTTGTGTCTAATTTGTCTCGATTCTATATATTGATAGTGCTCGTTTTCGTACTTAATATGGTGTTTTATGTGTGTGTAGGTATTTTTGGCCAATAAACATTTTTGGAAAAATCGGCTCGAAAAGTTGCGCCCGGAGGACACCTACTATTCGGACCCTCACTACGGATAAGGGGTACCCAAATTACTAAGGGGCACCCTCAGGACACCCCAAGGCAGCTGCTATCGGCACCCCCACTCTGGATAGGGGGATACCCTTTCTTCTTCATGATTTTTGGCGGGAAAGCACACTTCATCCGCGGATATCTCTGATTTGGTTTTGGCCGAGTTTTTAGAGATTTCTTACGTGGGATTGGATTGATATTATCCTGTTACGACCAAACAGGATTGGTAAAGGTCATAGATTCGAAAATAATGGGAGTTTTCGTCGGGTTCAAGTAAAACAGAGGGTAAGAATGTTTCGGGATTTTCCTCAACTATATTTGGAAGTTACGTGACAATAATGTTTGAAAAAGCGAGGGTCTAACAACCACACCCAATATTTCGCTTAGCAATCTGTATGGACAAACTCCAATATACTTTCTAGAGAATCAACTAGACAGTTAGACTGAATCTAGATAAAAAAAAAGTATATCAACGAGTTTATATCTCAATCTCTCGATTTGATCTTTACTCAAGCAAATAGAAATCATGAAGTCTTTATCAAAGAGAGATAACTTGGATGGTACCAAAGACCAATATCCAAGTGTCAATCAATTTAAATCAAAAACCAAAAGGTCGGATATTCTAATTGATTGAACAACACACAACCTGTGATATTTCAATTATATAAACAAATATAATGCGGAATAGAAATAACACATACACCAGAATTTTGTTAACGAGGAAACCGCAAATGCTGAAAAACCCCGGGACCTAGTCCAGATTGAACACACACTGTATTAAGCCGCTACAGACTCTAGCCTACTCCAAATTAACTTCGGTCTGGAATGTAGTCCCCAATCAATCTCACACTGATCCAAGGTACAGTTATGCTCCTACGCCTCTGATCCCAGCAGGATGCTACGTACTTGATTCCCTTAGCTGATCTCACCCACAACTAAGAGTTGCTACGACCCAAAGTCGAAGACTTTAATAAAAAAATCTGTATCACACAAAAAAGTATATAGTAATAGATAAATCTGTCTCCCACGAATAAACCTATGAGTTTTGTTCCGTCTTTTGACAAATCAAGGTGAACAGGAACCAATCAATAACCCGAACTTATATTCTCGAAGAACAACCTAGCCGTTATTCACAGACCATTTTTCGTCAGAGCAATTTTCAAAGTGATTGAAACATATCATGACTTTCGTCACTAGGTAAAGATGAATTCGGTTAAAGCAAAAGCTTACCAACACATAATTTGAGAAATAGATAGGCGAGTTAAACTCGGCTCGAAATAGCAAATGTGTATAATGAAAGTCTATACGTATAAACGATTTTTGTCTCAAGATTAGGAGATAGAGTAAATTGACTTTTGAGTGACAGATAAGTTCAAGTCTCCACATACCTTTTAGTCGATGAAGTTCCACCGGTTCCTCGAGTAGTCCTTCGTCTTGTATGATGATTGCCATGGAGTTCTTGAGCTCAACTACACTTTCTATCTTAGTCCGAGACCTTTAGCTACATAGGCTAGACATCAAGACTTATAGTTTTGATCACTAACATTGACAAACATGCTTGAGATAGAAACGCATGCGAGTTCGACCGAGCAATGCTCTAACAATGTTAGATTTAAGTTTGGGGGTATGGGAGAAACTTTTTAGTTGCATTATTGTATACTCCAAAGCCTAGAAATTTATGCCTATTAAGGATGGCACTAACCATCTAAGTGTATGAAAGCATCTTGGTTGCAAGAGTTGAGGAACCAATCTGAGTGGATTGAAGCATCTACATAGAGTTATTCATAAAAGCACAGAGCTCAGGTGTTAGAAATAACATGGTAGTTTCCCCATATCTCGTTGAGTCCTTTTCACCTTATGTTTTTATTTTATTTTATTTTTAAAATATGTTTCCCTAAGTTATTTGGTGGGGCACACGCATCGAGTTGTTACCACTGCTAGAGTGACTATTTTACCAAAAAAAAGTTTTAAAATAAAATAGTTGAAAAAGAAAAAGAGAAAAAAAAAAAAGAGAAAAGAAAAGAAATTGAGACCAGACCATCAGACCAACCTGAATAAATTGTTCAATAAAACCGACCACTGGTTCCCTTGTATATGTCAGCTGAGTTGATCTAAAATTAGGACTATCGACCACTGGTCCCTTTGTATATGCCAGTTGCATTGATATTAGTCCAGACCAGTATCTCAGTATATTAGAATAGGTTCATCTTGGCAGTGGCATTCAGACCCTAGTTAGCAATTCGGCGAATGATTCGCGAATCCGTCCGAATCGTCCGAATCCGTTGCATTCGGCCGAATTATCCAAAGACCGAACAGGTTACGCGCATTATATGGGGTTTCCGAATTATTCGCGAATAATTCGGATTCGGGTATGATTCGGCGAATAAATTCGGGCTGGTGACTAGGCGATTCAGACAGGTGACTCGGCGAATCGAACAGTGACTCGGTGATTCGAACCCATTTAAGTGTTTTTTTTGAGAGTTATTAAAAAGAAATTGGTGGTGGGGATTGAACCCATGACCTCTTACTTGCTAATTAAGGCTCAAACCATTGAGCTATTTGATTGTTTTTGTCTATTCCTAATGTATTATCTATATAATACAATAAAATTGGTTTAAATCATTCTTTCAACTCCATACAACCTTAAAAATATACTTTTTATTAATTTTATGTAACCTTAATTTTCCGTCATCGAACTTATATTTCTAAAACGAATTATAGACGTACGTATCCGATTCGAACTACACTCCGAACAACGAACCGTTGACCGACTTTTTGACCGAATCCGACCTATCCAAATCCGTAAAATTCCCGAACGTATGCCGTCCCGAACTCCTCTCCGTACCCCGTATTGCTAACTAGGATTCAGACAGATCTGGGAAACACCGTTCACCTTAGTCAACATCTTAACCATCTACGTTTTTCTCTATATCCATCTTCTTAATCTATCCATGTGATTTGTTGACTCCGGATATTGATGTCCATAGTGCGACTATCCGAGTAGAGCTCTGTCACTTGTATATGAATTTTAGTATGCTCGAGTCCAAACTCGTGTACAACAACTGAAATTTCGCGTCAGGGTACTTCCTCATCTAGTCGATGAGAGTATGCCAACCAAGGAGGTTCTTTAGTGCTATTCCAAGGTTCTGCGTAGATAGCTAGGGTTTGGAGTAAAAGGTTTTGTGGGTACACCTCTTGTAAACCCTCCCGAGACTATAACTCGTCCACTAGGGCCACCTAGGGGCTGCACATGCTAAGTGCAATCACGATGCCTGCGACAATGAGTTAGAATTTTATTTACTAAATTAGATTTGCTCGAAAACTTGCAAATAATAAGTTTAGGGGTATTTGATGGACACATTTATGTGTCTAATATGATCTCAATTATATGTACTGTTAGTGCTCGATTTTATCTTTATTATGGCTTTTTATGTCTTTGTAGGTGTTTTTGGAGAAATACACTTGTGCTGAGAAATTGACTCGAAAAGTGGTCCCGATAGAAAATTTCTAAAGGCACCCCTGAAGTATGCTGGAGACGCCCCATAAAAATACTACAGACACCCAAGTTTGGTTATTTACACCCCCAAGGCATGTGTTGTTTACACACTTCAAATGGATAAGGGGCAGCCCCAGGGCAACTACTATTGGAACACCGGAACTGGATAAGGGGAGGTCATCTTCAACAATTCAATTTTCAGAATTTGGGGGAAAACTTTTACAGCAGATTAGGGTTCGATTTTTATGCGTTCTCGGAAGAGATTCAATCACTGATTTCTTTTGTGTAGCGTAATTAGACCTACACAGACTTGATATGGGCATTGGATTGAATTGAATTTGGATATATATCGATTTGAAGCAAAACAGGGGCATGACTTTTCTCGGGTTTGTTTGAATTTTTGGGAGAATTTTGAACGAGATTATGTTAGATTTCTTTGGGTATTTGGATTAAGATCATCATGTTACGACAATCCAAGGATGGTAACTGTTTTGTTTTGGAAAGGAAAGATGATTTCAACGAACTTCAGTGAAACAGGGGATGAAGAAAATATCTCGGGATTTTCCGGTCTATACCTGGAAGTTTACGGCGAGATTTGAGAGTTTAACTATATCCGGGACTTAACTTTATTAGGTTGGATTACTACCAAATCAGTTCACGCGTAAAGCAGATAAAAAAAAAAAGAATTTCCCGTGACTTAAGGTGGAGGTAAAACAAGAAATATTTGAAATATTTTCTCGCGATTATATGGAGCTTTTGGCTATATAAGAACTTGTATAAGTCTTAGAAAATGGAATCGAGAGTTTGGGGGTTGATTGGGACCGAACATAAGCGGAGAAGAGAATTTTTGGAAGCTGCAGAGCTAAGAACAATACAGTTCTGGAGAAGAAAGAAGAAAACCAGAAAACCGCAGAAGAAGATAGCCGCAGAAACTGTTAACCTGGGCAGTAGTTGGAATAGATCTTCTGCAACTGTAATTTGAATCAGATGCTAAAACTTCTGTAACAGTCAATCTACAATGATTATCTCTG
This sequence comes from Papaver armeniacum, assembly GCA_023531295.1. Taxonomy (NCBI): domain Eukaryota; kingdom Viridiplantae; phylum Streptophyta; class Magnoliopsida; order Ranunculales; family Papaveraceae; genus Papaver; species Papaver armeniacum. Next base: position 176,111 of record JAJJWW010014413.1, read on the forward strand.
TTGCAATTGAGATGCTCTCTTCTTTTTCATATATTTCTTCAATAAAACACCTTTTGAGCCATGTTTCTATCTTTTGAGCGTGTTTTCACCATTAAGAGCTAAACCCCAACACTGGGGTGATGGAGGAAGCCTTATTTAACAATTGGCTGGTAACTATATTTGATTCTTTATGACTTTTTTGCACTTGATTCAATTGATTTATGATTTTATTAATTATTTGAGATTTTGTTTGATAGTGTATGCTTGAACTTAGAGCTTTTGATGTGCCGTGCGTAAGATTTACCATTAATGTTTTATAAAATCTACTTTCGGCAAAGAAATATAATCAATAAAGAAGCTAGAATTATTATGAACCAATTGAATGTGATTAATGGTAGAATCCTGAGTCCCAGTTTCTCTCGATATTATGACAAACTTGTGCATATATTTCTAGTATTACATCTGCAAGTCTTTGAACGAACTTTATTTACCACGTAAGAAACTACATCAATTTTTGGCGTCCCCGGCGGGGGCTTATTTTCGGGTTTTTATTTTCGGGTTTTTATTTTTTTTCTTTTTTACGCGTTCTGGTATTTTCAGTTTGCTTTCAGATTTTGAGCAGAGCTAAAGAAAAAGAGAGTGCTGAAAAGAAAAACAAAGTCAAAGAAGGAAAGAAAAGAGGAATCCAAAAGGGGTGAAGAAAAAGATTTTGTACATAGTTTTAATATACTTTTTTTTCTTAGATTTTATTCCTTTTTATTTTTTTAGAAACCGTAATTAGGATTTTATTTTTGTAATTTTTTTTTTTTATCTTTGGACACTTTTTTTTTTTGGATTTTTTTTTTGGACTTTCAGACATTATTATTTTTAAACCCTAAGGAAGGGTTAATTTAAATAAAACTGTTGCAGGGAAGGAAGACATATATGATACTGTCTCGGCCCCTCGGATTCATACACTGACATCGGAGTCGTTGGCCTGAGTCGACTTCAAAGGTTCATCGCACGTATGGTATAGGATAAGACTCTATCCACCAACGAATCCCCTGTCAGTGGGTTTATTTTGTGTTGAGACTCTAAAAACACACCTGCAGTACAATGAATATCCGACTGAGTTTCAAAATGGACGTTACTACTTTGACCATAGTGTGAATAGTGGTTGGGAACATCAACCTTTTGAAGGTTATGGTCCATACCATAGTGAGCCCAATTACTATCCATACACCCACCGGTCATACGAGCAAAATTCTTCTTTACTAGAGTCGACACGTAAATTAGCTGAGTGGACACGTAAGTTAGCATAAATGAATAAATTATCTATGGATGAAAGAACCGCAACCATGAGTGGACCTTCTTTCTTAGATACAATCAGGAAGTCATATGAATCGACTCAGAAGCTTTTGTTTGAGGCCCAGAAAAGAACTGCTCGAAATAATCTTAATTTCTAGTGTTTCCAATACTACCCTTGAGAATGAAGAAACTTATTCACATAATCAAGATGACGAGTTTAAATTGGTAACACTACTTGTTTAGATGAGGTTCAACCAATTTCATGTTATTATGATGATTATCACGAGGATAGTGTTGATGAAGAATCTGAAATATGTAATCAGGAATTTGTTACTCCAATTGAGCTTTATGAAAATAATGTTATCTCTAGTTCATATCCTAATAATTCTTAATGATTATTCACCCATTCAAATGGGAGAGGATTTGACTAGTGCATTAGACAATGTAATATTTCCTTTTGATTACGAAGCCAATGATGGTTAAGAGGAACGGGTATATTTTGAGTCCAACGATTTAGAAACAATAGTCTTAGACAAAGAAAATGAACTCGTATATATTAGTGAGGATGAATCTGACTTAGAAGAATCGATTGACCATTTTCAGGATTCTGATGACCAAGAAATTAGGGAAATTGTGACTAGTATATATAGAGATACTAAAAATTCTAAGTTTGGGGGTAAGTATGATTCTCCCTGTGCCTTACCTTTAGCTCTTACAGATATGCCTCACTTGGAACTTGACATATGTACCTCTACCATTTTAAAAGATCATCTTCATACACGTTTTCCTGAACCTAGTGATGTCCATAAGGAATTTCAGTTATTAGAAACCCATCCTCTGGTTGACGTGGTTTACCAGGTTATGATACCCGGATTGATTTTGTTTTCCCACCAAAAAATTTTCTTCCAATTGTAGGAACGTTTGAATTTGAAATGTGTCAGTTATTAAGTTTTGAGACTAAGCGTAAGTACTTTAGGAGATTAGAATCGACACATTTGCTTAAGATTGACCGCCACTTTAATTGTGGTCAACTGCGTGAGTCAAATATGATTGACTCTTAGGATCCAAAATTATTCAGATTATTATTATGTGCTTCTAAATTTTTAGTTGATTTTTTACATACTCTACAACTTAAACATTCGGATCTAAATTCTTAGTTGATTAATGGTGGAATCTTAAGCCCCAGTTTTTCTCAATATTCTGACAAACTTTGTGTATATATTTCTAGTATTACATCTTAAATCAAATCTCTACAAGTCTTTGAACGAACTTTATTTACCACTTAAAAAACTACATCGAGTACCGCCCTGGTTCAGTGGCAGCAAAAGTTTTTCCTCTACTAAGGACTTCCATGGGGTTACAATAGTCGTCGGAATATGGACTATAGTGGAGCCATGTTAGTCTCAGATATTGGATATGGGTGTATTGTGCTTATTCTTTGCAAGTTCGTGAGCTGCTCTAAGTCTCCTAGTAATCAAGCCTTTGCAATCGCATCTAGAATCAAGTCATTTGAACCGAGAATCTCATGAGTCTCATCTGATCCCAATCTGCTGGGTAATCTCATGTCCAAATTGCCCCAACGCATAACCCATATAGGAACATCACTTTCCAACTCCTCCCGTTGAATAAACAATGACGAGCCTATAATTGACTTCAGCAGAAACAAATGACCATGTAATCCATCTATGATACACCCAAACTGATATCAACACTTAAACAAAAATGGTGTCTTCATTCGCAGCAAACCAATATTTTTTCATATACAAGTACCACCATAGAACTATGAGCGGGCCCCTTCTTTCCTTAGGTCTGGTCACTTTCCAAACACAATACTAAACACACATTTAAAAGCCTTTCTTATTGTCAAAGAAATCGTATGACTTGTGTTCTTACAGACTTTCACTTGACTTGGTTGCGAATCTTTATACATCAATAACTTTCTGAAAAAACTATAAAGCAACTAGATGATAAGGAACTTTTGGGTTGAGCAGAAATTTTAGGAACTTGATGAACTCATGGAGCTTCAACAACCTTGAACTAGGGAACAATATAAACCCATTAATTGGATTTGTAAATTTCAGACTTTTCGCCATCAGTCCATTCGTGCTGCTTAAAAGGTTAGTGCATAACCGTTCCCATCAGAACCCATCATGCGCTAATATTCATGAAACTAATGTTATCCCGATAAACATAAACCTTGAATCTCAAGAATTGCTTCTACTGTTCGAGTTGGTTATAATCCATCTTCAGAAATTAAACTCTTAACTTTGTAGCACTCGTCAAACACCAAGACCATAATGAACAATAAAACAATCAACACATAAGAATACTCCATATGTATCTAAACCAACACAAAAACTGTATATACCCTAGTTAAAGAACATGGAATAACTTGGGGAAATAGAAGTAGAATGTTGAATTTCAACTTCTTAATCATAAAATTTATGTGTAAACATGATTAAAAGAATCCTTAGGCTGAAACATAACCTTATACCTAGTATTGACATGCTCTACGAACAGAAAACACCACATACATACAGTTGTCACTACATACTGAACATGGAAGATTCATCATAGGAGTTCAGGTTCAAATATAAAGATTATCATATATGAATCAATTCAACACTATAAGACCCTTGTTTTTGTATTATACAAGATCAACAAGTGCAGCACAAGAACATGATACCAAACATTCAACAAGTGTATTAGAAAAATGGAAATAAAACTATCATTGAATTAGATTAAGTTCAATGACTTTGCTTCTACTTCTATTTCATCTTGCTTAAGTAATGGATAAAACAGAAAAATAGTATTTATACAAGAGGCAAGAAGAGGGCTTAGTCATTAGCTATGTGTCATCCAACCTATCCATCATTAGTTGGATGACACCTCAGCAGGTGACTCATAAGACACCTAAGATGCTGACTAGAATCCAACTTAGGATTAATCCAGATTAACCAAAACATGATTATCTTAAGCTAAACATGATTACCTTAAGCCAAGCAAGATTTGTTGCTAAACAAACATAACTTCTAACAATTACAAGATCTTAAATGCTTCTCAAATTAATAAAGAGAACTCAAGCTATTTAAGATTACTTGAATTCATTAAAGAGGCATAAGCTTAAGACCTATTGTGTGCCCCTTTTTGGAAGTGAAGCTTGATACTTATAGCATCTTCCCCATCTGGGGCCTCTTCGTTGTCTTTAGTCTCATCGAGATTTGATGAGCTCTCCGTACATATTGTACCTTCGTTGGCCTCGCGCCTTTTGCCAGTTGGACCATGCCACCTCGGCTCACCCATGCGCCCTCGAGAATCACCCATCCTTAGTACCAGTTGTACCTTCGTTGGCCGCGTACCGTCCCCAGTCAGACGGTGCCACCGCATCTTCTTCCACGCGCTTTTCAGATAATGCGCCTTAGTGTATTTAATATTGAGTAGACGCCTCAGTTGTCTCTGACTTGCCGACATCAACCACCTCCCTAGTCTAGGGCCTATCTTTTCATCTTCATGCAAGCTTACTCGAGATAAGATAAAGTAGATTGAGAAGGGATCCATTGCTTCTCGGGTATCCGTGTATCGCCATGGCCATCTTATTATTTTGTATAAGGTCATTAAGATCGCGACACGGGTACCTCGAATAGTTGGTATTCACTTTGTAAAAGAGAACCGCATCTCATTCTATGCTTATAACACAGGAGTATTTTCTTTGTCTAACTAGCGGCTGAGATGTCCCCTTTCCTATCCCGTTTAATCTGCGTATGACTCCTTTTATGTCTACCGTTACACCTTTGTTTCAAGCAATCAAGCTTAAAAGAAACTTCACCTTAAACCCTAAGATCGTGTAACCCTCCTTTTCCTCGATCGGTTTCACCGTTTATTTAATTAAATAGCCTGTGAGTTTCATGGCTTCTTAGTATATAATCTATCATCCGATTCAAGACAACATCGGTTCTACCACTCGAACAAGTAAATTTCTCTCATTTCTCTCTTCTTTTTGTTGGGTGCCTGGATTTGTTTGCTTTGTTATTGACTGTGGTATAGTTTCTTCAAATCGTTTTAGTCTGTCATTGGGGTTTAGTTTGGGTTCAAGGTTATTTTGTGCCTTAAATTATTGTTTGTCTGATTTTGGAGATTGTATGTGGTCTGTTCCTCCTATTTGGCTTATGCGAATTGTTGAGGGGATCATTAGTCTTTTCGAAGGCCGTTGCTCAAAAATAAAAATAAATCCAGGCTTGATCCCTCAATAGCGAAAAGATTGTAAAACCAAAGTAATATTTTACATGTTCGATAAAAGTCCCAAACAAAAGACAATTTTACTCTCCAAAACTTAGTGTTTCTCAACTGAACTAGATCAGTGGCATGCATCATTGTCTCTGTATCACTCTTTATCAGAATGAGTATATATCTAATCTTACTTGAATGTTTGCCCTCCACATACCCTATTTAGAAACAAAATGGTGAGCTTGAGATTTACATGTTTTCCTCCATATCCTCTGTGTCCTAAAAATACTACAAAAAATGTTAGTAATATTACTTTTGCTACAGATGACAACAATGACCATCAAACCAGGTGCAAACAAGAAGAAGAGATGTCTCTTCTTATCTCCATGCGGGACAACGCACTAGAATCCAGTGTCTTCCAGGTCTGCTTATGATTTCAAGTAAGCCAGTAGCCATGTATGCGATTAGTAGAATATTGTATATCAGGAATGTATTGCAGAGTCAGAGTTGACAGTGCAGAAAGTTCAGGACATCCAAACAATTTTGGTGGATTGCCTGTGGGCATTAAGTTGTCATGTCCAAAACCAGTCAGTTGTTACAACTCTTTCACAAACCTAAAATAGAGGTAACAGAAAGTCTATTGTTTTTCCCGTTGTTATTTTGAATTACAGTATTAAAGTGATTAAAAAGGTTAAATAAATCAAACAGATGCCTGAATAACTTTTATTCACAGGATGGAACAGTACTCACCATTCCTGCAAAAATCAACAGTTTTATCCAGTTTGCGTTTCATGTCCGTAACCGTTTTTTTCCGGAAAAAGGTTAGCCTTACATATTGGGTAGCTACTTTCAGAAACACAGATTCATTGATTCTATGGCTGGGAAAATAATAACAAGAATAAGAGCCTATAATAATCGGAGTTGAAAATTTGATAAACTCTTTCGGGTATGGTACGTTAAAGTCCATTCTTCTCAAAAGTAAAAGTTTAATCTATTATTTTGTAAGTGTCTCATGTTGTTTCCTTTATTGTTAAGGTGGTGTGTAATTGGAGGAATTACTAACCATTTGTATGTCAAGGTACATTTTAATACACAGCATTTAATTCTTACGAATTTTATTTTTTTTGTACAACACCAAGCTGACCAGATGGGTAGATCCTATTTTACTTCATCTCGAGCTAAGCTTTGGGTATGTCTTTTGTTGTGTTTTATTGTCTATTAATGCCATATCAAACATTCCATTACTTTATCTCGAGCTAAGCTCGGTGCTACGCCTGGCCGAATACCGTTTTTCACCCTGTTGCGCGTGCCAAGAAACATGCAAACCAACACAAAGTTAACTAGGATATCATATGAATAATAATGTTGTCATTTTCACAGACTTTCTTGAAAAAATTAAACTAAAACGACTCACCCACAACTAGGTTGCTTTGACTGCCACTGCTAGTTTTGTGGCAGATTGAAAGGAGGCCGAAGATTTTATTCGATGTACCGTGCATACACTGATGAGCATTCATAGGGTGAGTAGCAACATATGGTTACACACATACACTAACACAACATATGATTTGCTTTATTACTGTTGAACACAAACAATAAAATTATGTTCATCCTGCACAGGTGCTTTCGGCGGGACATGTATATGAGGTAGTATATGAGGTTTTACACAAAGAGATTGAATTTGGCTTATGTTTTGGAAAAGTTTACAGCGATAACAGCCAGACTCTGTTTCTAGTATCAACCATAAGGTGATCTTCCTGTATGCTAATACGATGCTTGGAGAGGTTGGTAACTTTGAATTTTAGTTCCAGATGACTTATTGGTTAACATATGTATTAAATATAAATTGTTTTCCAAAACACTTACAACTTCCGAGCAAAAATATGCTATTTTGTTGATCTTTTTTCCATAACACTAAACCTGCCTACGCGACTACAGCAGGTTAAAATAGTTTCAAGGAGCAGGGGGAGCTGTTCATATCAACATCCAACCCTTGGCATATGGACCCACCAACCAGAGAAAGGAAGGAGGGATGGTGATGCTAACACCATCACCATGTGCAAATCAAGTGGTTGATGTTGACAGTATCTGCACAAGATAATGTGCAAAGCCGCCGCGTGTTTCCTATAATCATTTGCTGTATAGGATTTTCTTTTCTCCTGCTGATCACTTGGCGAATATTTGTGAACGACCTATTGGGTCCAAGTACAGTAAGCAATCCAAATGCTCAAAATAGATCCAGTACTCATGCACTTTCAGGTTGGTGATCTTGGTTTTATCTGTATAATTGCAGTTTTATCTGTATATTGCATTTTCCTTTTATAAATTTTCAGTGATATAATATGGATATATTATATAAGTGTAAAAGTTTCTGGAATGTTCAGTTCCATTTTGTGAGGTTTAAAATAAAACCACTTGATTATTGATCCGTTAGGAGGGCTTCATAATGTTGAAACTGAAAAAAAAAAAAAAAAAAGCGACTCAACTTTTAATTGAAGGTTCTGCAGTATCAATTTAGTTTTTGTCCCAAATAGAGGTATATTCCCTACTAACCATGTTTGCTTTCCTAAAGCCCTTCCTTGACATAATTGTCCATCCTAGGTTCTCTGATTTGTCTTCTTGAAAATCACCTGCACTAAAATATAATTAGTGATGAATACTTGGAGATTTTTGAATGCTGCATGTAGGAACTTCAGTGATTCTTTCTTCTCAAGATTTTATTTTTTGGGAACGTCAGCGCGGGGCTCAAAACTTTTAACCTCAAGAATGAGAGTTCGTCCTCTGGCCAACGGGGCTATTCTTAAGATTAGCTTGGGGACAGTTTATTCAGTCACACAAACCTCACTAGAGACAAGGCCAGTTAGTCTTCTAAAGTTATGTAGTTAAAAGTTAGTTTAATCAGTCATCAAAGTTCAGAGGTTGTCCTACTGTATTTTTTGGCCCGTGTAGGGAATTATAAACTTCTGAGTACCCAGTAGTTAAGACCAGACATTCAACTAGTTTGGGTATCTTCAATAGCAGAGATGACTTCAAAACTCTTTTTTTCTACAGACGTGGAGAATAAGAAATGGTAGAACTCTTCCAAGTAAGCATTTGCATTTTTCAATTGTTCGATTGTTACCCAAGTTCATAATTAAATTCTCACTAAGGCCATGTTTAAAAATGAAAGGAATTGGGCATGACAGTGTGGTAGAAGGCTTTGAACTGATAAATTCTCAAGGATGTTGACTACCAGATAACTTTGATGTTTTTGTTAGCAAGCAGAACCCCGTCAACCTTCACGGCCACTTGCATCCAGTTCAGCGGTGCTACACATGGTAACAGCAATTCCACTGCTATCCAAGGTGAAGATAAAAACTGAAGAGTTGGGAGAGCAGAATGTCTCGATAGTGAAAAAGTCCATGGGAGTCCTTGCCAATGGTTTTGAAAATGAAGAATGACCAGTGAACTGTTACTTTATACACATTAGATATAACACTATGTTATCGTTTGAGTACGTGCATTGGTGTTATAGTTTAAGCATTTGATAACAAGGTTTTGGTTTACATCTTGCTTTACTTTTCTGCACTTTTATGCATATGGTTACTACTACTACTTAAGAGGCACTATTCAATCCCAACGTTGTGAATGAGGATTATCTTTAGAATGACCTCTGATATTGAGATGCACTAAGGTTGCTTAAATAGGCTAGAGATTTCTCTTAATGTCGCCTTTTTTGAAATACTAGACGGCCAACCTGTAGTGATTACTAAATTACAAATTATGTGTAGTCTTGAAGCCATGTTTTCTATCACAAGTTTAATGCCCCATGTAAACGAGATGGAGTCTTACTTTCTATATTGGATTCAGCCGTTATTCAATGTAAAGTCCTTATTTCACTCTATGGATATTCTCAAGATTTTGTACACAAGGACTACACTTTTTATTATTTTTTAGTAAGTTTGGGTTATTTTGTCAGAGGGTTGATTTATTAAGTTTTTTTGTTTGAAATTAAAGAACCAGACAGTAAATATCCTAGTTTGATCGGGGCCAAAACTTTTAATCGAGGGCCTTGCACTAGTGGACAAAAAAGGTCACCCAATCCTAATTTGGGTCACCCCTTAAAAACATATTTTTAAATGGCTAAAATGCCCTAAGTGATTAGTATTAATTTTAAATAATTAGTGATAATCTTACTTAATTTGAGTTTAACTTTTTTTTTTCAAATTTTTTATTTATCCATGTGTATGAAAAATCATCATGGATAAATTTTTTTTTTTTTTGCCCAGATCCGTATGAAAAATCGTCATGGTATTGAAGTGGTTCATTGACGACTCTAAATGATCGTTAATGTTTAGATTGTTTTGTTTGATGGCGATTACATTTGTATGTGATCGGTAATGTTTCATGATTTTAGTGACGACTCTAAACGGTCGTTTATTTATTATAAAAGAGTCATTAGTCATTAATGGCGGAAATGTACGACAGTTTGGAGTCGTCATATAAAGATCAATTCCCTGACGACCTTTTGGAAGGGTCGTTATTGTTTTTATTATGTATATGACGAAGAAAAAAAAGAATAAACAGTCAAGGTAAAACAGTATTTTCATAATCCGATGAATACGCCCCTGAAATCATTCCATATAAAAACGCCCCTGAAAATACTGTTTTTATATGGACTTCAGGGGCGTTTTTATATGGACCCCTGAAATCTTCTTCGACGTCTTCAACATCAGCAGCAGCATCGTATTCATCACGTTCATCGTCTCCATCATCTTTAACACGAGCAGCAACAGATCTTGAAAGTATTCATCATCTTCATCTTCATGAGCAATAACAACAACATGAGTTTATGTAAAGAATGAACTTCTTCGTCTTCATCATCTTCATCTTCAACACGAGCAGGAAGAAATCTAAAAACAAATCTAAAAAAAAAAAAGAAAAGAAAAGGATTTAGATTTTCACCTCCGAATCGCCATTGTTACAGCATCACAAAGATGAAGATGGAGATGATGAACTCACACAATCTTCTCGCCATTGTTACGGATTTAGATTTTCATCTCTGCAAAATCAAAAAGATGAAGAAAAAAAAGAGAGAGAGGAAAACTAGATTTGAAAATATGGAGGTGAGAGAAAATAAATCTGAAAATAATATATTCTCTCTTGATAATTGAATATATATGCCTAAGGTGACGTCATGGATGATGTAATGGTCCCAAAAGGGTATTTCTACCACTACAAGATGACAATTACATCATCCATGACGTCACTCTAGGACCAAATTATTATTTCTATGAACAAATTATAATTTATATTTTCAAATAGGACCAACCAGACAGTTGACTGGGTCAACTGGACTAGACTCATCCTAATATATTATTTCTAGGACCTAATGGTATTTCCTACAACTCAATGTAGGTTTGGATGACCCTATTTTGTTTTATTGTTGGCCCATAAATCTTTTCGAGTGGCCCCTAAAAACGCTAGGTAAAACATAACATAAACTTTTGAATAAACAATATCCATTGATCGAGTATTATTATTTATATATTTCTGGAGGAAAAAAAGAAAACCCAAGTCATCTAAAGGATAATTGGAACATAATATTCACACGAAAAAAAAGTCGGGTACGATAAGCCTCTGCTCTAAAAAAGAAAAAAGAAAAAAAAAACTCATTTCGTACCCGGTGAAATAGTCCATCGTTCCGGTACGTGTCATTCCCTAGTTTTCACGTATGTGTGTGATTAGACCTTTCAATATTCATTTGTATTTGTAAGGTTGTTGCGGGTTTGAAACAGTAGTGAATCATGGATTTCTTCTCAAGTTTGTCTCTTTTTTTTTTTTTTAAATCACAGTTGATTAGGGCTGCACAACGGGTAGGGTGGGTAGGATATGGCCTATTTCGCCACCCTACCCGCTGGATGGCGGGTAAGAAAAACTTTACCCGCCACCCTACCCGCCATTAAACGGGTAGGATCCTACCCGACCCATTAAATGGCGGGTCGGGTAGGGTGGGTGGCGGGTATAACCGTTTCTTTTTATCATCATGTATGCGTGGCATTATGGGACAGTGAAGCGTTACGAAGTTGAGTTGCACAGTAAAGTATCAATGGCGTATCAATGGCATGGATACTCGGTTGGGACCGAGCCTAGGTTTGGTACGTGTCCTGGGTATTGGATTAGTGTACACTGAATTAGCAAGTGGAGTTCCTCACATCTTCTCTCACTTCATAACAAATCTCCCTGCAATTCACTCGGTTGTAATTTTTGTCTGCGTGAAGTATCTCCCTGTCTACACTGTACCTCAAGAAGAACGGTTCCTTGTAAAGCGAATTGGGCCCAAGGAATTCCACATGTTCCGCTGCGTGGCCAGGTATGGTTACAAGGATCTCCACAAGAAAGATGACGATTTTGAGAAAAATCTCTTTGAAAACCTCTTCTTGTTTGTTAGACTGGAATCGATGATGGAAGGGTGTTCAGATTCAGATGAGTACATTTTATATGGTCAGCAAACAGTGAGGTCCGGAGATTCCCAGTTAACGGAGAACCGAAATATGATATCTCTGAATGTGGACAGCACTATGCCTTCATCAGGAGACGACGGCATTATACCTGCACAAGCTTCAACACTAATAGCGGCAAGCAATTTCTTCAGTTCAGCAGGGCAGACAAGTCATCAATCGGAATTGGATGAGAGATAAGTCGAGGAAAAACTAAGTTTCGATTTTACCCCCAATATGATTTAAAATAACCAAATAATGGGGAGAGTAAAAAATAATAGAAGGATTATTTTGTCTTTTTAGTATTAGGCGGGTAGGCGGGTAGGGTAGGATAATTTCGATGTTTACCCGTCACCCTACCCATTTGATGGCGGATAAAATAATGTTTACACCCTACCCGTTAATGGCGGGTAGGATAGGATACGGGTAAAAATTCTAGCGGGTAGGATAGGGTGGCGGGTAAGGGTAGGATATGTGCACCCCTACAGTTGATCATATTACAACTTTTAATTTGAAACTGTTATTACACTTTGGTTCGTTTTGGTTTGTTAAAGCTACGCTTATGGTTACGGGGGTGTAACACCAAGATTATTTTTTTCTTCTCAAGACGAGCTAAAGAAAAGCTTCATTAACTGAACAGCAATCCAACAAAGCTCACAAGTAAAAGTTGCAGTCTGAAATACACCTTAGGATTTCAGTGTTATTACACTAATCACAAAATTTGAGTAGCAAACAAACAGAGTTGGTAATAAAAACCAACAGAAAACAGAGTTGTCATTGTTTGATTCATCCACACCACCATTAACGTAGAAACTTCAAGAGTTCTCATTGTAAAGCTCACTTAGTAGGTCTGAAGTTTAAACATGTAAATCCGCTTTCCTTGTAGCAAGCACACATCCACCTACATTGATCACACGCAAGTAGTATCATTTAAATGTGCAAATGCCATGCATAATGTCTCTGAAGTTGAAATTCTCACAAAGTTAATAATTAGGAAAACAAAATACTTACATCTGATAATTTGGGCGCCATTGGAACCATGAGCTACTCGCGCTTTAATAAAACCGTCTCGTGCTAGTGCGTATGCGTCCTTGATTTCCATACTGGGATCAAACAATTTCTCATTCTTCACGACTAGTTCAGCATATGTTTCTCCAACCCCAGAACACTTTACATTTTCCGGACTAATTCCACCCTTATTAACATACCATAGCTGAGGTGATGAACTTTTGGTGTCGCAGCCACCGACAAGAACGAATAAATGGGTATCCCGGGTGATCTCTAAGGACCTGATGTGCGATAAGACAATTCCTGCATACTTCTCCAGTTCATTACACCCACCAGCAAGATCTTTTTGTAACTTTACTAACAACTGGTCCACGAGATGATGCGACCCTCCCACTCCTAAAATGACGTTTCCCCCTGTGTTGCAATATCAATATATAAACACCATACGTAAATAAAGCTAGCAATAGAAAATACAAATAAACCTTACTTCTATACTTCTTACTTTTCAGTATGCGACCAGGATCCCCTGCCATGACTACTGCATTGTCCAAAATAAATCCTATAATCAAGTTAAATATACCGCCCCTTCGTTTTGCCTACAATCGTTGACAATTATATATTGTTATTAGACATTTGGATATAAAGATAAATAAAGGTAAAAAAGAAAAAACCGGAAATTTACTTGTTGCAATAAACATCAAGCACTTACAAGAGCTTCGTGGGGAGTACGATAATCAGTTAAAACCTTTTTCTCTGATTTTTTCTTTGCTGCTTGACTGTATTTGCATATATTTATAGTTATGGTCGAAAATAGATATTCCAGGGTAAACAAAACAAAAATAAATAAATAATGAACCTCGAGGTTTCTTGAAAGCGAATGTTTTATGCCAACAACTCTAGTCTACATACCTATCTTATTTCAGGTTTACCATCACAAGGTGCGCCATAGCAGAACTTAAAACACGATGAAATTAAAAACAATGGTTGCAGATAAGGATGTACCTTTTCATAACCACACTTCCGGGAAGGCTTCTTCTAGCGAGGCCACTATTAATCATATCAGTATAATATTGAGTAAAAGGAGTCATTTCGTTGTCCGCGTTGATCTGCACAAAAATCATTCAAGACACCGAGTAAGCATGTGAGTACATTCTTGATTTAGAGAAGAAAAGAAAATGCAAGAAAGAAACCCAACCTTCGAATTATTCTTGTTCACAAACTCAACATTTTTCTCTACCTGCATTACCATAAATTCATCCAATGAAATAATATTGTCATGAGGCTAACCCCTAAAAAGTTAAATTAAAACTGAACCTGAGGCAAACTTTCGGATTTTTTTTTTTCTTCTTTTTTGGGAATGATATTGGCTAGTGCTTCAAGTAGGGAGATATACCATTTTTATTAGACTTTCCAAGCGAGATCGAAGACTTTCAATGGTAATTTTCTCATAGAACTTTCTTAAACGACTTAGGGGAAAACCTGCCAGCTTTGCAAACGATGTCAGGTCGCTCCACTGAGCAAAGTGAGCTGAAAGCAGCTCAATTGCAGATAAAACACACTCTTCTTGGAAGAGACGTGAATTCACCCACTGCTTTGGGATCTACATCAAAACTGAATCTTATCAGCCTACCATAAGTTCAACAAACAACATTAAAAAATCAAACTTCAAAATCATATAACCTTTAGTGCAAATGACATGTCGAAGGGTTTTACAGATTCCGCATCTGGGTTGCCAGTTCCCATGTACTCCATACAGTCAAGCACCAGGGACGCCACGTTTATTAATCTCCCAAAAGAACTTGAAAGCTCATTGAGCATTTGAACACATTTTACTCTCAGAGGCAAGTGTTGTGGCTTAGGAAAAAGCTTTGCCACTGCCTGAATAATTTGAACAATCGAAGTCACCAACTGTCGAACTTTATCATCTCCCGCATTTGCGCAGACAAACTTAACCCACAAATCTACACAATTGATGTATTGCCAGCTAACTATCTTCTGCTTTGCTTCCTGAAGACACAACACCTGGGTGTCAAGAAGACGTAACTCAAAAGAACCCCGGTTTCATAAAATGACATCCAAAATTTCAAAAAACAAGGAATATAGTTAGTCAAGAAAAGAACGAATCTTCGGTAATCCCACCCTAACAATATTAGTCATGCATGAGTTAGCACTGATATATGAGATGGGTACCTCGGGTGGGAAATTTTTAAAAGGGAAAATATTACTAGTAAGATCTATGTCTTAGCTTATGGAACAAAAATTGGAAGATCATCTACCTTTTTCTTTGTCAGAAGGCCCTGCTCTGATATTTTGGCTAATTGATTGATAGACACCAATGCCTTGCTACATGATCTCGAAACATCTAGAGAGTAAAGCTTCACAAGGGAGTCTACACGAGATTTTGTGTGTAAGGAATTAGTGTACCCCAACTTGCCCTTTGCAATAAAGGTCTTGTATGTTTTTATCAAGCAGCACTCACGACAGTTTGAACTTAACTGAGGAGCAGCATCTCTCATGATAAGAAATGCCGCTGATGGAACTTTTCCTTCCCCACTTGCCACAAAATCAACTGTCACCTGCACTCAATTGTAAGTATTATAAGGAAGAGTAGAAGACGAAAGTTTTTGCATGTCAAATTTCCTTTAGTAATACTAGGGGGTCAAATGTAAACTCTGCGGAAAGACGCTCAAGCCTATAGGGTTCACCCCAGCCTTTACCCTATTGTAAATATCTAGCCACAACAAAAGGTTGAATCAGTTCTGACAATGATTTTGAAGCAATCTTTGTCGGTGCTATAAGACATCTAACGATTAGGTAATTTCTGGTGAAGAGATCTACATGGTGAGGTATTTCACACCATGGACCACTGCCTTACTGGGTTTCTAAGAGATTCCTCTTAGCATTACAACCCACCACTAGTTTGGTACAATATTCTCAGCCATCAATGATTAGAAACAGAAATACAATAAATTTCAACAATTGAAATAACCAGAGAAAACAGAACCTTAAAGTACCTTGATGAGTTCTTGTAGTAGTGACGGAAATCCAGCAAAGAATATGGTTGAGGCTCTAAGTCGGGTTAGAACAAATGCACGTATCTCAGAGTCAGTAACTTGGTTGAGAAATTTAATTGTACTACTAAGATAAGACCGAATCAGAGGCTTTATATCTTTCCAATTTTGGGTATTTTGCAACTTCAAAACAGTATGCGTCTCACAGTCAGAGATCGAGATTCCTAAATGTGTTCGAAATATATTATCGGCTTCGCGAAGGATAAAGTTCACTATCTTACAGAACGCCTCGCTATTCTTAATTCTCCGTGAGCTTGCATTACGAAATCCATATTGACAGGCAACCCGGTATGCATTCAAGAGATAAGAAACAACAGACAAGCTCTTTTCCCCTAAAACCATTTCACACCAAGAATTTATTATTGCAGTGGTCAAAGTCTTGGCATTGCTGGAGTCAGCTTCCACCTGGTCCTCATCACTAGGTATTATTTCTTCATCAGAATCCTGCCACGAACAAACCCAGAAAATACTGAAAAACAGTCTAACAATGACCACGAAGATTCCATTACTCTCGCTGGTGAAGCAAGCCAAGTGACAGATTATGTGTAACCCCAGCATTTTGCTAAAAAATGAATAAATTCTTTTGGTAAAATTCTCATTCCGAACAACTCAAAAATTAACGCAACACGAAGGTATGATAGCTCAAACAACTTACACTATAAACACTGCCTTGCTCAAGTTCATCGGCATGAGCTTTCAAGCATTCTGCAAATTCTGGATCCTGAAACAAAAACAAAAACAAAAAAAAAAACACCGAAATCAAACTCTATAGATAATCTTTAAAAACTTATTGGTGTCCCCATGCATGAGAAAAGCACAATTGAATCAAGAACATAGTAGAAAACTAAATGAACAAACACGAAATTCAAATGGGAAACAATAATGCACCATTACCTTTTCCAATTGACGATCAAATTTCACCTTCTGCACACAAAGTTCCTTGTTATCTTTCTGTAAATCCATGTAATTTCCCTCATCTGCAAAAGATCATTCACTCTTTAGTAATTTATAAACATAAGCATCACTAAAGCACAATTACACTGTTAAGTAATTTATAATCAACCGCTCCATCATCACTGCCGCTTCCACACTAGACATGGCATTCTTACCAGAATCAGAGTTGCTGTCGCTTTCGCTTGCAGCATCATATGCACCCTCCAAGCTCTGCTTGTAGTTCACAAAAGCCATTTCGGTCAACCGGGAACAACTCAAGTGAAGGAATAAAAACAAATCATAAAATTGTAAAAGGTGCAGAAGCTATCCCAACCTCTGGGAGAAATCCATCACTATCAGAACCATCTTCCGTTGAATCACTTTTGTAATCACTGAATACGGGCTCTAGAGAAATATCCTCTATAGAATTCGCCATATGTTCCCCTACATTAACAATAACAATTCTGTGAGACCACAAAAAAATTCACTCAATAACAGAATTACAATCATTTTCTTAAAATTCTTATTGGAGTTCTCTAAACATCACTGCCTCTTCCACATTAGCCATGATATTCTAACCTGAATCACTATTGCTTTCACTTGCAGTTGCAGCAGCATCACCTTCCATGCTCTAAGTAATTCACAAAAGCCAGTATTAGTCAAACAAGAACAATTTAAACAAGAATAAAAAGATCATCAAATTGTTCAGAAGCTATCCCAACCTCTGAACCATCACTTTCAGAACTGTATATTGTTGAATCACTTTCATGATCACTGAATACAGGCTCAAGTGAAATGCCTGCGATAGATAAATCTTCAAGAGAATCGTAATTATATAAGCCCTTTTTAAAATCAGCGGCATCTTTCTTACCTTCCCCTACATTAACAATAACAAACAAAAAAAATTAAACCATTTTCTTAAAATTCGTAATTGGAGTTTTCTTTTTAAACATAGGTTTTTGCTTTCACCCTTTTCAGGGTTCCAGATGGAAGATGCTTCTTAGCGACTTACCAGGTTTCAACATTTTTGCTTTCAGTTTCAATGCCTTTTACGATTTCTTCTTGCTCTCAATCTCTTCGCCTTACCACGTATCGACATTTTTGCTCTCAGTTCGCTTGCCTTCTTAACTAGGGTTTCAGAGGGAGAACGAAGATGAACAAAAGAGGGTTTAGTATGAACTTTTAGGGTTTGAAACCTAGGGTTTCGGAGGGAGAACGAAGAGAACAAAGAGGGGTTTAGTATAAACTTTTAGGGTTTGAAGGGAGAAGGCATAAAACAAAAACAAAAATGTGAAGAGGATGGTTTGTTAGTGTGTGATCAAAAGGACCTTAACATAAACTTTCTCGTGATGTGAAATAAGAAAGGAAAGAAGACGGATAATAAGAGATAAAAGGGAAGAATCGTATTTCTATTTTCAGCAACCAGATGGGTATCTGAGGACACAAACTTTACGTGAAGAAAATAGACAGCTATATTCCAACGGCTAAACACCGACTAATAAGAGTCGGGTGCCATAAGAAGGGTGCCCTTAATGGACATATGACAAATATCTTTTTTCGTCCATTCTTTTAAACCAGGGACCAACACACCATGTTTATTTGCATCTGACTTGCGATCTGGATCTGGGCCAGCTCTTGGCTCGCACTAAGTTAAATGTCAGACCGTTCGCCTTTTGAAGTCAGTCAGATACTTGATGTTTGTTTTTTTAGATTGAGTCAAATGTGACTCGTTATATGTTAGAGCATAGCTCGGTTGAACCCACAAGCGTTGGTATGGCGTCACTAGAAAAGATCAGATTTTGGGGAGAAAATATTTGGGCAGAAACCTCCAAAGAGGAACATTTAAGCTGTAAGAGAACCATATTTAAGATAATTGATAGGGGAAAGCCACTTTTACTAAAGAGAAAGCCGATCTTGGGGCGGATTTAAAAAAACAACTCTCCACCGATTTGAATATCATTTTTATTTTTGTTTCATAAATAACGCATTAACTTAGGAATTTTTTGTTTCGATCTTCTTTAATAGAGAGTCCAAATTTGTTCACACTCCTCTGAAGAGTGTATATTTCACATATTCTTCTGATTGGTTGATTATTTAACTGATAGCCCCATTACCCTCCATGTTTAGAATCATGACCCTCGTTACATAACTCCCTAAATTAAATCAAGAGTAGAGATTAGAATGTGAAATATACACTCGTTAAGGAGTGTGCACGAATTCAGACTTGAAAACACATTCCTCATTTTGTGAAATTTCTCTCCAAACCCATGAACAGAAAACCCTCCCGAAAAAAGATAATCAGGTGCAAGACTTTCTTGGTAAAATTAGCAATCAGTTTTTCCATTCTAATTAAAGAGACGTTCCACCATCATTAATCATATTTGATTGCGTCATACCCAGATCCATTTTATCCATATAAGTTTAAAAGTAAAATAAAATCGACCAATCTGTTACAACCACAAGGTAATTAAAACAGTGATTAGTCTGAGAGTACAAGGAGAACTTGACAAGTGTGAATTCCTTTGATTGTCAACCCCATGAATATATCAGAAGTTGCACCGCATATATATGTACATGTCAAAGTTGTCATCGAAGAGTTAGTTGTTAAGATGTTTAACAAGTTGTCAGTATTACATTAGATCGACCATTGACCGAAAAAATGATTGATTCTTTTTTTTAATAAATCCACCCAAAATCTGCTTTCCCTCTAGTAAAATCGGCTTTCCCACTAACAATTATCATATTTAAACGTTGTTATGTGTGTTGCATCTTCCCATGTAGCGTCCTCAGGTAATGCATTAGTCCACCTGATGAGAAATTGAGATACATACATGCCATTGCGTAAGATAGTTCTTGAGTCCAGGGCAGCTGCAAGAATGACAAGAATTTTTTCCATTTGTATCTAAGACAGGTAGTGAAGGAGAAGGAATATGTGTTGCCCCAATATGCTTCTTAAGTTGAGAGACATGGAAGACAGGGTGATCCGTGCGTCTGCTGGTAACTGGAGTTTGTAAGCAGCTGCGCCTATCATATGCACAATAGGAAAAGGTCCATAATACTTGGCTGCAAGTTTGAGGTTTCTTCTTAAAGCTACAAAGGCTTGCCTACAGGGTTGCAGCTTCAAATAAACCTTGTCACCCACCTCAAAAACTCTCTCAGTTCTTGTCTGATCAACAAAAAACAATCCTTTCTTGGGATTTATGAAAAGTATCCTTCAATAAGTCAATGTCGGCATCTCTCTATTTTAAGTACTCTTACACGGAAGCAACAGATGTTGTGGTAGTAGAAGGGAAGGCCAGGTGTGGTGGGAGGTAGCCATAGAGCGCCTGAAATGGGCTCATCTTCAAGTTGGTATGGTAGTTGGTGTTGTACCACCATTCTGCAAGTGGAAGCCACATATGTCATTTCTTGGGTTGGTGACCACACATACACCTCAAGTAACTCTCCAGACAAGAGTTCACCCTCTCAGTTTGCCCATCAGTTTGTGGGTGGTAGGTTGTGCTCAAATTCAGTTGAGTTCCCATTGCCCTGAACAAGTCTTGCCAAAAATTGCTGGTGAAGATTTTGTCTCTGTCAGAGATAATTGAAGCAGGCAATCCATGAAGCTTGAAGATATAAGATATAAACTCTCTTGCAACAGAAAAAGTAGTATAAGGATGATGCAAATCGATGAAGTGGATGTATTTTGTTAATCTATCCACCACTACCAATATGACAGACTTCCTCTCACTCATTGGTATCCCTCAATGAAATCCATTAGGAATGTGTTGTCATTCATGATATGGAATCGGTAATGGTTGGAGTAACCCAGCAGGAAAAGTGTTTTCCCCTTTATTTATTTGGCATACATCACAAGTGGAGACATAGGAAGATGTCCTTATTCATTACGGGACAAAAGAAGTAAGACTCGGCTCTAACATATGTTGCCTGCCTACCAGAACTCACTCCAACAGCTGAGGAGTAGATGGAATCCAAAATTTTGGATTCGATGTTAGCTGAATCCCCCACATATAGTCTGCCCTTGTACCTCAAAATGCCATGCAAGTAAGTATATTTAGTAGTGATGATGATGATGATGATGAATATGAAGAGCATGTGTATTTTGAAAATGTAATAGAATTTTTAGGTTCAGTGACATTAAGTGTCTCTCCGTGAACCCTATGAATGATGCTTCTTCCGATATTCATGCATGTGATATTGATGTGGAACCCGTGCCATTGTCCCGTGAAAAAGACCATGATTTACCCACTCTGACTTTAGGAAAGAGTGTGACGGTGCAAATGATTTTATACATGAAAATAACTTAGATGTACCTAACCTCTCTCTCGAGTCACAAATTGAAACTCCTCCACCAAACCTAGGTGTAGTTTGTCACAAAATTGCAAAACCAACTTTTCCGAAATGCCTAACTTAGGCCTAGAACTTTGTGCTTCCCAAGTCCTCTTGGACTATTTTGCATCAAAGTATAACACTCTTAAGGAGCCACAGCTTGGAATATGTATGTCTCATCTGTAATTAGCAAAACTCATTTTGAGTTAGACCTTTTGCATGATGTACCTTTAAAATTGCAAGATTTTGTTCTCACGAAACACCCACTGTTCACAAGTTTTAGGTTTGAAACTCCTTCACATCTACAGTCTTATTGCACTCTCATGTTATGTTGTATAAAGGCTGGCCCAGTGTTTATATATATTTTCTATTAGGTTGATCCTCAACTCTTTAGATTATTAGTTTATGGTAAATTTTTATATAAATCCGGTAGGACATTAGAATTTTTTTCTTTTCTTGATTCGGTTGGAGTCTTCTTGCACATATATTATGCTAATCCGATATAATCACTGCCAGAATGTTGGTTTGCCTTGACAGATGAAGCTCAACCTTGCTCTCCCTGCACCGACATCAGTAATCTCTTCCCTTTTCTCTTATCAACACATAGTTCTCCTCACGAGACGTTTAGGTTTTAGTCAACTCGAAAAAAATTCAAAAACTTTTTGGCCCACTTTTAGAATTTTAGAGTATTTAGGGACACCTAGGGTTTAAAGGCTTAGTTGATTAGTGGATTTAACCATATTCGTCTTATTTAGCTAAATGCATTCGAGAGACCATCGAAACAGTGTGGGGTATAGTTAGGATTTCTTATTTACCCAGTCTTGAGTGCCTAATTTCAACTTGAGGACAAGTAAAATTCTCTCTCTCTTCAGTGTTTGGGGGTATTTGATGAGTGCCAAATAGTGCATATTTATACACCTTTTTATTGGCATTTTACTCACTGTGGTTTCTTATGAAGTGAGTATTTTGCGTACTCCCACCCTTTATAAATCGATATTATCCCATATTCGTGGGATTTCTCTCTTTCTCTTGTTTTCAAGAATAAATATTTGTATTCTTTAATTAATTTTGTGTTTTTAGGTAATAAATAAAGCTCGGAGAAATCCGAGAGTCAAAAGAGCTTAGTGAAGAATTGGAGTCGAGCATCTATGGAGTACACCTTTTATTGGATAGCTTGTTTTCAAGAATAAATATTTATATTAATTAATTTTGTGTTTTTAGGTAATAAAAGCTCACAAGGCGAATCAAATCGGGTTGCAACCCACAACAAGGAAGACATGGGCTAGAGCTACCCCACGACCGATCCGAGCCCGCTCACTCGAGCCGCCAAGATCTCGCCCGGCTACATCCAACGGTCGTTGCCCCACTAGCATCGATGTTCGATATCCTCGCAACACTAGATCACGCCAAAACCGCTCACCTCCCTACTGCCGTTCGATTGAAGCCGCCCTCATCCAATCGGTCGGGCCGGGCTTGTCTCATCATCCGTAGCCGCACCGCCTCACACCACAAAGACCCTATACCTATACCCCCATCGATGGACTCCATTCTTCTCTTTTCTTTTCTCTTTCTTCTTCTCTCATCTCTACCCGACAGAGCTCGTCTCGCAAAACCCACTCCTCCATCTCCTTCACCCGACCTTCCCCTCTCCCTCGACTGCAGCCGTTTCTCACCTCCATCAACAACCTCACATCACCACCATCTCTTTTCCCATCACCACAGCCAACAACTCCTGCACTCCAAGCCTCATCTCTAACCCTAGATATCAATTTCTTAGTTTCTACCAACCCTAGAACTAAATCATTGATAACTAGAGCTAGGTTCACAAACAATGGGAAGCAAGAGACGATTTGAGAAGAGGGAGCATTGGAGCTGACATGGTGAGAGAAGTTTCCAATTAATTTCTGCTTTTTAATCGAATTTAGGGTTTGGGTATTTTGAGGAGTCACATGTATAAATAGAGAGCGAGGGAGATGATTTTAGACACGTCTGGATTAGCCAGAGCAGTTTCTTAGATTTAATTTTGTGTATTTATATTCTATCATGTCTTAATTTGATTGCTAGGGTTTCATTGAAACCCTAACTCCATGTTGTTCTTGATCGTGTTTGATGTTCTTGGGTATGTAATGTTATTAGATAGCTTCAATTCCAGCATGTAATACTTCTTCTCTCACACCGCATACCAACACCATGGATGCAGTGTAGTTTGGCTATACTTGTGTTAGTATGTCTGCAGCTCAGGACATTAGACCTTAATACTAGTAGCTGACTGTGGAGTAAGTGCAAGCTGGGCAACAATACTCTGAACTTTATTGTCATCGGCATAACTATCAATAAGCTCTTGATTCCAAACAGGTTGGGAGACAGAAACAGAATGACAGTCAGCATTTGGATGGGGCCTTCTGGAGAGAGCATCAACTACTTTGTTCTTTAACCCTTTTTTGTACTTAATTCCATAGTCAAAACCAAGGAGCTTCATAAGCCACTTTTGCTGGAGAACAGTGGAGATTTTCTGTTCCAATACATAATTAATACTTTGATGATCTGTCTTCATAATAAAATGGGTACCCTGTAAATAATGCTTCCATCTAGTGACTGCTTGGACAATACACAATAACTCCTTCTCATATGTAGACAGTGCAGCAGCTCTTGGGCTAACTTTGTTGTCTTACATAAGGACAACACCAATGCCCAAGTCACAGGCATCTGTCTGAAGGATAAACTGTTTGTTGAAGTCAGGTAATGCCAGTACAGGAGTGGTGGTCATTGCATGCTTGATCTTGAAAAAAGCCTCAGTTGCAGCAGAAGACCAATGAAAAGAATCCTTCTTCAATAATTCAGTTAAAGGTCTACATATAAGACCATAATCCTTTACAAATTTTTTATAATACCCTGTAAGGCCCAAAAATCCCCTAAGAGCTTTAATGCTGGTAGGTGTAGACCAATTCACCATGGCGGAGATCTTCTCAGGATCAACCATAACACCATTAGCAGTAACAACGTGCCCTAAGTACTCTGATTCCGGCTAAGAAAAACAACACTTAGAGAAGTTTGCACACAATTTATGTTATCTAATAATTGCTAAAACAGTTTGTAAGTGAAGCATGTGGTCTTCTAAGGAAGAGTCTGTAGATTAAAATATCACCAAAGAAAACAAGAACAAATTTCCTAAGATATGCCTGGAAAATGTTATTCATAAGAGCCTGAAAGGTTGCTGGTGCATTGGTGAGACCAAATGGCATTACCTTAAATTCAAAATGGCCATGATGAGTCCTGAAGGCAGTTTTGTGTGTGTCAGAAGGGTAAACCCTGATTTGATGATAACCAGACTTCAAATCAATCTTTGTGAAAAACTTGGAGCCATGTATCTCATCCAGCAACTCATCAATGACTGGAATTGGGATTTTATCTTTGATGGTGATATTGTTTAACTTCCTGTAATGTACACAAAACCTCCAGGAATTGTCATTATTCTTGACAAGTAGAATTTGAGAAGCAAATGGATTGTTGCTTGGTTGGATAATCTCTGTGAGTAGCATTTCTTGGACCAAGTGTTCAACAACTGAGTCAATTTATTGAATAACCCAACAATATTATCATGAGTAGGGTTCTCAAATCTTAAGCAAATGTCATAGAAGTACTGTTAAGGGATATGATCTTTATTAAGACAAAAATTGTCATACCATTTACTTGCATTTACCATCCAAATGTATTGCTGTCATCCTTGTTTTGTTGATATCCTGGATATTTTGCATCTGGAAATAGTAATTCAATTTTTGAATCCAGCTCTTTGGGTTATCTCCATCGAAATGTGAAAAGTCAAGCTTTGGCATACGATGATGTGAATTGAAATCTCGACCACCACAATGAGAAGTTAAAGGAAATCCATCCGTATTAGACCCCTGAGCTCCATTTTGATCTTTGTTAAGATCTCTATTAGAAAGAAAAAAATCCAACTGAGATTGGAAACCCTTTTCGATATCTGCCTTTAGTGTCTGCATACTAGTTTCAATCTCTACCTTCATCGATTGTAAATCATCTTTTGTCGACGTTGTACTAAGTTGCACAACTAGATTGTTTACCTTCAAGTATAAGGAGTCGATCTCATTTTGCTGCATGGTGTTGGTTTCCTGTAACTCCTTGCAAGTCTGAACCACCATGATGATAGGAAAGAACGGCTCTGATTCTAATTGTACTGTTCTTAGTTCGATTTCGTGATGAACTCAACAGAAAAGAATGGAATCGAACGGAAATTGGTCGGGAAAATGGTAACTCTGCCGTAGCAGCCAACTAAAACTTCATTAATTCATACTTAGCTCAAAATAGGGTTCCCTCACAACTTAAATGTAACACCCAATGAAAAAGAAAAACCTAAACTAATAATAAATCAGAGTCGGATACTTGTTCACAATCAATTAGGCCACTAATAACCAATGATTAAATGGAAAACTCACTTATTTAGGCAGGCGGACAAGTGATGAGGGCTCCTTAGAGTAAATACACGGCTAAACTAAGAAAAGCACATGAAAAAATTATGGTTTTGATACTCGTTGTAAGCATGATAAAGCTTACTCCGATACAACTTAGTTGTATGGAGTCTATGCACCCTCACCCAGGCTTGTGCTCAAAATTTTCGGGATGATGAAGCACATAAAACGAGAGCACATGTATTGTGTTTTTATCAGAAAAATTTATGACAATTTGCGGATAACTAAAAATCTGTATTGTTCAAAAGGTTCATGTCAACACCAGTTTTTCGGTAATTAGGGTTCATTTATTTTTCTTTTTTAATTACCCTATGAAAAAAATATATTCTTCGTGACATGATTATTTTGGATAAGTTCTTACGGAAATAAAAATATACTTGGTATATCTTAAAAAAAATTATTTGATAGGAAAGAAAATACATTAAGAACTTAACTAGAAAAAGATCTTCTCAAAAATATACTTGGTTACATTTAAGTTGTGAAGAGCTAGAAAAAGATCTTGTCAAAAAAAATATACTAGAAAAAGATCTTCTTAATGTAACCAAGAGCTCTTGGTTACATTAAGAACTTAACTAGAAAAAGATCTTCTCAAAATTTTTTGAGAAGATCTTTTTCTTCCTCACAACTCGTGAGCGGAGACTCGGTCCGCTGACCTCCTTCTTGAGATTCAGGCTCTTGGCTAACTTGGCTAACCCCTGATGGTTATAAATTACCGAAAATTACTTTGGTATTTTCGGTTCGAAAGTTTTTTGTTAAGAAACTCCCTCTTACATGTATTGAAAACCCTGATAAGCTCTTATTTAATCCTTGAGCATGCCTCCAATAACTCGAAGTATTACAAAAGTAAAAAAAAGGAGGAAGCTCAAAGAGTTAAGGTTTTTAAAGGTATCGATACGGAAAGGAAGAAAAAGATCTTCTCAAAAATCATGTTTGATTATGAGTCTGATAGTTCCACAAGATCCCAAAATTAGCCATGTCTTTTGGATTTCAACTTTCAAGATCCAAAAGAAACCAAGTGGATACCTGTTGATAGTATGGTAAACTTTATCAATGATTTTGAAGAACTAATAACCAATCTCATCACAACGGTTCGTAATCAAGATTGGTTAAAGGATATAATTGAGGAGACAATACCTTATCTTGCAGACATGAAAGAACAAGTTGAGAAGCTTGAAAAACAAGCGGTTGTTGCTGACAAGTCTCTCGAGACGAGCTTCAAGAGTTTGAACACTGAAGAAACCTCAGTGAACAATCAGAGCACCACTAAGGATTAAGTCATATTTTGTATAGACATCAATATGATGATTTATTTCGATATTTCGTATAAGGTCTATTTTGAATAAAACTATCAATATTTATTATGTATGAATAAAATTATTATTTTATAATATTTTTTCATTATTTGGTTCCGATTGCATAGCTATGTGATTTCGGATTTATGAGATGTTTGATTTCGGTTTTTATTGACATTCATATTCGATCTCATATGGTGAATGCCCTTATGATTTGTGTGGCTTTTTTATTTAGCCGGATTAACTTTTATCCCATGTTGGTAGGATTTGTCAAATGATCATAAGGTGTTCCGACTGAAACTCATATGTAAAAAGTCACAATATGTTTACATAAGTTGTGTTTAGCATAACATATGTGTTCCAGGTTTCAACTTTTGCTATCGGCACCCATTAGTTAAAACCGATTCAACCTTTTCTCTGGTAAAGGTTGCTTTTGTTGTTGTTCTTTTATTCTTGCGAGATAATGACAACACACTGGAAGAGAGTTCGTATTTGAAATGGTGCTTAATGATATATATTTATGGGGAATAGTAGCTGCGGAAATTTAGGTAACGATTTTTATTGTTAGTTAATCGTTTTTCCTGTTTAAGAGAAGCTTGAGTTTATTGCATATAATTTGCTTTTGTTTAACAAAATTTTGGTACAATTGATATGTTTTGTTATGCTGTGTTGATTGATTGTATGATTCAATTGTTTCCGGTTGAGAAAAAATGTGTCAATTTATTTGGTTTATGATTTGGTATCTTCTTTATTATTGGGTATCAAGTGTTTTTGCTTAACAAAATTCAGTGCAATTGCGATGTTGTAATGATGATATTTATTCAATTGCTTCCGATTGAGAAAGATAATTGCAAGTTAATTTATTTTGGTTTGTATTTATTATTTTTTGCTTAATAGAAGTTACGAGATCATTTTTTTAGTGCATGTGATTCCAGATAAGAGAAATTAAATTAATTCTGATCTTAGTTAGACTTATCAATTTGAGGATTCAGTTATTCAAGTCTAATCGAATGCCTTGACAAGAAAAACTAGTTAACTAACCTAGTGTTTTTCTTGTCTAAAGGGAAAGGTCTAAGTTATTTTCTGAATTATTAGAGACTGATGAAAGAAATATAATTAATTCCGATCTTTATTTTGGTCTTGTCGAAACAAGCGATTGTACATACGCAATCGGTTCACCGATTGAATTAAGTATCTTAGTCGATTTTGTTGGACTATAAGTGAAAATTGCTTCGGGAAATTGTTTCCTTGATAACATATTGAAACTCAAATACTTTTGTAATTTCGGTTTTAATATCGGTTATCTAAAGTGGTATGTGAAACCTTCGTGCTTAACTCTTATAGGTTGTACAAGTCTTATAGATTTGTAAGATCCTTTCGGTTTGTCCTTTATTTGCTCGAACCTTTGTCATTTTTGTGACAAAATGGGGGAGAAATATATGGAGTAAACAAGTGATTTTTAATCACTAGGAAAGGACAATTGTGCTTAAACGTTATATCTAATGAAAGAGTAAAGCATAGACTAAGGGGGAGAAACATATCATAATACTGTGTAGTATTTCAGACTACAAAAGAGGAATAACAAAGATGTTCGAATTGAATATTTACCTAGCTTGCCTTTAGGGGGGAGCAGAATTTTTTGTTATTCAAATGTCAACAGCGTAATTTATTTATTGAATATATGCAGGTTATTGTGATGTTCAAACTTGGAATCAAGCGTATGAAGAATGAGTTATTTTGTAATTTGTTTAGCTCCATATGTAATAAGAGTTTTGTCACTAAAATTGATAAAGGGGGAGATTGTTAGAGCAGAGCTCGGTTTAACCCACCAAGCGTTGGTAATTTCATTACTTAAACGACTTTTCTCAGCTGAATTCCATGGATTAGTAATAAATATTCAACTTCTGTGCACATGGGCACGCCTTCTCACTTTCCCTTATTTTATTATTTATTCCATAACTCTTGATTTCCCACATTCATGGAAACTTTTAGTTTTCCATATTTCTTCAAATATTGCTCAATTATCAAAAAAGCCTACAAAAATCAAATGGTCCCACAACTGTCAGGCCTTTTCACCAATAAATATTAAAATAATATTACTTTAATATTCTAAAACATTGGACGTGCGAGCAAAGTCCTACTTGTTCATTCATGCAAGATCAAACTCTTCTGAAAATCCAAAATATTGCACAAGTGTCCACAAAATACCTAAAACTCTAAGGAATATTGGACACATATTGTAAGGACCCTCAAGCTCATCAACTCTATTAGACCAGTCAAGAGATGAGTTAGTCGATAATAACTCGATTAGTTTAACACGAACGTTAATTAACAGAAATTAATCTAACAACGATATAGATACGAAACTAGTATCGTTAGATAGGTCTCGAAAAGTTATGCAGAATGGACTACTCGAACGTGTCATTCGGTTACTGGACGAAGAAGTTATCATCAGATTTGTATGAAGGACAAAGTTGGTATCAGAGCTCACTATTAGATCTTACATGGGAAAAGTTAGAAATAACCAGTGCTAGTTAGAGAACTAGATTAACTTAGAACTGGGTTGGGTTGTGAGATAAATCTTAATCACTAAAAGCTAACTATAATTAAAAGATTTATTTGATTGATTAATTTGTTTATTTGTTTGTGTAATGAAGTAAAAATTGTAGGATATACCAATAACTTTAGCTAATAAGGATTTGAGAATAATTAATTTAAAAAGTAGGAATACGTAAACAATCTAATACTATAACAGTAAAGTAATAATAATAATTTTCATAAGGTAACGTTAGCATTCATCATTTGGTATATTATATTGAACTTAACTTAACTAAAATATCGTTAAAAATATACAACAACAAAAATAATAATTATGATTAGTTAAATAGTTATGGAAAATTAATAACGCTTGTCTACAATTAAATTTTATAAATTAAATTAATGACAAATAAGGAATATATATTTTGCGATTAAACTAGATAGTTAATATAATACTTATTAGGTGTTATACTTAAGAAAGATAGGATATAATATTATATAAAATACAAAAAAATTAACTTGTTAGTAATCCTGTACCGAAATTATTTAATCTAACAGATGATCCAATAAATCTTTAAAATGAAACAATTATACCTGAAGTGGTAAGAATAATATTCAGATGTTTAGTGATGTTAGAATTGAAATAAAATAAATTCGTTTATTAATATATAGGATACTTCACATTAATGGCAAAATCTAAAGACTATTAGGATATGTTATAATATGCAGACTCAAAAATTATATCATATTTATCAATGCCAATATTTAACAAGATATAGTATATGTCTGTATGAATAAAATATGTTATATCAACCTTTACATAAATGTAGAATTATATTTAGAAGATTAAGGCTTAGTGTACCAACTGGACTATCAACTTAAGAATTATATTTAGAATAATAACACAGTTGATAATAGTATTCGAGTAATTAGACTAGTATCAAATTTATAGTAAATAATATTTGGGAAAAAAAATTTATATATGGTATTACAACAAAGTTAAAAATATCAGATATTATAAATTGACTTGAAATCGAAATTGGATTACTTATATTGATAAAATAAATAAATAATAATGTTAATAAATAAAATAAAATAAAACAAATTTTGATGATTATAAATAAAATTGTGTAAAATGATGTAAACCATTTATATACTTTACGAAGTAAATTTATAAGACTTAAACCAATTACGATAATAGTTTAGAGATTAATTAATCTTAATAAATTAATACTTAGTTAATCCCCAGTGCTGAATAGTGAGGTTGGTAATTCTAATGTGTTCATGTGATACTTGTTACGTAGGTAGGCATTGTCAGGAGTCATGAACCTAGACAGGGCAACTGCATTCTTGTATCACTAGGCATTGAAGGGAGACTTGCTTCTTTTAGTGCACTGATAGATCCCAAATTTTACTTAGAAACTTTATTATAGAGTATCTTCTCTCGTAATTAGAACCAGTAACTTATTAAAATGGAAATTAGTCAACTGAACCTAGAGCCACAAATTTTAGTTGTAGAAAGCCTTATAGAGTTGTGCTTGTTCTTGTTGTTTGCGCATAGATAGGAGAGAGGTTTTTTCTTTAAGGTGGGGAGTTTTGAAGATAAGAAGGATGGTTTGATTTTCGAGGACGAAAATGAATAAGGTGTGGAGAATGTAAAGACCCGCAAGCTTGTCAACGCTGTTAGACCGGTCAAGTGTCAAATTAGCCGATAATAACTCGATTAGTTTAACACGAACGCTAATTAATAGGAACTAATCTAACAACGATATAGATACAAGACTAATACCGTTGGATAGATCTCGAAAAGTTAGGCGAGATGGACTACTCGAACGTGTCAATCGGACACCGGACGAAGAAGATATATCTTAGCCGCCTGGCAGCCCTTATCCTTTTCTCGTGTGCCTTTAGCATTTTGGGACGGCCTTATCCCCAGCCGTTTTCGAGAATATTTCATTCTCTTCTTTTCTTCTTCTTCTTTCTTCTTTCCTCTTCCACTTCTTCTCTGTTTCTCTTTTTCTTCGTTCTTCTTTCTATCGATTTCAGTTTGGAGGATTTGAGTTTTATAAGAGATGGTGGTGGTGCTGATTTGGATTGATTAAGCTTTGGAGGAGAAGAAATTGATGTTGTTGTGGATATGAAAAAGATATGAACTGAATTAGGGTTCTTGAGCCGATTTGGGAAATTATATGGATTTAAGTAATCTGATGTTTGATATGAGTTGCTAATAGAGGTTAAAGGAAGGGGTGATTGTTAATTTGGTGATATGAAGCAGATCTGAAGATGAATCAAGGGTTGAGGTTTTTCAGAAGATTGTTTAGAGGTTCGATTATTGATGAATAAGATGGAATTACATATGGGTTTCTCCTTGAATTAGAGTTTGAGGTTGAAGAATTGCTTGAGATTGACAGTTAGGGTTCTGTGAGGAAAAATAAAAGAGGGTTAGGGTTTCTGCGAAGAAGAATTAGATTGTGGTGGTGTTTCTGATGAAGGAATTAATTGGGAATCGAGAAGATACTGAGATGAAAGAATAAGAATTGTTGTAAGACAACTTAATTGGTTGAGCTGGTAATTTAAGTTAAGAAGGAGATATAAATGAATTGAGAAATCACAGATGTAGAAAATGAAATATGGTGGTGGTTTGAGATGGTGTATTGAATTGAGACAAGTAAAGAATAATTTAGTTTCAAATGCTTGATTGAATGCATTCTGAGGTAATTATTTTATTTAATTGATTTGGAAAAATTATTTCCTGTTCATTATTGAGATTATGTGAATGCTTATGAAGTTAAGAATTGTGTTGATATAAAATGGAGCTGTATTGGTTGGGGTTTAGGTTTAATATTGATCTACAGGGGTTGGTACATATTGAGGATGAAACAGAAACCGAGTTTTAGAAGTGGTGTTGACATTAGTTAGCAAGGAAATGGTAATGGTGGTAGCTTTAGTGTGGCTGTTGGGTTATTGTATAGTGACTGAGAAGATGTTGATGAAGAATTTACTTGTTTTATGTGTATTCTGAATGATCTGGTGGTACAGGAATGGATAAGTTAAACTACATTTGGTGATTATGTGGTTGTAGTGAGGTCATAGTGGTGTTGATGGAGATGAACAGATGATACATGGGTTAGAGTTGCAAGTGAAGCTGGTGGAGGAAATTATAGGTAACATGAAGAGAATATGATCTCTACTGAAGTGCAGATGGAGTCTTAGTGTTATGGTATGAATGAGTTAGTAACATTGTGAGGAGAGTGAAACTTGGATTGAGTCTGAAGAACTGAGAGTGCGAGAATGTGAAGTTAGAGGTGTTGTTGGTACATAACTGGGATGCAGGTGAAGTTGTTAGTGGCTCAGGTCGAAAAGAAGGTTATAATGATGATTTAGAGTTGTAAATAGTGACTGCTGTGCAAGCTTGGAACTGCAATTGCAGGTAGGCGTATTTTGGATTTGTAATTGGAATTTGTATTTGGATATTTGAATTGATGCATTATTAGATTGAAGTTGAACTTGTTATAGAGGTCTAGAGTTAAAGTTGCAGCTGTGTAAGAAGAACCTTTAGCCTGTCTAACTGAGCTTATTCAGTTTGACTCGCTTATGCTATTGTTTGACTTAGATCGTCTGACTGAATTAACTCAGTCTAAACCGAACTCAACTCACCGAGTTGACTCGTGTGACCAGATCGTGGACTAGTTGACTGAGTTTGACCATTGACCAGGATTTGACCTTTGACTGACGTTGACTATTAATGACCGTTAATTAACTCCCTCTGACCAGATGTTGACCGTCAGTGACCGTTATTTAACTTAGATGGACTAGGCCTTTAGATAGTGGGCTTGTTTAGTGAATCTTGGGCTTAGGACTAGATATCCTAAACTGATGTTTGGACCCTTACGGTCCGAATTAGACTTTGGTTTCTTCTACAAAGTTGTAGATATTCGTAAGACTTAGCTAATAGACTATAGAATCATCCTAATTGAGTTAGTAAACCTTAGTTATGCTAAATATAGAGAATAAAAAGGTGTAAAGTCGTAAATGGGCTTAAATACATTAGTTAGACTTGTATGATTCTTGTGTGAGCTATTTTAGCGAGTTTCTTAGACTTCTTGTGTGATTAACAGTTAGTTTATATTAACAACGATCGATTCAAACAATGAACCAATGGATCGTGGATCTCGAGGTAGGCGTGGCTTGTCATCAAAAGAGGTGAGAATTTATATTTATCTCTTTTTTGATTATTGTTGTTTTCTTTTACAAGAGTTTATGTTTAACAAATTCATGCATTGTCTGGCTGCGTATTCCATGCATTGTTTTATTTAAAATTCCAAAAGTAATGTTGATTCCTTTAATCTTTCCATGGTTTGGAAATGAGTTGTAATGTTTTGTTTGTCTGTATGAATTGGTTGAGAAATAAGAATTTCCATTTGATTGCTTGGAAATGAGAATTTCCATCAGTGGTATATAGGACAATGCTCCTTCATTTATATATACATGAATTCGAGCTTTTATGCAATAACTAGGTGGAGGCTGAATCACCATATTAGCTATCTAGGTTGAGGCTGAATAGCCATATTATACATTGTTTGGAAGGAGTTAGTTCCATATACATGAATGTTTACTCGTGAATTGGTGTGTTTAGTGTTAGGAAAACATGAATTGTTTTCAAACCATTTCCAATGATTACACGAAAGTTAAATGTTATTCCCTACCGGGCACCCTTTTAGGGATGATGTGCTCACCCATTCCCACTTTCAATTTCGAGACCGATCGTAGTTGCGCAAATAAAAGCTTCGAGGAGTCAAGTCCGTAGTTGGTTAACTTCTGCTATGTTTATTTTGTTGTATATTCTATTTGTAATCTAAATGACTATTGTATATGTATCATTTGAGAGAAGTTCTTGTATATATATATATATATTTCAGAGCGGGGCTAGTTTATGGGTTAAGTTTTGTAGCAGATTTCTTAATTGAATGTTTAAGTAAATGCTTTAGGTTTTAGTGCATCTTTATTTAGTAATCTCTTGGATTAGTCAGCTGCTAGCTTAGGGGGCGCTTGTATATATATATTTCAGAGCGGGGCTAGTTTTTGGGTTAAGTTTTGTAGCAGATTTCTTAATTGATGCGTAAGTAAATGTTTTAGATTTTTAGTGCCTCTTTATTTAGTAATCTCTTGGATTAGTCAGGTGCTAGATTAGGGGGCGCTACACATATGGGACATGGTGTCCCCGCACCACCATGGTCAAACCTGGACGACCCCTTGGCCATCATGGCCGGCCGGTCCCACACTTCTTCATTATTTTTGGAGAATTCTTCACCTTTGGATAATTCTCCATATCTTGGACATTTATCCATATTTTTGGTGAATTGAATGATTCCGCATACACGCTCGGCTGTCTATCCACTACTAGTGGACGGATCTCATGCCCATTAATTGATCGATATTTCTCCACCCACATTGGACAACTTTCCATCTCAGGGATCCAGAGTTCTCTAAAATTAGGGTTTTAGATTTATGATAATTCTGGTAAACATCAATAATTCTCATATTGATCCAGCTATCAATATTTGAGATCATATTTAATGTTCGGTCCTTCTACCAAACATTTGTTTTTCTCGACTGTCCGATAGCAACATAATTTGGACGACCATCCATTAGGACGATCATCCAATATTTAATTCGACAATTATCATTCATTCAATATCTACTAATACTCTAATTCCAATTTTGTCATTCAACAATTCCTGACATAATATTAGACTAGGAATGAGCACTCTACAATAACTCAGCAGATTTCCTGTCGAATACTCGACATATCAAAATAGGTCCATGATCGAGCAATCACATTAGACTGACGTTCGTGATCCAAATCATTAGAGTGCCTCAGCAGGCATAATAATATTCATAATTCATCAGACTCGACGTCTATGCATTGTTGCTGTCCTAGCATACACCTTATGCTCAATCCATGAGTCTCAGAGCATATCACATTCGTCATCGACTCATAAAGGCTAAGACTCATGGTCTAGCCAAGTCAACAATTGACGAGTTAAATACACATTTGTCTTGCAGAATCCACATTCATGAGACATCAATCATGTCACATGGGGGGATATTCACTAGGGTTTTGGTCTGGCGGCCTACAACACGTGTATGTATCCACGATAAGAAATGTGAATAATTTGTGCAAGCATTTGAAGGAGTTAGCAAAGTAGTGGACGGAAAATCAACCAATTCTCCCATGCACGTGGAACTGGTTAAAACATGATTTCCACTTCCTCATTCTACCACTTCTCTGCAACTGTCACACTTACTGGAGATCAATGTGTTAATTGCTTGTGCAATATAAATAGATTCATCAGTCTATGATTTGAGAACATAACGTATCATATCAGAACACAACTTTCTCAGTCGAATTGTATCTGAACAGAAATCAATCAATCTAA
Source organism: Papaver armeniacum (assembly GCA_023531295.1). Lineage (NCBI taxonomy): Eukaryota > Viridiplantae > Streptophyta > Magnoliopsida > Ranunculales > Papaveraceae > Papaver > Papaver armeniacum. The sequence goes on from JAJJWW010014413.1 coordinate 212,178, forward strand.
TCAGAATTCACTGACGTTCATCAAACTTGTGGAAGTTTCCAACACATTCACAATCCTTCAATCATCATTGATCTCACACAATTCTCAGCTTCCCTCCTACAGTTTGACCCTCATCCCTCTTTATGACCGAATTGACTTTCAAAACGACCATTATCTTTGTTTACGTCGGAGTCTTACAAATTAATCGCTCGAACTCAAAGCATTCCCATGTACTGCATCTATTAAATGTTTAGGAAATTTGCTCAATTGAGGATCTGCATGTTGCACAACCCTCCATTATTCCTCAAAAGCTAGCAAATCGTTTTCACGCACCAACACAAATATACATGTAAACTATTTTACCAAAAGCTAAAGTTTGCTAAAATTCTTTAAAAGAACTGAAAAACTTCGGTATGACGTCAAAAGACTTACATAGAATCTGACAAGATATCATATAACAAGGGGAAAAGTAATGTAAGTATGGGAGCTTTTACTCTAAAGTCAATTTGACCCTTTTAATGGTTTCTCGATAGTGGCTGAAGCAGACACATGACATGTGACCTTTCATGGTTCATGAATTCGGAGAATTTTAAAGGAGGGCATGTAACTTTTGGAAATGGGATTTGTTGCTATATTAGCAAAAATAGAACAACAAGGCTTCCTGAAGTGCCTGTAATTCATGATGTTATTAACGTCAAAGGTAAGTATGCTAATCTTTTTTATGTCAGTCAAATCCGTGACAAAGTATGTTTCAAATTTATCGACAATAAAAACTCTTTTAAGTTGTCATGTTATAAGTTTATCGATCATGGTGACTCTAATTGAAAATTTTGGAGGCTATTTTGTGTCATCATGGCCTTAAATTTCAACCACGACGTTTCATACTAATTTTCCACTACGGTTGTCATCGTTCTAAATTTTGACCATTATGACTCTCTAAAATTTTACAGTAAAAGTTGGATTTGTAAAATTTTCCATCACAATATAGATAAGCGACGTCAAAGTAGAAGCATAAATGCGTCTATCAACCTATCCTTAGAAAAAGTTGAAATTAGGATAAAATAAATTCAGTGAGAAACTAGCCCCAAAGGAATAATTAGCTACTAAGCTAATCAATACAATGAGAGTGGTTATTGGTATACGCATGAAAAATAAAAATAAACAACTTCAATCAACTTTGAGCAACTATATCTGGAACCCGTATACACTAACAATCAAATTAAACACAAACTACTAGTCAACTAATAACTACAACATTGTCAAGCAATTAATAAGTTAAGACAACTCTTTCAAAATGTTGGAAATTTTGAATAGAAATTTGAATTAGTGTGTCCACTCACTTATGCCTTTTCAACATATAGTGTCTTATCCCAAGGGATATGACTCTCCATGAGAGGATGTGACTCTTGGTTCTCCTTGAACCTATATAAACTCCACACATTCTCCGTTGCATGTATGTTTTTTAGAGTAATAAACTAGTACTATAAATTTTAGATTTCGCATGTTGTCTTCAAGAGTCAAAAAAGAGTTTGTGCTACATCTTTCGCATTTGATGTTTGGTGATCCTCTAGAGCTGCGAGAACAAACAAAGTTATTGCTAAATATTGGAGACATATGCCATACACTGTAGCAACATAAAGTACATGGCATCAAATGTCTTAAGTAAAGAGATTACTCGCCCCAATACACCCAAGTAAGTTTGTTTAAGTTTTGTGATTGATCATCTTTTTCTACCCTTCTTTTCTTCTTTTGTTGTTGGTATTATGAAACGTGATACATAAATGAAAACCATGTTACAAAGAGTTGTAAAGGATCAAGGATAATACATGTGTATTATTGGAGAATTGGTAACGAAGATATTTATCCAACACAAAATAAAAATAGAAGCCCATAACAAACACATATCTCATATTTAATAGACAATTGTTAACTAAACTTGATTTTAGAAAGACCGTCGAGGTTGAGACTAAAACAGTTAAAATATAAACATAAAACGAGTAATAAGAAATCAATGAACATACCTGAAGAGAATAAGAAACATAAAACGAATATAAGAAATCAACGAACATACCTAAAGTGAATGAGTGGCTGAACCATGAAAGAGGACACCTTAACAACACTTCTGCATAACAAAATAAATTTAATAAATTTTAAGTAAGGATTAGAAAATAAAAGATAAGCATAATTAAAAACAATATGCAAATATGAAGGAATGGAGATGGGAGATTAAACTAGAAAGGGAATGAGATACTGAAGAAATCATATGAATTTTAGCAGTCGCCGTGCAAATCGCCTACTTTTCTTTTCATACATAATTTAGATTCAAAGTAATAGACTTAATTTGAGTTAGAAAGAGGAAGGGTTCAGAGAGTGGGAGGCGGAACTATTAAGACTCCACTAATTTTTAGGTTTTATCCACAATTGTCGGCTACCCTGGAACCGCGGGTACCCGTCGGGTAGACCCGTTAACTGATTCCTTATTCGGTATACCCGCTGGATATGGAAATTACCAATAGGTCTTGTTAGAGTACTACTCGGTCAAACTCGCAAGCGTTGCTATCTCAAGTTTTTTTTTTCAAGTTTAGTTTTCAAAATTATAAGTCTTGATTTCTGGTCCACTTATAGTTATGTCTCGGATTATGATAGAATGTGTAGTTGAGCTTTAGACTTCACGGCGTTCATCGATTGAATACAAAGATCTACTAAGGGGAGATTAGAGGAATTTCAACAACAAAAGGTGTATGGAGACTTGAACTCATCTATCACTCAGAAGTCTATTCTATTCTATCTCCTATTAAGACTACGTCGTATAACTATATAAACTTTATATTATACACATTTGATATTTCGAGCTGAGTTTAAATCACTATATATTTCTCAAAATATGTGTTGGAAAGCTTTTGCTTTAACCATGTTTATCAGTATTCTTGACGAAAGTCAAAAGATATCATGTGAAAATCGCCTGGTAATATCTTACATGATTTGTGTGAGACAGTCATTTGATGTAGGCTCGGAATGTTTCGTATTGATCATTCGATTACTTGAAAATTACTTCGAAGCTAATAGTTTCTGTGAGACACCCGTCTTTTAAGAATGTTTCAATGATTGAAATAGGAGTTTAGAACACTTAACCATTGTCTAGATATAGCACAGTATGCGTACAAATATGCAGACTGTTGTTTCTACGACTATGTCTAACACAGGGCAAGCACAGGTCGATCCACAGGGACAAGGTGGGTGTAGATTTGAAGTTATGGTCTTACTATACTGATTCGATGATAAGTAACACGAAAGGGGGGTTGTTTGCCGATACGGCTAGGTGTGTTTGGTGGTGACTGAAATAGTAAACGAGGTGCAAGACAATGATAAAGAAGATACTAGGGCCTTCAAATCCACCACTAACCTGCACTATGTATTCAACTAATGGTGATATTCTTGTCCTTATAGCAGATAAGGGTGACGATCAAATCTGCCCTATATCTAAGGTGTTTCTCCGATGGATAGTTCAATCACAACTAAGGTATTTCTCCTAAGTATTAAATGTGTTTTTACGGCACCGCTAATCAAAAGATCAATATCAGTCTGGTTAATCTTGAGTTGCATCATAATCAACACAGTGGTATTTTGACTACAATGGATGCATGGCATACACTGTGAAAGCAAAATGTTGACGTACTTAGATTCAATTCTATCTTAAAACAGTTTAAGCACTCAAGAACACACACAAAGTATGAATAGCACAATAACAGACTAGGGCTTCATCTAAACCCTAGTATTGAATTAGAACATAATAATACTGATAACAAACATAAACTACTATAGCTTAGTGTACCGGCTAATCCGGGCATGAATTTTACATCACACTGCCTTCTCTATTTATACACAATTTTCACTCAATCACTTAGAATTTGATAATTAGAGAGTACCCACTCACCCAAAAGATATTTTCCGACAAACCCCTTATGAAAATCAGACCTGCAACTCTTGATTTGATGTTTGCTTTTAGCTATTGAAGATAACCCTAACTATATCTCTCTCAATCCTAGCTTCTAGGGTTAATGTTTTTGATAAGGAAAAACATAAGATGGAGAGAGATAAAAACTAGGAGATTGATTGATGGCTCTTGAAAAGGTGGATGTGCTCAGAAGTGGTCGGGAGTGGAGGTAATTGATGGAGGAGAAATTGTGGCTATGCAGAGCTTGTAGGAAAGAAGAACACGAAGTGAAGGTGTGTTTGGTTCTGCTCGAATAGGGGAAGGATATAAGGTGCTCGGGTGTGACGCGGGAGTATCAACTGTTGATGTAATGTGTGGATATGATGTTGGATGTTCAGCAACGAGATTGAATCTGACGGCTCGTATTAGAAACGAGTTTGGGTCTTGGTTTTTATTTCTTCTAAGCCCATGTCTTCTTCAAAGCTAATATCTCAAGCCCACACCTAATTTTAAGTCTTGCAAACTACATTCTTCACTTGCGGATGAGGTGGAAAAGACATTCTTCACCGCCTTCTAGCGGGAGATTTGTTGTCTTTCTTCCATTATCCTCGCTTCTTTTGGCTTTTCGATTCATCCAAGCTTTATTTAGTACTTAAAAACACAAAATTAATTAGTATAAGTATTTATTCTTGAAAACAATGAAAATACAAAATTTGGGATAATATATGATTTTAAAGCGCAAAAGATGAGTTAAATGCCAATAAAAAGGTGTCGAAATATGCACTATTTGGTACTCATCAAATACCCCCAAACCTGAATTTTACTTGTCCTCAAGTGAAACAGAAATTAGGAAATCCTAACTATACCACTGTCGCTGGTCTATCGAATGCATTTAGCGTATGCACTAAGCCTTTAAACCCCTAGGTGTCCCTAGTTGGACGAGTTGTAGTCTCGTGAGGGTTTACCATAGGTGTAACCACAAAACATTCTCCAACTTTAGAGCGTAATAGAGTCCCAAGCATCCAAGGAGCTATGAGGACATAGAGTTTCTGCATGCTAGTAATAAGAAGTTAGAACTACCAAAGAACGCATTATCATCCTTAAGAGTTGAGCGAGAAATAACCATACCATATGAAAGAATTCGGGTTCGAGATTTATCACAAGCCTCGACTTCTGCCTCACCAATAGGGTTTTATGATAATTGCACTCAAAAAGACCGCTTTTTTAGTTTCTCATGTGTGCAGACAGGAGTAAAGAGAGAAATCCTGCACACGTTGAATGGTGGGAAGGAGAAACCTTCCGAAGTAATTTTTGGAGACTCCACAAAATTGTGGACAAAAAGAATCTTTTTCCGGTGATCTCTAAGAAAGGGAATCAATCATTAGAGGAGGATGGGAGTACTCACTTACCTTCACATCTGATCGGCAATCAACACCACTCTCACAACATCCATAGAAACGTCTTCGGTCTTCAACTGTTGATGATAAACTTCTGAACTTCCTAGAACCTTGAAAATTTCTAATTCTTCAATTTCTTGTTGCTTGAAATTTCCTCTTAAATTTCTTCTTTACCATGGTGGTTATTAAACAAAACTAAAAAGAAACTGTAATCAATTTTTTTTTTCGATTAGATGACAAACTGAAAATAACAAAATAAATAATAAAACTACTAAATCCATGGACGTAGGACTTTATCATTCAATTCTTCACAACTTGTATTGTCTTGATTTCATAACTTCACTAATTCTCATCTTTTTCTTTTCTTTGCTCTTTTAAAATACCTCTTCAAATGTGTATAGAATTCTGCTCTTTGTACTGTATCTTCACTTTGAATAGGAACTTTTTCTATTCCTTGTATTGTTGCATGTAAACCTTGGACTATTTCAACTTTCTCCATAAAATCTGACGTTGCTCTGCTCGTTGATGATTATGTGTTTCTATAGATATGTTGATGTTGTCGAGAGAGATAATGGTGCTAACTGCAAATCAAACTACAAGAAGGAGTTTTCATCTTTAGACGTCATCCTCATGATTGACAAAATTAGCACTCAAGAGATCAAAAATAGTGCTGAAAGTGGTGCGAAGTTGGGTAGCTCACGAATTTACGTACGATGACACACACTCTAAAAGGACTTTTTAGATAGTCACAAAAATTGATGGTCGGTGCCTTGCTTGATGTAAAAATAGGTAGTCTCCACTAAGGTTGATCACAACTCTACTACCAAATATCTTTGCAGCACCTAATTTGCCCACCAACATGGTTAAATCCAACTTTAACGCTCAAACAACCAAGAAATGTGTTCTCCAGTACTTCCAAGTTCAGTTATTTTGGTCAAACTCTCTAAGTAAACATAGCTAGAAGCATGCTAGTGACTCTAAGATCTCTACAAGTTGGAGCTTTTATGCAGATATTTACAAAGATTTGAAAGACATATTTTTTTTTTTTTAATTTATAAATGCAAAAGAATAAAAACTCTATATGCAAAATACTCCCCCAAACCTAAATCTAACATTGTCCTCAATGTTTCTAAAGATGATAAGATTTTAAACAGCAACATACCATGAGAACTATGATGAGTAAAGAAAAGGGGAGAGATTACCAGCTGTCGGCGAAAGCAAGATTAGAATTGCATTATTCAAGACTAGAATCCAACCGGAAATCAGCAGTCGTGACATTGGATTAGCACACATATATACAAGAAGGTCTAGAAAATATAATTATCTACTGGACTATATACAAAAGATTCACCATACACCAACAATCGAAAGAGTTGAGGATCAAACCAAAAGACGGAGTACAGAAATTTTAACAGCCTCACACAATTATAACATAACAGGATTTCAAGAGAGGCTGCCAAACATAACGAACTACCCCCAAACCTAGATTTTTCAACGGGTATATGTTTGGGCACAAAATCCTGCAGTTTCAAGGTGCATCATGCACAAGATCTAATTTAAAGTGGACATGTTCAGGGATGGATGAAGAGACATGAGTAAACTCCAACTGTGGCTCATCAAAGGTATTATATTTAGCTGCAAAATAGTTCAACAGAATTTGAGAAGCACACAGTTCCAATCTTAGATTAGGTACTCTTAGAAAAGAAGGTTTAACAATATCTTTACGAACCAAATCTAGGTTGGGTGCAAGATAACCAGTTTGTGACATGGGCAAGGAAGTAGGCACATTTAAGTTGTTATCATGTGTAAGATCATTAGTACCATCACACACTCTCCCTAAGTCAGAAACAGGTAAATCATGCTCACATTCATAGAACAATTCTTCAAACCCCAATTCACTATCATCGGCATCATTCAAAACTTTAGTTTCATGCATAGGGAAATCAAAAGAGACATCATACTGTGACCTAGGTAGAGAATCAGACACATCAATTATATTTTCATGCATAAGATCATTAGTGTCATGACAGAAGATTCAACATTACCTAAGTCAGACACAAGTTGTTTGTCATGCTTTCGTTCACAAAATAATTGCACAGGCTCCAAGTCATCAATAATATCATCCGCATATAAAGACCGAGATGTATGAGGATCAAAGGAATTACCATGGTTGATTGAGGCTTCTACAATGTGTTCTAATGTTTCAGAGTTGCGAAACTCTGGAATTCTATCTTCACAAGTGACAACCTCATTTAATACCATATCATCATCATCATCATCATCATCAAAAATACATGAAAATCTTACCTCATCCAAACTATTAATGTTTTCTACCTGTACATCTACCTCAAAGTAGGTGAATAAGCATTAAAATTTTCAATAGTAGGGTAACAAACACTATTTTCAGAATGGAGTTCCTTTGGAGAAACAAACATTTCCTGTCGACATTCCTCCCTTCCCTCCTATTGTACATTCCTCCTTTCTTGTCGACATTCCTCCCTTCCCTCCTTTTTTCATCGAAGGGGAGTCTTCAACAGTAGGTATTCTCATAGCATATGGGTATTCAATACATGGTTGATAATGAGGGTTACTACAGAAAGGAAATTCAAAAGTTTGTCCATATGGATTACCTTGGAGATGGTTATCATTCCATGCAAATTTTAGGTCATCTATGTATTCTTGGTCACAAGTCTGCAAATAGGGGTTGTTCTCATACATTTGATAGGAAGAGTTAACATGGTCTTCCCTATATTGCCTAAAAGCATGAATTTCAGGGCAGTGCTCAGTTAAATGACTTGTGCAGCCACAGACGACACAAACGGAAAGTTCAACTTGCCTAGATGACATAGATGTGATAAATTTATCATATACATGCATTTCTAAAGCAGTGACTTGAGCTTCTAACTGATCCAAAAGTGATGAGTGTGTGATCTGGGCATTATAAAAATGTTCATTTTCTCCCTGTGGCGAATGATACATGTGCGAATAATTATTAGGGTCCATGTGTTGAGGCTCAGGACTATGAAAATGTCCATAATAATCCCTATAAATATTGATATCATGGTCTATGGGAGGTTCATAACGTGAAGCATGTCCGTAAGCAATCTCTCTAATGGATTTGGTTTCATCCCCAGTTGCAGACCAAAATCCTGACATGACTCACTCAGATAACAAATGAAGCTGCTGAAGGCTAGCTCGGATTTTTTTCACAAAGTGTATAAATTACTGACACTAGGCTTGTTGCAGGAACTAAGGGTTAGTCCAAAAATTGGGATTTCAGATAGGAATTGTTGACGAGGGCTAGTCTGCAGTTTGGTCACTATCGCAGTCTAGGATACATGCCAAAAACTATGTTATAACACCCAAGATTAACAAAAAGTGCTCAAGTCAGCGTATGAAGCTTATCAGACTGACAATCAGATCTAGAGATGCATACACGCAGACATAGTATTTTTGGCCCAGAATCGAGAACAACTCAGTTAGATGGCAATTTCAAAGACATAAACATGTTAATCAACTTCACAGGATCATGTTTATGGGAATCAAAAACTAGTTCTCGGAATTGTGCACAGATTCAAAATGATGTACTGATCAGCAAAGCAGTGATGTGCATCTTAGGGGAACAAGGATTTATTGAAATGATAATTAGATTCAAGGATTTAGAGATTCAAACAGACACAGATTTAGTGCAGCGAAACAGAATTTCAGCTAGCAAAACTTTTACTCTAAGTGTCACAGAATCAAGCACACATATGCTATATGTCGCAGGGTTGGATAATACTCAGCAAAGAAACTAGTTCAGCAAGCATTCATGGCAATCAATTTAAGAACATCACTCAACATGTTACGACTGTCGGACAAGTAGCAATGCGCAAATCTGGGAAACAGGGATTGCACAACTATTAAGATTAGCAATCAGACTCAGGGCCGATAGCATTCAGACACGAGTTCGCTGAGATAATAGATGCACAGTGATATAACAATTCAGCTAGCACTAGTTCAGCAGACAAGCATTGTATAGCATTCACACAATCATCAAAAACAGCAAGTTTAGGAAGTGATACCGCCAGTATAAACTAGGTTCATGCACGATAATTCAACGTGTTGCTGCTCCTCTTTCTGCTTTTCCTTAGTTTGCGTTTCAGTTCAAAAGGTACCTAGTTAACTCAATAAGAAACTTTCAATATTCATAATTTCGCAGGTAAAGAAAAGATGAGGAAATATCACTATTGACTGAAACTGGCTGCGAAGAATTTACAGCATGACAATGATTTGAACTGTTCTGCTGAATTTTTTAACCAGGGCAGATTAAGCTTATTAGAAACTGCACAGTTGCAATGGAACAAGTTCAGAATACAAGTATGGACAAGTGATTTTGAACTACCACTGCGCTTACAGACCCCAATGTTTAACTTACTACAAGAGCTAAGTTATATTGGAGTATCCACACTTACTGAAATAATAAGGAGATAAGGGAATCTGCAGAACAAAACCCACATGCTAAAATAAATTACAAACAGTATAGGAGCATTAGATACAGATTGATCCGATAAATACACCAAGCACTGAGAGTTAATTGTTGAGGCACGACCTAAGGCTAAGTAGCAGGCAGCAACAAGATGACAATGACCAACTAAAAGTACACTTACAGCAAGCTTGATATGGAGCAAGATATACTAAATTATACTACCAGTAATTGATGCAAGGTTGCTTATCTTAAAAAGTTACAGCTAACATACCAAGCACTGAGAGTTAATTGTTGAGGCACGACCTAAGGCTAAGTAGCAAAGAACAAGATGACAATGACCAACTAAAAGTACACTTACAGCAAGCTTGATATGGAGCAAGATATACTAAATTATACTACCAGTAATTGATGCAAGGTTGCTTATCTTAAAAAGTTACAGCTAACATACAAGGCTAGGATGCTGATGAAAATATTTACAGATTCTCCTACACTAAATCTAAGTTATGCTACCACGGTAAAATTAGGAATGGCCTGCAGTATGTACAAGATATCATGAACTATAACTAAAACTAGTTTTGGCAATTATGCAGCTAACTGAAATAAGATGCAGTTTATGAACAAATGAACTATGCTAAAAAAAAAAGTGAACAGAAGTTAAGTAATATTGTAGGCTAAGAAAGTGAAGAAAAAAAACTACTGAAAATTGACAAACAACCACAGGATGCAAAATATTATGACATGTAGCTAACTAGTATTTACAGGTTAAAATGCAGATGATATAATAGACTAATTACAGAGGAGTGAAAGCATCTAACAAGATAAATGACAGGAAGCTATAAAATTACAGATAAGCTACAAAATGCTACAAGATATTGTATGATGCAGGATATATAAACAAATGGAATAACTTAAACTACAATACAACAGTAAAGTTACAGATGCAAGTGAACTATAAAATGAAAATGCTACTAAGTTACAGCATGAGATGTAAATGCTACAGAATAAATGCAATAACAGAAAGTTGAAAACTACAGATTATAATAATTGAAGGCTTTTAACAAAATTTAGTAAATATAATGATGCAGTTGACTAAAAAAAAAAACTAAAACTACAGCTAACAGTAATCTAACACATTTGTACAAATAATAACAAAAATCAGTAAAGAGGCACCAAAGAAACAATTACACCGCTACCGAGTCCCCGGCAGCGGCGCCAAAAACTTGGTAGGACTTGAAAGAAGCCTACGGCTATGTCTAACTGCAAGTGCAAAGTGTCGATATGTAACACAGGGCAAGCACAGGTCGATCCACAGGGACAAGGTGGGTGTAGATTTGAAGCTATGTTCTTACTATACTGATTCGATGATAAGTAACACGAAAGGGGGGTTGTTTGCCGATACGGCTAGGTGTGTTTGGTAGTGAGTGAAATAGTAAAACGGGGTGCAAGACAATGATAAAGAAGATACTAGGGCCTTCAAATCCACCACTAACCTGCACTATGTATTCAACTAATGGTGATATTTTTGTCCTTATAGTAGATATGGGTGACGATCAAATCTGCCCTATATCTAAGGTGTTTCTCCGATGGATAGTTCAATCACAACTAAGGTATTTCTCCTAAGCATTAACTGTCTTTTTACGGTACAACTAATCAAAAGATCAATATCAGTCTGGTTAAGCTTGAGTTGCAGCATAATCAACACAGTGGTATTCTAACTACAATGGATACATGGCATACACTGTGAAAGCAAAATGTTGACGTACTTAGATTCAATTCTATCTTAAAACAGTTTAAGCACTCAAGAACACACACAAAGTATGAATAGCACAATAACATGCTAGGGCTTCATCTAAACCCTAGTTATTGAATTTGAACATAATAATACTGATAACAAACATAAACTACTACAGCTTGGTGCACCGGATAATCCGGGCATGAGTTTTACATAACACTGCCTTCTCCATTTATACAAAATTTTCACTCAATCACTTAGAATTTGATAATTAGAGAGTACCCACTCACCCAAAAGATATTTTCCGACAATCACTTAGAATTTTATACACAATCAATTTTCTCAGCTGAATTCCATGGATTAGTAATAGATATTCAACTTCTGGGCACATGGGCACGCCTTCTCACTTTTCCTTATTTTATTATTTATTCCATTCCATAACTCTTGATTTCCCACATTCATGGAAACTCTTAGTTTTCCATATTTCTTCAAATATTGCTCAATTATCCAAAAAGCCTACAACAATCAAATGGTCCCACAACTGTCGGGCCTTTTCACCAATAAATATTATAATAATATTATTTTAATATTCTAAAACATTGGACGTGCGAGCAAAGTCCTACTTGCTCATTCATGCAAAAATTGAGAGTTTTAGTCGAGATCAAACTCTTCTGAAAATCCAAAATATTGCACAAGTGTCCAACAAAATACCTAAAACCTAAGGAATATTGGACACATATGGGACATGGTGGCCCCTGCACCACCATGGTCGAACCTGGATGACCCCTTGGCCATCATGGCCGGCCGGTGCCACACTTCTTCAATATTTTTGGAGATTCTTCACCTTTTGATAATTCTCCATATCTTGGACATTTCTCCATATTTTTGGTTAATCGAATGATTCCACATACACGCTCGGTCGTCTATCCACTACCAATGGATGGATCTCATGCCCATTGATTGGTCAATATTTCTCCACCCACATTGGACAACTTTCCATCTCAGGGATCCAGAGTTCTCTAAAATTAGGGTTTTAGATTTATGATAATTCTGGTAAACATCAATAATTCTCATATTGATCCAGCTATCAATATTTGAGATCATATTTAATGTTCGGTCCTTCTACCAAACATTTTATTTTCTCGACTGTCCGATTGCAACATAATTTGGACGACCATCCACTAGGACGATCATCCAATATTTAATTCGATAGTTATCGTTCATTCAATATCTACTAATACTCTAATTCCTATTTTGTCATTCAACAATTCCTGACATATTAGAACAGGAATGAGCACTCTACAATAACTCAGAAGATTTTCTGTCGAATACTCGACATATCAAAATAGGTCCATGATCGAGCAATCACATTAGACTGACGTTCGTGATCCAAATCATTAGAGTGCCTCAGCAGGCATAATATTATTCATAATTCATCAGACTCGACATCTATGCATTGTTGCTATCCTAACATACACCTTATGCTCAATCCATGAGTCTCAGAGCATATCATATTCGTCATCGACTCATCAAGGCTAAGACTCATGGTCTAGCCAAGTCAACGATTGACCAGTTAAATACACATTTATCTTGCAGAATCCACATTCATGAGACATCAATCATGTCACATGGGGGGATATTCACAAGGGTTTTGGTCTGGCGGCCTACAACACGTGTGTGCGTCCACGATAAGAAATGTGTATAAATTGTGCAAGCAGTTGAAGGAGTTAGCAAAGTAGTGGATGGAAAATCAACCAATTCTCCCATTCACGTGGAACTGGTTAAAACATGATTTCCACTTCCGCATTCTTCTACTCCTCTGCAACTGCCACACTTACTGGAGATCAGTGTGTTAATTGCTTCTGCAATATAAATAGATTCATCAGTCTATGATTTTAGAACATAATGTATCATATCATAACACAACTTTCTCAGTCGAATCTTATATGAACAGAAAACAATCAATCTAATCAGAATTCACTGACGTTCATCAAACTTGTGGAAGTCTCCAACACATTCACAATCCTTCAATCATCATTGATCTCACACAATTCTCAGCTTCCCTCCTACAGATTGACCCTCATCCCTCTTTGTGACTGAATTGACTTTCAAAACGACCATTATCTTTGTTTACGTCGAAGTCTTACAAATTAATCGCTCGAACTCAAAGCATTCCCATGTACTGCATCTATTAAAGGTTTAGGAAATTTGCTCAATTGAGGATCTGCCTGTTGCACAACCCTCCATTATTCCTCAAAAGCTAGCAAATCATTTTCACGCACCAACACAAATATACATGTAAACTATTTTGCCAAAAGCTAAAGTTTGCTAAAATTCTTTAAAAGAACTAAAAAACTTCGGTATGACGTCAAAAGACTTACATAGAATCTGACAAGATATCATATAACAAGGGGAAAAGTAATGTAAGTATGGGAGCTTTTACTCTAAAGTCAATTTCACCCTTTTAATGGTTTCTCGATAGTGGCTGAAGCAGACACATGACATGTGACCTTTCATGGTTCGTGAATTCAGAGAATTTTAAAGGAGGGCATGTAACTTTTGGAAATGGGAGTTGTTGCTATATTAACAAAAATAGAACAACAAGGCTTCCTAAAGTGCCTGTAATCCATGATGTTGTTAACGTCAAAGTAAGTATGCTAATCTTTTTTATGCCAGTCAAATCCGTGACAAAGTATGTTTCAAATTATCAACAATAACAACTCTTTTAAGTTGTCATGTTATAAGTTTATCGATCATGGTGACTCTAATTAAAATTTTGGAGGCTATTTTGTGTCATCATGGCCTTAAATTTCAACCACGACGTTTCATACTAATTTTACACTACGGTTGTCATCGTTCTAAATTTTGACCATTACGACTCTCTAAAATTTTACAGTAAAAGTTGGATTTGTACAATTTTCCATCACAATATAGATAAGCGACGTCAAAGTAGAAGCATAAATGCGTTTATTAACCTATCCTTAGAAAAAGTTAAAATTAGGATAAAATAAATTCAGTGAGAAACTAGCCCCAAAGGAATAATTAGCTACTAAGCTAATCAACACAATGAGAGTGGTTATTGGTATATGCATGAAAAATAAAAAGAAACAACTTCAATCAAATTTGAGCAACTATATTTGGAACCCGTATACACTAACAATCAAATTAAACACAAACTACTAGTCAACTAATAACTACAGCATTGTCAAGCAATTAATAAGGTAAGACAACTCTTTCAAAATGTTTGAAATTTGAATAGAAATATGAATTAATGTGTCCACTCACTTATGACTTTTCAACATATAGTGTCTTATCCCAAGGGATATGACTCTCCATGAGAGGATGTGACTCCTGGTGAAATATCTCCAAGAGTCTCCTTGAACCTATATAAACCCCACACATTCTCCATTGCATGTATATTTTTTAGAGTAATAAACTAGTACTATAAATTTGAGATTTTGCATGTTGTCTCAAGAGTCAAAGAAGAGTTTGTGCTACATCTTTCGCGTTCGATGTTTGGTGATCCTCTAGATCTGCGAGAACAACCAAAGGTATTGCTAAATATTGGAGACATATGCCATACATTATATCAACATAAAGTATAGGGCATCAAATGTCTTAAGTAAAGAGATTACTCGCCTCAATACGCTCAAGTAAGTTTGTTTAAGTTTTGTGATTGATCATCTTTTTCTACCCTTCTTTTCTTCTTTTGTTGTTGGTATTATGAAATTTGATACATAAATGAAAACCATGTTACAAAGAGTTTTAAAGGATCAAGGATAATACACGAGTTGTATTATTGGATAATTGGTAACGAAGATATTTATCCAACACAAAATAAAAATAGAAGCCTACAACAAACACATATCTCATATTTAATAGACAATTGTTACCTAAACTTGATTTTAGAAAGACCGTCGAGGTTGAGACTAAAACAGTTAAAATATAAACATAAAACGAGTATCAAGAAATCAACGAACATACCTGAAGAGTATAAGAAACATAAAACGAATATAAGAAATCAACGAACATACCTAAAGTGAATGAGTGGTTGAACCACGAAAGACGACACTTGAACAACACTTCTGCATAACAAAACAAATTTTAAGTAAGGATTAGAAAATAAAAGATAAACATAATTAAAAACAATATGCAAAGATGAAGGAAATGGAGATGGAGATTAAACTAGAAAGGGAATGAGATACTGAAGAAATCATATGAATTTTAGCAGTCGCCGTGCAAATCGCCTACATTTCTTTTTATACATAATTTAGATTCATAGAAATAGACTTAATTTGAGTTAGAAAGAGGAAGGGTTCAGAGAGTGGGAGGCGGAACTATTAAGACTCCACTAATTTTTAGGTTTTATCCACAATTGAGTCGGCTACCTTGGAACCGCGGGTACCCGTCGGGTAGACCCGTTAACCGATTCCTTATTGGGTCTACCCGCTGGTCTTATTGGGTCTATTGAAATTACCAATAGGTCTTATTAGAGTACTACTCGGTCAAACTCGCAAGTGTTGCTATCTCAAGCTTGTTTGTCAAGTTTAGTTGTCAAAACTATAAGTCTTTATTTCTAGTGTACTTATAACTATGTCTCGGATTATGATAGAATGTGTAGTTGAGCTTTAGACTTCACGGCGTTCATCGATTGAATACAAAGATCTACTAAGGGGAGATTAGAGGAACTTCATCAACAAAAGGTATTTGGAGACTTGAACTCATCTATCACTCATAAGTCTATTCTATTCTATCTCTTATTAAAACTAAGTCGTATAGCTATATAAACTTTATATTATACACGTTTGATATTTTGAGCTGAGTTTAAATCGCTATATATTTCTCAAAATATGTGTTGGAAAGCTTTTGCTTTAACCATGTTCATCAGTATTCTTGACCAAAGTCAAAAGATGATCATGTGAAAATCGCCTGGTAACATCTTACATGATTTGTGTGAGACAGTCATTTGATGCATATCAGAATGAAGGTATATTTCATTTATATGTAACAAGCTAAGACCGTCTAACGGTAGAGAGATATTGCTTTGGTTTTAAGCAAAGTTAGCTTGAATCTTAAATTAAGATTTCATCTACCGGTGGATATTGATTGCTTTGTTCCAAAGCTATCTAACCCCGATTTAAAGACTATATAAGGGAAAACTATTGTAGCTGGGAAACCTAATCCCCACACCTCTTGCGTGATACTAGTTGCGACTAGAGTCCAATCTCCTTTAACCTAGGTTTTTCTTAAAACCATTATAGGTTAACGACTTAAAGAATTCATTGGGATTCTGAAGCCATATTCAACTATTTTCTTCGTAGTTGCGTATTATGATCTTACTTGTTCTATCGCATTGAGTATTATCTTCTCGAAGATTTGCTCGAGATTTATCTCCGATAGGTAAGATATAAAAAGTAATCACAAAGCTCTTTGTCTCATTCTTTGTGATTCCACAATAACTTCTTCTATTACCATATAGTTAAGTTATTGTGAGGTGATTGGTAATTCTAGGTTGTTCTTCGGGAATATAAGTTTGGGTTATCAATTGGCATGTTCACCTTGACATCATAAGACGGAATAAAAACTTCGCAGGTATTTCTGTAGGAGACAAATTTATCTATCTAAATAGACTTTTCTGTGGGAGACAGATTTGTTTATCAAGTTTTCGACTTTGGGTTGTTGCGACTCTTAGTTGTGGGTGAGATCAGCTAAGGGAATCAAGTGCGTAGAATCCGGAGTAGTTCTGGAGGCGTAAGGAACGCGACTGTAGCTTAATCAGTGTGAGATTGGTTAGGGCACAACTACATTCCAGTTCGAAGTTAACCTGTAGTATAATATAATATGTAGCGGCTTGATACAATGTGGTGTTCAAAGATGGACTAGGTCCCGGGGTTTTTATGCATTTACGTTTTCCTCGTTAACAAAATCTTTGGTGTCGGTGTTATTTCTTTTCCGCATTATATTCTTATATATAATTGAAATATCACAGGTTGTGCGTAGTTCAATCAATCGGTAAATCCAACCTTTGGTTGTTGATTGAAATTGATTGACACTTGGATATTGGTCTTTGGTACCATCCAAGTTGTTTCTCATAATAATCAGACTCACGGATTCATATCTGTTTGATTTGCTGATTACATTGAGAAACAAAGATATAACTCTTGGATATATTTTCCTCGATTGAGTCTGACTGTCTAGTTGATTCTCTTGGAATTACATTGAAGTTTGTCCTTACAGATTGCCGAATAAAATATTGGGTGTGGTTGTTGTACCCCCGCTTTTTCAATTGGTCTCAGAGCAGGAAAACACTATAAACCTAACAAGTTTGTGTTTGGATAATCCTAAAAGTCTGTCCTTATGGGAAATTACTTTGGGAAACTTGTTCTGAGCACCTGCAACGCACACCAGAATTTCTTAAAGATTATTCAGAGTTTATTGTCTACAATACCTATAGTCTCTCAAGATAATCTTGTTCCATCTAAGACATTGGAAAGCTTAGATGATGAAAAATGGTCTAAAGGAAAAAAATAAAGGTTCTTCTAAAAAGAATCGTTGTGGGATCGAATGAACAAAAGCTCAAGGATATGGAACCTCACTAGACAACTTCTGAATCTATTTGAGGAATTATATCATAATGGATCAATGGATAAGGATCTATTTAAGGCTTTTGAAAACGTTTTTAAATCGTTGGAGAGACTTCATTCGGTTAAGGAAAAGGTTTGTGATGATATCTTATCCGACCCTGCCGAGTCTGTTGCAATGTCCGAGCATCAGAAAACCTCTTCTTAATCAGAAGGTTCATGGCAATACCAGTTTTTCGGTAATTAGGGTTCATTTATTTTTCGATTTTAATTACCTTATGAAAAAATATATTCTTCCTGACATGATGATTTCGGATAAGTTCTTATGGAAATAAAAATATACTTTGTATATCATCAAAAAAAATTATTTGATAGGAAAGAAAATACATTAAGAACTTAACTAGATACATGTAAGAGGAGTATTTTATGAGATCTCCAAACTCGTGAGTGGAGACTCGATCCGCTGACCTGCTTCTTGAGATTTAGGCTCTTGGCTAACTGGGCTAACCCCTGATGGTTATATATTACTGAAAATTACTTTGGTATTTTCGGTTCGAAAGTTTTTTGTTAAGAAACTCCCTCTTACATGTATTGAAAACCTTGATAAGTTCTTATTTAATCCTTGAGCATGCCTCCAATAACTCAAAGTATTACAAAAGTAAAAAAAGGAGGAAGCTCAAAGAGTTAAGGTTTGTAAAGGTATCGATACGGAAAGGAAGAAAAAGATCATCTCAAAAATCATGTCTGATTATGAGTCTGATAGTTCCACAAGATCCCAAGATTAGTCATGTCTTTTGGATTTCAACTTTCAAGATCCGAAAGAAACCAAGTGGATACCTGTTGATAGTACGGTAAACTTTATCAATGATTTTGAAGAAATAATAACCAATCTCATAACAACTGTTCGTAATCAAGATTGGTTAAAGGATATAATTGAGGAGACAATACCTTATCTTGCAGACATGAAAGAACAAGTTAAGAAGCTTGAAAAACAAGCGGTGGTTGCTTACAAGTCTCTCGAGACGAGCTTGAAGAGTTTGAACACAAAAGAAACCTAAGTGAACAATCAGAGCACCACTAAGGATTAAGTCATATGTTGTATAGACATCAATATGTTGATCTATTTCGATATTTCGTATAAGGTCTATTTTGAATAAAACTATCAATATTTATTATGTATGAATAAAATTATTATTTTATAATCTTGTTTCATTATTTGATAGTTCCGATTACATAGCTGTGTATGAATGCTTATATTTTTGCTATGTGATTTTGGATTTATGAGATGTTTGATTTCGGTTTTTATTGACATTCATATTCGATCTCATATGGTTAATGCCCTTATGATTTGTGTGGCTTTTTTATTTAGCCGGATTAACTTTTATCCCATGTTGGTAGGATTTATCAAATGATCATAAGGTGTTCTGATTGAAACTCATATGTAAAAAGTCACAATATGTTTACATAAGTTGTGTTTAGCATAACATATGTGTTCCAGGTTTCAACTTTTGCTATTGGCACCCATTAGTTAAAACCGATTCAACCTTTCTCTGGTAAAGGTTGCTTTTGTTGTTGTTCTTTTATTCTTGCGAGATAATGACAACACACTGGGGGAGAGTTCGTATTTGAACTGGTGCTTAATGATATATATTTCTGGGGAATAGTAGCTGCGGAAATTGAGGTAACGATTTTTATTGTTAGTTAATCGTTTTTCCTGTTTAAGAGAAGCTTGAGTTTATTGCACATAATTTGCTTTTGCTTAACAAAATTTCGGTACAATTGATATGTTCTGTTATGATGTATTGATTGATTTTATAATTCAATTATTTCCGGTTGAGAAAAATGTGTCAATTTATTTGGATTATGATTTGGTATCTTCTTTATTATTGGGTATCAAGTGTTTTTGCTTAACGAAATTCAGTGCAATTGCGGTGCTGTAACGATGATATTTATTCAATTGCTTCCGATTGAGAAAGATAATTGCAAGTTAATTTATTTTGGTTTGTATTTATTGTTTTTGGCTTAATAGAAGTTACAAGATCATTTTTTTAGTCCATGTGATTCCAGATAAGAGAAATTAAGTTAATTCTGATCTTAGTTAGACTTATCAATTTGAGTATTCGGTTATTCAAGTTTAATCAAATGCCTTGACAAGAAAAACTAGTTAACTAACCTAGTGTTTGTCTTGTCTAAAGGGAAATGTCTAAGTTATTTAATAAATAATTAGAGACTGATGAAAGAAATATAATTAATTCTGATCTCTATTTTGGTCTTGTCGAAACAAGCGATTGTATATACGCAATCGGTTCAACGATAGAATTAAGTATCTTAGTCCATTTTGTTGGAATATGAGTGAAAATTGCTTCGGGAAATTGTTTCCTTGATAACATATTGAAACTAAAATACTTTTGTAATTTCGGTTTTAATATTGGTTATCTAAAGTGGTATGTGAAACCTTCGTGCTTAACTCTTATAGGTTGTACAAGTCTTAAGATCCTTTCGATTTGTCCTTTATTTGCTCGAACCTTTGTCATTTTTGTGAAAAAATGGGGGAGAAATATATGGAGTAAACAAGTGATTTTTAATCACTAGGAAAGGACAATTGTGCTTAAACGTTATATCTAACGAAATAGAGTATGGGGGAGAAAATATCATAATACTGTGTAGTATTTCAAACTACAAAAGAGGAATAACAAAGATGTTCGGATTGAATATTTACCTAGCTTGCCTTTAGGGGGGAGCAGAATTTTTTGTTATTCAAATGTCAACAGCGGAATTTATTTATTGAATATATGCAGGTTATTGTGATGTTCAAACTTGGAATCAAGCGTATGAAGAATGAGTTATTTTGTAATTCGTTTAGCTCCATATGTAATAAGAGTTTTGTCACTAAAATTGAAAAAGGGGGAGATTGTTAGAGCATAGCTCGGTTTAACCCACCAAGCGTTGGTAATTTCATTACTTGAAGGACTTTTCTCAGCTGAATTCCATGGATTAGTAATAGATATTCAACTTATGGGCACATGGGCACGCCTTCTCACTTTTCCTTATTTTATTATTTATTCCATTCCATAACTCTTGATTTCCCACATTCATGGAAACTCTTAGTTTTCCATATTTCTTCAAATATTGCTCAATTATCCAAAAAGCCCACAAAAATCAAATGGTCCCACAACTGTCAGGCCTTTTCACCATTAAATATTTAAATAATATTATTTTAATATTTTAAAACATTGGATGTGCGAGCAAAGTCCTACTTGCTCATTCATGCAAAAATTGAGAGTTTCAGTCAAGATCAAACTCTTCTGAAAATCCAAAATATTGCATAAGCGTCCAACAAAATACCTAAAACTCTAAGGAATATTTGACACATATGGGACATGGTGGCCCCTGCACCACTGATGTGAACTCAATAATGTTGTAGTAAAAAGGTTCGTTGAGACTTGTGAAAGCAATGGATTTTAGACTTACAAAACTTAAAAATAAAGAATACTTAACACAAAATTGATTCAAGATATGAGAAAATAACCAAGACACTGATTCCACTATTACACATGAATAATTTATGGTGAATAACACAAAAACTCTAATTATCTTTTTGAGTCCTTATTTCTTAATCCACAAATAATCAGGCAAATTCCAAAAAATTAATTGTATCACCTAAGCATAGATTATCTAAACAAAGTATAACCTATCTAACTGAATCACAACTAATGACGAAAATTATGCAAACAATTTAAAACTCTGCAAAAGCAGTGATTGAATGAATTATAAATTATAAATTAGAGAAAATATAATGGTTACCGCTTATTCATGCGTAAATAGCTTCCTCATTGCCTTGGTTGTGGGAGAATTAGCCGCTCATCATGTTGGAAACACGCTCAAAATCATTATTATTGCTCAAAGGGTGTTTACAAAGATGAAAAGGGAGAAGAAATTATAAAATAGGGTTTGTACAGCTTTATTTGTTACAAACCGAACCATAGAGAAGAACGATAGAAACAAACCGTTGTAATAATCGTAGCATATAAGATCGCCTCCAAAACTACGACCCTCAGTTTTTTGTCGTTGTCGTTGTAGCATAAACGACTGTCCCTTGTGCGTTGTATGTTCTTTGTGTTCTTCACAGCAACAGAAAATGGCGATTCTCTGCAACTCTGAATTTCTCGACTTTCTGATGCTCTGCCACTCTCCCAATCTCTCCGTCCCCTTCTCTGCTATCCCATCCTCCAATTTATACTCAACAGGTACAAGAATATCACGCAATAACTTCAAACAATTCTCCATTACACGGCAGTAAAGAAAATATTTTTTCTTTCCTTTTTAATCTCTTGCACGTATCCGCAACAGTCACTTACGTGCATACTATCCATGTTTAACTTCTTCACGCTTCTCTAGCGACCAGAATCCACCCAAACACGTGCAGCACACGTCTAGACTCGCTGTAATCACTTGACTATCTCCTCCCGTACACGAACGCCCTGTTGTGTGGAAAATCTACGCACCAATCTTGTTTTTTTGATTCTAACGGATTTACCAACCCTGTTTAATTGTAACAGGGTGGTATAAACTCATTGGGGAGATTAAATCTCCTCAAAAATCTCCAAAAATCAGATCAAAAATTCTCGCTGCTAACAAAATTTGAACCTGCACTTTTCCCGCCAATTTCTGTGGAAGAGAAAGGTTGCCCCCTATCCAGAGTAGGGGTGCGAATAGCAGCTGCCCACTGGGGGTGCCCCTTATCCAAAAGCGAGAGTCCGAATAACACGTGTCTTCCGGAGGTGCTCCGAGCAACTTTTCGAGCCGAATTTTCCAACAATATTTATTTCCAAAAAAATACCTACAAACACACAAAACACCATAATAAGGACGAAAACGAGTATTGACAATACGAAACATTGAGGACAAATTAGACACATAAATGCGTCTATCAAATACCCCCAAACTTATTATTTGCTAGTCCTCGAGCAAAACTAATAATAAAATGACTACACTAAGTACGTGCAGCAAGCCGTTAAACCGCTAGGTGGCCCTAGCCGCAGAGTGTCGTCTCCGGAGGGTTTACCAGAGGTGTACCCACAAAACCTGTACTTCTAATTGGTCACAAGTATCCAAAGAGCTATGAGGACATACAAATTCTCAACCTATGTCCAAGTGACTAGAATGCCAGAGAAATTAAAGGTGCCAACTCTAAAGCCGATCAAGAAAAGGGGAGACACATCCGCAACACTCGTTTAGATAAAGAGATATCCGCTACACAGCCTAGACAAACATTGTAAGATGCGTCCGCTGATTTACAACTCGGATAAGATTAGGAGAGAGAAAAAGATGAGAGGGACATCTCGCTACACAATTTGGACTAATTACGTGTGATGAGTTAAACCAAGTGCTAGAAAGATCTTGTGCCGATTGAAAGCGGACTAACAAAGCAACCAAATGTATCTTTCTTCGACTCTCTCATAGTGCTCAGTAGAAACAACGTCTTCTTCGGTCTTCAACTGTTGATGATAAACTATCGAACCTCATAGAACCTTGACAATTAACTCTTCTCTTTGATTTCTTGCTTGACATAAAATTTTTTACTTCCCTATGGCCTTATTGAACAAAAACTAATTATAGAACAAAAAGAACGTAATGATGATTTTTATTATTATTATTATTATTTATTTATTTTTGACACAAAAATTTCAAGACAAAAATTTACATGGCCATAAGAGAAGGACTTAAAAAAACTTGGATCTTCGCAACTCGTGATGTCTTGGTATCATGAATTCCAACAACTTATATAATTTGCTCTTACAACTTGTTGTAACCAAGTCTTCAACTTTGATTTTTGAATTATTCTTTTCTATTGTTGCTTCTAAACCTTAAACGTCTTCAACTTTCTTCATATATTTTGATGTCGCTCCACTTTTTGATGATGATAAGTTTCTACAGAGAGAGAGTCGTAATCCAGTAATTAAGACTACACATTATGAGGTTGCTTTGTATTTCTGGTATTTCCTGACCTACTTGCCTTTCCATCATGGATGGTTAGGTCCATCACGGTTACCCTCTAAAAGGAACAAGTTCTCTCCTGAATTTCAAGGATCCCAATGTCTTTTTCTCTAATGTCTCAGTAGGTTGTTATCCCTAGCATTCCAATTTCTATCTTTTCGGTGAGAAACAATATGTAAACTTAGCTAACCGGATACCATGTGATGCAAGAAGTTTCAAAAGTGCAACTAAAAAGTTCTTCCCCACCCCCAAACTTAAATCTAACATTGTCCTCAATGTTTCTAATGAAAGAGCAGAACCAAAAGTAAAATAACACGAGGAGAAGTTGGAATGACATTACCTGGGTGAAGAGAGAGAAAATCAAAACTAATATACAACATACAACTGCCTTGATGGTCAATCAAGGGTAAACAGGGTCCTCCAGAGGGACCTCCTCAACATCACCTGTAGGAAAGTGCTCTAAAAAGGGTTTCAATCTCTGAACGTTAACCTTCGAAGAACTACTACCATCCGGTGTCTCGATCTCAACAGCTCCATGAGGAAAGACAAGGCGAACAATAAAAGGACCCGTCCACCGAGAACGTAACTTCCCGTGGAAAAGATGCAAGCGGGTATCATACGTAAGAACTTTTTGACTGGAGAAAATGACTTCCTTAAAATATTTCTATCATGCACAAGTTTCATTTTGTTCTTATACTCCTTCGCACTATCGTAAGCATCTATACGAATCTCGTCCAACTCATTGAGCTGGAGTTTCCTATGGGCTCTCGCCTTGTCAAGTGAAAAATTTAGCTGCTTACAGCCCAATTAGCTCTATGTTCTAACTCAACAGGAAAATGACATGCCTTGACATACACAAGCCGATAAGCGACATTCCAATGGGGGTCTTAAACGCAGTACGGTAAGCCCATAAGGCATCAGTGAGCCTAGACGACCAGTCTTTCCGATTAGGATTAACCGTTTTTCTAATATACGTTTTATCTCCCTATTAGAAACCTCTACCCGACCACTAGTTCGCATGGATGATACGGGGTAGCTACCTTATGTGTGATACCATATTTCTTCATCAAAAGCCTAAAAGGTTCATTACAAAAGTGCGACCCTCCATCACTAATTATAGCTCATGTGTACCAAAACGTGTAAGTATATTATTTTTCAAGAACTCAATCACAACCCTATGGTCATTGGTTTTACACGCAACCGCCTCAATCCACTTAGAGACATAGTCTACGGCGACAAGGATGTATAGGTTACCAAAAGAATTAGGAAATGGACCCATAAAGTCAATACCCCACACATCAAATACCTCAACAATTAAAATCGGGTTCAAGGGCATCATATTCCTACGGGAAATGGTTCCTAATTTCTGGCAACGTTCACAAGTAACACAGTAACTATGGGAGTCTTTAAATAACGAAGGCCAATAGAATCCACACTGCAATATCTTAGCAGAAGTCTTCTTAGCACTAAAGTGACCCCCACAAGCATGATCATAACAAAAGGAAATAACACTGGACTGGTCACTCTCAGGTATACATCTCCTAATAACTGTCCGGACAATACTTAAACAAATAAGGATCATCCCAAAAGAAGTGCTTAACCGGCTAAAAACCTCGAACGATCTTGTTTACCCCAATGTTGGGGCATTCGACCGCAATAACAAGATAATTCACTATATTTGCATACCAAGGTGATTGGGAAACAGAGAACAATTGTTCATCAGGAAAGCTATCCCTTATACGAAGGGAATCATTAGGGGAACTAACAACCAGCCTAGACAAGTGGTCTGCTACTACATTTTCTGCACCCTTTTTGTCTCTAATGTCTGGACAAAATTCTTGTAATAAAAGGATCCATCTAATCAATCTAGGTTTGGTATCCTTCTTAGACAAAAGGCATTTCAAAGCAGCATGATCAGTATATATTACGATTTTATAACCTAAAAGATAGGGTCTAAACTTGTCTAAGGCAAACACAATGGCCAACAGTTCCTTCTCTGTAGTGGTATAGTTCAACTGGGCATCATTCAGAGTTTTGCTAGCATGGTAAATCACATGAAGTAATTTGTTTTCTCGCTGACCTAACACAACACCAATAGCATAATCTGAAGCATCACACATGATCTCAAAGGGTAGGTTCCAGTTAGGTGCCCGGACTATGGGGGGGTAGAGTGAGTAAAGTCTTAAGCTTCTCAAAAGCCTCTAAACAAGCATCATCAAAGAAAAACTTAGCATATTTTGCAAGCAAATTGCAAAGAGGTCTAGAAATTAACCTAATATCTCTTACGGTTTTTGGTACCTGTAAAGTCTGAATAAGGTCGACTTTGGCTTTATCTACCTCTATACCCTTAGAAGATACGATATGCCCTAAAACAATTCCTGATCGAACCATGAAATGACATTTCTCCCAATTAAGCACTAGATTCTTTTCCTTACACCTAGTCAACACTAATGACAAATGATGCAAGCACTCATCGAAAGACGAACCAAACACTGAAAAATCATCCATAAAGACCTCCAAGAACCGTTCTACCATATCTGAAAATATGCTCATCATGCAAAGCTGAAAAGTCGCAGGGCGTTACATAACCCGAAAGGCATGCGTCTATACGCAAAGGTACCAAAGGGACAAGTAAAAGTGGTTTTCTCCCGGTCTTCTCGGGGAAATAACAACTGATTATAGCCGAGTAGCTATCTAAAAAGCAAGAATGACTATGTCCAACTAATCTCTCTAGCATCCGGTCGATGAAGGGAAGGGGAAAGTGGTCCTTCCTAGTGACCTTGTTCAATTTCCTATAGTCAATACAAACACGCCAACCCGTGGTCACTCGGGTAGGGATTAACTCATTTTTATCATTCTGGACTACAATAATACCGGATTTCTTGGGAACAACCTGAACGGGGCTGACCCACTTGTTGTCTGAAATGGGGTAGATAATGCCTGCATCTAACAACTTAAGAACCTCGGTTCGAACTAATTCTTTCATATTTGGGTTCAGTCTATGTTGCATCTCCCTAGAAGGTTTGGTGTCACTCTCTAAATAGATCTGATGCATACAAACTGTAGGACTTATACCCTTAATGTCTGCTAACGTCCACCCTAAAGCTTCCTTGTTGTTTTGAAGGATGGTCACTAGCCTACTTTCCTGATCAGTATCCAAGTCGGAAGCAACAATCACAAGTAAAGTTTCAGATGGGCCTAAAAACACATATTTTAGGGTATCTGGCAATGGTTTTAGGTCCAACTTAGGAGGCTCTTCTAACGAAGGAACTAGGGTAGACTTAGAAACCGGTAGTGGTTCGAACTTAGGTTTCCATCCATTACTAGTGTCTAACAAAGGGGTTGAATCTAACAAAGCATTCACCTCATTAATCACATCATCATCATCAAAATCAATCCCAAAGTGAGCTAGGCATTTCTCTAATGGATCTTCTAACAAAGTGTTTGGTAATGACTCCTCGACTAATGTTCCTATCATGTTCACCTCTTCTATGCTCGAGTTATCTAGTTCAGAGGGTAGCTTACTAATATGAAAGACGTTCAACTCAATATTCATATTACCAAAAGACAAATTCATAATACCCGGTTCGAGTTAATGATCGCATTGGATGTAGCTAAAAACGGGCGACCTAAAATTAGGTATCTAGTTCTCTCGGGTCGTGACAAAGTTGGGTATCTAGGATAACAAAATCCACCGGGTAAATAAACTTGTCGACCTCTATGAGAACATCCTCGATCACACCCAGAGGAATTTTAACGGACCTATCAGCTAACTAAAGAGTCATCTGGGTAGGCTTCATCTCACCAAGTCCAAGCTTAAGGTACACATGGTATGGGAGTAAGTTCACACTGGCTCCTAAGTCAAGCAAAGCTTTCTCAACACGGTATTTACCTATTGTGCAAGAAATAGTAGGGGACCCTGGGTCTTTATACTTAGGAGTAGTGGTATTCTGAATAATAGAACTCACATGACTAGCTAGGAAGGTTTTCTTTTGAATACTAAGCTTACGCTTTCGTGTACACAAGTCCTTAAGAAACTTGGCATAAGCGGGAATCTGCTTAATCGCATCCAACAATGGGAGGTTGATAGTAACCTGCTTAAAAACCTCCAATATATCATTAAAGTTGGACTCCCTCCTAGTTGGAACTAGCAGCTTGGGGAATGGGGATCTGGGAACAAAGCCTGGTTCAATATGACCCTCATTGGTCTCATTAGAGACTCTATCAGTCTCCTCATTTTCTGGCTCAGAAGGGTGAACTACAACATGTTCACTTTCAGGCATGGCGAACTTATTGTCAACATTCTTTCCACTCCTAAGGGTTTTAATAGCATTCACATGTTCTGATGGTCTTCCACCTACTTCATGAACTCCTCTAGGATTGGGTTGAGTTTGACTAGGAAACTTACCTTTTACCTCAAAGACTCATTTATCCGACTAACCTGGGTTTTCAACTCGGAAATAGCCTGAGAGTTAGCATAACCTATACTCTTACTTTTATCTATCCCTTGTGCAACCATTTGGTTGATCTTTTCAGAGCTTTTAATAAACGAGGCGAGAGTCTCTTCTAAACTTGTGATCTTTTTATTCGAAGGGTTCTGAAACTGGGGTTGACCTGAAAAGTTCTTAGCATAACCAAAACCTGGGAGAGGCTGAGAATTACTAGACTGACCTTGATTCTCGCCCTTAGACCAAGAGAAATTAGGATGGTTTCTCCAACCAGGGTTGTAGGTCTCTCGAGTATAGGTCAAACTTCTCACGGTTCTCAAACCTAGCATTGTTATAGACAGCATGAGCTTGCTCTTCACTAACCTGACCTTCCCAAAATGAGTTATCGGGCTCTATTCCACAACTAGAGACTTGAGAGGCTCTATTAGGTTCAACAAGGGACCTATTTTTAGACTGGCCCATTTCCAAAGCTTTTAACCTTCTAGACAAAGCAGCAAACTTAGCATCTGACTCGAAGCTTGTAACTACCACATTGGTGCTACTTCTATTGACCAAGAGTCTCTTAGGGGGTTCAACACAAGACTCCCACTGTTGGGATTTTTCAGCGATAGTTCCTAAGAAGGTAAAAGCATCATCAGCAGTTTTATTAGTGAACTCACCGACGCACATAGACTCGACCATGGATTTAGTCGAATAGTCTAAACCATTATAAATAATCTCCACAAGTTTCATCTTATCAAATCCATGGAGAGGACACTGGGATATGAGATCATTGAATCTCTCTAAAAACCTATAAAGAGATTCTCCCTCTTGTTGCACACTAGCACTAATTTTTCGCCTAACAATTTGCATCAGTTTTATGCTTAGGGTAGAATTTCATATAGAAAGCCGCAACCGTTCTCGCCATGTTTCAATAGATTCGATGGTAGGTTGTTCATCCAGGTCTTGGCTTTATCCTTCAAGGAAAAGGGGAACATCTTAAGTTTCAAAACTTCATCAGTAAGGTCTTTTATCCTAACTGTCCTGCAAATTTCCTCAAAGTCCCTAATATGAAAATAAGGGTTCTCATCATCTTTTCCTAAGAATATAGGGATCATCTGAAGAATACTAGGTTTTATCTCGAAGTTAGCCGTATTGGCTGGCAATTTAATGCACGAAGCTCGGTTGGTCCTAGTTAGGAACATGTAATCTTTCAAAGTAGTCATTGTTGGCACAGCTGAAGTACTAGGGGTACTTTCTTCACGAAGAGACAGATTCTCAAAACTGAAGTTTCCAAAAACGGGGCTCTCAAAAGAAGAGTCTTCGAGTTCCCCGCCTTCACAAGAAGAACTACTAGGTTTGTCACTAATCAAACGACCTAGAGTGTTTCTTTTCCAAGCCCGTTCTCTAATGACCTCGGGCATACACTAGAAAAAGAAAATAAAAAGAAAAAGAAAAATCCTAAAAGGAAGGGAAGTTCTATGCAAACACAAACAAGGCTGACTCCACCACAACAAACCTAATGATATCTAGCAAACAAAAAGCATGATGGCTCCACTTAGATTGTTTTCTAGACCAGCTTCTAATCGTTCAAAAGGGAATTCGTTACAATTTGATCAATCCGAGTCAAAGTAAGTTGAATCAAGGCGAGGGAAGCTCCATAGAGCTTTGATACCCAAGGCCTCACCGCTATTACAAGGCGGCGCAGTCACACATTCAACTTCACAGAAACCATCATGAACTTCGAAGTATGCTAAAAGAGTGACCAATATTTTTCGAATGACTATCCTATTAAGCTCGTTACCCTATCGGTCTCGTTCTGTAGGATCAGAATATCGTGACGTCAATACCTCGCGAGACCAATAAACGACAGCATTGCGAAGGTGTCGCAAATGAGTAATATAAATGACGCAATGAATGACGACAGCCAAAACACGAGAAAGATGTGAAGACCTAGTGAGATCTAGGAGAGTTGCGAGACTATATGTTGGTACACTTGCGATATTTCGCAAATCATTCCAAAAAATAAAGGACAGCTTAGTTGTCATCCATTATGTAATACCCTATATAAGGAGCCGAGCAGGCCTATTGGAGAGAGATCTTTTTTCGAGTGTTGGGCAAGTCATTAAGAGAGAGAAAGTTGAGAGTAATTGTAATTCTTGTGCCTACTTACTGTTTCATTTTGTAAACATTTAAAGATTTAATCAATAAAAATTATGATTATTCATCATAAAATGATTTGATTACATAGATTCTTGTAAGGGGTGTAGTGCAGGATTTCCTGCAACTACATATTGGCGCTAGAAACAGGGACTGATTGAAGATTGAAGATAAAAGATTGTAGTTGAAATCGTTCAAATCAAGAAAATGAGGAAACAAAATGTTAAATCAGATGAAGTAGAGAAGTTAAAAACCAAAGAATGTGATGAAAATACGGGATACAGTTTGATTACGAAAATAATGATTAATGAATTTCATGAAAATATCAAAGGAAGAATACATAAACGAGATTTTGAAGGAAAGAAGATTACAACCATGGAGAAGACATCGCCTTTGAAAGATTGGGAAAAGCAGAAGATAACATTCACAGCAGCAGAGCTACCAAGAGAGAGTCTGAATCACACATCTCCACTAGTGATTACAAACGCACGCAAAGAAGGAGGAGAACCAGCAAAAGCAGTGGAAGAATGGGCGATAAATAGAACTTTGGTGGATACAGGGAGTTTAGTGAGTATCATGTTTTACCATGCCTACAAAAATTAGGGTACAAAAATGAAGAAATGATTTCCCCAACATATCATATCCATGGTTTCGGTAAGTCTATAACAAAACCTAAAGGGGAGATAAAATTACGAATTCTGTTAGAAGAAATTGAAACACAGGTGACATTATGTGTAGTGGATATGGAATCGCCATACAACGTATTGTTGGGGAGACCATGGGTACACGTAATTAAAGCTGTAGCATCAACATTTCATCAATGTATCAAATTCCCTATGCCAAATGGGATTGGCGAGATCAGAGGAGATATTGATAAAGGAAGGATGTATTATCAAGTCGAAGTAAAACATTATGAAGAACAGATGAAGAAGCGAAAAGATCGCAAAAAGATGGCAAAAGAAGCTAAAAAAGAAGAAGAATTTAGAATTTATATGATAAGAGCAAAAGAAGGAAAAGGGATACCTAGCGAAATCTCGGAAGAAGAGCATGAGTTTGCGAAGGAAATAAAAGGACCAACGCCTATGGGAGAACCGAAAGCCAGTTACATCGCAGCGGAGTTGACAAAGGAAGTGAACGTCGAAACTGAAGAAGAACCTAAGATGTTAAAAATTGGGACTAAGATGGAAGTAGATGAAGAAAAAAGAACCGTTGATTTGTTGCGAGATTACAAAGACATTTTCACATGGGATATGGATGAAATGCCTGGTATAGATTCATCTGTGGCGTGCCATAAATTGGAGATTGACAAAAATGCAAGACCATTCAGACAAAGAATTAGGAAAATCGCAACAGCATATCATCCTCAAATAGAAGAAGAACTGTAGAAGATGCTGGACGCAGGAATCATTAGACAAGCAAAATATCCCGAATGGATAGCAAATATGGTAGTAGTCCCAAAGAAGAAAAAAGGGATAAGAATTTGCAAAGATTTTACTGATCTAAATAAAGCTTGTCCAAAAGATAGCTTTCCTTTGCCAGATATTCCGCAAATGGTTGAATCAGAAGCGGGAAATGAAAGGATATCATCTCTTGATGGATACAAAGGCTACAATCAAACTCCACTTGCAGAAGAAGATCAAGAACATACTGCTTTCTTCGCTCCAAGAGGATTATACTGTTATACAAAAATTCCATTTGGTCTGCGAAATGCTAGAGCAACATACCAAAGGATGGTAGAAAAAGTGTTCGCGAGATGGATACATAAAACACTAGAGGTATATGTGGATGACATGTTAATAAAAAGTAAAGAAGCAAAAGACCATGTGCATGACTTGAGGGAAATTTTTGAACAAATGAGGCATTTCAACATCAAAGTAAACCCAAAAAAATGTACCTTTGGAGTTGCATCAGGAATTTTTTTAGGTTACATTGTATCAAAAGAAGGAATACAAGTCGACCCAGAGAAAGTACAAGCAATTCGCGATATGCCAACACCAGCAACGGTAAAAGATGTGCAGAAGTTAAATGGATTGTTAGCTTCGCTAGGAAGATTCATCTCGCGGTCATCCGACAAGTGTAAACATTTTTTCAACATACTCAAGAAATGAGCTAAGTTTAGATGGACAGATGAATGTGAAAAAGCTTTACAAGGAATAAAAGAACATCTAATGGATATATCAATTTTACAAAAAGCAGAGCCAGGGGAGGAATTATTAATCTACCTTGCGACAACCTCGCATGCACTAAGTGCAGTGTTATTGCGAATATACGCAGGAGTGGAAAAGCCAATCTATTACATCAACAAAACCTTCAATGCCGCGGAGAGGAATTACTCAAAAATTGAAAAACTAATTTTGGCGTTAGTTTATGCAACATTTAAGCTTCGCATATATTTCCAGGCACACACAGTTAAGGTAGTGACAAAAATACCAATTGAGTCGGTAATGAAAAATTCAAAAAGGTCAGGAAGAGTTGAGAGATGGAACGCTCAAGTAAGTCATTGCAAAATCAAATATATGAAATATTGTCTTCACCAAAATCACAAGTTGTCGCAGATTTTTTAGCGGAGTTTCCTTTGGAAGAGGATGAAGCAGTGGAAGAAATGATGGATATAGAAGAAGAACATGGAAATCCAAGGGATTTATTAACTTAACCAAACAGGTGGGAAATATTGGTAGATGGATCATCAAATGGGGAAGGCAATGGAGTTGGGATCGTTTTGATTTCGCCAGAAGGCAATAAAATAACTTTTTCTTTCAGATTGGAGTTTGCATCTACCAACAATGAAACAGAATATGAAGCTATAATACATGCTTTGCGATTCGCAATAGAAATGAAGTTGGAAAATGTGAGAATCACCAGTGATTCACAATTGGCTATTCGCCAAATAAAAGAGGAATATACTACAAATGAACCATCTTTGCAAAAGTACAAGAAACTTGTTGAAGAGTTATCGATGCAGATACCGAAAATAAAATGGAGGCATATATCAAGGAGAAATAATAGACTCGCAGATGCTTTTGCTTTTATATCAAGTATGATGACAGATCCAGCTGCGAGAAGCATAAAAATACAGACACTTCTAACACCATCAATCAATAAAGAGGAAGAGCAGGAGACAGATGTGATGTTAATAGAAGATGAAACACAAACACTCTGCGATGAAGATTGGAGAGCAGAACTTCATGCATATCTGATGAAAGGGGAAACACCAAGAAACAGATTAGAGGCACTCAAATTAAAAAGCCGTGAAACAAATTATGAACTAAGAGATGGGGTACTGTACCGAAGATCCTTTAATGGACCCTCACTCAGATGTTTAACACGAAGGGAAGGAGAAACAATATTAAAGATGTTGCACAGTGGGGATGCTGGCAATCACAGTGGCGGAAGATCTTTAGCACATAAGGCAAAAATGCAAGGCTATAATTGGCCGTATATGCATGAGGATGCGAAACAAATATCAAGGCGTTGCGAAGATTGCCAAAGGCACGGAAAGAAAATACATGCACCAGGGGCACCATTAAATTCTTCAACAAGTGTATGGCCTTTTGGAAAGTGGGGTTTAGACATTGTGGGACCATTTTTACCAGGAACAGGGCAGAGAAGATATCTAATTGTCTCCACAGATTATTTCACAAAATGGGCAGAAGTGAAAGCGGTACAAAACATTCGCGATAAAGATATCTTTACCTTCATATTCGAGAATA
Organism: Papaver armeniacum; assembly: GCA_023531295.1. Classification (NCBI taxonomy): domain Eukaryota; kingdom Viridiplantae; phylum Streptophyta; class Magnoliopsida; order Ranunculales; family Papaveraceae; genus Papaver; species Papaver armeniacum. The sequence goes on from JAJJWW010014413.1 coordinate 246,563, forward strand.
TTATATGCAGATTTGGAATCCACGCACAGTTGGTATCTGACAATGGGAAACAGTTTGAAGGACAAAATATAGAACTGTTGCTTAATGCATTTCAGATAAAATATGGAAAATCAACTCCTTTATACCCGCAGGCCAATGGACAGGCAGAAACAACAAACAAAACAATCACAGACATATTGAAGAAGAAGTTAGAAGGACATAATAGAGCATGGTGTGAACAAGTGCATAATGCAGTATGGGCTTACAATACAACTAGGCGAGAAGCTACAGGAATGTCACCTTTTTGTTTAACATATGGAGTTGAAGCTGTACTCCCAACAGAAGTTATGATTCCAACCACAAAGAAAGAAGCTTGGGAGAAAAATCTCAGTGCGGGTAACATTCTAATCAAACTAGATGAATTAGAAGAAAAAAGAGAAAGAGCACTACAACATATGGAGAATTATCAACGAAGATTAGCCAGAGAATATAACAAACGTGTCAAGACACGAGAATTTCAACCAGGCGATCTAGTATTGAGAGAAACGCCAAAGATATCGGCCGAGAAAGTGGTGGCAAGCTGGCGAAAAAATGGGATGGACCTTATATCATTAAGGAGATAGTTGGAACAGGGTCATATAGATTGATGGATCCCGAGGGCAAAGATGTGGGCCACAGATTGGATAGACCATGGAATAGATTATATTTGAAGAGATATTACCCCTAAAAGATTGTGGAAAAAGATTAGACTGCGAAGTACTAAATGGATGAAGTGAAATGAATTCATATAAAAGTTTTTTGCAAAAGAATGATTGCGAAATTGAAAAAAATAAAGAAAGAATGTGCGAATATCTCGCAAATAAAATAACAAGAGATAATAAAAAATGAATGATTTACACGAATGGGACGAACCTTTATGGCGTACACCCTAGTTCGCGAATGATATTTCATAAGAGGCAAATATAAGACCTAAAGAGAGTCATATAAGGGGGTATCTCTTGACATGACTCAGGGAAAAGGTTACACCGCTCCTGGAACCTGAGTCATGGAAATTTGGGGTCAATAAAGCCCATCCGGGAGAGATACCTTGGATTTCCAACTATATATATAAAGTTATACCCTGGTTGGACGCCCAAGGGTCTCTTCTAAGGAGTCAGTGTATGCTCAAGGCGCCGAGGTACACGGTTGAGCCAAGAGTGCCTGAGGCATTTGAAGTGTCTCGGCCATTCTTGGCAAGTCTTGGCGTATGTTGCACTCGGCCCGAAGAAAACTCCACTTAGGGTGCAGTCTCGTAACTATAAGCCCTATAGGTATAAGGGATAAGAGGCTGCGAAAACAACTGGTTGTTGTTAATACCGGATGGTAGGAGCTAGTATTGTATGGCCGATGTACGCCTCCTCAAGGGGCAACTGTGGAGATGATAAGGGCGGCACCCTCCATTAGGGAGCTGATAAGTGTCTTAAGACACAAATGTCATGAGGCTTTATTTTCGCAAGAAAATTTAGGCTTGTCATATTTGTGCGATGATCCTGAAAAGGCAATAATACTAACGCGAGGATAAGACGAGATCAATGGGTCTTTACATGAAAGTGTAAGGACGACCTGCGATTTCGTCGCAAGACGGCAATGTCATGGGGCTTTAAATTCGCAAGAACTTTTAGGCCTGTCATATTGTCGCAACGAAAACATCCTGCAGAGGCAATAATACTAAGAAAACGATAAGGCAAGATCAATGGGTCTTTACATGAAAGTGTACAGACGTCCTGCGATTTTGTCGCAATAACGAGGGGTGGCAGAATAAGACCTTTAACTAGGAAGGCAAAATAAGACCACACAAAAAGAGTAAGCGAAGAAGCTTGCGAGACTGAATTTGCAAATATTAATTCAAAAAGACTTGCTTAATCATTTGCGTACAAACAAATCCTCACAAGAAAAGGTTATTCATAAGATAGTAAGAGGAAATAAGAGAATTGTTCAACAGTAGACTCAATCTTTCTTATCAAAGAGTGCACCTCAGATGGAATTGAAAAGCGTCTTATGCAAAAAGTTATGAAGATAAAGAAGCTAGAAGATACAAAATTACAAAAGAAGTTTAACTCTCTACATCATTCTTCTCACCAGCATGAGAAGTTAAACACTCTTCAACAATTTTATCAGCTTCAACAACTTTCACATTTTCGTCAGTTGGTCGATTCTCGCCAGAACCCACTTCACTTGGATCATTATTGACAGCTTCATTATTAGAGGAGATCGCCTTTTCATTTGCGACATCCTCGCCACTTTCACATTCATAGTCGCTATCAGGAGAATTAGAGATTTCATCATCTTCTACTTCCAGAGGTTCGATAGATACAGGGTCAAGAGACTTGGATAATAAGATGTCATTCACAATAACTTCAGCTTTAAGATAGAATTGGCGAAGGATTGCCCTTTGGTGATTCCTACACTGGATGTCTTTGGAGTGAGTAAGATAATCAAGTCTTCTTTCGGCCCGATCGCGAGAACGAGCAAGAGTAGCGGCAAGTAATGCATTCTCTTTGCGTACCTTAGCATAGCTGGATTCCAAAGTAGAATGGGAGGAGCGAAGATCTTTCTCAGACTATGCAAAAACAAGGAACAAAAGGAGTTATATAGATAAAAGAGTTGAAGACTTGATAAAGGGAGAATAGATGAGGCAGTCAAATTTTATGACTACCTTCCTTTTGCGAAATAAGATGTTGGGTCAGAGCCAAGCAACTATTCTCCAAGTGATCCATGGCATTGTCAAAATTATCTCCAACCAAACCTTTTAATCGAGAGCGCAAACTCTTTTCATTAGAAACAAGCAAGTTATTTTCCTTAGCAAGGGAAGAATAGGAGTCTTTTAACTTGGAATATTGGTCTTTCAATTGGATGGTTTTCACACTTAAAGTTATTTTACCCTGAATAAGTTTATCCCTCTCAACAGTGACTTCTTGAAGTTTACTTCTCAGCGAACAGAGAGATTGTTCTCGTTCATTACATATTTTCTGACAGACATCAAGCTGTTGTGAAGCAATCGCCATCTTGTTTAACAAAACTCGCTTTTCTTGAGATAGAGTTCCATTCTCATCTGATAAGGTTTCCAATTCCAAATTAGATTTACTCAAAGAATAAGAGAGATGAGATAATTCGTTATTCAGCGAGTCTTGCTTCTGAACTAAGTGAACATTCTCTTGGGAAAGATTATTTATTTGATCAACAAAGTATGTATGAAGATTATCTAACTGGTTATATTGCTCCATCCAAACATCTCTATCCATTCGAGTTTCTTCAATGACAGATTCCAATTGATATATCTCCATTTTTCGTTTCTGGTTTAAAGCTTGAAAGGCGAACAAGGTGTTCAAAAAAAAAGGGGAAGAGATGATACCTTTTAATTCTTCGTTCTTCTTGCGAAGATTGTCACGATCCAGCGAAATATTTTGAAGATTATTCTTCAATATCTTAACTTCTTGTTCTAAAGACATTTGCGACATTTTGTCAGAACCGAAATATTTACTCAAAGACTCGCAAACGCTAGACCTAATGGGATCAATGGAGGTCTTCTTGACATCATTCATGATATCTGATAAAACTTTGAAAGCTACATCTATTCCCTCCAGGTTTTCTTTGGTAAGAGAGATAGACTCGGATGAAGAGGTAATGATGGGAAGAGAAGGAAGAACTGAATCATCTTTGGTCATAGAAACGCCAGAAGAAGAAATTTGATGAAGATTAATGAGTGGGGGTGAGACAGAGGCATTGATGGTAAAAGTAGAAAGGGGTTAATCTTGAGGAACTTTATTGATGGAAAATTCAGGAATATCGACAATGGCATTTTCAGAGATGGCGAGAATAGGGGAAGGAATTGATTTGTCCTGCGAATATATCGTAGGAGAAGATGGTTTATCTTGCTAAGGAGGAATTGATTTATCCTGCGAAGATATCGCAAGAGAAGATGGCTTATCCTGCGAAGGTACTGCAGGAGAAGTTGTGAGCTTGAATAAAGGAAAGGAAATAGAAGATTCAACAGGCTTAGAACGGCGAGGTTTCTTTGGGGATCTATCAACATTTTTGTCATCATGTGAATCACAAGTTGAATAAGAAACAGAGGCAACAATGTTGTTATTAAAAGAGTAAATGTTTCTTAATTACCTTGCTATTCGCAGATTTTCTTTCAGTAACAGCGATTTTCGGTTGCGAGCCCACGGAGACAGTAGGGTTCAGAACGGTGAACTTAGTGTTAAATTTGTTCTTGCTAAAACAAAAACAGCAGGGGAATCATTAAAAGAAGAACAATGTCGAAGCAAAACAACTTCAATAGGAGAAATCAATCACAAAAAGATCAAATTCAGCAAAATTAACAAACCTTGATGGCTCCATAGAAACAGTAGCAGAAAACAGAGGAGAACAGTAGCAGAAGAACAATAGCAGAAAGATGATGAGAAGAATTGCAGGAAGAAAAACAGTAATAAAAAGTTGCAGACGATGAATAAAAACTTTTTATTTATAGCCTTCATTGTACTCAGCCGACCAAGGACTTCTATTAGGAATCTATTTCCTAAACTAAGAGTATTGCCTAAAACAAAACTCTTCCCTAACTAGAAATTCTTCCTAAAAAAGGATTCATGCCTAGAATAGGTTTCTTCCCTCAACTTAGTTTGAGGTTAACTAAGTTCCCTAAAGGAGTACGGATACACCTGTATCATGGGTCCCCTTTTTAAGAACTTGAACTCTTGTGAGAGTTAAAAATGAAGGTTAGGGAACTCGAGAGTCCCCTTTTCCTTGTTAAACCACTTAGCCTTGCTAGGAACTTGACCTTTACATCCAATTAAAAAAGCTTTTTTCTCTCCTTGTCGTGTTTTAGTCACTTTTCGCTCCAATATGCAGTCTTCCTTGAGTGGTTCCTATCTATCAAACCATAAGTCTTCTACTCGTGGTAAGATCATAGTGTTGTCGCCGTCATCATCAAGTAATGGTGGTTCAAATAACTTCAAGTATTCGACATTTATTACCGAGTACATCCCTAGATAAGGTGGCAGATCTAGACGAAAGGCATTGTCACCAATCTGATCGAGAATACGAAATGGTCCATACCTCAATGGTTTCAACATCTTACCTTCCCCCTTCAATCTTGTACCTTACCTAATTTTAACCATACCAAGTCACCAACACCGAAATTACAAGGTACAAGATGCTTGTCATGCTTTGCTTTGTATTTGGCTTGTGACTTCTTTAGTTGCGCTTCAACAGTCGCATGAATCTGAGATATCTTCTCCAAGAACTTTTGTGCCTTTTGCCGTTCACTTCCTTCCTTTCCCCCCATTGAGGTGTCACTAGAAAATACTAGATCGAAAGGACTAAGTGGTAAGTAACCATAGCACGTCTCGAAAGGAGATTTCCCTGAAGAACTGTGAACTGATCGATTAAAAGCAAACTGTAGATACGGTAAACTCTCATCCCAAGTTTTAGGATGCTTAGAATTATATCCCCTTAACATGTGAACCATAGTCCTATTGACCACTTCTGTTTGTCCGTCTGTTTGTGGATGAAAAGTCAGACTCTTCTTCAACCTAGTGTCCATCATCTTCCATAAAGAATCCCAAAAGTGACTAAGGAATCGACTATCCTATCAGAAATAATCGAAGTAGGTAAACCAAAATGCTTCCACACGTGCTCAAAGAAGATCTTTGCTGCATCGGCTCCCGTTACCGTCTTTGTACATGGAATTAATGCAATCATCTTGCTGAATCGGTCGACCACAACGAACAAGTAATCATGACCGGACTTGGTCTTCGGTAACCCACCAAGAAAATCCATAGAAATACTCTCCCAAGGCCTTGATGGTACTGGTAATGGTAGAAATAACCCACGTTATCTGTTGGAAGGTTTAGATGTGCTGCACAACTTACACCCTCTAACTAACTTAGCCACGTCATCTTGCATCTTCGGCCAAAAGACATAACGTCGGAGGTTAAGTAGAGTTTTATTCATCCCAAAGTGTCCAGCAACTCAGGAAGTGTGTGCCTCTCTCAACCAAGTATAAACGATCTTCATCTTCTGGTATGCAAAGTAACTGACCTTTGTATAACAATCCATCTCGGAGTTCATACTCGCTTTTCAAACCACTCTTTACACCTTCTAGCACCTTCTTGAAGTCTTTGTTGGATGTGTATAACTCCGCATACTCTTGAGGGACAATTGGCTGAATTCTCATGGCCACCATTAATGCTCGAACTGGAGGCCGAGATAACATATCTGCCAACTTGTATGTTACTTCCTTCTTGTACCTAATGAGAATATTGAAATTCATCAAGTAAGACATCCACTTCATGTGTCGGGCTTGTTGCGTTTCGTCTGTGCATGTAGATACTCCAACGGTTTGTGATCTGAATGTACCACTACTTCTTTACCTAAGAGGTACACTCGCCAATGTTTGATACATTGATATAAAGCATAAAATTCTTTGTCATAAGGTGCGTAGTTCTTAATAGCACTCGAGAACAATTCCTCAATGGTACTCCACTTTGGTTTACCATCCCGTAACAACACTCCTCCCAATGCATAGTTAGAAGCGTCGGTCTCAACTTCAAAAGTAAGTTGTAGGTTAGGCAATGCCAACACCGGTGCTTCGAAATCTTTCTTTTAGTAATGAAGCGAAAAGCGTCTTCATGGGTTTGCTGCCATTCAAACTTTGCCTTAGCTCCCGTCAAACCATGTAATGAACCTGCAATATTTGAAAAATACCGGATAAACTTACGCAAGTAGGTGCAAGCCCCTAAGAAACTCCTGATTTCAGTTACAGTACTAGGTCTAGGCCACTTAGTGATCACTTCAACCTTCCTTGGATCAATCTTCCGTTGTCCACCACCAACAATAAATCCGAGGTACACTAACTCCTCCTTTCCAAACTCACACTTCTTTACGTTCAACTTCAGTTGGCCTTCATGTAACACTTTAAACACCTTCCCAACGTGAACGAGATGCTCTTCCCAAGTTCTGCTGTATATGAGGATATCATCCAAGTAAACAATCACAAAATCTTTTATAAAAGGTCGTAACAAATCATTCATCAAACGCATAAACGTTGCTGGAGCATTACACAAACCAAAAGGCATCACCAACCATTCGAACAAGCCTTGTTTGGTTTTGAAAGCGATTTTCCATGTATCATCTTCTCGAACTCTCATCTGGTGATATCCGAATTTGAAATCTAACTTTGTAAAGACTCGAGCTTTTTCCAACTGATCCATCATGTCGTCTATCCTAGGTAAAGGATAACGATTCTTGACCGTGATCTTGTTCAATGCTCTATAATCAATACACATGCGCCAGCCTCCATCTTTCTTTGGAACCAACAACACTGTTGATCCACAAGGTGAAGCACTTGGCACTATCATTCCTAATTCTAGAAGTTCCTGGACTTGTTTCTTGATCTCATTAGACTCCTATATGGTCGTGCGATAAATACCTACATTAGGAAGAGAACTCTCCCCGGTCAACAGATCTCATGATCCACACTCCTCTTTGGAGGTAATCCCGTGACATCTGAAAATAAATCCTTGTACTTCAGCTTCAACCTTTCTAGGTCATCTTCTTGTTGTGCAGTCAAGGCTGTCAAACAAACTCTACTCGGATTCTCCTCAAGAGAACGAATCACAAGGAGAATGAACTTCGTGCTAGCATTCACCAACCGCTTAGCCTGAGTGGCTGTGATCAGACTTTCTCCCTCAAGAGGAGAATCAATAGCCCGAATCACAAAACTTTCTCCATCTTTGGTAAAGGTGTACTTTTGCTCCCTCCTGTGTAGAGTTGCATCTCTATCCCATAGGTAAGGACTACCTAGTACCACCTGACAAACATCCAAAGGAACTACGTCGCATGTAACTTCGTCAATATATGACTCATGTAGAGCAAATTTGAACGTGCACTGTTGTGAAACTTGTAAGCCCCCTTCCTTTTGAAGCCATCCTAAAGGGTATGGTTTTGGATGTTTGAAAGTCTTCAAACCTAACTTCGCACCAAAGAATTTAAAAGTAAATTCTTCGACTTCCCGGTCAATAACAAGATCAACTAGTGAAGTTTTGACTTGCATCTTTACTGTGAAGAGTTGCTCCCTAAGATCATCTTTTGAAGGTCTTTTTTTTGCCCTTGTCATAAGAGAAAGCTTTGAATTGGGTTCCGTTAGTCCGTGGACTTCTTTTGGAGTTTGAGCGACTAGTGCTGCCTTCTTGGCTTCTTTCCTCTGCAACCCTTTAGGCTTTAGATGAGGGTTCTTAACCCAACACTTGTCGACAACGTGACCTGTTTGCTTGCAATGGGTGCAAGACAAACCTTCCTTGTCACTATATTTCCCTTCTTCTTTGCTCCTTTCACCTCCTTTCACAGTGGTACCTCCATATTTCACCTTAGTATTTCCCTTTGAATCAGATTTCTTAAGCCTGCCCTCAATGACATTAGCTTTTATACTTGCTTCGGAGATAATATCCACCGAAAACATATTCAACTCCTTCCGTATAAACTCATGGAACCCGGAAATATATTTCATGTAGATAACATAATCCCCCAAGTCTAAGTCCAAAATCATAGCTTGATTTCAAATTCGAAGTATATTCTTGTACGGTTTGGTTATAAGTCTGCTTCAAGTTGTACCACTTGAACCATGTCTCCTCAAGGTAGCCGACCGGATAAAACTGTTTCCTTACAACTGCCTTGAATCTTTTCTACGACAATACTCCTTTACCTAGGTTTTGTCTTTGATAAGCTTTCCACCAGGTTAGAGCATGCTTTTGTAGCTTTAATGCCGCGAAAGCAATCTTTTCCTTTGAACCATATTCAAAGAAAGAGAAATACGTCTCTAGACGTTCAATCCAATCATCCAATTTTTCTACATCGATACTCCCATCGTAAAGTGGAATATCAACACGAAAATCAATTTTCAGATTCTTACCATGAGGTTTAGTTGATGTAGGACTTTTAAGAAACTCTTTATCCTCTTCATCTCCTTCCTCCTCATCATCTTCTTCTTCTTCTGAATCGTCTTCTTCAGAATCATCTTTTTCCGAACCTGCAGGTGAAGATGTAACCTTTTTCTTTGTCTTCTTCTTAGGTGTATGAGAACGAATACATTCACTCAATTCCTGAAGAGTAACTTGAATAGACTTCATGTCTGTTTACAACGTAGCCACCTTTTCTTCCATAGTTTATGGTTCGCCTTCCTTAGGATTATCAACTGACTTTGTCATCCTTGATCTCCTTGTTTTCTTAACGTCTTCTAACTTCTCGAGTACCTTACCAAGCTTTATGTAGAGAGATCTAGTGAAAACCATAAACCACAGGGATTTACCCTAGAAACTAACCTTGCTCGTGATGCCAACTTGATACGTGTTGATCTCTGTACCTTGGTAACTATTACTATAAAGGCGAATTCGTAATAATAATAGACGAGAAACTTAGAAAACGAACACAAGTAGTAATTGAAGAAAATATCTTCTCTTAGATTATGAACAAGAAAACGATTAAAATTCTCTCTTTGTTACGCTCACAATCTTCTCTAAACAGTGGATTAACCTTAAACTGTTTGCTAAGCTTACACAAGTATTGTCATAAGCTTTCTCTAGGTTTTCTGTGCCTAGTTTCTGTATATCCTTAGCTATTAGCCAAAGCCCTTTATTTATAGCCTTCATCGTACTCAGCCGACCAAGGACTTCTATTAGGAATCTATTTCCTAAAGTAAGAGTATTACCTAAAACAAAACTCTTCCCTAACTAGGAATTCTGCCTAAACAAGGATTCATGCCTAGAATAGGTTTCTTCCCTCAACTTAGTTTGAGGTTAACTAAGTTCCCTAAAGGAGTACGGATACACCTGTATCAATGGGATCTTGTCGGCAAAAAATTGATGAAGAACAAATGGTTGCGGCATTTCAAAACACTAGTTCTCATGACATTCTCTTCTTCGCAGAGAAGACATGAGAAGAGGCAAGATAAAGGATCAGAATATCGTGACGTCAATACCTCGCGAGATCAATAAACGACAGCATTGCGAAGGTGTCGCAAATGAGTAATATAAATGACGCAATGAATGACGACAGCCAAAACACGAGAAAGATGTGAATACCTAGTGAGATATAGGAGAGTTGCGAGACTATATGTTTGTACACTTGCGATATTTCGCAAATCATTCCCGAAAATAAAGGACAGCTTAGCTGTCATCCATTATGTAATACCCTATATAAGGAGCCGAGCAGGCCTATTGGAGAGAGATCTTTTTTCGAGTGTTGGGCAAGTCATTAAGAGAGAGAAAGTTGAGAGTAATTGTAATTCTTGTGCCTACTTACTGTTTCATTTTGTAAACATTTAAAGATTTAATCAATAAAAATTATGATTGTTCATCCTAAAATGACTTGATTACATAGATTCTTGTAAGGGGTGTAGTGTAGGATTTCTGCAACTACACGTTCTATTCCAAATTTTAAAGCTTAGGTTTGCGTTAAGTATTGTTTTCCTAAGGCGGGCAAGAAGAGAACGGTGATGAAATCCGAACCCTTATCTTGTATGGCCAGTCCTTGCGCTTTACTAGGAAATTAAAACAGTCGTTTTCAAGTCCTCAGCATATATTCACACGAAGGAAGACAGTAACTCGCTGGCAGGGGATTCGCGAGTGTTTCGACAAACTCACCTCCCATTCCAAACGGGGGATGAACCGTTGAAGTCGACTCGGGCCACGACTCCTATGTCATGTACGAACCCGAGGGACCGAGGTGATATCGTAATCACCGTCCTTCTCTGCAAACAGTTTAATATTTAAACTACCCTTCCGTAGGGTTTACAAATAATGAAGGAATGTCCAAATGTCCAAGTCCAGAGTCCAAAAATAAAGTACAAAAGAAAAGGGAAAGTCTAAAAAAAATAAAATCTAAAACATATTAAAAATGTCTCTCTTTTTTTTTTTCTCTTTTTTTTATAATAAAAAAAAATCTTCTTCTTTCGCTCATTTCGCTTTGCCTTTTACTCCCAGTCTTTAAGTATTCACCAAAAGCTTTGGCAAAATTTTCTTTCGCTCCGAATTCCAAATTCTTTAAGGAAAAGACAAAAACCAAAAAAAACGTATAGAAGAACAAATAAAATAAAAGCAAATAAAAACCTAAGAAAAAAAAAAATCTAAAAACTCTAGCCTAAAGACAAGTCCGCGTCAGCGACGCCAAAAATTGATGTGATCTCAATAATGTTGTAGTAAAAAGGTTCGTTGAGACTTGTGAAAGCAATGAATTTTAGACTTATAAAACTTAAAAATAAAGAAAACTTAACACAAAATTGATTCAAGATATAAGAAATTAACCAAGACACTGATTCCATTATTACACATTAATAATTTATGGTGAATAACACAAAAACTCTAATTATCTTTTTGAGTCCTTATTTCTTAATCCACAAATAATCAGGCAAATTCCCAAAAATTAATTGTATCCCCTAAGCATAGATTATCTAAACAAAGTATAACCTATCTAATTGAATCACAACTAATGACGAAAATTATGCAAACAATTTAAAACTCTTCAAAAGCAGTGATTGAGTGAATTATAAATTATAAATTAGAGAAAATAAAATGGTTACCACTTATTCATGCGTAAATAGCTTCCTCATTGCCTTGGTTGTGGGAGAATTAGCCGCTCATCATGTTGGAAACACGCTCAAAAATCATTATTATTGCTCAAAGGGTGTTCACAAAGATGAAAAGGGAGAAGAAATTATAAAACCGGGTTTGTAACAGTTTTATTTGTTACAAACCGAACTGTTACAGAGAACGATAGAAACAAACTGTTGTAATAATTGTAGCATATAAGACTGCCTCCAAAACTACGACCCTCAGTTTTTTGTCGTTGTCGTTGTAGCATAAACGACTGTCCCTTGTGCGTTGTATGTTCTTGGTGTTCTTCACAGCAACAGAAAATGGCAATTCTATGCAACTCTGAATTTCTCGACTTTCTGATGCTCTGCTACTCTCCCAATCTCTTCGTCCCCTTCTCTGCTATCCCATCCTCCAATTTATACTCAACAGGTACAAGAATATAACGCAATAACTTCAAACAATTCTCCATTACACGGAAGTAAAGAAAATATTTTTTTTCTTTCCTTTTTAATCTCTTGCACGTATCCGCAGCAGTCACTTACGTGCATACTATCCATGTTTAACTTCTTCACGCTTCTCTAGCGACCAGAATCCACCCAAACACGTGCAACACACGTCTAGACTCGTTGTAATCACTTGACTATCTCCTCCCGTACACGAACGCCCCGCTGTGTGGAAAATCTACGTACCAATCATGTTTGTTTGATTCTAACAGATTTACCAAGCCTGTTTAATTGTAACAGGGTGGTATAAACTCATTGGGGCGATTAAATCTCCTCAAAAATCTCCAAAAATCAGATCAAAATTCTCATCTGCTAACAAAATTTGAACCTGCACTTTTCCCGCCAATTTCTGTGGAAGAGAAAGGTTGCCCCCTATCCAGAGTAGGGGTGCGAATAGCAGCTGCCCACTGGGGGTGCCCCTTATCCAAAAGCGAGAGTCCGAATAACACGTGTCTTCCGGAGGTGCTCCGAGCAACTTTTCGAGCCGAATTTTCCAATAATATTTATTTCCAAAAAAATACCTACAAACACACAAAACACCATAATAAGGACGAAAACGAGTACTGACAATACGAAACATTGAGGACAAATTAGACACATAAATGCTCTATCAACCACCATGGTCGAACCTGGACGGCCTCTTGGCCATCATGGCCGGCCGGTCCCACACTTCTTCATTATTTTTGGAGAATTCTTCATGTTTGGATAATTCTCCATATCTTGGACATTTCTCCATATTTTTGGTAAATTGAATGATTCCACATACACGCTCGGCCGTATATCCACTACCAATGGACGGATCTCATGCCCATTGATTGGTCGATATTTCTCCACCCACATTGGACAACTTTCCATCTCAGGGATCCAGAGTTCTCTAAAATTAGGGTTTTAGATTTATGATAATTCTGATAAACATCAATAATTCTCATATTGATCCAGCTATCAATATTTGAGATCATATTTAATGTTCGGTCTTTCTACCAAACATTTTTTTTCTCGACTGTCCGATAGCAATATAATTTGGACGGCCATCCACTAGGACGATCATCCAATATTTAATTCGACAGTTATCGTTCATCCAATATCTACTAATACTCCAATTCCTATTTTGTCATTCAACAATTCCTGACATATTAGACCAGGAATGATCAGTCTACAATAACTCAGCAGATTTCCTGTCGAATACTCGACATATCAAAATATGTCCATGATCGAGCAATCACATTAGACTGACGTTCGTGATCCAAATCATTAGAGTGCCTCAGCAGGCATAATAATATTCATAATTCATCAGACTCGACGTCTATGCATTGTTGCTGTCCTAGCATACATCTTATGCTCAATCCATGAGTCTCAGAGCATATCACATTCGTCATCGACTCATCAAGGCTAAGACTCATGGTCTATCCAAGTCAACAATTGACCAGTTAAATACACATTTGTCTTGCAAAATCCACATTCATGAGACATCAATCATGTCACATGGGGGGATATTCACTAGGGTTTTGGTCTGGCGGCCTACAACACGTGTGTGCATCCACGATAAAAAATGTTAATAAGTTGTGCAAGCAGTTGAAGGAGTTAGCAAAGTAGTGGATGGAAAATCAACCAATTCTCCCATGCACGTGGAACTGGTGTTGATGGTGGCTTTTAGCTTAGGGTTAAAATCGTAAAACCTTGTATCTGATGTGACGTCACTCTGCAAGGAAACAGAGCCACGTGTGCTAACCTCTCCACTGGAATATTTATTGAGCCGCTCAATATACTTACATGAAATTTATCTAGACTGGCGAATCTCAGATGTTGTGTAAATTTCGGCGCCTCACGCATATTCACTTAATATATTTTCCTCTGAATGCCTTCTATGCTATGTTCTCCGGCTGAACTCTTAATGTTGATATGGCATGACGATTTGTGTTCACTCGCAGCAGAGTAGCATGAATCTCCAAGTATCAGGAATAACATATTTGCATAAGGTATTCGATTAGAAAAGCATGCTGCTCTCTGGCAACGAACTTAAAAGAGCTCTGTGTCGACACATAAAATTCTGTCAACCTGACTAACTTGCAGAAGTTAGGGTTTCGAGCCTCGCGCAATATACCAGACCTTGCTTGTCAAAATTTCCGCCACAGCGCGCTGGAAGTGTGGCCACACCCTAGCTCGCCGGCCCCACTTCCCATCGACCAATCAGGTCGCCTTAAATGCGCCACGTGCGTTCCAAACAAGGCCGACCCCATGTTGCTTGCCAGCCCGCTTTCCATCGACCAATCAGGTCGCTTTAAATCCGCCACAGCGTGCTATAAGTGTGGCCACGCCCTAGATTGCCGGCCTCACTTCCCATCGACCAATCAGGTCGCCCTAAATGCGCCCCGCGCGTTCCAAACAAGGTCGGCCCCATGTTGCTTGTCGGCCCCCTTTCCATCGACCAATTAGGTCGCTTTAAATCCGCCATAGCGCTCTGGAAGTGTGGCCACTCCCTAGCTTGTCGGACCCACTTCCCATCGACCAATTAGGTCGCCCTAAATGCGCCACACGCATTCCAAACAAGGCTGGCCCCATGTTGCTTGCCGGCCCCCTTTCCATCGACCAATCAGGTCGCTTTAAATCTACCACAGCGCGCTGGAAGTGTGGGCACGCCCTAGCTTGCCGGCCCCACTTCCCATCGACCAATCAGGTCGCCCTAAATGCGCCACGCGCGTTCCAAACAAGGCAGGCCCCATGTTGCTTGTCGTCCCCCTTTCCATCGACCAATCAGGTCGCTTTAAATCCACCACAGCGCGCTGGAAGTGTGGCCACACCCTAGCTTGCCGGCCCCACTTCCCATCGACCAATCAGGTCGCCCTAAATGCGCTACGCGCGTTCCAAACAAGGTCGGCCCCATGTTACTTGCCGGTACCCTTTCCATCAACCAATCAGGTCGCTTCAAATCCGCCACCGCGCGTTGGAAGTGTGGCCACGCCCTAGCATGCTGGCCCCACTTCCCGTCGACCAATCAGGTTGCTCCAAACCTGTCACGACCTCAAAAGAGGTCGCTATACTAAGCTAGCTTCCCAAAACACGTTGGCTTCCCAAAAACGAGCCAACTTCCAAAACGCACCAAACATGCCACACGCATACTACACGCACTAATTAGGGTTTTAACACACCAAACCTTAATTTGGGAAAGTTGCTACCAAATCCGTCCACGGTGCCAATTTTAGCTTTCGGCCACGCCACTGGCTACCAACGAAAGGTATCCACGATCAACGGCTACCCTTCCTCCCGAGATGCAAAATCTCGACCGTCGAAGGTCGTCACTGAACCGGCAAGCCTCTCTATTTTAACTTTCCACACATAGAAATATTCTACACGTTTTCCAATGAAAATACTCGAGACATCAAAACATGTCACAAACTGGGGGATGCTCATCAGGGTATTGGTCTGGCGGTTTACAGCGTGCGGCGTGCAATATGCCCGTTATAAGAAAGTGTCATCAAGTTGAGGCGGTTAGTAATGGCAATAAATAAGTGGTGAAACGCATCTTCATTATGGAAACATCAATTCCAGGCGTTACCCGTTACCACTTTTCCACCACTCAACCGCTTCCACTTCTTACGAGGCCAGGGTACATTTTATTACGACTTGTATAAATAGGTTTCACCTACTTCCACCAAAAAACAAGTTTTGGTCAGGAGAATAATACCACATCCAGAAATCACCTGGTAGCTTTCCATTCAGCTCACCAGTTCAATTTTCTGATACAAGTCACAAAAATGCCCACACTTCCAGAATCAACTATTCAAGTCTCATCACTTTCTTCGCTTCCCTCCCTAAGACCAACCCTTCTCCTTCAGTTTGTGATCGAAGCAAGCCTGGAACGGCCATTTCTTGGTTTAGGCCAGGATTGTACAGATTGATCTTTTGAATCAAAAGTACTCCCGTGCAGTACATTGTTTTAGGTTTAGATTCGTTTCTCATCCGCACTCACACGAAATTACCGAAATCGGCAGAAACGGTTTTCACCCACAAACAACTGGTTAAAACATGATTTCCACTTCCTCATTATTACACTCCTCTGTAACTGTCACACTTACTGGAGATCAATATGTTAATTGCTTCTGCAATATAAATAGATTCATCTGTCTATGATTTGAGAACATAACGTATCATACCATAATACAACTTTCTCAGTCGAATCTTATCTGAACAGAAATCAATCAATCTAATCAGAATTCACTGACGTTCATCAAACTTGTGGAAGTCTCCAACACATTCACAATCCTTCAATCATCATTGATCTCACACAATTCTCAGCTTCCCTCCTACAGATTGACCCTCATCCCTCTTTGTGACCGAATTGACTCTTAAAATGACCATTATCTTTGTTTACGTCGGAGTCTTACAGATTAATCGCTCGAACTCAAAGCATTCCCATATACTACTGCATCTATTAAAGGTTTAGGAAATTTGCTCAATTGAGGATCTGCCTGTTGCACAACCCTCCATTATTACTCAAAAGCTAGCAAATCGTTTTCACGCACCAACACAAATATACATGTAAACTATTTTGCCAAAAGCTAAAGTTTGCTAAAATTCTTTAAAAGAACTGAAAAACTTTTGTATGACGTCAAAAGACTTACATAGAATCTGACAAGATATCCTATAACAAGGGGAAAAGTAATGTCAGTATGGGAGCTTTTACTCTAAAGTCAATTTCACCCTTTTAATGGTTTCTCGATAGTGGCTGAAGCAGACACATGACATGTGACCTTTCATGGTTCGTGAATTCGGAGAATTTTAAAGGAGGGCATGTAACTTTTGTAAATGGGAGTTGTTGCTATATTATAAAAAATAGAACAACAAGGCTTCCTGAAGTGCCTGTAATCCATGATGTTGTTAACGTTAAAGGTAAGTATGCTAATCTTTATTATGTTGTGTGTGGTTAGCTAACCTAGCAATCCATGCTTTGAGTTGGATTTTGGCCTCTATTTATATGCAAAAAACCCTAATCTGGTTCCATAATAACCCTAGATTTGTAGTTATCCAAAATAACTACTTGGATTTGTACTTATCCTTTAATGTTTTTGTTTATCTTGGAATATCCTTGTATATCTTCCCAAGATTTGAGTCTATCTTGAAAGATCCTTGTATATCTTCACAAGATTTGTATCTATCTAAATGACTTCCAAAATAAGTCTTTTGGGCTTCTATAATAAGCCAGACCGGGCTTCCATATTAAGCCACAGGTTTCCATAATAAACCAACTGGGCTTCTATAATAAGTCATATGGGTTTCCTCAATAAACCCACGTGTTTCCATAATAAACCCACTGGTTTCCATAATAAACCAGATTGGGCTTCCATAATAAGCCATGAGTTGGTTTTTTTAATAAACCACCGGGCTTCCTCAATAAGTCTGGTTGGGCTTCCTCAATAAGCCAGAGTTGGTTTCTTTAGTAAACCATCGGGCTTCCTTAATAAGTCCGGTTGGGCTTCCTTAATAAGCCAGAGTTGGTTTCCTCAAAAACCACCGGACTTCCTTAATAAGTCCAGTTGGGCTTCCTCAATAAGCCAGAGTTGGTTTCCTCAATAAACCACCGGACTTCCATAATAAGTCCGGTTGGGCTTCCTCAATAAGCCATAGTTGGTTTCCTCAATAAACCGTATTTGGCTTCCACAATAAGTCGTGTGGGTTTCCACAATAAACCAAATTGGGCTTCCATAATAAGCCAAATGGGTTTCCTCAATAAACCCACTGGTTTCCACAATAAAACGTATTTTACCGATATCAAATATCTTGTGTGGTACGTACGTACACTATTTTAATAGGGTACAAACACCACCGATTTTCATCTTGCAATGTTTTAGATTTATTTATTTAAATTCTAAGTTTTTTGGAAGATGATTTTGCAGTATTAATCTTTATTGGTTTTATATATTGCAAATTTGGTATGAGATATGTTTGGGTTTACGTCCGTGAACTGTGATTACCTCATATATGCTCAAACGTTAAGTCTATTATATGTTTTATGCAAATATTGTTAAAAGATATAATGAACTTTTGAATATTCTGCAGTATTGATCTTTCCCTGATCCACTTCTATGTGAAAATACTGTTCGGCTCCATAAGTTTTCTTATGTTGAGCATTTCCAATTAAATTAATCATTAAGGTTCCTTTATGGTTAATTCAATTGAGTTTTTTGGATACAAATTCATGTTTCATGTGATTTGTTAATGTACAAAGAAATCCAGCTTTTCTTGTAAAAGTAAGGTCGTTCTTGTTGTTTTTTCGGGAATGACATTTATGGGGGAAAGTTCTTAATTGAACTTGTGCTTAATTGCCAAATATTTATGGGGAGTGCGGCTGTGGAATATTGTAGGAGTTATCTTGTATTTTTTATAAACTCCTTGATGAATACACTAAGTTACGACTATGTGAAATCATCAAAACAAAGTTGATATGTTCTCTTCTAGTCATGAAGTATCTCTTTCAGAATTTCATATGATCCCGCTAGTTTTTGTACCTTTGCCAATTTATATTGACAAGAAGGGGTAGAATTATTTTGTAGTTCACACTACATATACATATGGTTTACGGATAATTATGTTAGGGGGAGTGGGTTTCATTGTGAGATGAAGTATTGACTAAGGGGGAGTGATACATATCACCATAGTATTATTGTCAAAGTTGTGATACAATTGAAATTTTATGTTGTGTAATAATACTATGACACTATATAACAATAATTAAGAACATCTGTTTTCTTATTGTTATGGCTACGGATCTTCAACAACTATAATGCTGAGTTGAACATGTTCAGAATCACTGGAGTTCTTGGAAGTGACAAAGATTTCAAGGAATGTTGAAGAACAGAGGAAATCAAGCATTTGGATGAGAAGCTACAAAGTTTATTTATTTTGTAATCCATATGTATTGATAGTTTTGTCACTAAAATTGACAAAGGGGGAGATTGTTAGAGTACTGCTCAGTCAAACTTGCAAGTGTTGTTATCTCAAGCTTGTTTGTCAAGTTTAGTTGTCAAAACTATAAGTCTTGATTTCTAGTGTACTTATAGCTATGTATCGGATTAGGATAGAATGTGTAGTTGAGCTTTAGACTTCACGACGTTTATTAATTGAAGACGAAGATCTACTAAGGGGAGCTTGGAGGAACTTCATCAACAAAAGGTATGTGCAGACTTGAACTCATCTATCACTCATAAGTATATTCTATTTTATCTCCTATTGAGACTAAGTCGTATATCTATATTGACTTTATATTATACACATTTGATATTTCGGGCTGAGTTTAACTTGCTTATATGTTTCTCGAAATATGTGTTGGAAAGTTTTTGCTTTAACCACGTTCATCAGTATTCTTGACGAAATTCAAAAGATGATCATGTGAAAATCGCCTGGTAACATCTTACTTGATTTGTGTGAGACAGTCATTTGACGTAGATTCAGAATGTTTCGTATTGATCATTTTATCACTTGAAAATTGCTTCGAATCTAATAGTTTGTGTGAGACAGCTATTCCCATCTTCTAAGAATGTTTCAATGATTGAAATGGGAGTTTAGAACAATTAACAATCGTCTGGATATAACATAGTATGCGTCCAGGTATGCAAACTGTTGTAAGAATGATTCAGGCTCGGAAACCAAGTATGTATACCTGTATGCGAACGGTTTTTACTGGGAAATAAGTTTGCATACTGGTTTGCAAACTAATTCACCTGAGTTAGGTCCGGAATGATAGTATGCGTACACGTTTGCAAATTGTCGGACATGACCAAAGTCCGAAACTTAAAGTTTGTGTACCCGTTTGCAAACTAAGTTGGTTAAGTTCTAAAATTTGTTAAGTGTGATTCTTACATTCATGAACAAATACATTTATATATTAAGGAATGCAAACTTTGCATATCGTGGTTAAAATGTTCATGAGTAGAATCAAACCGATTTAGTTTCAGTTGGTTCATATACATTTATATTCAATGATGAACAATTGAACAACTCTATGAAAACACAATTAGATTCATTTGAGTATCATTTGATTTAGAAGTGTTAAGATGAATATAAAATTGTTCATATGGCTAACTTCGGTTAACTATTTGTGAGGCAACTCAATATACACGTTTAGGTACGGTTACCCATATCTAAATGAAGGCATATTTCATTTGTGTGTAACAAGCTAAGACCATCGAACGATGGAGAGATATTTATTTGGTTTTAAGCAAACTTAGCTTGAATCTTAATCAGGATTTAATCTAACGATGGATATTGATTGTTTTGTTCCAAAGCTATCTAAACCTGATTTGAAGACTATATAAGGGAGAACTCTAGCAACTGGGAAACCTAATCCCTACACCTCATGTGTGATACTAGTTGCGACTAGAGTCGATTCTCCGCTGACCTAGGTTTTTCCAAAACCATTATAGGTTAATGACTTAAAGACTTCATTGAGATTCTGAAGCCAGATCCAACTATTTTCTTTGTAGTTGCATATTCTGATCTTATTTTTTTTATCTTATTGAGTACTATCTTCTCTATGATTTGCTCGAGATTTATCTCCGATAGGTAAGATATAAAAAGTAATTACAAAGCTCTTCGTCTCATTCTTTGTGATTCCACAATAACTTCTTCTACTACCATATAGTTAAGTTATTGTGAGGTGATTGATAATTCTAGGATGTTCTTCGGGAATATAAGTCCGGGTTATCAATTGGTTCTTGTTCACCTTGATTTATCGTAAGATGGAACAAAAACTTCGTAGGTATTTTTGTGGGGGACATATTTATCTATCTAAATAGATTTTTCTGTGGGATACTGATTTTTTATCAAGTCTTCAACTTTGGGTCGTAGAAACTCTTAGTTGTGGGTCTGATCAGCTAAGGGAATCAAGTGCGTAGAATCTGGCATGGTTCTGGAGGCGTAAGGAACGTGATTGTACCTTAATTAGTGTGAGATTGGTTAGGGCTCAACTACATTACAGTCTGAAGTTAACTTGTAGTAGGCTAGAGTCTGTAGCGGCTTAATACAGTGTGGTGTTCAAAGTTGGACTAGGTCCCGGGGTTATTATGCATTTACAGTTTCTTCGTTTACAAAATCTCTGGTGTCTGTGTTATTTCTTTTCCGTATATATTCTTATATAATTGAAATATCACAAGTTGTGCGTAGTTTAATCAATTGGTCAATCCAACCTTTGGTTGTTGATTGGAATTTGGATATTGGTCTTTGGTATCATCCAAGTTGTTTCTCATAATAATCAGGCTCACAAATTCATATCTGTTTGATTTTTTGATTACATTGAGAAACCGAGATATAACTCTTGGATATATTTTTCTTGATTGAGTCTTATTGTCTAGTTGATTCTCTTGGAATTATATTGGACTTTTTCCATACAGATTGCCGAACGAAATATTGGGTGTGGTTGTTGTACCCTCACTTTTTCAGGTTTAATACGAGGACCCGTAACCGAACCCGATTCAACTGGTTTCGGGTAATCGTGTACCCAATGGCTGCCCTAAATGTAAAGATTAATTTACCTTTACTAGTTTAGTTAAATTAATTGCTGATAGGAAATGGTTCCATTATTGATTCATATTTCATGTGGATTTAAACAGTAGAGAATAATAATAATAATAAATAATGGAAGAATAAGAGATAATAGTAGTGTTTGAGGTGGTGATGGAGCAGAACAGTATCTCGTGGTTACGAAGTGGTGGTGACCGGTGTGAGGGAGAGGGAGTAGCCGAGCGGATAAGTTGCTTAGTGTTTTAGGGTTAAGGTAAAATCTTAGCAATTTATATAATAAATAGATGGCTAGGATCTAATAATATCCAAGGTTATAATTGGTCAGTTTTTGGTGGTCGGTTCGGTAGGTATAACAAACCGCTGACCGAACCGACAAATGTGGTTCCATAATATCCTAAGCTTCCAATGTTAGTTATATGGTCGGCTTGGCTTCGGTTTTAGCGGCGTTTTACAATTTCCGATAGCGATTCCTGTGCAACCCTAGTTGATACGTAATCTCCACTGGCGAACTATAATTATAACCAGAATATGTCACCAGACATTACTAAACGTCACTTACAAGTGCCCAAATCCTATGATGTTACGATACGAGTCGTATCTTAGTATTATATATTTTACACATCAAAAAGATCATACTATATACAATATATATTAATATGTATATGTATTTTAAGATCATACGAAATCTTTATAAGAACAAAAAGCGTGATTTTAAGTGGAAACTAAGTAAATCTAATAAACCGATGACCAAAAAAAAAACGTAAACAGAAAAATGCGATAACCTAATCAACCAAATGTAACACGACTACAACAGCAGTTTTAAATAAAAATAAATCAAATAAACCATTAGTAAAATCACACAATAAACATCATATAGAATAATAATAGGGAAAAGTTGTTAATCGAGAAAGCAAATCATGAATAAAAATGATTCAGTTTAAAGCAAAGAAAATTAATGTATAGGAAAACAAACATAGATGTGATCATAGAAACATACATGTTAATAAGAGTTGATCTTCAAACCAAAAGCCTAGATTCTAGAGCAGAGAGAAAAAACATGATTTTTGTTAGAGGGAGAGCAAAAAATGATCCGAGGAGAGTAAAAATCGTAGTCAACCCACGAACTCGGCCGATTCAACTGATGACTCAAGTTTAAAAAAATTTCAGACCAAAATAGCCCTATCTCCTAATCGGAATCAACGTAAAATTTGAAAGTTCTTTTATTCTTGATCCAGTTGATGATCATCAGACACTTTCCCATAGTCGACAATAGTGTGAATCAACTGTAACAAAAGCACAAATTACCCTAATAGGCTATAACATATCCTCGACGCCTTGATCTCAATTTCAAATCTCCTTTCAGAAAAAAAATAAATCCCTAATAGGCTGTTTAGATCCTGCGACCATTTTGTTGAAAATAGGGGGAAAATAATGCAAATGCAACGAGCAAATAACAGAAAATTGAGAAAATGAAATGGTAGTGGTTATGGGCATTTACATCTCCAATACCCAGCGTCACTCTCATATATTTTCGTAAGTTTCTCAACTTAGGTTCTCGTCCCGAAGTACCTACACCTCTCACTATAATCTCTCTCAATTTGTCCCTCCAATTCTATTTTGGGTTGTTTACTACTAATAATCTAATATTATATGCAGTGGTTGAGGCTACTGGTTAAAACAATTCCACCTTGCTCAGGTTCAACTCTTTCTCTTTGATTAATGGCGCAAGGTTGTCAAATTAGGTTTAGTTTCAGCTAATTAGACTTTAATATTAGTTAATTATAAAACTTTGATTTTTTATTCTTCTTCTTTTCTTTTCTTTGCAAGATCTTTGTACCATAGTTATTGTTAATTGAATTGTGTTTTGTTGTAGTAGTACAAATGGTGTTGTAGAGGAAGTAATGGAGGTACGGAGATGAGAGATGGACGACAACAGAGTTGTGGTTATGATCCTGGTTGAGATAGCAAATGTGTGAGTGTGTCAAGAAAATGGGTATCGTTAAGGATATTTTGGTCTGAGTCATACAAAATTATAAAATCGTCCTAGTTAGCGAGCCGACAACGATTTTCGCTCTCCCCGGATCACTTTTTGCTCTCCCTCTGTATCTTAAAAATTACTTTGAATGGAAACATTAAAACTAGTTGATTTTTTTTTTTTTGTTAAATATCAGTATGAAAAATGGACAGTTTTGGGATCTAAAAACCATACATAGCGAACCCCACACGTGCTATGTACTTGAGAGCAATGTTCTTCGTCGACTAAATCATCTCTAAAGAGTGGACCAGTCAGTAAACAAGTGTTTGAAAATAATACTAGTATTAAGATGTTTTTTTTTTTTTTTTTTTTTAAAGCATGCATTTTTTTTAAACTGAGATTACACGTGGGAATGTTATGCAAGGAGGGAATAAAAACTTGAAAAACATATTTATGTAGACCAAAGCACCCTTTTTCATAAGAAATTTTTCACAGCCGTCATGGTTCACAAATCATGATCATGATGACTAGTTTAAATTATGATATCTACTCGTTCTAAGTGGGTAAAAAAATATAAAAAATTAAAGTCGTTGTAGATGACAAAATATAACATCTACCCGAGAAATGACGAGTCATTTAAATTATGGCATCTACTCATTCTAAGTGGGTAAAAGAATAAAAATTTTTTAAAGTCGTTGTAGATGACAAAATATAACATCTACCCGAGAACTGATAGCTGAAGAGTAATACAGACTAAATGTCAGATATCGAAGACCTCAATCATATGTCCAAAGATCAAGCCACAGATTTCCAAGCACAACAGAGACACAAAGATAGAGGCGAAAGACCTAAGTCTAGATGCGAAGCTAAGAAGAATCTCGATGCTGTCAGTTGAGTGGAGACATGGAAAGCTGGATGTTATTAACGAAAAGATGTCCTAGGTCCGAACAAGTGCAAGATAGGAAAATATTATTGGGTCTCAGCCGTCACGTGCTTAGTCATTTTACATGTAATCTTCATGTTCATACAATTACAATGTATAAATAGCCAGAAAGGCTAAGAATGCAGACAAAATCATTTCATTAATAAAAATCAGACTTTGAATATTTCTCTCCCCTATTTGATTAGCTTATAACTGCCTTATTCTAGAACCGACTTAGAAGATAATCTAGAAAACCTAATTATACATCACCAGAAATCGTTACAGAGATCATAAATTAGAGTGATCTTTCACCACCGGCACCTATTATACAGTACATGTAAGCTATTTCGTCAAAAGCTAAAGCTTGTTAAAATTCTCAAAAAGAGCTGAAAAACTTTTGTCTAACATCAAAAAACTTACAAAGAATCTGACAAGATATCCTAGCAAAGGGAAAAGTAATGTTAGTATGAGAGACTTTACTATAAAGTCCACTTCACCCTTTCAGTGGTTTTTCGATGGTGGCTGTAGCAGACGAATGACGTGTGACCTTTCATGGTTCATGAATGTAGACAATTTTAAAGGAGGACATGTAACTTTTGGAAAAGGGAGTTGTTGCTATATTAGCAAAAAGAGAGCAACCAAGTTTCCCGAAGAGCCCGAAATTCCAAGTGGTCGATTCATGTACACTATGCAACTACTCAGAGTGAGGGTCGTTAAGTCGAGAGGGTAATAAACGAACGACTCTAAGGAGTCGTCAATTACTTGACACAACCTTTGATGACTCAAACCTGCAACTTTTGCAGGTTATGAAAAACCGTCAACCAAGTGTGATATAATTGACGACTCCAGCTAGTTAGGTCACATAGAGTCGTTAACTTAATATGTTTAGAACCCAACGACTCTAAAACTTTTTACTCTCTGAAGATGTTACTCTTAGGGTCGTTAATTTGGCATTCCTATATACTGACGACCCTAGCTAGCCATTTCATAGATTAATGATAGCGCCATTTCATAGATCAAGGGTCGGAAAGCAAAATTTATAAAACCAAACGACCCTTCAACATCGTTAACGACTTCAAAAATTTGACATGACGATCCTTCAACATAGTTAACGACTACAACCATTTGACATGACGACCCTTCCTATTTTTTTGAACAGAGAACAAATTTTGTATCATATAGAGTCGTTAGTTTTATAAAGGGGTCGTCAAACAAAGAATCGTTAATGCTTTAGAAATATATTGACGACCCTATCATTATTTGGGACAGAGAGGTGGTTCTGCATAAGACAGAGTCGTTCGTATTTAAAAAGGGTCGTCAAGAAGAATCGTTAACGATTTAGAAATTCCTGGATGACACTATACTAGGGCAGAAAACCAGGTTTAGGGTCGTTATCTACTACACCCTAATGGTTAACTATTTTTCATCAATTCAACATGCATATCAAAAATCGTTAAGCAATAAAAAACGGTGGTTAACGACCCTGGAACTGTAACTGCTATTTTGCAGTTGAAAACCTAATTTTTCAATCAACAAATCAAATTAAACGCAAAGCCAACTTAGATTAGGGAGTTTTAGTTCACTTACGACGATGAATCAGTGAGAATTTTTTTCTTCTCAGAAGTCGTTAATGGAATGGGAGACAGAGGGAGGGAGGGAGGGAGCGGAGGAGAAGAAGAATGGGAGGAGAAGAAGTTTTGATTGAAATGAAGATTGGGGCCTAGGTTAGTGGTTAATGAGATTTTTAGGGTAGTTATTAAAGAAGGCTAAATTAGTATTTTCACCAACATTTTGAAAGCCCTCTATTTTTTATGGGGCCGGTATAAATTGGGTGAGGCCCCTAATTATTTTCCATGGCCCCGATTAAGCCATGTTACAATTCCTTAAATAAATAAAGAAAAATTTATTTTTCATGTTTTTCTCCTTCATCTTCTCTAACTCTACTCTCACAATAATTCTACTCAACTAATAATAAACCCATCTTTTAATTTCATCTCACTAATTGTTTTTAACTAAATCATTTCACTAATCATAACCTAAAATTAATCAAGAGGGTAGATTAAGTATTAAATAAATAACTAGATATGGGATGACCTAGAATTACTTCTAATGTCTTTATCCAAAATAAAATCATGGTCCCCTCAAAAAAACCTGGCGAGATTGGGGTATACCCAAACTAATTGGGGTATACCCAATGAGAAGGGGACATGGTGTGTCATTATTAAAAAGTGTGATTTTACTTTAATACCCTTGAAATAATTAAATCTTAAAAATAAATTCATTTATTAATTTCATTAACCATAAAATTAAAAAACTAACCAACTCTTAATCTTCTCTTCTTCTTCTTCTTCATCATCCATCAACCAAACCCATATAAAAATCTCAACTTTGATTTTCCAAAAAAAATGTTGACTCTACCAGCGAAAAGAAGACTATAAATGATGTTTAAACTTAAACCCATCATTGTGTTGTGTGATTTGATTGTTATATCGAGTTAGAAATCGAAATTTATGATTTTGTGTCTTCTACTAGGCAAGGTCGTGACATGCATATCTTGCCGACTTTTCATAAATGACCATGGCGCGATCAAAAAATTTCAACAATTGGCGGGGTATTTTTTGAAGACCTTGCTTGGCCAATACAAATAGGAAGGGTATTTTTGAATACCTTGGCCAAAAACAAAGGAAGGGTATTTCTTGAATACCTTGCTTAGGCCCAATAAATTTTTTATGTCATCTCGTATGTCAAAAAACAAAAGTCGGCAAGGTCGACGATGAAGATCATGCCGCCACTTTTGGCTGGGCGAGGTGGGCGATGAAGACCTTCTTGGCTTTTCATACTTTGAGAACTAAAAGTGTTGATTTATTCTTTGATTTTGAGTATGATTTCATATAATGATTTGCAATCCCCTTTTTAGAAGTATTTTGGTTGTGTGCTTCATTTTCGTTGCAAGAGATATTCTCAAAAAAAAAAAAAAATCATCAAAAATCATCCCACAAAAGTCAATCAAAAACAAAATTTCATAACTTAAAATTCATAAGTTTTAATCTATTCAATCAATTTAAACTTAATTAATTAATCTAATCAAACTTTTAGTGTTAATTAAACGAGGGCAATTTTGCCATTTTGAAAATATTTGGTTAAGGGGTGACCTCTTTTACTTCAAAATGACCCTATTTTGTCTCATTGGGTATACCCCAATTAGTTTGAGTATACCCCAATCTCGCCAGGCAAAAAAAGGCTGGTCCCCGAAAATCGGTTCAATTTTTGAAGTTAAAGTTGGCCATGGTAGGGTTTGGGTCAAGTTCGGTCAAGGAGGAAAGGAAAACCAAAAAAGACAAAAACACCCGTATGCCAAGGGTCGTAACTCGTAAGGCAATAAAGCTGATCTGTAGTTGAGGATAATTTAGTGATTTCCAGGGTCCGGTAGAGATAAGTCTGGAAGAAAGCAATTTCAATTTCGATTTACAGAAAAATCTCTCATAACAAACCCTAGACAAGACAGAGAAGAAGAGAGAAAGAAAATGGGTGAAGGAGTAGGAGGAGATCAAGAATCCGACTATGATTTACGAAAGGAAACATCGAAAGCAGCAGCCAGACTGAATAATTTAGATTCTAAATACGATTTAGTAAAAAAAGCTAAATCTGTGTTAGATCTATGTCCTGGTAGTGGTGGTTGGATGCATCTTGCTGTTTTAAAAATCCAACAAGGGGGTTTAGTAGTTGGTGTTGGTCTTCATCCGATTAAACCTATTCCAGACGCAATTTTAATTCAAGAAGATATCACTGCTCCTGAATGCAGAGATACTATACGAACACATATGACTGAAAATGGTTTTACTGGTTTTGATCTTGTAATGCGTGGCGGTGGATTATCTTCTGAGACTCGTGCTACTCCTTGGGATCAGGCGTCTCAGCTTACTGAATCTATTAAACTCGCTACGGAATTCTTATCACCCGAAGGAGCTTTTGTCACTAAGGTATGATGAGTTTCTTGTTGTTTTTTCTTTTTGACATAAAACATGAAAATAAAATAAAATCCCAAGACTGAACAGGTTAACATCTGGCAGTTTAAAAGATTATGAGTGTCAGTAGATATTCCTAAAGTAGCAACATCTTCACCGTATTATGTATGGGTTTCTTGTTGAATTATGTATGTATGTGATGAGTATTGATTACTTTGTCTATGTGTCCTGAATAATGATAGATGTTCGACGGCGCACGAGATTACAGTCCCATGCTTTACTGTCTTCAGCAGGTAAGGCTTCTCTTTCCTTCTCCTTAGTATTATAGTTTTGCCCCTTTTTCGTGATACAGATATCTGATTCCCCCGGCTGTCTGCTTACAGCTATTTGGCAGTGTCGTCGTGACGAAACCGACTTTCACATTTCCAGAAACCTACATCGTGGCTAAAAGTTATAAAGCCCCAGAAAAGATTAATCCCCGTCTGCTCGTTGCTAGGAATTTGTTCAGTATTAAAGAAGATATTAATCCTGAGGTACAACAATTATAAGAGTCTTGTTGTTTCAGTTCTATGTGTTTTCTTTTACTGATGAAATTCAGGCTTCTAACTCTCTTAGTTATGTCTTTTTAGGTGAGGTACTCTTCTGGCAGAGCCAGCACAAGGTATGTACCAGGGTCCTGTTTCTTATAGGTTATTTGCGTATACAACCATGTAGAAAGCCTACTTTCATCAAGTGTCTCAATAAATTATATTCTTGTGGTCATTCACTATCATTCTTCATTCCTGCAACTTTTCAAATCTAGGGAATTAGGAATTTGAAAGATAAAATCAACAACTAATAGATATCATAATTTAAGAGTAATGCATTGAAACCTCCTTACGGTTGTACCTTATGTGTCTATGAGCTCAAACTTTTTTAATGAAATTTTGGTTCGTTTATACTGCAGCTACACAAAAGAAGAGTCAATTGCGAAGAGAGTTGTTTTGGCTTCAGATTTTGTGTGGTCCGAGACTCCACTTGAAGTCTTTGGAATAGCCGATTCCTTATCCTTTAATGACGATGCTTGTTTATCTTTAAAGGGCCACAGTTTAACTACTAGAAGGGTACTTGTTATCTTTATACTAATTTTCCGAAAGAAAAAAATAATTTTTTTGTTGCTTTAGTGGTGTTTTTGCTGCCATTTCAACTCATTCTCTTTCCTTACTTTTCAGGTCAAGATGATGTGCAAGGATCTTCGGGTTCTGGACAAGCAACATCTTAAGCATTTGATGAAGTATAATACTGAACTGTCTTTTGCCTTCAAATATAGATGTTAAGAGAATGGGTGTTGTTGGCACTCATCATGATTAGTTTTTCAACTTGATGTCCCAATTTAATTTAGTGGTTATTTCCATATTAATAGGTGGAGGTTGCGTGTGAGAGAAGCCATGTCCCATGCTCAGAAAGCTACTCCTTAAGCTACTGATGAAATTAAGGGCAGTGATGATAATGAGATGCCCAATGAAATGAAGAAGCTGACATATATTCTATAGTGTACTTGTTGTGCTAAGACAAAGTCAGGTGGGAAGTATTATATTGCAGAAAGACTTTCCAAGGAAGAAATATCTGTTGCCCCAGCTTAGGTCATTGTTGCTGATCTTCAAGCACTCTTGCAACTATTTTCTTTGAACAATTTCAATCGTCTTATATGTTGGTTCTGTATAAAAGTAAAACTTTTCTGATTATGTAAGATGTTTAACGGGTTAAGCCTTGCAAGGCAGTGACCTTTATTAGTAGTTTATTAATTGACATGATGGTAATGGTTTGTAATATACTAATATTATACCTAGCATTTTAATCCAATTAAGTTGTCCAGTTTGGTATTGGAAAGGTGATTGTTCTAATGGCATTTTAATCCATTCTCATACATTTACTCATCTGGGGATACGAAGTAGCAACCATAAGCATAGTAACTTGATTATCGCTCCAAACCTGATCCCCAATCAAAAACTGACTAGTATGTCCCTTGTCCCAGAGTTCTTGGTTGAACATCTCTCTTACCTGGCATTTTTAGGGGCGACCCTAAAAGAATTAGAGGCGACTTTTTTATTCCCAGCCCATATACACCGTTAAGGGATGTCCAAAAACGCGGAGAATATGTTAATGTCCTTACACAATCGGAAGATATTATACTACCGATTAATATCGATTTTGTGCCTAACGCGTATCTTGCTTCTATAATAATCGGTAGGAAAAATAACCTCATTAGACTACCGATTGTTAAAGAATATAGAAATAACAAATCTTTTGAATTTTGCAATGGTGAAATTTGGGGCTCCTATATAATCGGACGAATAAAAAATGTCTAAGCTATCGATTTAGGGCTTCCCATAATCGGATGGTAAAAGTAACAATTCCTAACGATTATGGTAGATTTCAAATTTTCCTGCAATGAAGGATTTTCGAAAAAACTCATTTTGGGGCAACCTATAATCGGGAGGTTGGGTAACCTATTTGGCTTCCGATTATGGCTAAATCCAAATCACGAACCACATGGTTATGGTCGTCTCTGCACCCCTCAAAACCTAGGGAATTTGGCCAATGCTCAATTTGGGGCTTCCAATAATCGGTAGGTTATAAGTAACCCCCTCTACCAATTTTGGGCTACCCAACAATCGGTAGCTAATGAGGTGGTATTACCTACCGATTAATAACCGTTTGACAGATAAAACCAAAGTCGACCTAAATTCAAATTCATTTCATTTTCTTTTCAACTTCAACTCCTCTTCTCCTCTTTCCTTCCGATTGCAGAGAGGAAAACTCTCCCCCTCTCCTCGCTATACATCGTCGAATCGAATCATCGTCGATTATTCTCTATAAAGATGAAAGAAAAGGAACCTAAGAAAGCTCGAACCAAAAACGTAGTGCGCGGTGAGGATCCGAATATTGGATTGCATGCCCGTAATAAAGTGGTTTTAACTCACGAACCCGAAGAACACGAAGAATACGAAGATGATGAAGTCCCCGATGTAGGCGATACTGATAGCCAAACTCTCAGGAAACTTGAAATGACGCCGATTAGGTAAGATTCTACCATTTTTTTGGTTTATATTTCTTCAATTCGACGAATCCATGTTGTTTTTTTTTTAGGGTTTTCGGTTATTACCCAGATTCGGTAGGTTAGGTATTGTTTTAAACTTACGATTGTGGCCGAATTCTTCATTTCACGAGAACATTTGTCATATTCGGGTGGTAAATATTTAGGTTGCCTACCGATTATAGAACGTTTTTCATTACTGAGGCCTAAATCGATCATAATCGAAAGTTAATTGTGTTTTTGCCTTCCGAATATACTAGGGAAGAACAAGTATTAGAGACGCAATAATCGTGTGATATCTTTTGAAATTTCCTTCCGATTATTTAGGCTGAACCACTTGAGTAATTTCTGGACACAAAGTGATGCATATTCGGTAGACATTAGTTTTGTGAGGATTTCGATTGTGATGCATTCGGAAGGGTGGACTGTTTATGACGTTCGATTATTAGTATTCGGAGGGTTATGTTGAAATATAGATTCCGATTATTGTGTGTAGATAAACACATTCGAACACCAAAATTTTTATTTTGTTTCCGATTATACGTATTCGGTAGCTTTAGGTGAACTGATATTTACGATTGAGTGTAATCGGAAGCATTTGGTTTACTCAACCAACCGAATATATAGTTTAATAACATGTTGTACTTTCTTTTGTTGTTTAGGGATAGGCGAGGTAAAAAAATGGAAGATGCAATTGTCTCACCTAGTGCAAGGAAGGAAAGGCGTCAGAAGCTGACAGCTAGTGCAAGGAGAGCTAGGACTGCTAAAGCCGCTTCAAGTGCTCAAGATGGAACTCAACAAGCAAGCCAAGAAGTTGTTCAACCTAGTGCCCCTCAATCAGAACCGGTTCAAGAAGGTGTTCAACCAAGTGCCTCTCAATCACAACCAATCCAAAAAGGTGTTCAACCAAGTGCCCCTCAATCACAACCAATCCAAGAAGGTGTTCAACCAAGTGCTCCACCATCACAACCAGAAATTGAACTAGAAGCACCCGAAGAAGTAGGACAACCTAGTGGTGCTCAAGAAGAAAGAGAAGCCGAAAATAAAAATCCTCCTCAAAAGAAAGCGAAACACCTTGTCCGAGATGAACTGAAGGTGAAGTATATTCTAGAAGGTGTAATCCTTGGGCTACCGGAGAATGGAGGACAATTGTTATTTGGATACAAAGAATCCTGGGCCAGAGAAATATATGGCGAGGTAATGATCGTATCCATTTTATTAACCTATTATGTTTTTCTCAGGAATACTTTTAAGGGTTGTAGTTTTAGGTTATTCTAATTTTATTTTTTAACTTGTCATGTGTTTAATAGTATCATTCCGATGCGGTTCGTTTACTCAAAGCGACCGCCGCACCAACAAAAATGCTAGATTGTCCTTCGGAGGATGAATGTGAAAGGTTCAAGACCATTATTGCGAATTCAGGGTTGGCTGATGCTGCGGAGAACTCAATGCTGGAACATGACCGGGTGGCTATATCGGCATTTGTGGAGAGACTTTATCCTGAGACCGACACCTTTCATATGTCGTTTGGGGAGATGACGATAACCCTAGATGATGTTGTGCAGATTCTTAAACTCCCCGTCCATGGCAAGGGTGTTAGGGCTGAGTTCACTAAGCAGTTGGAATGGAAGAAACTTTATGATCTGACTAAGAAGTGTTTGGGTTGGGATGAAGAAACATCAACAACTGAGTTCAACAGATGCATGAAGTATAGAACTAGACAGTTCAACATGGGTACTCTGATGGATATGTTCAAGGGCACCAAGGAAAAAGAAGCGAAAGGAACTTTAACCGATGAGCAAGTCAACCACGCGGCCACCGCATATCTCCTATGTGTATTAGGATGTGTCATTTTCCCCAATGCCAGTGGCAATAGGGTCGACGCCAACCTTTTACAACTTCTGGATCCTCTCGATAAAGTGCATGAGTATTCATGGGGCACGACATGCCATGCTTGGTTGATGGAAGAGTTGAGAAAGGCGTCGAGGCTTGGAATTAGCCAAGTGGCCGGGAACGTGAATCTACTACAGGTATTGTTTATTAACTCTACATACTTGGTTATTTTTTTATTTTTCTAACATTGAAGAATCAATTTCCTAATACTTGCAAAAATGACAATATAGACATGGATCTACGACCACTTCCCTATCTTGGGATTGGCCATTGAAAACGCGGCGTGGGTGAAAGGTGACCCTAGAGGAAAAAAGTACGTCTTCGATGACAACCATTCTAGGACGAAGGAGCAGAAGCTGATTCGTTTGAGGGAGATTTTGGACTCGTTGAAAGCCTAAGACGTATGCTTTGATCCATACAAGGAAAACCGAGCTGATGGACATATCGCGGGTCGGTCCGATTTGGCCCTTTATTTTGGACCGTTGTGGCACCCCACATGATATGTGATGTATAATGCTTCAAGGGTGATGCGACAACACGGTTTTGTACAATGTATACCGAAGGAGCAAATCCATGGCAATTTCACTTTGGATCTGGAGAACTGCGAGTCTGATAAAGATTCTATCACGGTGGTTCACAAGGGTGCACCATCCTGTAAATTTTACTGGGATAGAAGGGCGCATTACTTGATCAACCAAGGAATGACAGCCAACCAAGGTTTTGAAAATGCTCCCAACTATATGGATTGGTACTGCAATGTTTCTCATATTCGTGTAATCCGTGATCTTAAACCAAAGCCAGCTTCGTACAAGAGTATCCTCAAAGAGAAACCTGCGGGTTTTGATAGATTGGTACTGATTAGCACGAAAGTGCGACGCATTTTCACCCATAAATACATTAGCTGGGACTCATTTTATCACTAATAAACTTATTTGTAGGTGTTTTTGTGAAATAAGCTCTTATGGAGAAAGTTGCTCGAAAAGTGGTTTTTGTACCCCGAAGGACACATGTTATTCGGACTCTCAGTTTTGGATAAGGGACACTCAATTACTAAGGGGTGACCAGTTGCTAAGGGGCACCTTCTTTGTTATTTGAAACCTGTGGCTAATCGCACCCCACTCTGGTTAAGGGGCAATCATCTTCAACCTTTTGAATTTGAATTTTGGCGGGAAAATTTGGTTTGAATAGTGCAAAATTAGGGTTGAAGATTTGGAGCTGTTCGACTGAGACTCAATGGCTGAAATCAAATGGGTTTGTTGCTAGGACCTAAACAGGGATGGCAATGTTCTTTGTTTCAGTTATATTTGGCTGGATAATCAAAGATTGATGAAAACAGCAAGAACAAAAATGGCGGGAAAATGTTGCAGTACACGGCCAGATTTAGGATCGAGTTTAAACCATGCTATAGGGAGATTCAAGGGCTGAAATTAAATGGGTTTGCTCTAATTGACCTAATAGGGCTGGTATGGGTCTTACTTTCGGCTAGAGTTGGCTAGATTGTCGAGATTTAATTCAACAGGGGGTTACGGGTTTTCTCGAGAAAATCCGAGAGATTCTGTGAAGATTTTGGAAGATTTCGGTGGAGATTTAATCATTTGGAATTAGTTGGGAACATCCCGATTTGACTAAACAGATTGGTATGTGTCTTTGGAATCGAAGAAATTGGGGAGTTCATGTGGTTTCGAACTAAAACAGGGAAGGATAACATACAGAGAGATATTCTCGGAATTATTAGCTATCTCGGGGAAGTTTTGGTGTGTTTTCAGCGTGTTCAACTTAAACTCAGCGTGCTTGGAAGATTTCAACACCAGCAGAGCGCGTGAGGAGATAAAAAAGGAAGAAAATACCCGTACCTTGCATGGAAGAATAATCAAAAATATTTTGCATTTACTCGAGAGATTTGGAGTCGCTATGGGTATAAATAAGTTGTTGGGGAATACTAGAGTGATATCGAGTGATTGGGGAGGCTACAGGGTCGAGAGAAGTGCTGCAGAAGAAAAAAATAGGAAGAACGTGAAGAACAGACCATCAAAGACAGTCGTAAAAGAACTGTCGTTTAAACGGAAAGGATAAGACTGTCATTCTGCGACAGTCCACTGTTATTCTTCGTAAGAGTGGGTTTGCAACGCTTATAAACGTTGCAAATTCCCGGTTTATTGTATTTTCTCTTCTTTTCTTCATTGTAAACACCATTTGGGCAATAAAAATGAATTTTGAGTGTGTCTACATCATGAGTAGCTAAGCCCCTACACTGGGTCGACGGAGGAAGCCGAATTTCATACGTGGGTAATTTTAATTAATTCTTTATTTGGCTTTTGCACTAATTAAAATAGAATTATGATTTGATTAAATTGGTTGTTATTCAATTAGATAGGTTATGCTTTGTTTAGATAATCTATGCTTAGGGATACAATTAATCTTTTGAGAATCTACCTTGGCAAAAATAAGAGTCGGTGTTATTTTGTTTATTGAGCTTTAATTGTTGAGAATAAATAAATTGAACTTATTTATATGAATGCGGTGGAATCCTAGGCCCAGTGTCTCTCGATTTTGTTTATTATTTTCGCTTTTGTTTAAACCTTTAAATTTAATCTTCGCAAGTCTGAGAGAACGAATCTTAATTACTACTACGAAAACTAAGAAAAATCTTAAATCAGGTACGTATTGTTTTGTTAATTTAGTTTAATATTATGGGTCAAAATAGAGTAATAACCGTTTGATGGTATGCTATGATTTAAAACAGATGAGCAGGTTCAAGCGTTTGTCCAAATGGTGTACTGATTGCATAAAGTCCGGAGAGCCTGTGCCACTTGAGAAGATAAAAAAGCACCAAGAGTTGATTGATAACGTTGACAATGAGGAGTATGCATCTCAGCTCGGGGAAAAAGTGCAAAAGAAACCTCAACTAAGGTGACCAAAAGAACTCGGGCGTCATCGAGCACTCAAGTTGATGAAACCAATGATGATGTTGGTCCAAGTCGTAGAGGTGGTAAAGGTCGCAAAATCCAAGCAAAAAGGAACAAGTAAACTTACGATGTTGTAAACTCTCGATGTTTTTTGTTAACTTTATGGATAACTTTGTTTATGTTGGATTATGTCGGATTATGTCAGTTTCAAAGTTTGTGTCGGATTATTAGTTGTTACGTTATGTTTATGGATTATGAATGGTTATGTTGCTATGTTTATGCATTTAACGATGACTCGCAAGCGAATCATATGAAGAGACATGAAAGTGTTGAATTTTGGAACACAATCGGAAGATAAGTTTATATATGAACCTACCGATTATGAGGATGTTGCATTTTTTAGTCAGAATCGGTAACATTATACGTTATTAACCTACCGATTCTGGGGATTTTGCAAAATATTTTGTCAGAATCGGAAGATTGCTAATATACTTTGCCTTCCGATTATCATGTGTAAAGAAAACTTGTCTTCTGTATCCAAACAACACCACAATCGGAAAGGAATTGCACACCTTCACTTTCGAATAATAATAATCGGTGGGTTTATTTGTTATGTTCCTTCTGACTATTCTATGTAAAAAAACTTTGTTTTCTGGAACCAAACAACACCATAATCGGAAGGTAATTGTGCACCTTGAATTCCGAATATTATTAATCGGTAGTTTTAGGTTTTGTTAATTTTTCGATTATTCTACCAAAACACAACTATGGTTTCTGGAACCAAACAACACCATAATCGGAAGGTGAGTGTTCACCTTCACTTGCGAATAATATTAATCGGTGGGTTTATTTGTTATGTTTCTTCCGATTATTCTGTGTGAAAGAACTTATGTTTCCTGGAACCAAATAACACCATAATCGGAAACAAAGTTAACACATAAGATAACCGAATATATTAATCAGTAGTTTGTTTAACAAAATATTCTTCCGTTTCTTTATAATCGGAAATTTTTTATATTAATAATCCTCCGATTACATCTATTACATAAAGTTCAAACGACCTTAACCTTACAATTTCGTCAAAAGCACCTAAATCCATACTCCTAATTGACCCTAAAAGTATTAAAAAATATCATAACGTCCAAACACCACAGAAATTGTCCCTCTTGATCTTGTAAAATCCTTCATGTTCAAATCGTTTCCCGTAGAGGTCCATATACCGACGATCAACAAGATTTCTCTTAAATTACGAATGAGTAACAAGTTAGTACTAACTCATGTTAATGTGAGTCGGAGTTATAAAGATACTTACTCGTTTTTCATACGTTCACCAAGAAAAAGCGTCCCTAACAAATTGTTCTTCATCTTCAAGTTTGTCAATCTCCTTGTCGACCGCCTTCTTTCTCATCTTAATGTCATTGGATGATCTTCGAATTCGATTACCATCTAACACCTCAAATACCATTAGAATACGGTTCCATAACTGCTCTTCGGATTCCCATTTGTGGAGCTTGTGAACACGATCATGAGCAGTTACCACAACCCACGCTCTATAAATAGCACAATCTTCTTCTTCGGCAAAAGCAATATCCATGATTTTGGTTTTCAAAATTAGAACTGAAGAGAGGAAAGAGTTTGGTGCAATTAGGGTGATAAATATGAGTTTCTTTATATAGGTTTAGGTTCCAACGACTCTTTTTCTTTTTCCCAAAAACTCCAACGACTATTTCTGAATTTTGGTTTAAAATGCCAGGCTAATTTGACGAAGGTCGAATGTGGAGAAACCAATAATCGGTAGTTATTTTAGTTAGCATATCTACCGATTATGGTGGCTTTCAAAATTTTAATTTGTGGCAACCTATAATCGGTAGGTTGTGGAACCTAATTGGCTTACGATTATGGCTACATCCAAATCACGAACCACATGGTTATGCATGGCTATGTACACTCAAAACCTATGGAATTTGGCAACGACTCGATCTGGGTCTCCTTACAATCGGTAGGTTATTAAGTTGGGTAGACTACCGATTATGGTATATTTCAAAATTCATCACATGAAGGATTTTAGAACATTTTTAATTTGGGGCAACCTATAATCGGTAGGTTGTGGAACCTATTTGGCTTACGATTATGGCTACATACAAATCATGAACCACATGGTTATGCCTGGCTCTGTACACTCAAAACCTATGGAATTTGGCAAGGGTTCGATCCGGGGCTCCTTATAATCGGTAGGTTGTTGAGTTGGATAGACTACCGGAATATTTCAAAATTCACCACATGAAGGATTTTAGAAAAAACTCATTTTGGGGAAACCCATAATCGGATGGTTTGGTAATATATTTAACTCCCGATTAACGCTGCATCCAAAACATGAACCAAGTGGCTATGGCTGGCTGTGTACACTCAAAACCTATGAAATATGGCAAAGGTTGGATCCGGGGCTCGTTATAATCGGTGGGTTATATAATTATATACTCTACCGATTATGGTAGATTTCAAAATTCATTACGTGAAGGATTTTAGAAAAAACTCATTTTGGGGCAACTTATAATCGGTAGTGTATGTAACTTTGTTAGGCTTCCGATTATGGCTACATCCACAGCTCAAGCCAAGTGGTTATGGTTGGCTCTGCACCCCTCAAAACCTATGGAATTTTGGCCAGGGTTGAATATGGGGCTCCTTATAATCGGTAGTCTTACAAGTTGGATAAACTACTGATTATAAAAGGGATTAGTAGCCGAAGTATCTACACAATAATCGGTAGGTATAGTTACAATTTAACCTACCGATTCACCTTTAACCTACCGATTATGGTGTTGGCTACCGATTATATAAGGGCATATTGGCCATTTCGAAAAATCGAAGATAAGGGGTAGCTTAGATTTACGTTTGGGTGACCTTTTTTGTCTTTTAATGTCGCCCCTAATTCTTTTGGGGTCGCCCCTAAAAGTGCCAGGCTCTCTTAAGTCATATGAGCCCAGGACGACGCCCCAAAAATTGAATGAGATAAAAACTTTGGACAATAGTAAGCCTGGTGAGGGTACTTGGCGGGAACGCTTCGCTTTTTGAGCAGTGTCCGCGCCCGACTCGCGTCGGACACAGGACACGCATTGGACGCTGACACGACGCGTGTCCGACGCACCAATATGCGCGTCTTGCGCGCGTCTTATTTGGACGCACCGATGAGTCGTGTTTGAAACATTTTTTTTTTCATTTTCATTTAAACTTTTTCCTTTATTTGTACTATTATTAACTAAATGAGAAAACACAAACATTTAGATCAATCATTTAAGTCTTTATTAAGGTTTTGTAATTGGAAATGACATTACATATATCCTTGGTTGAGCATGTGTAGTTCTAAGAAAGCATTTTGATTGTGCCATGTATTTAATAGTGATAATTGCTTGACCTTCGGCATGTATGAACAAACGATCTCTGCTTTTCATTTGAAATTTATAAACATTTAGCATTATTTTCTAATTTTTAGGATCGAAACACTTGACTTTGCTGTATAAATACATAATTGTATATATAAATAATATATAAATAAAATATATATATACGTGTCCGCGTCCTAGTTTTTTGAGAATTTTGTAGTGTCCACGTCGTGTCGTGTCCGCGTCTGTGCAACCCAGGCGGCATTCTATTGACCTAAACATCAAACTTTTAGTCACACTCCGTTTACACCGGGTTTTTAACGGGTAGTTTGTAACTCTGTTAAATAAAAAGTGGGTATACAACACTTATGTAAAGGTCTGCAGCTAATAAATTTGATACACTTGATTTACACCGAAAACTTATACATCTGTGAAAATAGTGGATGGTTCGTATTCAAGCAGTGGGTGCAAATAGCCATCCCATGCTTAACACCTAATTGGCCGACTTTATGAGGCCTTCTATTGGGTGTCTCTATTGGATTTTGCCCATTACATTTTCGTGGTCCTCAAAATTGGATTTTCTATAAAAAAAAATATTTTTGGAAATTAATCGATTCTCAATCGTTTTCCTTCGGATTTTTTTCCAGCAGAGAGATCTTAATCATTGTATCTGTAATAAATTGAAAGAACTATCGAAAAATATCATCCATAATTAGAGAATTTCAGATTGAAATTTCCATCAAATAAAATTTCTCTAATTTTTTTTAA
The DNA here is from genome assembly GCA_023531295.1 of Papaver armeniacum. Taxonomy (NCBI): domain Eukaryota; kingdom Viridiplantae; phylum Streptophyta; class Magnoliopsida; order Ranunculales; family Papaveraceae; genus Papaver; species Papaver armeniacum. The sequence goes on from JAJJWW010014413.1 coordinate 287,073, forward strand.
TTTATTCGATTTTAATCAATTTTTGATCGTTTCTCTTAAAATTTATTCCTTGAAATGATTAAGGATAGTTATATTGCATATGCGTTGAGATAAATTTTTAATCTGTCGATCAATAATTGAAGATTTTAGGGTTTGCAATTGAACCCAGAAAAACGGGTCACAATCGGGTTAAATCGCGGGGGAAGAAGAAAGAGTCCATGGATATTCAACATTTATAAGTGTTACTATACCGTGATAGTGCAGATTGTTGCGAGATAGTTTAGGAACAGTTTTGTTAGGCTAAAAGTGTTAATCAGACCTATTTGCAACACATATTGTGAAAGCGGTGGTGATAAACAGTTTAGGAACCTTTTTTCCCGGTGCTATAAGTGTAATCTTCACTATCCACAAATTATTAGCAAGATATATATACGTTTCTAAATTTATCTCCATCACAAAAATATATTAGTTAAAATTAATTTGTAATGAAAGTGTTTAGGAATTTCGGTCGGCTGCCCACTCCTGCAGCAGTAATCTAGTTAGGTCAAGAGAACAGAAAACAATTCCCAGTTTATTTTCTTTTCGGTTCCTCCACAATTTCATCCACTCCAGCCGAGAAAAATGATTTGGATTCGACATGTTAACAGTCGAGAAACTGAATCTTCCCAAGCGTTTTAACATGTTTCATTTGTTCTATCTTCCCTAGTAGCTAAAGTATGCAGTTTTTGTTAATGGCGAAAAAGAAACCTAAATCGATCGAGGAGATTATGAAAGTTCCAGAAATGGTGAAGATGAAAACTGATACAACTTCAAGAAGGTATAAAATAATCAAACCCAAACTAATCTCAGTTTTATTGTTATTGATGTCTAATATTTGTTCTCAATGTAAATTAGGAATTTCAAATTTGTGGGTTTTGATTTCAATTTTGAAATTTGGGTTTTCAGTTTCAGGATTCATAATTAAATTTTGAAATTAGGTTTAGGGTATTATAATCTTTGGGCAGAGGGAAGGAAACTTAATATTAGATGAGTAACGTGAAACCTATTTTAAGCTGATGTTTACATGTTTTACAAAAACGGTCATTCCATGATAATTGAAGTAGGGATAATTTGACTTTAGTACTCAGGTTTTGTCCAACACTAGGCTTTGGTCTAACATTTGTCCAACGTTAGCGCTTGGTACCTGGACTAGACGTTGACTCGCATTGACTAAGTTAAGTCCTACCTTCCGTTTAGAAATTAATAAAACAGTAGAAAAATAGAAATAAAAATAAAATTGATGTACTTATTTACTATAATAACCTTCACACAATCCATCTTTTCCCTAGCACCACCGTCTCCTTTATTTCACTCATCTGATACATATTTCAGCACCACCACCTTCTCTGCACTATCTTCTGCAGCACATCACCGAGAACCATGCCACCATAACACTCTCTAGTTCAACCACAATTCAAAGCCTTTTCGCACCCTTTGTGCACAACAATGACCGAAGATCTGAGATTGATTTCTCATCTTCAAGCAACACTACCAACACTTTCATCTCAAATTCACTGATCAACATAAACTCATAGAATCACTGAACCCATTACAGAGTCAACAGAAACCCATTGTTCTCAAAGCTATAAGAACCCTAATTTCACCATAAATTCGAAATCAAATCATATCACTGCCAAATTCCAAATTAACTGAAACCCCAACTGCCAATTTCTTCTTTGATTCTTAACCCTAATTTGGCAGCTATAAGAACCCTAATTTCACCATCAATTCGAATCAAATCATCTCACTGCCAAATTCAAAATTAACTCAAACCCCAGCTGAAAATTTCTTCTTTGAATCTTAATACACCTTATAACCAGTTCTTCTGTACCTATGAACATCAACATCTCAAATCCCCTTCTCTCAAATCATCTAACACCCGCTTCTGCATCACTTCTCGGGCACCTAGTCCTCCTCTCCAATAAACTCGCGAGATAGAGATAGATAAAGAAAACAGGGAAAAGAAAATGAGGAAGGAAAAATCAAAAGAAAAAAATAAACCTAGAAATCGCCATGAATATAACAGCACCAGCAGAAGCAGCACCGAGATTGGAGTTACGAACAACATCACAATATCAAACAAACCCCAGCGTTGAAAATGGAACTTCAATTTCATGATTCAGTTGATTTTAGAGTCATTTGCTTTGTGATTCTCACGTACAAGGAACAAGAAGATGAATTGGGAAGAAGATGTCAGCCGGGGAAAAAAATGGGTTTGTTGTAATGAATTGGGTCCTATTGATTTGATGTTTTTGTTAAGAATCGTTGGATCTAAGGGTAAATTTGTAATCTTGACAAAAAATACACAAAATTAATTAAAATTAGACTTAACTTAGTCAATGTAGGTCAACGTCCAGTCCAGGTACCAAATACTAACATTGGACAAATATTAGACCAAAGCCTAGTGTTAGACAAAACTAGAGTACTAAAGTCCAAATATCCCTTTAAGTATCCCTTATCCAAAAAAAACTAGAAATGACAAATTAACCCTCATAATTGATAACCCAGTTTAGTGATGATAATCAAGTTTGGTGTTAATGATTAATTTCACTTATATTAACTCAAAATCAAAACCAAAATTAGATTTTTAAAGTTAAAAAAAAAAAAAAAAATTAGAGGAGAAGGTCAATCTTAATCAATTGAAGAAATTAACCAACAAAATGAAGGATCAGGACCTGAAAATAACCGGGTATACTTCTAAATTAGTCCCAACTAGCTTTTTTGTTGCTCAAAGTTATCTAAAATACGTAAAAATTCAATTTTTTTTTACATTTTCAGAGCTAATTACAGTTGGAAATTTGCTCATAACCAACAATAAATCGAAGTTACGGCTCGTAAAAGATGAACTACCAACCGTAACTGGTTAAATTTGAAGAAAACCCAACCATAAAGCCAGTTACGGTTGGTAACTAAATGCTCGATACCAACCGTAACTCAGTTACGGTTGGTAACCAAATGCTCGATACCAATCGTAACTGAGTTACGGTTCGTAAATTAAAATGGTTACCAACCATAACTGAAGAAAATTCTCAGATATAAGAACGTACGGTTGGTAATTGAACTATTACCAACCGTGACAACATCAAAATCTCCAGTTACTGTTCGTAATTGAGTTAAAATCAACCGTAACTCACATAAACCCAGAAATTTCAATTTCAATTTTCATCTAAAACTCTAATTTTTGATAGAAATTAAACTTAAATCGAACAAAATAAAGCAAATCGTAACTGAGTTTTCAAAACATACCTCATATAAGTCATTACACGAATCGTCGATTAATCGAAGGCGATGAAATTTTGAATTTTAATGGAGGTTACGGTTGATGGGAGGAGGAGAAGAGAAGAAGAAAGATAACAAATTTTCAATTTAGCTTTAATTTAGGTTAAAAAATGGGGAGGGTAATCTAGTTAATTTACACCCCTAACCAACTAGAGGGACATTACTATCACACTGCCGCCCCTTTACTAAACCATGCCGCCCCTATAACAGGCTTGTTTTAGATACTAACCCGTGGAGTTATCACTGCGGTGCTTTGCAGCATTGGTAAAGTTTTAAATGATGCTTGATAAATGGGTAATTTTTCCATCTAATGATTTTTAGAGATAATTTTATAAACTGTATTGGATAAGCTAATAGGCCTGAAGTCATGGGGAGAAGAAGCATTTTTAATCTTGGGAATTAAAGCAATGTAAGAGAAATTAATCTGTTTTAAGAGAAATTTGTTACTGAATAAGTTTTGGACATGCGAAACAACCTCAGTTTAATAAGCCTTTGTTGCCTTTCCAGTCAGCCTTTGTTGCCAACCGTCAAATTCATGATAATATCGTTATTACACATGAAATTCTGCATTCTTTTAAAAGGAAAAAGAAAAGCTCCAAGAATGATTACTTAGCTATTAAGCTTGACCTTTCTAAAGCTTTTGATAGGTTGGAGTGGTCATTCATTCTAGTTGTTTTTAAAAATTGGGGTTCTCGGATGATTGGTGTCGGATGATATCTCAATGTATTAATCTTGTTTCTTATTTGTTTTGGTAAATGGTTCTCCCAAGTGATCCCATTTATCCTTCTCGAGGCATAAGACAAGGAGTCTGTCTTTCACCTTATATTTTTATACTTTGTATGGAAGTTTTGTCTCAATTGTTAGTGAAGGCGAGGAGGAAGAAAAGTTGATACGGGGCTTGATTTAAAAGGACAGCCCTTCTATCTCTCATCTTTTTTTTGCTGACGATTGTATGCTATTTTGCAAGGCGTCTGTCTCTTATGCGAAGAACCTCCTCAAGATTATTGATACCTTTGCTCAGGCTTCAGGTCAGGCAATTAATTTTGAGAAGTCTGGATTTATAACTAGTAGGAAAATGCATCATAAGCATATTAAAATCTTGGCCAAAACCCTTAAGATGAAATTCCTTAGCAACTCTGAAAGGTACTTAGGAACTCCCCTTTTTGTAGGAAAGCATAAAACTAGAGCTTTTAACTTTCTTATCGACAACCTGTACTCTAGATTAAGTAACACAAAAAAACTAATCTCAATGTGGTGGGAGAACGGTTGTTACTAAGCATGTGTTGTCTAGTTTAGCGATCTATCATATGGCTTGTTTCCCTCACGAAGACCATTACATCTAAAATTGATTCCATTCGGCGAACTTTCGGTGGTCTAAAAAGAATCCAAAAAGGGTGCTTACTTTCGTTCCTGGGGGGATATAGGTAGGTCCAAATTAAATGGTGGTTTAGGTATTCGAAACTCTTATGCTATGAATCGAGTCTTTATCAGTAAGCTTGGTTGGAGGATTATCAAAAATCCTAATTTCTTAATTTCTCGTTTTTTGAAAGATAAATATTTTCCTAATCAGAACTTGTTAGAGATTGACAAAGCGGCTGATTCCTCTTCTTGGATTTGGAAGGGTATTGTTAATGGTGTTCAATTTATTAAAGACAATTGAGTCATAAAAATTAATGATGGAGTTTCTTCTCGTATTTGGTCTTCTAACTGGATTCTGGATACTTGCATCCTCCAAAGTGCCAGGCAACCATCTCATAGTGAATTTATGTTTGTTAATGAGCTTATTGATATTCAAAATGGTAATTGGAATGATAGTTTGCTGACGACTTTATTCTCGGATGAGGATGTTACTAGGATTAAGTCAATCAGACTAAACCTTCTTCAGAATGACTCTTTAATGTGGGCGCACACTAGTAATGGAAAGTTTACCATTAAATCTGCCTACAGAGTTTATGTGAATGACTATTCGTCTCCAGCTGATTCTGCTTTCTGGAGAAAAGTGTGGGATATAGATTGTTTACCTAAAATAAAGTTTTTCTTGTGGAAAATTTTTGCGTGTATGCTTCCAGTTAACTCCATGCTTAGGTCTTATAACCCTAAAGTAGATGATCTCTGCCCTCTTTGTCAGAGATTTGAGGAAACTGTTATGCATCTTTTATTGACTGTGAAGTGGTTAAACATATTTGGTTTGGTCTCTCTTTACAGCACTTGATCAGTTCCAATCTAGACTGGATTGATGACTACTTTTCTGTTTTGGCATGATGATGCTTTAGGGGTTTCCCCGTTTAATGTTTCTTGGCCTAGCATCGGTGGCATTGTACTTTGGTGTGTCTGGAAATTCAGATGTGAAGTAATATTCAAGAAAACTTCTTTAGATCTCACTAGGATTATTTTGGACATAAGGAGAATGATTAATACTTACATGTCTCCAAAGTCTCCTGTTCTTGGTTCACCTACTGTGGTTCTCAAGATCCCTAGCCTTGATGTGGATCATTTTATGTTTATTGATGGATCTTTTAAAGATTTTAATATGGGTTTGGGTATTATTTGGTGTGATATTGCAGGAAATATAAGAAGATGTCGTTCGGACTATGGTTTGATGTCAGATGCAGCTGGTGCTGAAGCAACTGCACTCATTTTGGCTATCTCCTGGGCAGAGGAGATGCATCTTACCAAAGTCGTCTTTGTCATGGCTCATTTTCAGCTTGTGCGGTTCAATAATGGTGCCAACACAACTGTTGCTTGGAGAAGTAGTGACCTTGTGGAGCATTGTCGGAGTTTAATTTCTAGTTCTTTGTCGTTTAAGTTAATGTATGTAAAGCGTGTGAACAATCAATTAGCAGACCGGCTTGCACGTCGGGCTAGAAAACTTGGTCTTAAGGATCTTTGGGTCTCTTATCCTTCCTTTTTAAACCACCTAATTAGGAAGGTGAACCTTAAGGAAATCTGTAACTCTTTGATTGTTTAATAAATGGGTGTGTCTTTAGCAAAAAAAGAATGAAAGAGTACTTTGCAATACGTTTTGTCTTGATCATTTGAGGAAGGCTGTTTAAAGTTTCAAGAAAAAGGTGAAGTAAATATTATTTTTAATACTAAGTGGCTAGGTACTTGGTCTGTCTATGCAGGCATTAAAGAATATATCTTGCAATTCACGATATTATCAATTCCTCATCCTAGTTAGCAATTCGGAATTCGAGATACATACCGAACGGTAATCGTAGGAGTATTATTCGGATTTGTAGGAAATAAATTCGATCAACGATTCGTGATTCGGTAATAATTCGAAACGGCATACTACGTATATAATTCGTTTCACTAATGTGAGTTCGGCGTAGAAAATTAGCCACGTATTAAATAATAAAAAAATATGTGTTCATTTGGAAATGGGATGATATGCGACAAAAAACGATTATATGTATAATGTATGTAACTGTATCACAACCGAGCGACTAGCTCGGTGGTTCAGGTGCATATCAAGGGATGCCAAGACATGGGATCGAATCCCATCTACTTCATTTTTGGGGAAAATAAAAAGAAAACACTCAATCGATTCAACTCGTCTGAGTTGGGACAACCAGGTTACCGAAACGGACGGGAGTATTTCACAGACGATTATTCGTCTCACCCACCCTGTTCGGAGTTGCAATCGGGAATGATTGGCGAATTTGCTAACTAGGTTCCTCATTGAATCATTTTCTTGTATTACTGTTCACAGTTAAGGTGCAGTGATAGGTTGTACCGTATTGTCCCGTTGTCCAATACAAATCGGGATAAGGAGTCCAACGCCGAAACGCAAAGGAAATTTAGGAAACGCATGGTACGAAGTCCTTAGTTCGGAAATTTAATATTTCCGCCCCTTATTTTGTCAATCGCAATATAAGTGTCCCCCAATACGGTATTGCCCCTATGTTTTAATTACCAGAAATTAAAGCATATACTCTAGAAAAAGGTTTAATAGTTAATGTGCTAAACTAATAATAGAATTTTTCTATGAGAGATTTCAGAAATATTTTTCGACATTAACTGGAAATAGGAAAATCGAAATTAGGTACTTTAATGCATATCTTGAGAATATTTTCGGTTTGGAATTTCCTTGTTGTCCAAACAACCTTGGTCTATAAATAGTTAAGTTTGCATCTTGCAAACTACCCTAAGAGCCAGGCAAACTTCATTAGTGTTGTTTCTGGTGGATCCCTCTATTCGGAGAGGAAAATACCCTAATTAGGTGAAATCTCTTATGACCGCTCGTTTAAAGACTTATGTGGGATCAAGAAGCTCTACGAGTACCGTTAGTGGGAAACTAGTGTTTGTGGGTGAAAACCGTTTCTGCTGATTTTGGTAATTTCGGGTGTTTGGATGAGAAATGAATCTAAACCCTAAACAATGCACTGCACGGGAGTACTTTTGATTCGAGAGATCAATCTGTACAATCCTGGCCTAAACCAAGAAATGGACGTTCCAGGCATGCTTCGGTCACAAAGTGAAGGAGAAGGGTTGGTCTTAGGGAGGGAAGCGAAGAGAGTGTTGAGACCAGAATCGTTGATTCGATGGTGGGTTGTTTATGAATTGTATCTGAAAGTAGAACTGGCTAGCAGAATGGAAAGCTACCAGGTGATTTCTAGATACTGTGTTGTTGCCGACCAAAACTTGTCGTTTGGTGGAAATAGGAGAAGCCTATTTATACAAGTCATATTAAAACGTACCCTGGTCTCGTAGGAAGTGGAAATGATTGAGTGGTGGAAGAATGAAGTAACGTATAACCGCCAGAAACCCATGCTTCCATGATGAAGGAAGTGGATCCGTTTACACCCGTTACATCTTGCCGCCATTAATTGTCCTACTTCATGACACTTTCCTATAACGGGCGTATTGCATGCCGCACGGTGTAAACTGCCAGACCAATACCCTGATGAGTATCCCCCAGTTTGTGACATATTTGATGTCTCGAGTGTTTTCGTGGAAAACATGTAGCATTTTGCTACGTGTGGCAAGTTAAAATCAAGAGGCTTGCCGTAGGAAAATAACATGTGATGCTATTAGGCTCGTCTTGGCTGGTCGCCTAAAACTTGCCACAAGTCTGTTAGTTCGATGGCGAACTTCGATGGCTGAGATCGCATCTCATGAGGAATGGTAGCCCTTGATTATGGCTACCTTGTGTTAGCGCCCGATAATGGTGCAGTGGCGTTTTGGTGTACGCAAGTGGCAATGTCGCATGGCTGGCATGGCTCGTGCATGCCAGTGGCACAGTGGTGTAAGTGGCGCCTGGCGTAGCCATGGCCACTAGATTTAGGCAGTTGGTCGCCCGAAGCTTGCCACAAGTCCGTCGGTTCGCAGAGCGAACTTGGATGGCTGAGATTGCATCTCATGAGGAAGGGTAGCCTTTGATTATGGCTACCTTCTGTTGGCGTCTGGTAATGGCACAATGGCATTTTTGGTGTATGCCAGTGGCGCTACGGCATGAATGGTATAGCTCTTGCATGCCAGTGGCACGGTGGTGTAAGTGGCGCCTGGTGTAGCCATGGCCACTATATTTAAGTGGCTAGTCGCCTAAAACTTGCCACAAGTCTGTCAGCTCGGTGGCGAACTTGGATGGCTGAGATTGCATCTCATGAGGAAGGGTAGCCGTTGATTATGGCCACATTCTGTTAGCACCTGTTAATGGCATAACGGCATAGCCGTGGCGTAGTGGCATGCGCCTACGGCGTGGTGGCATAGCCGCGTATGTGGCGTTGTGGCATGGCCACGCCTGTGGCTTGGCGGCGTGGCCAAGGCTAGGATTTGGTGCCGTGGCCAAACTTAGGGCTTGGCGACATGGCCAAGGCGATGATTTGGCGCCGTGGCCAAGGCCAGGATTTGGCGTCGTGGCCAAATTTAGGGCTTGGCGGTGTGGCCAAGGCTAGGATTTGGCTTCGTGGCCAAAGTTAGGGCTTGGCGGCATGGCCAAGGCTAGGATTTGGCACCGTGGCCAAGGCTAGGATTTGGCCAAAGTTAGGGATTGGCAGCATGGCCAAGGCTAAAGTGGCTCGTGGAATGTTGTGCACTATGAACAAAAATCAAGGTTTCGGCTAAAAAGTCTTTGTTTCGATCACGAAATCCTAATTGGAGTCTGTTATGGCATTGGCCACGAATAGAAAGTGGATTAGCACGTAGTGGTGTCATTTGTTGCACATTGGCATGTTACTGCGGCAAAGTGGCATGTTGGCATGTTGGTATGCCGATTTAATATGTTGTTTGCGGCAGGGCGCGTTTGGCTTGCCAGTTAGTATGGTGGCGCGGTAGGGTGCGTTTAGCCTTTAATGTATGTTGACGATTTTAAAGCGACTTGATTGGTCAAGAAAAGGGGCCGACCAAACATAAGGCGCGTGCTCGTGGGGCATTTTAAAGTGACCTGATTAGTCGGTAGGAAGGAGAGGGGTCGGCCAAGCATGGACGTGGCTACACTTCCGGTGAGAGTGTGGCGGCTTTAGAGCGACCTGATTGGTCGATGGAAACTGGGGCCGGCATGTATTTCCCAGCCACAACTCATGGGAGTGTGGCAGGTTTAAAGCGACCTGATTGGTCGACGAAGTAATAAGGGTCGGTTAGGTAGCATGGGGCATGGCCAAGTGACGCCGGTTAGCCTATGGCATGGCCACGCTCCCCTCATTGTTTTTCCAACTCTGCGGCTCTGTTTATTCTTTGCTTTCTGACTGAGTATTTTGTGCAAGGGCCTTAACCTTGGTACTTGGAGGTCCGTGCTACTTTGCTGCGAGTGAACACAAATCCGTCCTGCCATACCAATATTAAGGGTTCTTCCAGGGAGCATAAGTACAAAAAAGTACTTAGCAGGCTCTGGAATTTGTGAGTAATGCAGCTAGGAGCTTATACACTCATTAGGCTCTATACTAGTGAACAGTTCATCCAGGAGCTTGAGTTTCGATATAATACGAAGAGAGACATAGGTACTCATCAGATTTTGATATATTATCCAAATTCCCTGCGGATTATAGACATATCAATATCTACTACATCTGATGCCGGGTCAGGTAGATAGACTTTTACAAATTTAGCGCTGAGTTAAAAACCACCATCAACAACTAGATAATTGCATTATTATTTTAGTTTTCGATTATTAATTATTGATTTTGTTGACCAACGGTAGTTGAAACTTTGATTACACCTAGTTTGATTATTCTTGAGAGACTTGTCTTCTGACAGAAGGGTCACTCAAACTAGATCAAAGTATCAACGAGATCTTTAGAACTGTTGTTAGATCTAAAGACATCTTGTGATAATCCATTGTTAACAGACTCTTTTCTGTGTGTGATTGATCACAAGAGGATTCAAGTTTTTGTTGTGCAGGTTATTAAGAAGGCAATTGAAGATTTGAAGACAAAGAAGATTTATCTAATTAGTTTTTGTATCTTGTGAATTTGTGCACACATCTTGATCGGCTAGGATCCAACTAGAACTTCTTTATCTTTGATAGACTTGTGATTATGTAGTTGATAAGATTGGCATCACTTTATAGTTTCTCTTTGAGTTATATATTGTTTGATTGCAAATCCGGAAATTGATTATTTCGGTAATTAAGATTCGGATTGATCTAACCAGACAAAGGAGTTTATTAGATTGAACATAAGAGCCTCTGTCAACGACTCAACATATCTTTTATTAAAGATTGAATGCAGTGGTTACCAAAAAGATTTGTTCCTTTACCGTTTGGAGTACGATACAAAGGAGTAAAGCAACTGGAGATAGTAATTTCTGTCTTGAGATTCACGTGCGTGGCCAAAAGGTCGAAGATGCAGGGATACTGAGGGAAATAAGTAACTAAGGGCAGTTTACTTGGTCTCAACTATACTAAGTTAGATTTATTCTTTTTATAGCGGCTTAATTCTGAGAGTATTTAAAACTGGACTAGATCCCGGGGTTTTTCTACATTTGCAGTTTCCTCGTTAACATAATCTTGTTTGTGTTATTTATTTACTTCCACATTATAATTGTTTAGTTATAAAAAAGTAAATACACTTGTACGTTAATCCAACACAGTTGATAGTGATCATATAGTCAATAAGTTTTATACCGTAACTATTATCAAGTGTATGCCTTGTTGTTGTACTTTCTCGACTATTGTTCATAGACGATCACAATTGGTATCAGACTTGTAGATTAAAACGAAACCATTGTGGTGTATTTGGGTACCCCCATCATTTCAGTTGGGTTCCTTTAAACAATTTAAAAATATAAAAAACTGAATGAAAGTTGCTACGGGCGGGACCCAATCAATTCGAAAATATAAAATAAAAAAACTTCATATAGGGGCCTCTGAATCCAATAGAGATGCTGCTGCAATAAGACAAAATCGGGTCACTAGTTAGTAATTTCAAAGCCCTTATCTAAATGTTTTTCATAATAGCTAAACAACCCTCAATATATTAATCATTTAGTTAGATTAACTAATCTAGTATTATTTTATATAAGATTAATGATTTTGATTTAAAATTGGGGGTCAATGTTTTGGTTTTTGTTTTGAAAGGAAGAAAAGTAGAAGTAATAAAATAATTTTTCAAAACCCTAGATTTTGATTCGTCCAACCAAAATGAGTAATTCCAGTGAAAAATTTGAGGTCAGTCAATCATTATAAGATAGAGAAACCAAAATTTTCATACCTCTAGGTAAAAGATTGATTTTTTAAGTTTATCAGAACATTTTACAGTTGGTTTTTTCCCTCGAAACCAACCGTAAGAGGTATTTACGATGAGATAATAATAATCTTCTAACCGTAACGGTTAAAATTGGGGAAAACTGAATCATAAACTAATTACGTTTGGAATTTTAGTTTGTGTCCAACCGTAAAAAAGTTACGGTTAGTTTTTTTGTTTTCCAAAGCCATCCGTAACTCACTAAAGCCAACTGTAACTCGTTAAAACCAATTGTAACTCATTAAATCCAACCGTAACTCATGTTTTTGGTTTTTCGAAACCAACCTGTGGATGGGGAAAAACTATTTGCTGATTTTAAGGAAATGAAGAGACGAGCGTGCGGACGAGACTCCTCAACCGAGCAAATTGCTTAACCTCACACAGATGCATTGCAAAGGGAGTGCTTAGATTCGAGTGATCAATCTGTAGGACTCCGGCCTAAACCAAGTCAATGGTCTTTCCAGAGTCAATTCGGTCACAAAGAGGGAGATGGGTTGATCTGTAGGAGGGAAGCTGAGAATTGTGTGGGATCAATGATGATCAAGGATTTTGGATGTGTTGAAGGTTTCTGCAAATTTTCTGTGAACTGTTGAGTTCGAATAAGTTCTGGTCGATTGATGGAATTTCTGAGAGTGATTGCTCAAAAAACCCTTTCAATCGTGGATCCAGAGACTTATTTATATTGTCAGAATAACGAACACATTGATCCCAGTAAGTGTGACGGTTTCATGAGTGGAAGAGTGGGAAAGTGGGAGATCGTGGTAAAACCAATTCCGTGTCTTGTGGAGACTTGGTTGATCATCCACCCACTACTTTGCTAACTCCTTCAACCGTTACATGACTTACTCACATTTCTCATCATGGATGAATCCACGTGCCGTAGGCTGCCAGACCAAAACCCTAATTGTTATCCCCCATGTGACGTGATTGATGTCTCACGAATCGCGGTGTCTGCTGATAGATGCATTTATGTGTCTATTTTGATCTCGATTTTCTATATTGTTAGTGCCCATTTTTCTACTTATTTTTGTATTTTATGTTTTTGTAGGTGTTTTTGGAGAAATAAGCTTTTGCGGGAAAATTGGCTCGGAAAGTGGTATTTGCGCTCGTGGGAGAAAATTACTATTCGGACCCTCGGTTTGGATAAGGGGTACTTCAATTACTAAGGAGCACCTCACTGCTATTTGCACCCCATATTTGGTATTTACACCCACCTACTATTCACATCCCAACAGTGGATAAGGGGACACCATTGTCTTCTTCGTTTGAACGAGAAAGTGGCGGGAAATCTTTGTGTTTGAAAATGTGTTACAACAAACTTGGCAAGGGCTTGGTTTCAACGTGTTTTTCTTGGATTTATGGGCTGATATGGATTCGATTGGGAATGTCTTAATGAATCAGGGTTAGCAAAGTATTAGTTCACGTAAATAAGGGAAGAATTCTTTACGATTCCTATGGAACAGGGTAGTGAGAATATTTCGAATATTGATGATTAAACTTGGAAATTACGTGGAAGAAAACGAGAGAAAATCGATGCTGGTGAGTTTAGATGCTTGGACAGCCTATCACGTGTTATACAGAGAATGCGTATGAAGATTAAAAGGGAAAGAAATATTTCAGGAAAGTGGAAGATTTTATCGGGATTCTTGGTTGCTGTGTATATATAAGAGGATAGAAGACCTAAACAGGGGCTGTCGAGACGTTGGGGGGTTGATACGGAGGATTGGGAGCAGTTACAGAGCATAAATCAAAAGTTGCAGGAAAGTCGTTTCACGATCTTTCTTTGAAGAACACGAAGAACATTGGATGAACCAGAGCGATCGTGAGAGGCAGTCGTAATCAAACAACACAAAAGAAGTATCGTTTTAAAGGCAGTCTTATTTATTCTGTAACAGTCTGTTTGTAACGCCTCTTCAGCGTTGCAAACTGCCTGAGTTATTAGCTTTCTCTTGTTTTTCACACTATTTGAGCTATGAACAATTATTTTGAGCACGTGAATAATATGAGGAGCTAAACCCCAACACTGGGATGACGGAGGAAGCCATATTTCATGCGTGTGGTAATTATATTTAATTCTTTCATGACTTTTTGCATGGATTGTTAATTGTTTTATGGTTTTTATTGAATGGTTGTGATTTCAATTGATGGGTTATACTTAGGTTAAGTCTTTTGATATCCCATGCTTTAGATATACAGTCGTTGCTTTTCAAAAATCTACCTTGGCAAAGAAACAGAGTCAATATTTTATTTGAGCTATAATTGTTTGGAATAAATATATGAACGCATGAATGAGTATATGGTGGAATCCCGAGTCTCAATATCTTTCGAAATTGTGACAAACCTTGTATATATATTTTCTTTGTTTTTAGTATTTTCTTAAATCAAACCTTTACAAGCCCGAGTTGAACGAACTTTTTACTACCACTTTCTATAACTTGTTAAAATCACATCAAATTTTTGGCGCCGTTGCCGGGGACTTGTATTTAGATTTGTTTTAGGTTTATTATTTTTTGTTCTCTTTTACGCCTTTGGTATTTTTTGATTCTTTTCAGATTTGGAGCGAAGCTACAAGGATTGAAAAAGTGCTATAAAAGGAAAGCATCGCCAAAGAAGGAAAGAAAAGAGGAGTCCAAGGAGTGAAGAAGATTTTGTATATAGTTGTTTTATTTATTTTTGTTTTTAGAAACTGTAATAGGGTTGTATTTTTGTAATTTTTTCTTTTTATTTTTGGACACTTTTTGGACTTTATTTTTGGACTTGGACATTATTTTTAAAACCCTAAGGAAGGGTTAAAAATTAAATATAAACTGTTTGCAGGGAAGGACGACAGTTACGATACTGTCTCGTCCCCTCGGGTTCGTACACTGACATAAGAGTCGGTGGCCTGAGTCGACTTCAACGGTTCATCGCCCGTCTGGTACGGGAGGTAAGACTCTATCCACCCATGAATCCCCTGTCAGTGGGTTTTATTTTGTGTGACAACTCACACCCCTGCAATAGAATGTCGAACTGGTATTACAATAGCCAATACAACGAATATCCGACTGAGTTTCAAAATGGACGTTACCACTTTGACCATAATGTGAATAGTGGTTGGGAACATCAGCCTTTTGAAGGTTATGGTCCATACCATGGTGAGCCAAATTACTATTCACATGAATACCGGTCATACGAGCAAAATTCTTATAATTCCTCTTCTCTAGATGAAGCACGTAGGATACTTGAGTCAACGCGTAATTTAACTGAGTCAACACGTGATTTTGCTGAGACAACACGTAGGTTAGAGTTAGAGACGGAAGAAAGAATTGCTCGAATTACTCTTGATTGCCAATACATTCTTTCCAATATCACCCGTGAAAATGAGGACAATTTTTATAATCAGGATGACGAGGTTAGAATTGGTAACACTACATGTTTAGATGAGGTTCAACCATTTTCATGCTCTTATGATGATTATGATGAGGATAGTCTTTGATGAAGAATCAGAAATATGTAGGCATAGTGATCAGGAATTTGTTACTCCAATTGAGCTTTACAATGATAATATTTCTAGTTCAAATTCAAATAATTTTAATAATTATTCACCTATTCAAAAGGACGAGGATTTGACTAGAGATACCACCGTTTTAGACGATGTAGTATTTCCTTATGATTACGAAGCCGATGATAGTTTTGAGGAAAGAGTTTATTCTGAGAATATTGTTTTAGAGTCTAACGATTTACAAACATTAGTCTTAGACAAAGAAGATGAACTCGTAGAGCTTTCAAATATGATGAGTGAGGATGCACCTTCCGATTATAACTTAGAAGAAGCAATTGACCATTTTCGTGGATTCGATGATCTAGAAATTAGGGAAATTGTAGATAGTCTATCTAGAGACACCCAAAACTCTAAGTTTGGGGGTGATTATCATTCTCCCGTGCTTTACCTTTAGCTCTTGTAGAGATCCCTCACTTGGGACTTGATATATGTGCCTCAACCATTGTGCCAGATTGCCTTCATACTAGTTCTCCAGAACCTAATAATGTCCAGGAAGAAGTTCAGTTGTTAGAAACCCATCCTATGGTTGATGTGGTTTACCCAGGCTATGATACCAAGATTGATTTTGTTTTCCCACCAAATATTTTCCAACCAATTGTGGGAACGTATATGTTTCATATGTGTCAATTATTGAGTTTTGAGACTAAACCTAAGCACTTTAGGAGAATAAAAATGACACATTTGCTTAAGATTGACCGCCAATTTCATCGTGGTCAATTGTGTGAGTCAAAACTGATTGACTTTAAGGATCCGCAATTATTCAGGTTATTATTATGTGCTTCTAAGTTCTTATTTGAGTTTTTACAGACTTTACAACCTGAACCGGATCTTATCTTTGAGGAAATCCAACCCATGAAAATATTTTATTTGGAACCAGTTATAGAACCTGAGCCTGAACCACAGCTAGATGTAGTTGTCTTAAACAGGAAACTAGACAAGGGTGTGCATTATTTGTTAATTTTCTTGGCATATTGCAGATTCCTTTTACTTGTGATAGCTCTATTTGGTTTTGATGACCCACATATTTTTCGGCTATTACTTTATGATTTATGAGGTGACTAATCCTTTGTTAGTCTGGCTGAAGACGTTAAACTTAGCACTTCTTGGGAGGTAACCCAATATTCATGCGACACGGTAATATCTTTCCTTAACTCTTTTACTTCAAATGGTAACAGTTTCTCATTGTTCATGCTTTTAATTTTATCTTTAGAACATTGAGGACAATGTTAGATTTAAGTTTGGGGGTATGAGAGAAACTTTTAGTTTCATTATTAAACTCCAAAGCCTAGAAATTTATGCTTATTAAGGATGGCACTAACCAATCTAAGTGGATGGAAGCATTTTGGTTGTAGGAGTTGAGGAACTAATCTGATTAGATGGAAACATCTAAAGAGTCTATTCATAAAAGCATAGAGCTTAGGTGTTAGAATTAAAAAAAAAAACATGGTAGTTTCGCCATATCTCGTTGAATCCTTTTCACTTCTATTTTTATTTTGTTTTCTTTAAAATATGTTTCTCTAATTGATTAGGTGGGGCTCACGATTCAAGTTGTTACCACTGCTAGGGTGAAATAGAGTGATTGAGATACCAAAAAAAAAAAAAAATGTTGAAAAAAAAAAAAAAAAAAGAGACCAGACCATCAGACCAACCAGAATAAACTCAATAAAGTCGACCACTGGAACCCTTGTATATGCCAGTTGTGTTAACCTAGAGTTAGTATTATCGACCACCCTTGTATATGCCAGTGTGTTGATATTAGTCAGACTAGTATCTCAGTCCATTAGGATAGGTTCATTTTGGCAGAGGCCTTTAGATAGATATGGGAAACACCGTTCACTTAGTAAACATCAAAACCATCTATGTTTTTCTATTTATCCATCTTCTTGATTTATCCATGTGATTGGTTGACTCCGGTTATGATGTACAGAAACTATCTGAGTAGAGCTCTGTGACTTGTATATGAATTTTAGTATGCTTGAGTGCAAACTCGTGTACAACAATTGGAATTTCGCATCAGGGTACTTCCTCCTGTAATCAATAAGTATGCCAACCAAGGAGATTCTTTAGTGCCTTCCAAAGTTCTGCGTAGATAGTTAGGGCCTGGAGTATAAAGGTTTTGTGGGTATATCTCTTGTAAGCCCTCCCGAGACTATAACTCGGCCACTAGGGCCACCTAGGGGTTTAAAGGCTTGTTGCATACGCTAAATGCAATTGACGATGCCTGCGACAGTGAGTTAGGATTTTATTTTGTAGATTTGATTTGCTCGGGACTAGCAAATAATAAGTTTGGGGGTATTTGATAGATGCATTTATATGTCTATTTTGATCTCGATTTTCTATATTGTTAGTGCCCATTTTTGTACTTATTTTTGTATTTTATGTTTTTGGAGAAATAAGCTTTTGCGGGAAAATTGGCTCGGAAAGTGGTATTTGCGCTCGTGGGAGAAAATTACTATTCGGACCCTCGGTTTGGATAAGGGGTACTTCAATTACTAAGGGGCACCTCACTGCTATTTGCACCCCATATTTGGTATTTACACCCACCTACTATTCACATCCCAACAGTGGATAAGGGGACACCATTGTCTTCTTCGTTTGAACAGAAAGTGGCGGGAAATGATGTGTTTGAAAATGTGTTACAACAAACTTGGCAGGCTTGGTTTCAGCGTGTTTTTCTTGGATTTATGGGCTGATATGGATTCGATTGGGCATGTCTTAATGAATCAGGGTTAGCAAAGTATTAGTTCACGTAAATAAGGGAAGAATTCTTTACGATTCCTATGGAACAGGGCAGTGAGAATATTTCTAGTATTGATGATTAAACTTGGAAATTACGTGGAAGAAAACGAGAGAAAATCGATGCTGGTGAGTTTAGATGCTTGGACATCCTATCATGTGTTAAACAGAGAATGCATATGAAGATTAAATGGGAAAGAAATATTTCAGGAAAGTGGAAGATTTTATCAGGATTCTTGGTTGTTGTGTATATATAAGAGGATAGAAGACCTAAACAGGGGCTGTCGAGACGTTGGGGGGTTGATACGGAGGATTGGGAGCAGTTACAGAGCATAAATCAAAAGTTGCAGGAAAGCTGTTCTGCTGATGCTGCTGAAGAACACGAAGAACATTGGACGAACCATAACAGTCGCAGAGGCAGTCGTAATCAAACAACACAAAAGAAGTATCGTTTTAAATGCAGTCTTATTTCTTCTGTAACAGTCTGTTTGTAACACCTCTTCAGCGTTGCAAACTGCCTGAGTTATTAGCTTTCTCTTGTTTTTCACACTATTTGAGCTATGAACAACTATTTTGAGCACGTGAATAATATGAGGAGCTAAACCCCAACACTGGGATGACGGAGGAAGCCATATTTCATGCGTGTGGTAATTATATTTAATTCTTTCATGACTTTTTGCATGGATTGTTAATTGTTTTATGTTTTTTATTGAATGGTTGTGATTTCAATTGATGGGTTATACTTAGGTTGAGTCTTTTGATATCCCATGCTTTAGATATACAGTTGTTGCTTTTCAAAAATCTACCTTGGCAAATAAACAAAGTCAATATTTTATTTGAGCTATAGTTGTTTGGAATAAATATATGAATCGCATGAATGAGTTTATGGTGGAATCCCGAGTCTCAGTATCTTTCGAAATTGTGACAAACCTTGTATATATATTTTCTTTGTTTTTAGTATTTTCTTAAATCAAACCTTTACAAGCCCGAGTTGAACGAACTTTTTACTACCACTTTCTACAACTTGTTAAAATCACATCATCTGCATGACAGACGTGTGTTTAATTAGTCAGTTATTGACTTTTTAGACAATGAGTCTAGGTTTTGTTGAATTGACCATGGGTGACGAATGCTCAGGGGTTCATGGATCAAACATGTCTGTTGAGACGTATAGTTCTTTGAATGATGTTGACATTGCGCCTATTAGCAAAGATGGTAAATTCGACGACTGAGCATCGATTACTGAATATCGATAGTTGGATCAATATTCAAGCAACTGAGCAAGTATTGCTCAATTCGACAAATCACTGAATATTGATAGTTGGATCAATATTCGAGCAACTGAGCAAGTATTGGTCAATTCGACGAATTACTGATAAATTACTAAATATTGATAGTTGGATCAATATTCGAGCAATCGAGCAAGTGTTGCTCAATTATTTAATTTGATAAATTATGAATATTGATAATTGGATCAATATTCGAGCAAATCGAGCAAGTATTGCTCAATTCGACGAATTATCAATATTGATAATTGGATCAATATTTGAGCAACTGAGCAAGTATTGCTCAATTCGACGAATTATTTATTGGTGACGTGACCCAGAATATTAATCAAAATATTGGTAGACTACCAAATATTATCTAATTAATCCAGATGTTGATTGATGTATCAACATAAATTTATTAGTGTTTGAACTTGCTCAGAATGATGATTTGTGGAGCGTTTGTTCGAATAATTTTTGATCAATTATTCGTCAATTTGACGAATCTTTGAAAATATGTCATGAGTGAGGGAGGGACCGACCACATGGAATAATGGACGACCATGTGGCGCCCGAGTGCTTGAGTGAGCGTGCACTAGAGTCCTCAGTTGACTGGTTGGTGAAAGAATGATGATTAAACGCAGGTTTCATCATTTATTAAAATAGTGCTCGTCTGAGCATTAGGTATTAAAACCTAATTTATGGAGGAGTGAGGGACCAGCCAAGAAGGCATGAAACCGGATCTTGAGAGTGTGGGACCAGCTGATGGTTGATTGAGCAAATCCCAAGTTGTTTGGAAAGAGTTTGGACCCAATATGAGCAATTGCGCAAATTAGGTCAAAATTATGAAAACGTGCCTGACCGGCTCGTTGCAAGCCTTAGAGATGCCCTTGGTCGGTCAAGGGAGCATGCTCGTGTCACCATAATGCCCGTGGCTTAGTCCTGAGAGTTTCGGTATTTTTTGATGTGCGTTTGAGCAATATCTTGGATTTTGAGTTTCGGTATTCTTGATTTTGCTCGAATGAGCAAGTAGAATTTTCCCGTTTGATCAAAATTTGGAAAATATTAAAATAATGATATTTTAATATTTGGTGTGAGTAGCCTAGTCGGTCATGTGACCATTTGAGTTTTTGGCTTTTTCATGGTTTGAGCAATATTTGAGAAAATATGATTTTTGCTCAAACGGAGGAGTTTCATGAGATGAGGGAAATAATAATTATGAAAGACTAGGGATTGCAAGGTATGGGACCGGCCACGGCTAGGGCATGGTCGGCCGGCAAGGTAGCCCGGTCCTGCAGCACCTTTCCCTATTTTTATTATTTCTCTTGAAACTGTGAAAGTATGGATAAACCATGAGTCTTGCTCAAATAAGGAAAATTGCTAGAATGAAGGAGTTTTTATGAGTTCACGAAAATAATAGAATAATTAAAATAAAGGGAAAAGGGCATGGGGTGTAACGACCCTCAAGCTCGTCAACGCTATTAGACCAGTCAAGAGACGACTAAGCCGCTAATGACTCGATTAGCTTATATAGATTTTAATTAATAGAAATTAGTCTAACAACGATCTAGATATGAAACTAGCGCCGCTAGATAGGTCTCGAAAAGTTAGCCGAAATGGACTACTCGAACATGTCATTCGGATATCATAAGAAGAAGATTTCATCCGATTAGTATGAAGGGAAAATTAGTTATTTTATTTTAAACCGCCTTGGCTGCCCTTATCTGTTTCCGGGCGCCTTGATATTTTTCTTTGGTTTTATCCAAACCATGCTGTTGATGGTGGTTTTTTAAACAAAGGGTAAAACCGTAAAATCCCAAATAACCTAATGTCACCAATGACACATTTATTAGGACATTCAATGCATGTAGTCAGTAATTAGTAGGGGGTATTTTTTCAAATTAGGGTTACAACGAACAAAACCCTAATTCCCCTCCGTGCCAATGGCAAATCATGCCAGCCACACCTAGCCTAAGCTAGCCGCACCTCTATGCCAATGGCAAAGCATGCCAGCCATACCAAACGCGCCGAAGCATGCCAACCATGCTAGCCGCATCTCTATGCCAATGGCAAATCATGCCAGCCATACCAAACGCGCCGAAGCATGCCAACCATGCTAGCCGCACCTCCGTGCCAATGGCAAATCATGCCAGCCACACCTAGACTAAGCTAGTCGCACCTCTATGCCAATGGCAAAGCATGCCAGCCATACCAAACGCGCCGAAGCATGCCAACCATGCTAGCAGCATCTCTATGCCAATGGCAAATCATGCCAGCCATACCAAACATGCCGAAGCATGCCATGCTAGCCGCACCTCCGTGCCAATGGCAAATCATGCCAACCACACTTAGCCCGAGCTAGCCACGCCATGCCAAACACACTCTGCCTTGGCCCTAGCTACGCTGGTCACGCCAAGCCAAGCCAAACACCCTTACCTTGGCCATAGCCGCGCCATGCCAAAGTAGCGCCCGCACCTAGGCTTGCAAACCATGCAACCTAGGCCAAATCGGCCACTTATGCCATTGGCACATGCCAACACGCTCGCTGGTAGATTTTCCTACCTGGGCGCGACCCAAATTGGCCACGCATGCCATTGGCACATGCCAACACATTCGCTGGTAGCTTTTCCTACCAGGGCGCGACCCAAATTGGCCACGCATGCCATTGGCACATGCCAACACGCTCGCTGGTAGCTTTTTCTACCAAGGCGCAACCCAAATTTGCCACGCATGCCAACAAGCTCGCTGGTAGCTTTTTCTATCAAGGCGCGACCCAAATTGGCCACGCATGCCATTGGCACATGCCAACACGCTCGTTGGTAGCTTTTTCTACCAAGGCGCGACCCAAATTGGCCACGCAAGCCATTGGCACATGCCAACACGCTCGCTGGTGGCTTTTTCTACAGGGCGCGACCCAAGTTGGCCACGCACGCCATTGGCACATGCCAACACGCATCGCTAGTAGCTTTTCTTACCAGGCCATGACCCTAATGGCCGAGCATGCCGTTGGCACATGCCAACACGCATCGCTGGTAGCTTTTCCCACCAAGGCATTCCGCACATGCCATTGGCACATGCCAAACACATACGCTGGTAGCCTAACTTGCAAACCGTGCAACCTACCACCAAGGCATTCCACACACGCCATTGACACATGCCACACGCGCCACTAGCAGCTCTGGCATTACCACTTGCACTCAAGGTGCAACCCGCAACAAAGGCATTCCGCACATGCCAATGGCACATGCCACACGCGCCACTAGCAGCGCCATTTGCACTCGAGATGCAACCAACACTCGAGACATCAACACATACCGGGGATGCTTTCCGGGGTTTTGGTTTGGCGGTCACGACTTGCGGCGTACACTACGCTCACATTAAGAAAGCGTGAAAAGGAATAAAGCGGTCAAATAAATGAGGAAATAATGGTGAAAACGTTTTCACCCATTAACACCATGCGGTTACCACCTCCTCCCATTATTTCACCCTTTACTCTCTTCCTTCATGAGGCCAGGGTACGTTTCAATCTCGACTTGTATAAATAGGTCTTACCTATTTCCACCAGACAACGAGTCTCGGTCAGGAGAAAAATACAACACTCTCAAAAAAGGCAACTTTGCAAGCTCTCCAAAAAGCTTTCATCTCTTGCAAGCTTCCTAAGCTTTCACTTTCTAATACAAGTCGAGACACTACTCTCCCAGAATTATTCTGGTCTCAACACCTTTCTTTGCTTCCCTCCCCAAATCAACTCTTCTCCTCCACTTTGTGACCGAAGCAAGTCAGGAATAGCCATTTCTTGGTTTAGGCAGGACTTGTACAGATTGATTTCTCGAATCTATAAAGTGCTCACGTGCAGCACATTTTTTTAGGGTTTAAACCTGTTTCTCACTCACCTATCGAATTTACCAAAATCGCCGGAAACGATTTTTACCCATAAACAATTGGCGACCACAGTGGGAGGATTGATCTATCAGTTACAATGTCAGACTATCGATCTCGTTCTTCGACCCAGATGTCAAGATGGTAGGGGAAGGCGACTCAATCCGACGCAACTACCAGACAACCCGGTTACTAGTTGTAAAAACTACACGAGAAAACTGGGGACTTGCCGAAGATGCTACCACTCGATCCGACTCAACTACCAGACGACCCGGTTACTAGTTGTAAAAACTACACGAGAAAACTAGGGACTCGCCGAAGATGCTACCAGCGATTGGGGACTTGATGGCGATGCTACTAGCAAAGCCGCCTTTTACATGGAGAGGGGCGTGTTCACAAAAACCTATGAAGTAAGTAAATTTAGATTGGGCAAGATATACGATCTATTTTTGGGTTCTTAATAAAACCGTCATACTACTGCGTCTTGTGCCCATTGCTAGCACACACTTTCATAAAAAGCAATATTCCTTTCCCAAAACATAATCAGAGTTATATTATCAAAACCATTCATCCCAGAAATAATCCAATATCCTCAAAAGCTACCAGCTGTCTATCAAAACCGGTCGAACTTTGAACCAGACATCCAGTATGTTTTTCAAAAAAAAAAAAGAAGAAGAAGAACCTAAATGAAAGTTTAACAGAGAAACATTCAAGGAAAATCATCCAAGCAGGTCCGCTTTTCTTGGTAAAAGTCAACTTTGCGTCTTCAAGAGCCGCTCTCTTCATAGTTAACATCTTAGAAAGCTTTTCGAGTTCTACCTCCTGTCGTGCAATCTCCTCGACAGAAAGGCTTTCGATTGCTGTATCTTTCAACTTTTGGATCTTAGCAAGGCCTTCGACAAACCAAGAAGTGTTGAACTCCTTTTCTACGCACACGTCGCGATGGTGCTCCCAGTCGGCAATAACGTCTTCAGAAACGGTGTGACCAGTCACCTCACGCATATCCTCGATGGAAGATAAATCCTCTTCCACACGCTTAACCAGCGCAAATCGACTAGTGACCTTCTTGGTTGTGGCTATATGGCCGTACTTCTCCCAGATTCTGGTGTACAACGCTTCATACTTAGCCAGCACGTTGAAGCCGCCAACCAGCACATGACCTGGATAAGGAACCAAGTACGGAGGATCAAAAATGGCGCCTGCAAGTGGCCTCACGACTCGCGAAGGGTCTTCTTCCATGTATACGGCAGCAACCATCAGAGAATCATCATCCGTTTGAACCACATCTGTGCCCGGCAATTGGCTAACTCCCATCTCCAAGTCATCTGCGGTGGTCACCAAAGGCAAGTTTTCGTGTGGCTCCACCCCAGAATCGTCCTCCGAACCGGATTCCTCCTGCGAACTTGAGTTAGACATTTTTCAAAAGAAAAAACGGAAGAAGAAAGAAAAGAAGCGCGAAACTCACCGAACCACTTCCCGAAAAAGAACCCGGTCTTTGCGGAGGAATCACTCTCACTTGTCGAACTTTCTTCTTTCTCGACTCATCACCGCTATGAGTAGGCTCAGTCCGCCGGAATTCTTCGAAGAAATTGCCGTCTCTCGGCAACGTGCAAGGGCGCGAAAGCATTAACACTACCGAAGCCTGGAAGAAACAAGACACATGTTTTCAACGAGAAATTCACGTGTTTTGAGACAAACCAACAAGGAGGCGACACATACCTGGTTATTGGAAGAACTGAAAGACACCTGAGCTGCGGGAGGATCTTTTGAAATCGCCCGGAACCCGCCAGCCCGATTCTTCGTTCTCCGTTCCTTGGCCTGGGGACTTTCCAAGTTGCTAGGCGACTTTCGCTTGAGATCTCTCAACATTGGATACTTCTTCAAAACTGCTGGGGAAGGTTTACAACGAACATTCTCCACCACGCTGTTTACAAAATCTTGGATCATAATAAACTCATCGCACCAGAACTCATTATAGCCGAAGGTCGTAGAAGTTACTCTTCCCGTTTTAAAGAAGGGAAGGCGGATACCCGGCTCGAGGGCACTGGCATTGAGGGCGGCACGCAATGAATCCTTAGGAATCACCTAATTTGGTAAGCAAGAGGCACCCTTGATCGAAACCCATGTGACGAGCCGCACGGTCAATATTGTAAGCAGCTATCTGGAAAGACCCCATGAAGAAAGACGGCATATAACCGGACATGCAACTTTGAATGAACAAGTTTTCACCAACGCTCAAATTTCCATCAGAAGACAAAGACATGACCGGAGCAGAAGCAAAGGTTTCAATTTGATTCATCGACCTATGGACCGGCTCCCATGGGCGAAAACTGATTTCATATGACTTATCGAGAAGACTAACCAAGCTCATGCCAACCCTTGGACGCCTGTTCACCCATCGAAGAATTCGGGAACCCCCCCCAACTCGCGGGAATCGAAGACAACGGTTTCGGGCATACTTCTCAAAGTGTTCCCATAACCAAGCTTGCAGAAAGCAACGTGCACATATGAATCCACTTTCATAAAACCATTCAAAACTCGCATGTTCGCAACTAGGTGATCCGGATGCACATACAGGGAACCAAGAAATAGCTTGCCAATGTGAAGAACTTCGCCTTTTGCCAACTTCACAAAGCAATCACTAGCAACTCAAGGTCTTATCTCCTTCTTACCAGAGCCAGTCGTCAAAAATGTCTCTAGACAACCGAGAGCCAAAAATGCTGCAACATGAAGATCATTGCTTTTCTGTTTAGGTTCCAGCTCGTCCAGGAAACCATTGAGATATCCACCAGCTGTAAAGGCACCTTTCATTCTCTTTAGGACAGAATCCTTCGACTTCGTAGTGGAGTCTTTCCGAGCGAAATCTCCCAACTTAGCGGCAAGGTCATCCCGCATCTTCCCCTCACTTTCGAGATAATTGGATGTTAAGATTCCCGATTCTGGGAAGATTGACAAGAGAGCCACACTCTCCAAGGAGAAAGTTATCTCACCCCATCTACATATGATCGTATGGGTGTCCGAACACCATCCGGAGATGAAAGCAACCAATCCCGGGATATCCTTCCTAATCTGGAGATTTACTGAAGCTCTGATGGTAGGCCTCTAAAGGTGTATATTTTTATGACCTACTTGTAATACCGCAAGTGCACGACGTCTATCGGAGACGCGGCAAGTACGGGTCGATCCCACAAGGACTTGTGGTGCTTATGTTGATCAAGGCTTGCTAACTGAATTCAAGTGAGTATGTAACATAAAAGTTTGAGTGTCGATGCGACTGAGATTTAGCTGTGACTCTAAACTAAAGAACAAAACAGATTATGACAAATTGGAAAGTGACCAGGGTGATTATTTCCACCACCTGTTCTTATGCTAAGGCTATGCAAGCTAAGTTATGATCATGTGCCTTCCTTTGAAGGTCTTAGCTAGATATTCATTAACTAAATTTGTTAACTCCCCCTAGTATGAGTGGTCTTCTTACAGTACCACTCATCACAGGTTTGTAAACTCAATGGCTAACTACTAATCTTAATCATATAGAACACAACAAAACCATATCAAACAGACATGCTTCACATAAGAATCAGGGGTTTCATCAAACACCCCTGTGAATTAAATTAAAGCATTACAAAGATAATAAAACACAAATTAACTCTAAACGACGCTCTGGCTAGCCCAGGCATGCTTCAAACATCCACAGAACACTCCTACTTATACATGCAAGGATGAACAAAATACCAAACCCTAATTCTTCAAAATCGAGAATAATAATAGAAAATAAATCAAACCCATGCTCTCTGATCGTCTCTCCTCTTGTCTAATCGGCTCTGCGCTGATGTTTGCTCTGATTTTCCTCTCACTGTGTTGAAACCATAACCCTAATTTTCTCTATCTCGACCTTAGCTCCTAGGGAAGAAGCTATGAACTAGGTAGAGAGACGTTAGGGGATGGTGGTTGTGGCTAGTGTCAGGAGGTGATGGAGGTGGTGATGGAGGCAGCGACTGGTCGGGGAAGAAGGTGATGGGGTTTTGCGAGCTCTGCGCTCTCGTCGGGGTGAGGGGAAGAAAGAAAGAGAAGATGAATTGGGAAATGGGGCTGGTCGGCGAGGTGTAGGGGTATGGGTCTTTGTGGTGTTGAGCAGTGCAGAAAAGAGTGATGAGAAAGCTTCAGCGAGCGTTGGATGCAACGAGACGAGATCTGAACGGCTCAGGAAGTGTTGGTGTGTTTCGGTGTTGAGTGGTGACATCAAGAGTCGATGCGCGAGAATGAGCGACCGTATGATGCATCTGGGCGAGATCTCAACGGCTCGGGATGAGCGGGTTCGGATACGGGTCGTGGGTAGCTCTAGCCCATGTCTTCCTTGTTGGGTTGCAACTGATTTGCGCGCGGGCTTTGGCTATCTGCTCCATAGATGTTTGACTCCAATTCTCTGCTCCTTTGGCTCCTCAGTTTCTCCGGACTTTATTTAGTACCTAAAAACACAAAATTAATTAATACAAATATTTATTCTTGAAAACAAAGAAAACACAGAATCTGGGATAATATCTGATTTCTAAGCGCAAAAGATGAGTGAAATGCCAATAAAAAGGTGTATAAATATGCACTATTCAGCACTCATCATCTGACAGCATCAATAATCTGCGCCCGAGTCAAGGTGGTATTTATGTGCTCCTTACTCACCATGAACTCAACCCATCTATCAAAACAACGCAATGGGATTTGACACATCCTGAAATCAATGTTGGAAGAGGAATATACCCCTTTATGAAGACAAAACCGTATGGTGTTCTCTGGGTGAACCGAACGTGTCTTCTTTTCATCTTCACCACCGGTTAACAAAATTGGCACGAAACCTGGATGATTTTTCCGAGCAGAGGAAAGTTTTTTGGAGAAGAATTCATCATCCGTGTTTGGTTTGGAACTATGGACATCCTTCGATGAGGCGGAATTTTATTCAGGTAACATCTTCTCGTATTTCTTCATAACAACTTAGTAACAAGATACCTACACACGGAGAAAAACAAAATTATCTCCCTGACACATAATCGCGCCCAACAAAAGGAAAACCTGAAATACAAAAAAGAGGGCGCATTCTTTACGGGTTCAAAACTGCACACGCAGTATTTCTTTCAGGACCGAAATTCATATATGCAATATTTCCTACGGGTTCGAAGTCATATGAAGCACATATACAGTATTCTTCTTCGGGATTCATATACAATATTCTCTACGGGTTCGAAACTGCACACGCAGTATTTTATTCAGGGTTCAAAATTATATACGCAGTATTTTATACGGGCTCAAGTGCATCTGCAGTATCCTTCTTCGGGTTCAAAAATTATATATGGAGCATTTTTCTACGGGTTCAAAACTGCACGCGCAGTATTTCTTTCAGGACCGAAATTCATATATGCAATATTTCCTACGGGTTCGAAGTCATATGAAGCACATATACAGTATTCTTCTTCGGGATTCATATACGGTATTCTCTACGGGTTCGAAACCGCACACGCGATATTTTCTTCGTGGTTCAAAATTATATACGCAGTATTTTATACGTGCTCAAGTGCGTGTGCAGTATCCTTCTTCGGGTTCAAAATTATATATGGAGCACTTTCCTACGGATTCGAATAATATATGCAGTATTTCCCTTGGGTGCATACATACAATATTTTCTACAAGAGGCACGCCAAGAAATTATATGCGCAATATCATTACAAGGATTATAAAGAAAAACGCCTACTCTTAGGGTTTGCACCTACATGAAAGGGAAACAAGAGAAGTACTGGAAGACATACCTGGAAGCCGGTTTTTCTTTATGACTCTGCCGCTAGTAGGAAAGAATGAAAGGAATAAGGTGCAAGATGAGAGAAAGGGATTTTATATATATGGGCGTGAAGATTCTGAAATAGGGAAGGATTTCCCTTTACAAAAAATCGTGCGGGCTAACAAGGACGCCCAACTTCCCGATGCCGTCCAAGTTGCACCGGTCCCACCAATTGCGCCCAACTTCCCAATGCCGCCCAAGTTGCACCGGTCCCACCACTCACGTCAACTTTCCAATGACCGCCCAAGTCCCGCCAGCAAGCACGTTCAGCTTCCCCGCCTTGCGCCAGTCCCACCAGCTAGCACGCTCAGTTTTCCAACTTGCAATAACTTCTCAATGCCGCCCAGCTTCCCGTCTCTCACGACGCAAACTTCCCAATTATGCCAGCCTCCCGATTTGCGCAAAACCGCCAGAGGCAAGGATTCCAAATTCTGTTTATAAAAAGGTCAGACGAGCCTCCTCAATTCTCTTTACAGTTTGCTATTGATCGTTTGTCACCATCTTATGCTTACCTCGCAACAAAGCTCCTGTTCCGAGCTAAGCAGGGGACTTAATGTTGATGGTGGTTTTTTAAACAAAGGGTAAAACCGTAAAATCCCAAATAACCTAATGTCACCAATGACACATTTATTAGGACATTCAATGCATGTAGTCAGTAATTAATAGGGGGTATTTTTTCAAATTAGGGTTACAACGAACAAAACCCTAATTCCCCTCCGTGCCAATGGCAAATCATGCCAGCCACACCTAGCCTAAGCTAGCCGCACCTCTATGCCAATGGAAAAGCATGCCAGCCATACCAAACACGCCGAAGCATGCCAACCATGCTAGCCGCATCTCTATGCCAATGGCAAATCATGCCGCCCATACCAAACGCGCCGAAGCATGCCAACCATGCTAGCCGCACCTCCGTGCCAATGGAAAATCATGCCAGCCACACCTAGCCTAAGCTAGCCGCACCTCTATGCCAATGAAAAAGCATGCCAGCCATACCAAACGCGCCGAAGCATGCCAACCATGCTAGCAGCATCTCTATGCCAATGGCAAATCATGCCAGCCATACCAAACGCGCCGAAGCATGCCATGCTAGACGCACCTCCATGCAAATGGAAAAACATGCCAGCCACACTTAGCCCGAGCTAGCCGCGCCATGCCAAACACACTCTGCCTTGGCCCTAGCTACGCTGGTCACGCCACGCCAAGCCAAACACCCTTACCTTGGCCCTAGCCGCGCCATGCCAAAGTAGCGCCCGCACCTAGGCTTGCAAACCATGCAACCTAGGCCAAATCGGCCACGTATGCCATTGTCACATGCCAACACGCTCGCTGGTAGCTTTTCCTACCAGGGCGCGACCCAAATTGGCCACGCATGCCATTGGCACATGCCAACATGTTCGCTGGTAGCTTTTCCTACCAGGGCGCGACCCAAATTGGCCACGCATGCCATTGGCACATGCCAAAACGCTCGTTGGTAACTTTTTCTACCAAGGCGCAACCCAAATTGGCCACGCATGCCATTGGCGCATGCCATTGGCACATGCCAACACGCGCGCTGGTAGCTTTTTCTACCAAGGCGCGACCCAAATTGGCCACGCATGCCATTGGCACATGCCAACACGCTCGCTGGTAGCTTTTTCTACCAAGGCGCGACCCAAATTGGCCACGCATGCCATTGGCACATGCCAACACGCTCGCTGGTAGCTTTTTCTACCAGGACGCGACCCAAGTTGGCCACGCACGTCATTGGCACATGCCAACACGCATCGCTGGTAGCTTTTCTTACCAGGCCACGGCCCTAATGGCCGAGCATGCCGTTGGCACATGCCAACACGCATCGCTGGTAGCTTTTCCCACCAAGGCATTCCGCACATGCCATTGGCACATGCCAAGCCTAACTTGCAAACCGTGCAACCTACCACCAAGGCATTCCACACACGCCATTGGCACATGCCACACGCGCCACTAGCAGCTCTGGCATTACCACTTGCACTCAAGGTGCAACCCGCAACAAAGGCATTCCGCACATGCCAATGGCACATGCCACACGCGCCACTAGCAGCGCCATTTACACTCGAGATGCAACCAACACTCGAGACATCAACACAAACTGGGGGATGCTTTCCAGGGTTTTGGTTTGGCGGTCACAGCTTGCAGCGTACACTACGCTCACATTAAGAATGCGTTAAAAGGAATAAAGCGGTCAAATAAATGAGGGAATAATGGTGAAAACGTTTTCACCCATTAACACCATGCGGTTACCACCTCCTCCCATTATTTCACCCTTTACTCTCTTCCTTCATGAGGCCAGCGTACGTTTCAATCTTGACTTGTATAAATAGGTCTTACCTATTTCCACCGGACAACAGGTCTCGGTCAGGAGAAAAATACAACACTCTCAGAAAAGGCAACTTTGCAAGCTCTCCAAAAAGCTTCCATCTCTTGCAAGCTTCCTAAGCTTTCACTTTCTGATACAAGTCGAGACACTACTCTCCCAGGTATTCTCGGTCTCAACACCTTTTCTTTGCTTCCCTCCCCAAATCAACCCTTCTCCTCCACTTTGTGACCGAAGCAAGTCTGGAATAGCCATTTCTTGGTTTAGGACGGACTTGTACAAATTGATCTCTCGAATCTATAAAGTGCTCACGTGCATCACATTTGTTTAGGGTTTAAACCTGTTTCTCACTCACCTATCGAATTTACCAAAATCGACGGAAACGATTTTTACCCATAAACACATGCGTAAGAGAAATCAATTTCTCTTCTTCTTTCTCTTTCTTCTTTCTTCTTCTCTGTTCTTCTCCTCAGTTCTTCGCCTGTTGATGCAGTAGGAATCTGAAATAGAGATTTTTGAGTTCGAAAGAAGCAGAGTTTGATCAAGGAATATCTGTTGGAGGTGGTGATGATGCGATTATCGTATTCAAAATTCACAGAAGAGTTAGTCGTTATTAACAACGAACGATCTAAAGAATGAACCAGTGGATTATGGATCTCAAGGTATGCGAGGCTTGTCATCAAAAGAGGTGGGAATTGATAACGAACTCTCTTGTATTCATTATTGTTTTATAAATATATTTATATTGCGAAAGGCATGCATATCTTTGCTAGTATATGATATGTGTATGCATGTATTATTTGTGTGTAATACAAACTAGTTTTGTTTTACATTTTGGAATGGGGTTGGATCTTTAGAAACAAGTAATACCTGTGTTTTGGGAGTATTTACTTATCTTCAAAAAGTGATTCTTTCCATTGACTGGAAAGTAGTTACAAACTTTACTTGTTGTTAGCATGTAAGGAAACTTTTTCCTTTTGACTGGTGTGTGATGTGGTTTCCCAAATATTATATCTAAATTATGCAAACCTATTAGGCGGTTGTAGTTGAATATTACCTATTAGGCGGTCAAGTTGAATATTATTTTCCTTATTTCTGTACGGGCAACGCATGTCTCATACATGGATGTTTATTATTTCTTTTAAATTACTTTCAAAAGCTATTATATTATGTTTTGGTGTTTAGAGAGAATGATGCTGAGAATCTTATATTTGATTGTTGGATTTGACATGCGAGAGGCATAGGGTTCTTCATGTTAAAGTTCTTCCATCGGCTATAACGTTAACACCATTAGATCTTTTTAGATACTTGCTATGTAGAGTGCGCGTATAATAAGGTACTGGTAAGGTACAAATCTTATATGACTACGGGGTCGTCAAACCTCAGGGCGCTTTAATGGTCATTGAAGAATCCGCAAGAGTCATGCCTTACTACTCCGAAGGACTGCGTCGCTTAACTATTATTTCTGTTATGAATCTGTGCCGCAAGATTGGTTGGTAGAACTTTATATTTCCGCACAACTTATTATCTTAATATGATTTATCTGTTTTCCGTGTTCTATCGGTTTTCAGTAAAACCTGCATTGTTTTTAAATAATTTTAGTGATTACTTGAAACTTAGTTGTTAATTTCTGCTGGGCACCCCTTATAGGGATGATGTGCTCACCCATTCCCACTTTCAGTTTCAGACACAGATTTAAGATGTGCACGTGGCGTCGAAAGCTTCGAGGAGTTGGTTTCGTTAGTTGGTTAGCTTCCGCTATATTATTTTGTGTTTATATTCTATTTGTAAACCAACTCACTATTGAATATGTATCACTTGAGAGGAGTTCTTGTATTTATTTCAGAGAGGGTTTAGATTCGGGTTAATATTTGTTTAGAACTTCTTTCTTAAATGTTTAATTAGATGTTTTAGATCGTTAGTGCCTCTTTTTGTAGTTAATCTCTTAGATTAGTCAGTTGCTAGCTTAGGGGGTGCTACAGTGTTGGTATCAGAGCTCACTATTAGATCTTACATGGGAACAATAGGAATAGCCAGTGTCAGATAGTGAACTAGATTAGTTTAGAACTGGGTAATGGGGTGTGATAAAATTTAATTCACTAAAAACAATCAATAACTAAAAGATGAATTGAATTGATTTGCATAACATGTTGATTGTTTGTTCTCTGTTTTGTGTAGGTTTGTTCTTTTATAAAGTTTGAAGTAAAAATTGTAAGTTAAACCATTTAATATAAATATACAGTGAATAGATAGTACTATTTGACTGAAACTTATATAATCCAACATTGAGGAATAGTGAGGTTGGTAATCCTGATGTGTTCGTGTGATACTTGTTAGTATGTAGGCACTGTCAGGCGTCATGAACCTAGACAGAGCAACTGCATTCTGGTATCAGTAGGCATATAAGAAGGACTTGCTTCTATTAGTGAACTGATAGATCCCAAATTTTTCTTAGAGACTAATATGGTATTTTTTCTCGCAATTAGAACCTTTAATCTATCAAAGTAGAAATGAAGTTAAATTGTAAAAGTAATTAAGATAATAGTTCGACTACTAGTGTTAATAATAATAATAAATGATAATAGGATCACTAATAATTATAACAAAGTAATATTAACCTTATCAAATAGTATTGTAATGAACTTTATCTAATCAAAATCTCATTAGTAAATCTTTGATGATTAAAGTAATAATTAAGATCAAGTAGCTACGCAGAATTATTAGTAATTACCTACAGTCAGAATTTGTAAATTAAATAAAAATTAGGAATACATTCTTATGGTTTGAAACCAGATAGATAATATAAGACTTATTAGGTTAAGACTTAAGAACGTGGGGTTTTAATGTAAAATAAAAAGACTAAATTTGTTAGTAACCTTGTACCCAAATTATTTTTAGTTCAATAGCTGGTTTAGTAACTCATTAAATTAAACAAATACACTTGGAGATGTAATAATATA
Organism: Papaver armeniacum; assembly: GCA_023531295.1. NCBI lineage: Eukaryota > Viridiplantae > Streptophyta > Magnoliopsida > Ranunculales > Papaveraceae > Papaver > Papaver armeniacum. The sequence continues at coordinate 321,591 of JAJJWW010014413.1, forward strand.
TTTAGATGCTTAGCATAATGTTAGACTTAAAGGAGAGTAAATTTGGATATGAATAAGATACTTTTTATTAATAGCAAAATCTGAAGACTATTAGAACACTTCATAGTTCTATGCAGACTCAGATTGAAATAATATTAAGTTGCCAAAGCTTATATATAATAAGATATAGCTACTATACAGACTCCTTATCAACTATAGCAATCCTTACGTGAATGTAAAATTCATATTCAGATAATTATGACTTAGTGTACCAACTGGAATATCAATGAACCAATAACGAAAATAGTAAAGTGAGAACAATAATACAGCTGATAATAGTATTTTAATAATTATGCTAATAGCAGTTTTAAAGTAGATAATGATTGGATAATTTATATTGTATATCAGTAAAAATTAAGAAATTAGATATTATAGACTTACGTGAACTTAAATATATGGATAAAATGAATTTATATGAAATATGGTATTGATATTTTATTAAAGGAAATAAATTTATATATTTAAATAAATAATATAAATTTAAATAGAATATGTGAAAGTAGAAATATATATATTTAAGTTTTGTTTAATGAAAAAAAAAGTATTGGTACATATTAATATAAAATGATTAAATAAATAGGTAAATTTGTATAACCTAAAATGATTCAATTTTGATAAAATGATAATTTAAAATAAATAAACAATTGAAATGTAAGTTTAGTTATATGGATATATTTCATCAAATTAATAAATTATTAAAATATTAGACTGTAATTTAGCAAGGAGAACTTGGACATACTTATCTGTTAGAATCAAATTCACCATAGTGAACTTAGAGACAATCATATTATGAATAGAAATTATTGTAGTTGAACCTAGAGCTACAAATTATAGATTCTAGTTGTAGAAAACCACATAGGCTTGTGAGCCATTTCTTGTTGCTTTGAACTCGTTTAAAATGAGTTGTAATCCTTTTCACGTGTTTGTAAGTATGAGCAGTACTTACATTTAGTCGAGAGATAGTTTTTCTCTATAAGGTGGGGATTTTTGAAGATTTGAAGGAAAATTCGATTTTCGAGGACGAAAATGATATAAGGTGGGGAGAATGTAACGACCCTCAAGCTCGTCAACGCTATTAGACCAGTCAAGAGACGACTAAGCCGCTAATGACTCGATTAGCTTATATAGATTTTAATTAATAGAAATTAGTCTAACAACGATCTAGATACGAAACTAGAACCGCTAGATAGGTCTCGAAAAGTTAGCCGAAATGGACTACTCGAACATGTCATTCGGATATCATAAGAAGAAGATTTCATTCGATTAGTATGAAGGGAAAATAAGTTATTTTGTTTTAAACCGCCTTGGCTGCCCTTATATGTTTCCGGGCGCCTTAATATTTTTCTTTGGTTTTATCCAAACCATGCGTAAGAGAAAATCAATTTATCTTCTTCTTTCTCTTTCTTCTTCTTCTTCTTTCTTCTTCTCTGTTCTTCTCCTCAGTTCTTCGCCTGTTAATGCAGTAGAAATCTGAAATAGATATTTTTGAGTTCGAAAGAAACAGAGATTGATCAAGGAATATCTGTTGGAGGTGGTGATGATGTGATTATCGTATTCCGAACGATCTAAAGAATGAACCAGTGGATTATGGATATCAAGGTATGCGAGGCTTGTCATAAAAACAGGTGGGAAATGATAACTAACTCTCTTGTATTCATTATTGTTTTATAAATATATTTATATTGCTAAAGGCATGCATATCTTTGATAGTATATGTGTGTATGCATGTATTATTTGTGTGTAATACAAACTAGTTTTCTTTTACATTTTGGAATGGGGTTGGATCTTTAGAAACAACTAATACCTGTGTTTTGGGAGTATTTACTTATCTTCAAAAAGTGATTCTTTCCATTGACTGGAAAGTAGTTACAAACTTTACTTGTTGTTAGCATGTAAGGAAACTTTTTCCTTTTGACTGGTGTGTGATGTGGTTTCCCAAATGTTATATCTAATTTATGCAAACCTATTAGGCGGTTGTAGTTGAATATTACCTATTAGGCGGTCAAGTTGAATATTATTATCCCTATTTCTGTACGGGCAATGCATGTGTCATACATGGATTTTATTATTTCTTTTAAATTACTTTCAAAAGCTACTATATTATGTTTTGGTGTTTAGAGAGAATGATGTTGGGAATCTTATGTATGATTGTTGGATTTGACATGCGAGAGGTATGACCGGTTGTCAGCCGACACAAATATAAATTACACTTTCTTACTACTCAAAATATATAATGAAGCAAGGGCAAGAAAGGATCGTTCCCACAGAGAGGTCTTGGTTGTCAATATGTTATGGTTTCCTATATAAAACACCGAGGATTTTCTGATTTTTATAAACGAAAATACAATAAAAGCAAAACAATAAAAATTAAACACGCAAATCAAGGATGAGAAAGTATTGGTCATGGATTTCGTTTTCATTCACAAACATGTTTTCAACACAATAATTAGAATTGATATTTTAATCTCAACTTTTATCAAAGGCCCTAGAATACCTTGATCGCAAGAATATCCCGCTAATCTCCTCTTGTCATCAACAAACACATTAAAAGATGCGAATATGAATTCTATCTAAAAGAACAACCTAACGTGTAAAAGCACTAATCAAGTTTAATTCCCTAGATGCATTAAGTTCTATGAAATCAGGCCAATCAAAGTAATCGAACGTGGAAAGCGCACTAATCCGATTTAACAAAGGTTATGGTTCACATGTGATCATAAGAATATATCACTACAAACTATAATCATATTTATGCTACTTGCAATCCGGAATTATCACTTTTGCGTATAATAACCCGAATCTAGCAATAAAGATGAAAGCAAACTCAATCGATTCGCGACTCGACTAAATAGCATTCAAATCATGTAACAATATTGATGGTGAATCATAAACGATAATATGAGAAAAACTAATTTATTGAATTAAAACCCATATTTGGAAATCCAACTTATTCCATAACCAATAATAAAACTCTAGCTCATATTCATGGAGTTCATAACAAGAAGAAAGAGAAAAGACTTCATGGTTCTAAACCCTAGAACAAAAATAGAGGCAAAAAGATTAAAGATAATAGATAATATCCAAGATCTCTCAAAAGTTGTAGAATTCTTCTTTTTATACCTTTTCCTCCCTTCCAAAATTAGGTCTTCAAAGCCCAAAGTCCAAGTGGTCCACCAAGCCCATGTGTGAGAAAACCCCATGTAAAATTATGTCCAAAAAAACGTCGCCGGAAAACTGGGATTATGGCCGGAAATCGGCCGGAATAGTCGCCGGAAAATATCTCAGGTGACCGGCAAAGTCCGCCAGGTCACCGGTCAATTGGGTCAACTGGGTCAGTTGGTCTAATCAGACGAGTCAACTCAGAGTCAGACCGAGTCAAGGTGTGAGTCAGTCATTGACTCGGCTGACTGAGCTGTTTTGGCCTTGGCTCAGGCCATTGCACATGCCAGAATCTGAGCTGCACCATCATTGTGCTTCACTACCATGCCTGATGGCCCTTCATTAACCATACAACCATGTCATTCCCAGTTGCACCACTGCAGAACACCACCATTCCATTATCTCATTTCGGCTACGGATTCCTCGCAACGAGATCCACCACAGCAAAATTCCTTATCACCTGGCACATCCACAACCACCTACAATACCTGCATATTCATTTCAATTCCATTCTTTCATCATCTCCCTGCTCAACAGCATCATACTCAGTTGTATCCTCTCAGCATACGCAGCAACAACATCATACGCAGCAACAGCATCAACTCCCAGCTCAACAGCTTAGCTCACCACCAGAACCCTAAATCACTGTTATGCATACCAACTCAGCCACCACTTGCACTGTCCTCAACCCATTCTACTTTGCCTGAACCTGCAATTCTCTGCCATCTCCAGCTGCACAACAACAACACAGCCACTGCAATCACTCCTTCAAGGCAACAAACACCACCAGAAATAGTTCCTCTGCACCCATCTGTATCTGGTAAAGCCACCAATTCTATCACCCTCAACTCAGTTCCCGAGTCCCTGTAATCTCTGCCTGCGAACACATTCACTGGCAAGTTCGCTATCGCCTGCACTAATTCCCTTCGCAAATTCGCTGGCCAGCACCAGCTCAACCTCCCGCTACAGCATGTTCTGTAGCTTCATCTGCATACAGCTCAAACAACAGCTGCACAAATTTCTTTCATCACAGTTCAAGTTCAAGCCTTCTCAGCATCCATGCCAGACAACTCATTGCAACATCACCTGTAGCTTCATCCTGGCTGCAACACTTGCACCAGATTCATGACCTGCAACTGAAACCAAGCCACATTCTACCAGAAACTACAGCTTCTCTGCAGCTCAGCTCAGTCAGTCCACCATTGCAGCTGCAATATAGCTTCGTAGCCCATATCCTTGCCATTCTCTTCATGCACCCTTAGGTTCAGACCATCACAGTTGATTCGTAACACATTGTTTCTGGTCTTTCTGGCACCATTCCCTTCCATCACCAGTTTACATTTAAACCCTGAACTGCAGCTTCATCACCAAAGCAACACTTCGACTCGACTGCAACACCTCAGTCTCAAGCCACTTCCTGCAACAACCATTCCCCTGGACTAACCTCAAAAGCTCAAAACCACCAGTGCCATTCAATTCCATTACCATTGCCAACCTGAGCTGCTTCTCTTCTCTTCCTCGGCTCATTGCCACAATCAAACCCATTAGCTTCATCACATGCAATTTAAGCTCTTGTATTAGCTGCAGCTCAACTGCCGTAGATTCCTTAACTCACAGTTCCAGTTCAACCCAGCATTAGCAGACACAACCTCAAGCATGTAATCCATTGCACTTGCACATAAACAACAGTCCCAATCACCAGTCTACAGACTCAACTCCAGCTACTTGCAGTTCCACCTGACACATTCATTTCCATCAGCTGCAGCTCATATAATTTCTTTGCTTCAGCAGCATCTTGTAACTCATAATCAACAGCATACTTGAACTGGGTAAGAACCCATCAATCCACCATTATCTTCTTTCACAACTTCAACCTCTCTGCACCACCAGTTCCTTTATACAATCCAGACCTGCAACTTATCATCACTCCCAGAGACTCACGGCTCATACCTTTTTTTCTCTATAAATTCATCAAATCCATTTCATTAAAACTGCCAGAGAACCATGATTTAGTATCACCAAAAACTACACTTCAAACCCTAATTTCTGTCAAACTTAAGCTCAAATCAATTCCTCGCTTCTTCAATCAACACAGAACATCACAGATTCACTAAACTCGAATACCCATTCATCTGATTCTTCAACAGCTCAATCATCTCACCGTGCTCTCCATTTCGATCTCAAATCTCATTCAATCAAACCCTAATTCATCTCAGATGCCTTCTCTCAACCTCATAATACCAGCAGCAACAGCTTGTTTCACCACCACCCATTTCATCTCTGAATTTTCGTGTCACAATCATAGCGTCGACCACCATCTTCTCTCAACAAATCAACAGCAATAGCAAACCCATTTTACCCATCTGTTTCTTCATCAATTTCCTCCATAATCTTCAAATTCACATCAATTAACTCCTTCTCTGCAACCATAACCCTCATCAGTTCCTCCATTTTCCGGCGTAACTCAATCATTGCCTCTATCTCGAACCCTCGCTCAGATTCACTTTTACTTACAGCAGCAGATAATATCAATAGGGAAAGGGAAAAAATGATCCTAACTTCTCAATTTCGATCTAGATAACCTGTGAAGTGGGATTGCTATTAGCACCCCAAGAGTGGATACGGGTCACCCAGCTGTTGCCCCTTAACCTGTGACTAGGCTCCAGATAGTGTTCGCCCATGAAATAACAGATTTGCCCTTTTTGCTCATATTGGGCGATTTGTCCATCTTTTCGTCCGTGCGACTCCAGAGTACCTAATAAACTCAAAAGTAAACATAAGATACATAATTTACAAGAAAACTCGCAAAGAAAGCATAAATACTAGATATTAAATACGGTGTATTCTACACCTATCAAGGTATAGGGTTCTTCATGTTAAAGTTCTTCCGTCGGCTATAACGTTAACACCATTAGATATTTTTAGATACTTGCTATGTAGAGTGCGCATATTATAAGGTACTGGTAAGGTACAAATCTTATATGACTACGGGGTCGTCAAACCTCAGGGCGCTTTAATGATCATTGAAGAATCCGCAAGAGTCACGACTTACTACTCCGAAGGATCGCGTCGCTTAACTATTATTTCGTTGTGAATCTCGTGCCGCAAGATTGGTTGGTAGAACTTTATATTTCCGTACAACTTATTATCTTAATATGCTTTATCTCGTTTTTCCGTGTTCTATCGGTTTTCGTTAAAACTGCATTGTTTTTAAATCATTTTAGTGATTACTTGAAAGTTAGTTGTTATTTCTGCTGGGCACCCCTTATAGGGATGATGTGCTCACCCATTCCCACTTTCAGTTTTAGAGACAGATTCAAGATGTGCACGTGGCGTCGAAAGCTTCGAGGAGTTGGTTTCGTTAGTTGGTTAGCTTCCGCTATATTATTTTTTGTTTATATTCTATTTGTAAACCAACTCACTATTGAATATGTATCACTTGAGAGGAGTTCTTGTATTTATTTCAGAAAGGGTTTAGATTCGGGTTAATCTTTGTTTAGAACTTCTTTCTTAAATGTTTAATTAGATATTTTAGATAGTTAGTGCCTTTTTTTGCAGTTAATCTCTTAGATTAGTCAGCTGCTAGCTTAGGGGGCGCTACATGGAGAACTGGCCACGACGGCTTGACCGACCGGCTGGTGGGCCCGGTCCCATAGGCGCCACTTTATTATTTTAATAATACTTTCTCTCTCCTATTCCGTGTAGGATTCCTCATTTGTCCATATTTTCGAATGCTCGTTCGTGCATCATTGTCGAGTACACTTGCACCATTTTATGGGACTTACTCAGTGATAGTCCAGATGCCCGATTGTTCAGTATTTATTACTAATTCATGAAATTCAGTGGAGAATGATATATGAAACTGAGTAATAAAAGTGAGTAGTTGTTTATTATCAGTCCATAGGATCAGCGGTGGATTCGACCATGAATTCAGAATAATAAAACGAGTATTACCTTCCATGGGATCGTGGATTCGACTACGGTATCGGATTAATGAAACTATCTATTACCATTTCATGAGATCAGCCGTGGATTCGATCATGAAATCGGAGTAATGAGATTATCTATTACCATTCCATGAGATCAGCTGTGGATTCGATCATGAAATCGGAGTAATGAGATAACATAGATTATCTTATAGGAATTCAGTGGTGAATGTCACGGTAGTATTAATCTATTGCAGAAGGGATATTAGCCAGTTAAAGCGTCATACCCATTCTGAAAGGTGCATAGTCAGGAAATAGCGAGTGTTGCTGAAGTCCTGAAGGCGTTAAAGCTCTCAATCTTACAGAGAACCACCTAGATCTATACATGGTCTCTCTACATAGTCATGGAACAGTGAGTGTCACCGACGTCCTGAAGGCGTTATTGCTCTCAATCTTACGGAGAACCGCCCAATCGTTATTCTATGTAGAGGCAAGTCTCTCTATGTAGTCAGGGAACATCGAGTGTCGTCGACGTCCTGAAGGCGTTTTACCCTCTCAACAAACAATTATGTATGGAGGACCGCCTAATCTTTCTTCTACATAGAGAGGCACAATGAAATGCATAGCATCGAACGCTCATCAAGTGAGAGGCCTTTCGAGAATCATATTCATCGTGGCTCTGAGAGGTACTCGACCAGAGATCGTGAAACGGTTCACGGATCGTAAAACACGAATCGTCACATGCGTTCCTGAAGCCGGGTCAGAAACATGCAGTATCATGATTTTACGATTTTAGCCCTTGTTGAAAATCCACCATCAACACAACCGTAATTCATTAAAGTAGCCGTAACTGAAAATGCAGAGGATACCAAATACACCCAATTTTTCTGTTCGACAACCTGTACAGACAAAACTTAACACAATTGAAAGTAGACCAACTTAATGATCCTTGAAAATATGTATAGAGTTAATATCTCAACCTCTACTCAATCAATATGTATATAGACACAAGGTCTGTGAACCTGATTGTTAAGCAGAGTACTTGGACGATCTCAAAAAACAATATCCAAAATCAATCTAGTCATATCCAAATAATTCAATCGGATTCCTCCAAGTGATTAATGTAGTTGCAGGAAATCCCACACTACACCCCTCACTAAAATTTACTCAACTAATCCATTTGAATATGAATTAACTATAGATTTTATTGATTATTTTCTTGAAATGTTTACAAAGAAAGATAGAACAAAGCTAAAGAAATTACAATCACTCTAAATTTTCTCTCTCCTAGTGACTTGCTTAACAATTCAAAAAGAACTCCCCTACAATAGACTTACTCAACCCTTTATATAGGGTATTACGTAGTGGATGACAGCTAAGCTGTCCTTTATTTTCGGGAATGACTCGCGAAGTATCGCAAGTGTATAAGTGTTCGTCTTCGCGACACTCCTAAATTTCGCCAAATCTTCACACTTTTCTCATGTTCTGGCTGTCGTCATCCATTGCGTCATTTATATTATTTCCCTGCGACACCTTCGCAATGCTGTTGTTTATTGATCTCGCAAAGTATTGATGTCGCGATATTCTGATCCTACATCTTGCCTCTTATCATGTCTTCTCTGCGAAGGAGAGAATGTCATGAGAATTAATATTTTGAAATGCCGCAACAACTTATCTTTATCTCGTTTTAATCCCGTACTTTTACACGGAACTTATTACAGATGTTTCTTCTTCCATTCCTTTCTTGACACGCTTCTTTCAACCGTTTACTCTTGACCATTCATGTCCCATCTCGCATTAAATGCATTTGTTTTCTCGAGAATCCTTCTCTCTATATATAGTTTTCTCACCCTTCTCTTCTTCTCTTTTATTTTCCCTCTGCAACTTTCCTTCAACTGTCTTCCTCCGCAATTTGCGCTTTTGCTACTGTAAATCTTCCCTTTTTTCTTTCTCTCGATCTTCAATTCTCTGTTCATTCCCATACTCTAATAATGGCTGCACTTGGTCGTACATATAAACCCCTTTTCAATGAAGTTCAAAAGAATTTGCAGGAGAAGGGTTTCACTTTATCAACTATTCCTGCTCAAGAATCTTCGTCTATACTCTCTGCAAAACTGTTTTCTGATCATCAGTGTGATGATCAGAAAATCATAGTCTCGCTAGGTCAACTCCCCGCAGGCCTTCCCATTCCTCTATACAATCCCGAGATACCATTATTCTCTGAAATTCTTGCTCATGAGAAATTCTCGCGAGCTATTTATCAATTGAGCGGCGACTGCATCCGTCTAATGCTTGAATTCGCCAATCGTGGCGCTGGTAAAGGATCTTTATATCCTGATGATGTCAAAGATCCTAAATTCGCAAACTTAAAAATTGTCGCTGAGATGTATACCGTGGAAAACTTTTTTGAGAATTATTCAGTGATAAATATGAGAAATGATAAATCTCGCTGGGGTGCTCGATTGAAGAGAAAAGATAATATTCCCACCGATAAACTGCTTATGCAAGATATTGATTGGCACTCGGGCAAAAATAATACTCCTCGCCACTCCAAAGATGAGAAGTGGTGGGTTGTACCTTTATTTCTGAACGGACCTTATATTGCAGGTTCGCATGTACTTCCTGCAAATCTCGCAGACTATCATCCTTGGGAATTTAAGTGGCCCGAAAAGGCAAAAGAGGTAGACTTCCTATTTCAGATTTGCTTTTGCGATATTTTTTTCCTCTTATATTTACTAGATTTGCAAAATCTTCAGATTACCAAATTGAAAAAGAGTTATAATAGATGTCCAAAAGCGAGTACTCTGGCGATACTCCGATCGATCACGGATGAAGTAAGAAATACTTTCTTTTGTTATTTTTAACAATATTGTTGCCTCTATTTCTTATCTTCATTCGTGTGCGAAGGTTGTTGGAGAAATAGACATTCCCGATGCTGCGAAGGTTAAGGGCAAGAATATCACACTCTTCGCAAGGATAAATCTTCTGCTCCATCTTCTAAAAAACGGAAAATCCAACCTTCTTCTCATTCTAATTCCCAAACCAGTGAGAGCTCTGATGAGGATGAAAATGAGGTTGGTACTTCTTCTGCGAAGGGGAATAACTCGGTCACTTCTGCTATGGCGCAATTGTCTAGTATCTTCTCCGATTCTATGCAAGGATTAGGAGATGATCATTTATCTGCTACTTGCGAAGCTCTCGCTAAAATTTGCGATGCCCCACTGTTAGAGGATAATGAGTCTTTTCGCGGAGTTTCCCGAACAATGACTTCTATCTTTTTAAATGCTCTCAATGCTTTGGTATGTTCATATTCCTTTGTTTCTTTGTGACTTCGATTATAAGCTTTATCTTAACCATTTCTTTACTTTCTTTTATAGTCTGGGAGAGCTTCTTTTATTGTTGCCTCAGACCTTGAGAAAAGACGCTAAAATCTTGAAAAGAAGAATCTGCAACTTAAAGAGAAGATCCAAGAACTAGAAACTGAAGTTGCGACATCTCGCAAGAAGGATGAAAGAATTCAACAGTTGGAAGCTGAGTCTACTTCTCAGAAGAGTAAAATATCTACTCTTCAAAGTGCAAATCAACAACTTTATGGTACAAAATTTTTACTCTTCAAATCGTCTTTATTTTGTCATCTACTTTTCTTTGCCTGATTTATTATTTTCGCAGACATATATAATCTCTCTGAAGAAGCCATTCTTCTCCATTCATTTCCCGAGCCTATGGACAATGATGTTCTTCTCACTCACCTCAACGAATCTTTAAGTAGTTCATCAAACAAAGTTGATTCCCTTTCATTAAATGAACTTCAAACCAAATATCGTCTTTTAGAGATTGAGCATAGATCTAGTTTAGGTTTATCCAACCGATTTAAACAAATGTATCTTGATTCCCATAAGAAAACCAAAACCTTAAGGAAGAAAATTAGTGGTCTCATAGATGAAAAAGACCGCATTGCTAATAAAGGTGCACAGGCATTAGCAAAATTTCAAAAATCTCTTCTTGAAGTACAAATTGAACGAGATGAATCTCTTCGCCAGAATGCCATACTTAATGAGCGAGAAGATCAAATTCGTTCGCTTCTCGTTATAAATAATGATGATGAATTCGCTTGGGCTGCGAAGGTTTTAGATAATGCCAGGAATAACTTAGGTGTTGATGTTAGTCTTCATGCCGAGCATACTGCCTTGGTTAAAGATATGATATCCGACGAGAGAAGGTTGTTTATTATACTTTCCGCTCCTTACTTCGTGGTATTGTTATTGAATTGTTAATTCATTGTCATATGTTTTGCAGAATCCGAGAAGAGATTTCAGACAAGGATTGAAGAACTTGAGTCTGAAAAAGAGCAACTCGCACAAGACTTTTCTCTTCGCAACAACAAGTATTCTAAGTTGAAGAAATAACTGCAAGCTACAGTAGCGAACTTCAACAATGATGCTGTTCGCTTTCGCAATCAAACTATTGAGGCAGTTTGCAATGATCATCGCATTCCTCTTAGTTCATACCCTTGTCTTCTTAATGATATTCCTGAAGATATGCCTTTCTCGGATGTTTCTGATAGTGAATCTAGTGAAGAAGAAGAGTCTGGCGAGAAGAATGATGGAATCGAAGAATCTGACCAAGAAGAAGAATCCTCAAAGAAATAACTTCTTTTTCTTCTTTCGCTTCTTGTAATATCTGTATATATACCTTTTTAATCTTCCATTTCCATAACTCCTCTTTGTAAATTTCTTGGATTACTAAATATGAATTCAACCTTTGTTTTCTTTACTTGCGCATATTAATCAAGCAACTCTTCTTTGTAATACATTAATCTTTATTTCCTCGTTTCCTTTATGCATAAATCTATCATATGAAAATGAATAACAAAATTTCATCTCATTCATTCCCATACTTGCCTCTGTTATTTATTTTCAAATGAGAGATTTGATCAATTATCTCTGAGTAATGAAATCTCTGAGTTTTGCATTTGTTATTTATAGAGATTTAACAACTCTATATGAAATAACATAATCATTTTCGCAAGCTCATTTTTGCAACTCTTTAAAGATTACTATCTTTATTTATGTTGAAGTTCATCATTGCGACAAGATCGCAAGACATCTTCACAAATGAAGGAATCTATTGATCTTGCCTTAACATTTCTTGTGTGGTCTTATTTTTCCTTCCTAATTAAAGGTCTTATTTCGCCACCCCTCGTTGCGACAAGATCGCAGGACGTCTTTACATTTCGTGCAATGACCCATTGATCTTGTCTTATCATTTCACAAGTATTTTTGCCTCTGCAGGATATTTTACTTGCGGCAATATGACAGGTTTAAATACTCTTGCGAATATAAAACCTCATGGCATTGTCGTCTTTGCGACGAGATCGCAGGACGTTTTTACATTTTCATGTAAAAACCCATTGATCTCGCCTTACCCTTGCGTTAGTATTATTGCCTCTTCAGGATCATTGTGCAAATATGACAAGCCTAAATTTCCTTGCGAAAATAAAGTCTCATGACATTTGCGTCTTTTGACACTTATCAGCTCCCTAATGGAGGGTGCCGTCCTTATCTTCTTCCTGGTTGCCCCTTCAAGGAAGCGTACATCGGCCATACAAGACTAGCTCCTCCCATCCGGTCTTAACAACAACCAGTTGTTTTCGCAGCCTATTATCCCTTATACCTATATGGTTTATGGTTACGAGACTGCACCCTAAGTGGAGTTTTCTTGGGCCGAGTGCAAGATATACCAAGACTTGCCAAGAATGGCCGAGACACTTCAAATGCCCCAGGCACTCTTGGCTCAACCGTGTACCTCGGCGCCTTGAGCATACACTGACTCCTTGGAAGAGACCCTCGGGCATCCAACCAGGGTATAACCTTATATATATAGTTGGAAATCCAAGGTATCTCAACCGGATAGGCTTTCATGGGCCCCAAATCTCCATGACCCAGGTTCTATGAGCGGTGTAACCTATCCCCTAAGCCATGTCAAGAGATACCCCCTTATATGACGCACTTTAGGTCTTACATTTGCCTCTTACGAAATATCATTCGCGAACTAGGGTGTACGCCATAAAGGTTCGTCCCATTCACTTACTCATTCATTTTTGTTAATTCAATCAATCATTCATTTTTGATAATCTCTTGCTATTTTGTTTGCGAAACTATCGCACAATTTTGCTTTGTTTGTAATAATCTCATTTCAATTCTTCAATCGGATTTTCATACATTCTTGATAGCGATATTTTCGCGCACTTCTCCTTGATAGCGATTTTTTTTTTTTTTTTTTTTTGGGTTATTTTGTTTTTGGTACTCAAGTTTTGACCGACTTTGCTGTTTGGTCTAACATTTGTCCAGCTTGGTGTTTGGTACTTGGAATTGACGTTGACCCGCGTGGACTCGGTTTGACCATGACGTGTCCACTTCTCTGTTAATTAATTATAAAATTACTAAAAGAAAATTGACTTTAGTAACAATGACCTGCTAAGTCCTAACGTTACACGTGTACGCTCAGAATTTCATATATCTTAACGGTGGAGAATCCTCCTAAATTTAACCCATATAACCCTAAAATCTATCGACTCATCTCATGAGTCAGTTTCTTATCTTCTCGTCGCAAACACAGAGTGTTTAGGGTTTACAGTGATTTTGTCCTTGAAATCATTGTAGATCAATAAAAAGCTGCAAATCGAAGTGTTATTGTTGGTGTTTTGTGGATTTGGAAGTAGATCTGTAAGATTTTTGGGAGATTTAAGTGTATTTTAACCGTTCTTAATCTTTTTCAGTGGTAAGTGTATAAAATTTACACAATTTTGTTATATTTCTTCCTTAATCTATCTATTATTAGGTGGTAAGTGGTAAGATTTCAAGATTTATGTTGTTTAATTTTATCTTTTCGATTGAATAATTTAGGGTTTTAAAAAAATTGGGGTTTTTTCGAATCTGGTACTTTTTAATACTTGAAAAGGGGAAAATAACGTGGGTTTGTCTTTTTGATGGTGACTTTGTCGATTTTTGTATGTTTTCGACAAATTTGATATTTTGGGGTTTTGTTGCTATGCTGCATTTTTCGATTACTTTAGTATGCAATGACTAACTGTTTGATTTGTGACTTTATGTATACAAATTTAACTTTTAGTGTTCTATTGTATGCGAGAATGGATGGGTCTCGAGTTGCCAAAGTTTTACCCCACTAAAGATGGTTATCCGGGTGGGTACAAGTATGTCTAAAAAGGACACTAGTAAAAATGTGAAAAGGCATGATTGTTTGGTTGAAGAAGAGTTAGACTGGTTGTCATTATTAAACAAGTATGACAATCCAATTAGTACTACAGGACATGAACCTGAAGCAGTTACAAGTCAAGTGGGAGAAGTAAATGTGAACTTGAATGCAATTGTAAGTGAAGATGGTGGTGCTGGTGCTAATGTTGTTGGTTGTATTAAAGATGTAGAAAAGTTTGGTGTCAGTTCAAGAAAAGTTTGTAAAGGTGGTAGTAAAAGAAAAGTTAGTAAAGGTGTGAATGCAGTTGTGTCAGCTGCAGTTGTAGATTTGAGTAGTGGTGTAAATGATGAAGGTGGGAATGGTGGTGTTGTAAATGTAACAGGGAGGTATGATGTTGATGTTGATTTGAGTCAAGTGGAGTCAGTTACTCAAGTTGAAACAGATGAGGTGCAAGCAACTGAGAAAGTGGTCCACAACATGAAAGTGGTCCACAACATTGATGAATGTAACCCTGAAGAGGAGTATGTTTCTGCTGGTGAGTCTGATACTGAACAAGAGACAGAAGTCCCTGAATGCGATAAGGCTGATAAAGAGGCAGACTTGACAGAGCAGATTGCAAGTGTTATCAAGAAGACTGCTGAATGGAAAGATTATGTGAAAGAGACAGGCAGAGTGTATGAAGAGGAAGAGTTGAAGACTTGGAACAGTAATGTATCTATTCTGGACAAGATGTTTATTGGGCAAGAATGGGCTTCAGCAGATGAGTGTAGAGATTACATTAAAGATCAAAACATCTTCCAGAATTTTGATATTCAACAAGTGAAGAATACCCAAATTCAGCAACAATATAAATGCAAGCAGGCACCACATTGTAAGTGGAATGTTTATTGCTCTAGAATTTGGGATAAAGTCACTTTTAGGTGCAAGAAAGGTGAATTTGAGCATACATGTCAGGGGAAACATGGAATCCACCATCCTTTAGCCAAAGCAAGGTTTGACTTGACTGTTCACTCCTTTTTTTTTTTTTTTTAAAGTTATTAACATTAATATAATGTACATTGTTGATTAACTCTTTAAGTTTATTTTTTTGTAGGTGGGTATTCAGAGTTATGTTGGATACTTATAAAGCTCATCCTAAGTACAAACCACAGGATTTCATAGATGAAGTGTTGAGGGTTCACCAAGTGACAATTGGTTACTGGACTGCTTGGAGAGCTTGGCATATGTGTATGGAGAGAATTTATGGTAATTATGAAGACAGTTATGCCATGGCCCCTGAATTCTGCAATCAAGTTCTGAAGAGGAATGATGGCAGTATTGCAAGTTGTGCAACAGATGAAGCTGGAAAGTTCAAGCACCTATGTATAGCTTATAAGAGTTCTTTGGATGGTTTCAAGAAAGGCTGTAGACCTATTTTAGGTTTGGATGGGTGTTTTCTTAAAGGTAAATATGGTGGTGTTTGTTTAGTTATAGTATCCTTAGATGGAAACAATGGACTCTTTCCAATTGCCATATTTATTTGTAGAAAAGAAAATAAAGAGAATTGGACTGAGTTCCTTAGGATTGTTGCTCCATACTTGAAAGAACATCCAAGAGCTACGACCTTCATATCGACAGAGAGAGAAAGGACTAATCTCAGCTGTTGAAGCAAACTTTAGTGATGTGAACCATCATCATAGGTATTGTTTCAGGCATATGTACAAGAATATGAAGAGATATCACCCAGGGCAGCATTTGGAAGCTCTTGCTTGGAATGCAGCCAGGTCATATGTGGAGGAAGATTTTAACATCAACATGGATAATATGGCAGATGTAAGACCACAAGCAAGAGAGTATCTAGTGAGAGAACAGTCAGCACAGTGGGCAAGAGCATTTTTTGACACTTCTTCAAGTTGTGAGCACATCACTTCCAACTTTTGTGAGGCATTTAATGCTTGGATTTTACCCATAAGAGGTTTGCCCTTATGCAAGCTTCTTGAGAAGTATCACTTGATGATTACTAGGTTGATGTTTGATAGGAGAGAACAAGGTGACACTTATGAAGTAGGAGGAGTTGTCCCTAGAGCAGAAGGTATCTACAAACTGAATAGGGCAATAGCACCAGCTTTTCAAAGAGTACCTACCAGTAAAGATGTATGGACAATTCTTGATAATAAGGGAGGTTCTTGGGTGGTGACATTGTCCAAGCACCAGTGTTCATGTAGATATTGGGATGTCACAGGAATTCCTTGTGAGCATGCTATTAATGCTTTCTTTTTTAACAAAAATGGAGATTGGAAAGAGTAAGTATCTCACTCTTTAGACTGTTCAATTTCTATTGTTAGTGTTTTTATTATGTCTAACTTTGGAACTTGTCTTGGTTCATATCTTGTAGGTTGCTTGATGAATACCATTTTGTGGATAAGTACAGAGCCACTTATGCAGGAATGGTTGGTCCACTGGACAATGAATCTAAATGGGCAGCAAAAGCTGACATAGCTCATAAAGTTGGGCCACCACCATTTGAGAGGTCAAGAGGCAGACCAAGATTCCAAAGGAGAAGAGATGTAGATGAAGCAAGAGGTGGAAATGCTCAGAAGAAACAGTGTAAAATTTGTGGTGAATTTGGACATAACCAGAGGACTTGTCCTAAAAAGTATGACCCTCCTACAGAACAAGGTAAGAATATTTTATCTTTAGGGTACCCTTATCTTTAACTTTTTCTATATGTATTGTTGTACCTTTAACTTAAACTTTATTTTATCTCTATGTGTGGAAGGTTCAGTACCACATGTTCCAAGGAATCCAGCTAGAGATTTTGAAGAATATTGTGAACAGCTCAATCAAGCTAGAGTAATGGCTCGACCTGATGTAGTTGTTGGTAGGGGCAGAGGAAGAGGAAGGACAACTGGAATTACAGCTGGCAGAGGTGGAAGGGGAGGTGGCATTACAGGTGGCAGAGGTGGTAGAAGGGGAGGTGGCATTACAGGTGGCGAGAGGTGGTAGAAGGGGAGGTGGCATTACAGCTGGCACGAGGTGGAAGGGGAGGTGGCATTACAGGTGGCAGAGGTGGTACAGATGGAAGAGCAAGGGGAGCAGAGTACTTACTTTTTGGGGACCAAGTAGAAGAACCAATAGCACCCGCTCCAGCATGGGTCCCTCCTGGTAGAGGTGTTACAACAGATGCAAGGGTTACAGGTAGAGGTGGTAGAAGGGGTGCAGGTAGAGGTGCTAAAATGGTCCATAGAAAAAGAGGTGAGATAGTTGGTTATGGGATTTTAGCAGGGGGGCTAGATGAAGTTCGAAGATATAGAAGGAATCCTACTAGAGCTCGTGTGATTTCTCTACTATTGTTTTTTGTATTGTATTTACTTGCTAGAATAGACATAGAAGAAATACTATTGTTTTCCTTCCTATTTTGGAGACAGGTACTAACTAGAAAATTTTGTCTTTAGGCTTTTGCAGAATTGCTTTGTACAAGAACCAAATGTTGATGCAAGACAAGAACAAAATGTTGCTGCGAGAATAAGAACAAGAACAAAATGTTGATGCAGTACCATTTTT
Source organism: Papaver armeniacum (assembly GCA_023531295.1). Lineage (NCBI taxonomy): Eukaryota > Viridiplantae > Streptophyta > Magnoliopsida > Ranunculales > Papaveraceae > Papaver > Papaver armeniacum. The sequence continues at coordinate 339,473 of JAJJWW010014413.1, forward strand.
AGGCTTAGATGGTTGTTTTATGGCAGGAAACTATAGTGGTGGTGTTGCAACTAGAGGTGGTGTTAGAACCAGGGGTGGTGGTGTTAGAACAAGAGGTGGTAGTGTACCAAACAAGAGGGCAAGACTCACCCCTATGTTGTCCGGGAGCGAGAGATGGACCCTGAGCCGAGAGATGGAGCATGTGTTGCCCGAGCCAGAGATGGAGCATGTGTTGCCTTCACCATCAAGGAGAAGCAGCAGGATTCAAAGGGCTATAGGTAAGGCCCTTAATGGAATTACAATTGATCTTACTGAAGAATGATCACCAATAACTTAACTTCATCTTTTTGGTCAGCTACAGTTGCTTTGTTTACATGTCAACCTGTTTGAACAACTTAAGTAGTTGCTTTATAAACTAGTTTAAGACTTTGTTTTCATCTTTTTGAACCATCTATGAACAAGTTATTATTATCTTTATAAACTAGTTTTTCTACCATATGTTATGTTAGATTTCTTCTTTATATATTTTCTGTGTGTATGGATTGTTCAATAGTTGCTTAGGAGAAAATTACGCAGGAACAACAAACTAGAAATAAATAGATTAGTACTTAGAAAATCTTATTTGGTGCATACATCTTACAAGGTTAATACATCTCCTCATTCATTACAACTAGGAAACCCTTACAGCTTACTGTTTTAGAAACTGAACCTTCTTACATTGTTGACATAAATGGTATCTGTTGCCAATAGATTCTGGTTGTCTAGATGTGAGCAGCTTCATCTTACCATCACAGCATGGATTTGTGCATGATAAGAGGTTGATTTTGCAGTTATAAGCCATGTGATCAGCATCCCCACATGAGTAACAGTAGAACTGTTTGTCTTTCAACCATTTGTCTTCATCATTCAGAGGGGGTGGAATAGGTGGTGGAATACCTTTATGTGAAGCTACATAAGCATCTAACCAGATGAAAATTCCACAGTAGTTGCACTTCACATAAGGTTGAAAACCTTCTTCTCCTTTTACAACTTTTCTAAGAAACAGGTAGCCTTTGCAGTTGGTTAGACTGCATTTTGTGCCTTCCCAGGGACAATCTCTGCTAACATGACCAGACGAAATACATAGATGGCACTTGATATTTGATGATGAGCTTGAACCCTCCATTGTGTCTTCTTCTTTCTGAAAATTTGGCAGGTGAAGATTGTTGTTGAATAAGAAGATGAGAAAGTGTTTGAATTTAGATTTTATAGAGACCAGATCGGCCAGATTTTATCAACGGTCAAATTTTGAAAACCCAAAAATCCGACCGTTGGATGTCAGTCAAATAAAAAAAGGGAATATGCAGACACGTGTTTAACGTCGAAGTTAACGGCGTTAAGTAATTACATATTTTACAATTTTTTTTTTACTAAACAGACGTCATGGTCAAACCGAGTCCACGCGGGTCAACGTCAATTCCAAGTACCAAACACCAAGCTGGACAAATGTTAGACCAAACAGCAAAGTCGGTCAAAACTTGAGTACCAAAAACAAAATAACCCTTTTTTTTTGAATACTTTTTTGAATCTAAAACCAATTATTCATTTTTTACATCTCTTATCTCTGGTGCTCTGTGCTTCTTCCTTCGTATTTCCTGACATTGCCTTTCCTTCTGCGATAACATCGCAACTTCCATTTGTTTTTAGATACTGACTTCGCAATGCATTTTCATCTCTCACCATCCATCTCATATTTCAAAACAAATTTTTGGCTTTTGTTCCCACTTCTACTACAAATGTTTCCTTCCCCTTTGCTGAGGTTGTTCTATGCCTTTCTGGTGGGGACGGTAACGGTTGAATTTTCTCTTCATTTTTTAGAAAATGATTCAAGTTTCCCTGATCGACCATTCTAAGGATGATTCTTTTTATGTTCCTGCAATCATTTGTTAGATGTCCATGAAAGCGGTGGTAGGAACAGAATTCGTGACTTCTATCACCTGGTGGCGGTTCATTCCCCATGTTCCATGGTGCAGGTATGTTTTCCATCAAGAGTATAGCTTCCCATATTTTTTCCACACTAGTATTTAGTGGTGGCATTTTGATTTCTTCCCATACTACTCTATGACGTCGCTGCCCTCCATGATAATTCTGTTTTTGACTTCCATAAGTTTCTTGCGGGTGATCAAGTATCTGAATTTTATTATTGCCGCCACGGTTGTAGTAGTTTCTTTCTCTTTCAAACTCTTCCTGATCTCGGCTTCCCATGGCTACTAACTTTGGCTGTCCATCATCTATCACCCTCTCTTGTTGTCCTTGTGAAGTACTCGCCACCGTGTGTATTAATTTGGGTAATAAACTTGCATTCGCGACATTCAAGCTTGTATTCGCAACTGGATATGATTCCATTTCATTTTGTCTTTCCTCCAAAGCAATGTATTCTTCTTGAAGTTCTCTCAACTCAGTCATCGTGATTGTATTCTTGACTCTGAAAATTTGAATATATAACAAGTTGGTTGCGAACATAGCATTTATGAACGATAGAATGAGATATCTTTCATCCACCCTCCCAGCCATTTCGCTGCACATTGTCTTCCATCTCACAGTTAAATGCTTCAAACTTTCGCCAACTCTTTGTTTTAGCCCAAACACATCTTCGATACCGGGTCGCGAGGAATTGTTACTTATGTATGCCCCTAAGAGTATAGCTTGTAAGTGGTTAAATGACGTAATTGTGTTACTTGGTAAACCCTCGAACCATTTCAGTGCTTCTCCTGTTAAACTTGATGCAAAGTATTTGCACAGTATAGCATCGTGGTTTTCCCATTGTAGCATACATCTCACATAAGCCTTGATGTGTTGTATTGCACAAGTTGTTCCATCAAAAATGCTGGTTAACGTTGGAAGATTTCACTTTGGGGGTATTCCTCCTAGCTGCACCTCTAATGTAAAAGGATTTTTCGCAGCCTCTGCGATGGCCTCATCTAACTGTCTTCTTCCTCCTTCTCTTCTGCTGTTCAATATTCCTCTCATCTCTGTCAATTCTCTCAAAATTTGTTCATTTGCCTCAGAATTCGAACCTATTGGTCTTTTTAATTCTGCCTCTCTCCTTCTGCGTTCATGTCTACTTAGATTTTCTGGTTCATCATTCTCTTCTCTTCTTTCTCTGCGACTTTCTCCTTCATCTCTTTCACGAATTCGTACACCATTATATCTATCATTTTCTCTTCTTGGTTGTCTATCAGTTCTCTTTTGTATTCTTTCATATTCTTCGTTGATATTTCCATTGTTGCGATTTTGCTCGCGCCTTCTTTCTCGATTATCATGATTATTCTGCCGAATCGCCTCTTCGAATTCCCGTTCTTCCATTTCTTCTCTCAATCTTTCCCTCTCGCAAGCTAAGCGTGCTTGCTCAACATAGTGTTTTTCAATGTCATCTTCAATTTCCTTTTGTTTCCTCCGTGTTTCTCTCCCATGCAGTATTCTTCTTCCTTCTACCTGATTTTCTTCATCAATTGGATTGTTCTGCTCTTGATGTTGCCTATTTCCTTGATTTCCGTTATGTTGGTCATTCTGTAGAATCTCAGGTCGTGGGATATAACGATCTCCTTCTATTTCTCTTCTCTCGCAACATTCTTCGCCAAGATTTGGTTCTCTTTCTAGATTTTCTTCATTAACAGTTTCTACAAGTAATGTTCCTCATATCTTCTCTACTCGATCCTGATCTTGACCTGTTATTACTTCTCGATCTTCTATTTTGCAGCCTCCTATTTTCCATTCTTAATTCATGGTTTTGCCTTGTTAAATTTGCGCGTTCCTTTGCTTCTAACCGCCTTTCTTCATGTATTGTTTGTCTCAATGTTTCTAATGCTGTGATCTCTTCATTTCCACGAATTGTTTCTCCCATCTCTTCTCGGTTTCTCTCCTCTTGTCCATTATTTATCAATTGTTGCTCTTCTTCTCTTTCCTCCATAGAATCTGATCTCCATGTATGCACACTCACCCTATCATAATCTATTACTCTATTTGGTGCTGGTTGAATTGGTGGTTGAATTTGACCTTCTTCTCTATCTCTTGTGTTTATTTTTGAGGGTTCACCTACCTCATTTCTCCTTTCTCCAGCCAATCTCCTGCTTCTTCTTACGGTTGTTGGTTGTTCTGATGCATCTCTTCTTCTAGCCATTTCTTAATTTCAATAATTTGCCTAAAATTGTATGAAATTCTTCTCTTTGCACACCAAATTTTTCCAAATCACAATGTTGATCTTCACTCAGGTCCCTGTTTCTAGCGCATATGTAGTTGCAGGAAATCCCACACTACACCCCTCACTAAAATTTACTCAATTAATCCATTTGAAGATGAATAACTATAGATTTTATTGATTATTTTCTTGAAATGTTTACAAAGAAAAATAGAACAAAGCTAAAGAAATTACAATAACTCTAAATTTTCTCTCTCCTAGTGACTTGCTTAACAATTCAAAAAGAACTCTCCTACAACAGAAAATACAAATTATCAAAATACAAGGTTTGTTAGTATTTTTGCCTCTGCAGGAAATCCCACACTACACCCCTCACTCAATTAATCCCTTTCAAGATGAATAACTATAGATTTTATTGATTAATTTCTTGAAATGTTTACAAAGGAAGATAGAACAGAGCTAAAGAAATTACAATCACTCTAAATTTTCTCTCTCCTAATGACTTGCTTAACAATTCAGAAAAAGAACTCCCCTACAACAGACTTACTCAACCCTTTATATAGGGTATTACATAGTGGATGACAGCTAAGCTGTCCTTTATTTTCGGGAATGACTCGCGAAGTATCGCAAGTGTATAAGTGTTCGTCTTCGCGACACTCCTAAATCTCGCCAAATCTTCACACTTTTCTCATGTTCTGGCTGTCGTCATCCATTGCGTCATTTATATTATTTTCCTGCGACACCTTCGCAATACTGTTGTTTGTTGATCTCGCAAAGTATTGATGTCGCGATATTCTGATCCTACATCTTGCCTCTTCTCATGTCTTCTCTGCGAAGGAGAGAATGTCATGAGAATTAATATTTTGAAATGCCGCAACAGCTTATCTTTATCTGTTTTAATCCCGTACTTTTACACGGAACTTATTACAAATGTTCCTTCTTCCATTCCTTTCTTGACACGTTTCTTTCAACCGTTTATCCTTGACCATTCATGTCCCATCTCGCATTAAATGCATTTGTTTTTTTCGAGAATCCTTCTCTCTATATATAGTTTTCTCACCCTTCTTCTCTTTTATTTTCCCTCTGCAACTTTCCTTCAACTTTATTCCTCCGCAATTTGCGCTTCTGCTACTGTAAATCTTCCATTTTTTTCTTTCTCCCAATCTTCAACTCTCCATTCATTCCCATACTCTATAATGGCTTCACTTGGTCGTACATATAAACCCATTTTCAATGAAGTTCAAAAGAATTTGCAGGATAAGGGTTTCACTTTATCAACCATTCCTGATCAAGAATCTTCGTCTATACTCTCTGCAAAACTGTTTTCTGATCATCAGTGTGATGATCAGAAAATCATAGTCTCGTTAGGTCAACTCCTCGCAGGCCTTCCCATTCCTCTATACAATCCCGAGATACCATTATTCTATGAAATTCTTGCTCATGAGAAATTCTCGCGAGTTATTTATCAAGTGAGCGGCGACTGCATCCGTCTAATGCTTGAATTCGCCAATCGTGGCGCTGGTAAAGGATCTTTATATCCTGATGATGTCAAAGATCCTAAATTCGCAAATTTACAAATAGTCACTGAGAAGTATACCGTAGAAAACTTCTTTGCAAATTATGCAGTAATAAACATGAGAAATGATAAATCTCGCTGGGGTGCTCGATTGAAGAGAAAAGATAACATTGATGCTGATAAGCTGCTTATGCAAGATATTGACTGGCACTCGGGTAAAAATAATGTTCCTCGGCACTCCAAAGATGAGAAATGGTGGGTTGTTCCTTTATTTCTGAGTGGACCCTATATCGCAGGTTCATATGTACTCCCTGCGAATCTCGCAGACTATTGTCCTTGGGAGTTTAAGTGGCCCGAGAAGGCAAAAGAGGTATACCTCCTATTTCTGGTTTGTTTCGCGATACTTCCTTCATCTCATATTTACTAAACTTGTAAAATTTTCAGATTGCCAAATTGAAAAGGAGTTATAAAAGATGTCCCAAGGAAAGTACTCTAGCGATACTCCGATCAATCACGAATGAAGTAAGAAATATTTTCTTTTGTTATTTTTAACAATATTGTTGCCTCTGTTTCTTATCTTCATTCGTGTGTGAAGGTTATTGAAGAAATAGACATTCCCGAAGCTGCGAAGGTTAAGGGCAAGACCAAAATTACTCTTCGCAAGGATAAATCTTCTACTCCATCCTCTAAAAAACCGGAAAATCCATCCCTCTTCTCGTTCTAGTTCCCAAACCAGCGAGAGTTCTGACATAGATGAAAATGAGATTGGTACTTCCTCTGCGAAGGGGAATCACTCGGTCACTTCTGCTATGGCGCAATTGTCTAGTATCTTCTCCGATTCTATGCAAGGATTAGGAGATGATCATTTATCTGCTACTTGCGAAACTCTCGCTAAAATTTGCGATGTTTTGTTAGAGGATAATGAGTCTTTTCGCGGAGTTTCCCGAACAATGACTTCTAGCTTTTTAAATGCTCTCAATGCTTTGGTATGTTCATATTCCTTTGTTTCTTTGTGACTTCTATTATAAGCTTTATCTTAACCATTTCTTTACTTTCTTTTATAGTATGGGAGAGCTTCTTTTGTTGTTGCCTCAGACCTTGAGAAAAGACGCAATAATCTTGAAAAGAAGAATCTGCAACTTAAAGAGAAGATCCAAGAACTAGAAACTGAAATTGCGACATCTCGCAAGAAGGATGAAAGAATTCAACAGTTGGAAGCTGAGTCTACTTCTCAGAAGAGTAAAATATCTACTCTTCAAAGTGCAAATCAACAACTTTATGGTACAAAATTTTTACTCTTCAAATCGTCTTTATTTTGTCATCTACTTTTCTTTGCCTGATTTATTATTTTCGCATACATATATAATCTCTCTGAAGAAGCCATTCTTCTCCATTCATTTCCCGAACCTATGGACAATGATGTTCTTCTCACTCACCTCAACGGATCTTTAAGTAGTTCATCAAACAAAGTTGATTCCCTTCCATTAAATGAACTTCAAACCAAATATCGTCTTTTAGAGATTGAGCATAGATCTAGTTTAGGTTTAGCCAACCGATTTAAACAAATGTATCTTGATTCCCATCAGAAAACCAAAACTTTAAGAAAGAAAATTAGTGGTCTCATAGATGACAAAGACCGCATTGCTAATAAAGGTGCACATGCATTAGCAAAATTTCAAAAATCTCTTCTCGAAGTACAAATTGAACGAGATGAATCTCTTCGTAAGAATGCCATACTTAATGAGCGAGAAGATCAAATTCGCTCGCTTCTCGTTATAAATAATGATGATGAATTCGCTTGGGCTGCGAAGGTTCTAGATAATGCCAGGAATAACTTAGGTGTTGATGTTAGTCTTCATGCCGATCATACTGCCTTGGTTAAAGATATGATATCTGACAGAGAAGGTTGTTTATTATACTTTACTACTCCTTACTTTTGTAGTATTATTATTGAATTGTTAATTCATTGTCATATGTTTTGCAGAATCCGAGAAGAGATTTCAGACAAGGATTGAAGAACTTGAGTCTGAAAAAGAGCAACTCGCACAAGACTTTTCTCTTCGCAACAACAAGTATTCTAAGTTGAAGAAACAACTACAAGCTACAGTAGCGAACTTCAACAATGATGCTGTTCGCTTTCGCAACCAAACTATTGAGGCGGTTTGCAATGATCATCGCATTCCTCTTAGTTCATACCCTTGTCTTTTTGATAATATTCCTGAAGATATGCCTTTCTCGGATGTTTCTGATAGTGAAGCTAGTGAGGAAGAAGAGTCTGGCGAAAATAATGGTGGAATCGAAGAATCTGACAAAGAAGAAGAATCCTCAAAGAAATAACTTCTTTTTCTTCTTTCATTTCTTGTAATATCTGTATATATACTCTTTTAATCTTCCATTTCTATAACCCCTTATTGTAGATTTCTTGGATTACTAGATATGAATTCGGATTTTATTTTCTTTACTTGCGCTTATTAATCATGCAATTCTTCTTTGTAACACAACTGACCAGTATTATGAATGCATAAATCTATCATGTGGAAATGAATAACAAGATTTTATCTTATTCATTCCCATACTTGCCTCTGTTATTTATTTTCAAATGAGAGATTTGATCAATTATCTCTGAGTAATGTAACTTTTGAACTTTGCTCTTATTGTTGGTAACTTGATGAGAAAATATAGTCATTTTCGCAAGCTTACTTGCTTCCTCAAATTTTTGTGTGGCTATATCTCTTTTTTTTTTTTATGCTGAAGTTCACCGTTGCGACAAGATCGCAGGATGTCTTCACAAATGAAGAAATCTATTGATCTTGTCTTATCATTGCTTGTGTGGTCTTATTTTTCCTTCCTAATTAAAGGTCTTATTTCGCCACCCCTCATTGCGACAAGATCGCAGGACATCTTTACATTTTCATGTAATGACCCATTGACCTTGTCTTATCATTTCTTAAGTATTTTTGCCTCTGCAGGATATTTTATTTGCGACAATAATACAAGCTCGAATATTAATCCATTAATAAATTTGCGAGCAAAAATAAATAGATCATTGCAAAATGAATAACAATTGCAGAATAACTGCAGGATTAATTTGCGAGAATTTCACCCATTGATCCTACAATTAACCTTGTTATCTATCTTTCAAAATACAAATTCTACAAGAAACTAGTCTTCTAATGGATTACAATTAAACGGACCTATCCACTTAGATTGAATAAGTACAAACCTGTGTAAATCCAATTATAAAAATAAACAATATAATGCGGAAAAAGAAAAACACTAGATACCAGAAATTTCATTAATGAGGAAACCACAATAGCAGAAAAACCTCGGGACCTCGTCCAGATTGAACACCATACTATATTAAGCCTCTACAGACACTGGCCTACTATCAGACTTCGGACTGGAATTTAGTTGAGATTGAATCCACCCTCCAAGCGATTCTGTTATAGTCGCGCTCCTTACGTCTCTTGAACCTCGCAAGGGTTTACGCACTTGATTCCCTTAGCTGACGTACTTTACAGCCTAAGAGTTGCTTCAGCCGCATTGAATACTTCTGATACCAATCTGCCTTTCCGTTTAAATCAAAGATCAAGGTATGAAAATCTGTTTGCAATAACAAGCTAGCAAACCTCACAAATCCGGAACTTAAGACTCTCGAAGAGATGCCTAGATTCTTAACCACCTCTAAAGAACAATCGTCGAAAGATCAACTAAGATCAGTCTTTAGATTATCTTGAGGAATCACAAAGTCTGAGACGAATAGAACTTTGTGATTACTATCTATCTTGCCTGAAATATATTATGAAAACCTGGATAACAGAAAAGCAAGATCAGGATTTATGAACTATCAAGATAAATATAGTCGGACCTAGCTTCACAAATCCGCAAGAGAAGTGTTTTTAGTCGTAGACATAAAAGGTCAATAGAGGCGACTCTAGAATCAACTAGGACACAAAGTGTCAGGGATTGATTTTTGATAAACACATTGATGCGTCTGATTTGTCTCAATTCTATATATTGTTACTGCTCATTTTTGTACTTATTATGGTATTTTATGTATGTGTATGTATTTTTGAAAAAGAAACATTTTTGGAGAAATCGGATCGAAAAATTACTAAAGGCACCCGGAATAGTATTAAAGGCACCCCAACTTTGGATAAGGGCACCCTCAGAAATTTGCTAAAAACACCCCAGAAATTACTAAGGGGCCCTCTAATTGCTATCGCCACCCCAGTAGTTGGTTACGGGGCACTCATCTTCTTCCTCGTTTGAATTGTTCTTTTGGTGGGGAAATGAAGAACATAATTAGGTTTTGGATTTCAATGGTGTTTAGGTGAGACTAAAACGCTGAAATTTCTTAGGTATGATCTTCTCGGCTAAGCAAGGCTGGTAAGGTTGATTTTTTTATGTAGAATTGGCTGGAATGAGAGATTAAGCAAAATATTTTTTGGCGGGAAAATGAAGCTTTGAAAATTCAGTTTTGTAAAAATCTCATGCGAGAATTTGGACGTGATTTTATGAGAGTTTCTCTCAGATTTGAGTTAGAATTATCATGTTTGACTAAAACATGAAATGTGTGCGTCTTAGATTCAACAAATGGGTTAATTGGCGTTTGGTACTAACATTTTGTCCAAAATTAGTGTTTGGTCTAACATTTGTCCAACTTAGGGGTTAGTACCTAGAAATAACGTTGACTTCAGTTGACTCGGTTGAGTCCAAATTTAATTGTATTAAAATCTTATATATTTATGCATTTACTATGCTACCTTTCATTTGCTAAACATTTACATCGCCACTACCATAACCACCATCTACATCATATCGCCACCACTTCATCACTTTAAACATAAAATCAACCCACCTACTGCCACATCTAGTTCATTTGATATCTTATAAATGATATGTCACAGTATAGAATTTTCACCCATTTACAAAGCTTGGGCAAACCTGGTTTTGAATTTTTGTGGAGCACTTGATATGCCTATCAACTGTTGGTTTTGCTATCTTCATTTGGTTCGAGTTCCCTGCAAAGAATTCAAATCTAAAACAAACCCATTTTTGTTCATCTGGTACAAACAAAAAAATAGCTCTCAGTCAACACCATTCATGACCATGAACTAATGGCATCAAAAGAATTTCCTGACTTGTTTTCCTGTAATAAACTCAACCCAAATCAATTCGAATCCAACAAAAACCCATATGAATCAGTGTATCAAACTCGAACAGACCCATCTCATATTCCTTCGCTTAAAAAAATTTCATTTCCCTTAAATCTCTTCGATTTCTAGGGTTCATATCATATATTCTGAAGTATTGGGTTGTAATTAAATTACCTAATTGATTATGAGATCCGAAGAAAGATAGAGAAGAGGAATATGATTGTTGAAGGGAAGTTCTAAAGATTGGGGATTTTATGGATCTGAGGATGGTACGCAATCAATCCAACACTATCTTTTATCGGCAGTAGCAACAGCTATTCAAATGTGTTCAACTCAAAACTCCACCAAAAACTCCACACCATTCACAACCAAATTGATGGAATCAAGTACCCATCTCTTCCCTGTATTCTCGGCTGCACATTCGAGTTTGAGGAGAAATAATCTGTACAGATTTTCTCTCTGTTCGCATAGACGACGGAAGAACAAAAGAAAAAGTGATGGGGGTTAAGTGAATAATGGACTTATCGCTGGCTAAATGATTTCATCACCCTTGGATCTTAAACCTCCTCCAGGGTATATTTGTAAATTACTTTTATTTATTACACAAAATCAATTAAAATCTGTTCATAGACGGTCAAAGACAGACAACGTTATTTCCAGGTACCAACCACTAAGTTGGACAAATGTTAGACTAAACACTAACTTTGGACAAAATGTTAGTACCAAACGCCAATAAACCCTCAACAAAAAAGGGAAGTCACGTGGGTTTGAGTGGAACATAGGTTATAAATATTCTCGGATATATTTTGTGTTATATTTGGGAAGAATGCGTGTGATCTGAGAGTGTTTGACCCGATGGGATGTGCAAAGATGTGTTTAGATGGAATTAGACACAAGCAGACATATGTAGGAGATAAAGAAGGAAGTAATCTCGAAACTTTGGAAGGATATTATTCTCGAAGTAAAAGAGAATATTTTCGATTTATTACAAAGATTCAAATGGTACGTCGAGTATAAAAGAGGTTCAAGGGAAGGAGAGAAGGGGTACGAAGAGTTTGGATGAGAATTGTAGAGCTAGATATCGAGAAATTGGAGTTACAAGAAGTAATCTTCTATTGCTGCAAGAACACGGAGAACAGTAGTCAGTCCAAGTCAGTCTGAATCATTCATTTAATCAACGACAATTCTGTAAGTTTTAATTGAATTAGACTTCTTGCAAATGTACTTTGTTGGTAGCTGAACTTTTCAATTCAGTCGCTAAAGACCTTAAACGACCGCAGAATCATTGTAAGCAATTTTTACTCTTTTTGAATCCAATGAATAATCATAATTTCTCTAATTTTCAATTCATGAGTAGCTAAACATATTCTCTAGGGCTTTGAAAGAAGCTATTTTCATACGTAAATTTTAGTAATTATTTTATTTGAATTATTTACTCCAATGTTGTGCTTTTAATTTTTCTAAAATCTTTCTCTTCTTTGTATGCTTCGTAACAATTGTTTTGGGTAGTTTTAAGCTACCGATATTTTATTAACAAAGGAAAATTAGGCCTTAGAATAGCGACGAGAGTCACAAAAAGAGCTTGTAACGTTATATCTTCCAAAGCATGAGATTTGGGTTGAAATTGTTTTGAGTAAAGTAGGAGTATTCTGTCAAAGAAATTATTATTGAGTTTACAAATATTAGAGGTAACGGAATCCAAAACCCTAGATTCATCTCTCCCTGGTAAACCGAAAATAAAATTTAATTAGTTTTTCTTTAGTATTTTTTTTTAATAATTATAAAAAAAATATCTAAAAATGTCCGAGAATAGAATTCTTTCTTACCATTGTTAAAACTACATCAATTTTTCCAGTTGACAGTGACGCTCTATTTATAGTTTTCAAAGACCAGGGTTAGCTTAGAATTGAATCTAAGATAACTTGAGAATCAAGCAAACAAAATAGGTCTTCAAACTACAATAGAATACTATACATATAGGTTCGGTTACTGAACCGTGTTAATGACTGTTCGGTTTGGAAAGTTAGCCAAAGAACTAAAAGCTACTTGATGTTCATTTAACACCTAAGAAATTAATCATGATTCAAACACATAAGTGTTTAATAAATCAATGAAGTCTTAGAAGTGTTTAAAAGAATTCTAGCAATGCTAAGCATATTAAAATAATAAGTCTTTGAGCACCTATTAAACATTGTCGGGACGGTTGGTACAACGGTTCGCCAACTGTAAGTCTTGTTCATGAGCCAGGGTGCTACGACTCGTGAACCGGGTTCTCCAGGCTTGTTCACGGATTCAGGGTGCTATGGCTCTTGAACCGGGTTCGCCAACTGCTATCCAATTAATCTAACTTATAAAATCCAGTTCACCACAATTCGCCAACTGGGTTCGTGAACTGTTCCCGACTGAATTTGTGGTTTGCGAACTGGTTTTCCAACCTTCCTATAATTCTATACCTCATATATATATGGTTTTCAAACTGATTTCGCCAACCTACCCCGGGTAGAAATTCCAGTAAGTTCATATTTCTTTCTTTTGATGTTTGAAACATTCCCAAGTGATATAGTCATTTGCATGGGTAATTTTCTATTGATCCACAAATTAATTCATAGAACTAATATTGTTAAGGACCTTCGAACATCCAATCACTAAATCATATTTCAAAATTTTTACAATCTTGACTCGAAACATCTTCTTTTTTAATCTACTATAAGTCATGCGACATAATATCGATAGATAGAATGATGGTATAATGGGTAAAATAGAATGGTTCAATCTTCACATACCTTATACAGAAGTTCTCCAAATATCTTCGTCGATCTTCAGTTTTCATGGGTGAGCTCTGATACTCAATTACAATTCTAATTTATCTGAAACTTGACTTAGTAGACTAGAAATCAAGATATAGTTTTGATCACCTAACATTGACAACAAGCTTGAGATAGACTTTTTCCCAGAAGATATTTTTCTAGATGAATTCTCACATTTTTCTCAGAATGCACACGAAGAATTTTCTTAGCACAAGATATCTCCTTTAAAACAATAATTTCATATTTTAGAAAATTACACTACTTCCGAGATATGTGAAGATCAAGTTCAGATTTATCCTTTAAAATACGAAGCTTATCAATCTCAGCATTATGAGTTTTAATCATGAGTTTTTCTTGAACAGTTGCTTCCTGACAATATCTTCAAGAATATCAACTCTATCTTTTCTGAGTTTTAGTTCTTGAATGAGTTTGTTGATACCATCAGTAAAAGTATCAATAGTTTCAAACAACTCACGCCCTCTATTTAGAGATTGACTAAGTTCATAAGCATTCATAAAAAGCTTATCCTAGAGGGATTTTATCTGTGAGGCTTGATGTTCAATAATCTGATATACACGATAATACTTAGGGAGTTCCTCATCTGATTATATGTTATTCCAACTAACTTGGGAGACATATCCTTAGAAACAAAATACGCATTCTCATATCTGGATTCAGAAGAATCAACTTAGGTGTTATCCTTCGAGGAAATCCCTAAACACTTGGCATAATCAAAACCGGTTGGTGTATTTATATCGTACAAAAATACATGTTTGATCGAATACAAACACAAACTTATTAGGTCAACAATGTTTTCCTTCTCTGATACCAATTAAAAACGCAGGGGATACCAAATACACCCAACTTTTTTATTCGGTAACCTGTGTAGACAAAACTTAACACATTTGCAAGTAGACCAACTTAATGATCATTGAAAAAAATGTATAGAGTTATATCTCAACCTCTACTCAATCAGTATGTATATAGACACAAGGTCCGTGAAGCTGATTGTTAAGCAGAGTACTTGGAAGATCTCAAAAAAAAATATCCAAGATCAATCTAGTCGTATCCAGATAATTCAATCGGAATTCTGCCAAGTGATTAAACTTGTATCTATATTTCAATATACGAATTCTACAAGAAACTAGTCTCGTAATCGATTACAATTACACGGACGTATCCACTTAGATTGAATACACACAAACCTGTGTAAATCCGATTATAAAGATAAACAATATAATGCGGAAAAGGAAAAACACAATATACCATAATTTTTGTTAACGATGAAGCCACAATAACAGAAAAACCCCGGGACCTTGTCCATATTGAACACCGTATTGTATTAAGACGCTACAAACACTAGCCTACTATCAAACTTCAGACTGGAATCTAGTTGAGACCGAACCCACCCTCTAAGTGATTCAGTACAGTCGCGCTCTTTACGTCTCTTGAACCTCGTAGAGTTCTACGCACTTGGTTCCCTTTGCTGACGTCCTTTACAGCCTAAGATTTGCTTCAGCCGAAATGAAGACTTTTGATATCAATCTTCCTCTAACAGATGAGCCTATTTGATTTCCGTTTGAATCAAAGATCAAGGTGCGGAAATATTTTTGCAATAGCAAGCTAGCAAACCTCACAAATCCGGAACTTACGAATCCCGAAGAGCATCCTAGATTCTTAACCACCTCTCAAGAACAATCGTCGAAAGATCAACTAAGACCAGTCTTTATATTATCTTGAGGAATCATAAAGTCTGGGATGAATAAAAATTTGTGATTACTATCTATCTTGCCTGAAGATATTACGAAAAACCTCGATAACATAAAGCAAGATCGGGATTCATGAACTATCAAGGTAAAGATAGTCGGACCTGGATTCACGAATTCCCAAGCAAAGTCTTTTTAGTTGTAGACGTAAAAGGTCAATAGAGGCGACTCTAGAACCAACCAGGACACAAAGTTTATGGGATTAATTTCCCCAGTTCACAAAGATGTTATATTTATAGTGTTCAAAGACCCGGGTTAGCTTAGAATTGAAGCTAAGATAACTTGAGAATCAAGCAAACAAAATAGGTCTTCAAACTACAATAGAAGACTATACACATAGGTTCGGTTACTGAACCATGTATAATGACTGTTTGGTTTGGCAAGTTAGCCAAAGAAGTAAAAGTTACTTGATGTTCATTTAAACGCTTAAATTAATAATGATTTAAACACATAAGTGTTTAATAAATCAATAAAGTCTTAGAAGTGTTTAAGAGAAATTCTAACATGCTAAACATATTAAAATAATAAGTCTTTGAGCAACTGCTAGCCAATTTATCCAACTTATAAAATCCAGTTCACCTACCGGGTTCGTGAACTGTTCCCGACTGAACTTGTGGTTTGCGAACTGGTTCGCTAACCTTCTTGTAATTCTATATCTCAGATATCCATGGTTTGCAAACTGAGTTCGCCAACCTACCCTGAGTAGAAATTCCAGTAAGTTCATATCTCTCTCTTTTGATGTTTGAAACATTCCCAAGTGATATAGTCATTTGAGTGGGAATATTTCTATTGATCCACAAATTAATTCATAGAACTAATATTGTTAAGGACCTTTGAACATCCAATCGCTAATTCATAGAACTAATATTCACAAACCTGATACAAAAGTTCTCCAAATGTTTTCGTCGATATTCAGTCTTCAAGGGTGATCTCTGATACTCAACTGCAATTCTAACCTATTCGAAACTTGACTTAGTAGACTAGAAATCAAGATATAGTATTGATCATCTAACATTGATAACAATCTTGAGATAGCAAAACTTGTGGGTTCAAACGAGCAATGTTCTAAAAGTATCTGGTTCTGAATGTAGTTGCAGGAAATCCTACACTACACCCCTCAATAGAATTCACACACTCTAAACCATTTTAGATGAGTATAAGACAACTTCTTTTATTAATTTTCTCAATTACTTACAAGACAAATGAAAAGTGGGCTAAAGAATTACAATCACTCTGAATTTTCTCTCTCCTAATGACTTGCTCAACACTTAGAAAAAGATCTCTCCCACAGTAGGACTGCTCGGCTCTTTATATAGGATTTTACATAATGGATGACAGCTGATCTGTCCTTTATTTTCGGGAATGATTCGCGAAGCGTCGCAAGCGTACAGATGTCGAATCTCGCGACACTCCTAATCTCGTTAAGTCTTCACGCTTTTCTTATGTTCAGGTTGTCGTCATCCGTTGCGTCATTTATATTATTCGTTTGCGACACCATCGCAACGCTGTTGTTTGTTGATCTCGCGAAGTATTAATGTTGCGATATTCTGATCCTACATCTTGCCTCTTCTCTTGCCTTCTCTGCGAAGAAGAGAATGTCATGAGAACTAGTAATTTTGAACTGTCGCGACTGTCTTTATCTGTTTTAATATGACTTTGTACTTTCCCACAGAATTTACTACACGTGTTTCTTCTTCCATTCTTTTCTTGACACGTCTTTTTCAACCGTTTTTTCTTGACCGTTCACGTCTCCTTTCGCATTAAATGCAGTTATCTTTTCGAGAATCTTTCTCTATATATAGTTTTTCTCAATTACCTCTTCTCCTTTTTTACTTTCTCTCTTCAATCTTTTCTTCAGTTCTTCTCCGCAATTTACGCTTCTGCTGCTGTAAATTTTCCTTTTCTTCATTTTCTTTATCTTCAATTTTCAATTCATTCCCATACTCAAGAATGGCTCCTCCTGGTCGTAGATATGAAACTCTTTTGGGTGATGCTCAAAAGAATTTACAAGAAAAAGGTTTTACATTGTCTACCATTCCTGGTCAAGAATCTTCATCTATCCTTTCTGTAAAACTGTTTTCTGATCATCAATGTGATGATCAAAAAATCATAATCTCGCTAGGTCAAATCCTCGCAGGTCTTCCCATTCCTCTTTACAATCCCGAATTGTGATGAGTGCCAAATATTGCATATTTCTACACCTTTTTATTGGCATTTAACTCATCTTTTGTGCTAGGGAATCAGATATTATCCCAAATTCTGTATTTTCTCTGTTTTCAAGAATAAATACTTGTACTAATTAATTTTGTGTTTTTAGGTAGTAAATAAAGCCTGGAGAAATTAAGGAGCCAAAAGAGCAGAAAATTGGAGACGCGCGCGCATCAGTTGCAACCCAACAAGTAGCAACCCATTTGCAAACACATGTGCTTGAGCAATCCAAGGCCCGACCCATAACCCGGATCCAAGTTCGAATCTTCCTAAGCCGTGAGATTGGAGACATCCGCATCCAACGCTCACTCCTCCCCGCACATCAACCCTCGCTGCATCCGCTTCACACTATAGCCACCTACACCTTACCCATCGACCAAACACTCCTCTTCTCTCCTTCATTTTTTCTCTCTTCCCCCGACAGAAAGAACAGACCCCTCACTTTCTCTCCCGACCAAAATTGCAGAGCCACCTTCTTCTTCCCCGACCAACACCACAGCCACCAACACAACCACCAGTACAGCCGCCTTCACCACCTCCTAGTTTCTCTCTATCTCCTTCACAGCTTCTTCACCCTAGAAGCTAAGTTTGAGATAGAAAGAGTTAGGGTTAGGGTTTCGTCAACAGTGGGGGAACCATCAATTTCATGGAGTGCAGAGACGAATTAGCAGAGGGGACAACTGATTCAACGGTTTTGGGTGAGTAGGTTTGCATTTAATTTCGAATTGGAGTGTTAGTAAGAATTGGAGGGTTTGCATGTATAAATATGATGAGGCAGTGTATGTAAGAGGGCATGCCTGGACTAGCCAGTGCACCAACCTTAGTTTAATTTGTGTTTTAATTGTTTTAATCATGTTCTAATTCCATCGGCTAGGGTGTAGATGAAACCCTAGTTTGTATGCTAATATAATCAGTGTTCATGTTGTTGTTCTTGATGTGCCTAAACTGTTTAGGATTGATAATTAGCTAATAAATCAAATGATCTTGTGATAGGTTGTGATAGGTGTAGAATACACCGTATTTAATATCTAGTATTTATGCTTTCTTTGCGAGTTTTCTTGTAAATTATGTATCTTATGTGTGTTTCTGAGTTATTAGGTACTCTGGAGTCGCACGGAGGAAAAGAAGCGGAAATCACCCAAATTGAGGCGAAAAGGGCAAAATGGTCATTGCACAAGCAAACATTATCTGGAGCCCGGTAATGGTTAAGGGGCAACTCTATTAGGAGAAATACTAAAAGGCAGCCAGCAATGGTTAGGGGGTCACCAGTGGAGTAGCCCTTATCAGGGGTGACCGGGTGTCAATATCTAGTCTACCCTAAAAATCTAAATCGAGAGAAAACTTCCTCTCATTCATTTCAAGCATTGTTTCCACCGAAACCAAAAATTCGAGAGTATTTTCTCTCATAATTGATTCTGTCTCGAAATCAAGATGGCAGCCCTAAGCATCGAGAGAGATCGAGAAATTGAGAGATTGAATGTAAAAGAAAAGGTTAAGACTCGAGATGCAGATCGAGAGCAATGGGTATGGTGGCGTTGTGAATCGAGCCGATAAAGAACCAATTGTAGGTGTGAATTAATGATGATTGAATGTTAAAAATCCAATCGAAATGAATCGTGGTTCGATCTGGGTGGTGATGTATCAATTACGGAGAGGAGATGTTATGGAGTTAGGGTTGTGGTTCAAGTCTCAGTAAACAGTGATCAATTCGAGAGCTAAGAGATGAATCAGAGAAGGGTTAGACCGAATCGATTAATGAAGAAAATTTGATCTGTGAAGAGATGCTGTTGCTGATTCGAGAGATTCGAAATGGGTTTGAGAGTTTGATGGGTGTTGAATGATGAGCTCGAGAAGCAAACAGAGATGAATGCAAGGAAATGCCCGAGATGAGGATTACGGGATGGTGGTAATTTGAACTTGAGGCAATTGGAGATGGAGTAGGAAGTGTAGCTGTTGGAGCTGCTCAAATGGAGAAGTGATGGAATTCAATTGAGCTCAAGATGAAAAGTTGGCTTGGAAGTTGCGGTGGTGAAGTATCCGGAGAGAATGGTGTTGTTGCTAATGTTGAAGGCAGGCGGGGCCGAGGTAATTGCAGGTGATAGGAACTGGGGCTGTGATGAAGGAAGTGGTTGTGTTGCCATTGAAGCTTGAGAAGTTGATGGAGTTGATGGGTCTTGCATCCGTGAATTAAGGTGGATTGAATGACAAGGTTGCAGGTCCGAAGGCATGTGTCCGAGGCTTTGGGGTGATGTTGGTGAAACTGAGCAATTGCAATAGTAGTGGACTGAGTAGGATTACAGGTGCGGTGTTGGTGGCCCGAAGGTGGTGCAGCTGAGTTGTGTAATGGCTTTGGTGATGCTGTTGCTAGGCTGGCTAGGAAAGTTATTGCAGCCTGCATTTCAAAGTTGTCTTGTGCATACAAGAACAAGAAATGGAAATGATGTCAGACAGCTGAACTCAAGTGCGGAAGAACAGGGGAGAGTTGAATGGCAGCTGCGATGTGTTTCTTGTTGCCGATTAGCTGTAGAAAGGCTGGTGAACCGTAGGGAGCAGGCAAATGAGCTTAATTCAAAACTGCGAGGTTGAGTGCGGGGTGTGGGTGAATGGGTTCCTAGATGTTTGTTAGGTCAGCAGGTGGTAGAAGCTGTTGAGTTGCAGTCAAGAATACTGGATCCGAATGATTGCGGGGGTAGCTAGATTTTGCAGGTGACTTGGTTTGTGTTTTGAGCTCAAAATGGGTATGGATGGTGGCACAAGTAAGTCGGGTTGGGATATTTATGCAGATATGACTGAGATGGTATTGTAGAGAAGCACTGACCATCATGGTTGGAATTTCCCAGATGAAGCATAATGATAGTGCAACACAAAGACAAGCCCGTGCAAGAAGCGTGGGCTGGCAGAGTCAGCCCAAGTTAGATCACTAGCACTGGTGACTCGAGCCCGATTCTCTCCCTGACTCCTTCTGACCCGATCCAACTCGGTTTGACCCGATCCGACCCGATTTGACCCGACCGGTCCTGACCCGTTGACCCGGTGGCCGGTTTGACTTGGCCGGTCACCTGAAATATTTTCCGGAGACGATTCCGGTGGGATTCCGGCCATAATCCCAGTTTTCCGGCGAGCGTTTTTGGGACATAATTTTTACACGGGTTTCTCTCCATGGTGGGCCGGGTGAATTTCCAACTAATGGACTTTGAAGACAAAACCTAGTTTTGGAAGGAGTGGAGCTATATAAAGAGAAGACTTTTATATATATATCTTTTTATCTTACCACGTTTTATTATTATCTCTACTTTATTCTAGGGTTTAGAACCATGAAGTTTCTTCCCTTCCTTCTTGTGATGAACTCCTTGAATATGAGTAACTAAGTTTTTATTATTGGTTGAAGATGTAGTTGGATTTTGCAACCAAGTTATGATTTTTATGAATTAGTTTTCTCTCAATATTATCGTTTGATCTCTACGGGTTACAATAATTGCATGATTGATGGATTGCAATATGATTGAATGTTTGTTTAGTCGAGTCTAGAATTGATTGAACTCACATCCATATCTATAGCTATTTTAGGGTTTTCATCGAGCGATAACCTTGAATACGAGTAGCATGATATGATTAGGGTTTGTAGTGATACATCCTCGTAGTCATATGTAGAAATTGACCTTTGTTCGAATTGTTTGCGCAATGTATTACAATTGCATTGATTAGCCTATTTCTGAAACTTAATGCTCCTAGGAATTGAACTTGATTAGCGCAAGGCGTTAGGTTATTCTTTAGGTAGATTTCACATACGCAGCCCTAATGTGTGTGTTGATAACTTTGGAAATTACGGAGTATTCTTGCAATAAGGTATTCTATGGCTTTTGATGAAAGCGAGATTAAATACGAATTCTATTCATATATTCATAAACTTGTTTACAATTG
The DNA here is from genome assembly GCA_023531295.1 of Papaver armeniacum. Classification (NCBI taxonomy): domain Eukaryota; kingdom Viridiplantae; phylum Streptophyta; class Magnoliopsida; order Ranunculales; family Papaveraceae; genus Papaver; species Papaver armeniacum. The sequence goes on from JAJJWW010014413.1 coordinate 361,006, forward strand.
AAGATGAAACCTTTACCCAATATTTTCACATCCTTGATTTGCGTGTTTACTTTTATTTGTTTTGCTTTTTGTTTATTTTTATTTACACATCAGAAATTCTTCCGGGTGTTTTATATAGGAAACCATAACAATTTGACAACCTAGACCTCTCTGTGGGATCGATCCTTTCTTGCCCTTGCTATATTTATATTTTGAGTAGTAAGAAAGTGTAAATTATATTTGTGTCGCTTACGACAGCGATCAAATTTTGGCGCCGTTGCCGGGGAGGCAACGGTTGTTAATTGTTTTTGGTTTCTTATTTTTGTTTTTACTTTTTGTTTTACTTTTTCTTATTTGGTTCTTACCCGAGTTTTGAGAATCTTATTTCAGGTGCTTATTTCTATGGAAGGAGCATATTGGAGCAATCAATACGGCTTTCAACCTCAACAATATAACAATTATCACCCTTATGGGGAGTATAATCAAAACCAATCATTTGGCTATGATCAATACTCCACGTACCCTATGAGTTATTCTCATACATATCAACCTTCTTATGGTGGTTATGTAAGTGAGCAACCACAAGGAGGGGAGAATAGTTGTTTTCCTTATAATTTTTCCTCTAGTTTGGTAGATGAAATGCAACAATTTATGGACAGCATGGAGTCAATTTGCGGACATCCAAGCGTGGAACCAATTTCATCGACCGAATGTGCTCATGGTATGTTTGGCCCAATTTCTGATCGTAGTTATGATCATCCACCCATTCAAAGGGAATATAATTGGCCTAACAATACGGAGGTAAGTAATTCTACTTTGTCTATGTCGAATGAGTTTTACCAACAAATGGAACACTATATTCAGAATTTGGATGGAACACTCCAAGAGCTTCAAAAAGATGTTTCCACTTTAAGACAAGGCATTGAAGAATACAAGGAGGAAATGAATAATTATGTTGAAAAAGGCGAACCTTCGGGGACTTTTGTTGATATTTGTGTAGTTAACTCAACTCTTGATCGTATTAATGATCATTCACCTATTCAAAAGGATGAGTTCGAGATTAGCAACACTAAATTCAGCGAGGAACAAGATTATGTTGACTATGATAGTGATGATGATTATTATGAAAATACATCGTTTGAACCAACTCATGGTGACATCCCCGAGGAGTGTACAATGGAGTCTTTTTGGGATCAAGATGAAGACGAAGAGGAATATGTCGACACTTGTGTAGATTACTCAAGCATTGATCTTAATAATGATCAAGAGCCTATTCAAAGGGTGGAGCTTGAGGATGATGCATTTTCGAGTGTTCTAGAAAGGTTTCTTATGATAAAATTTGGATCCGCAAAAGAGTATGTGCCTTACAACAAAAAGGAGGAATATGTTGAGAATGAGACGGTTATGACCAATATTGTGGAAGACCCAATTGAGCTTGCAAATGATTGTAATGATGATGTTTATGTCGACACTTTGGTTACGGCAGAAACGGACGAAGAATGGTTGCAAGGTTTAATAGAGGACCATGATATAAAAGAGGTGAATTATTCACTTGAGTTTTTCAAGGATGAAGAGGATTCCGTGATAAAAGAGATTGTGCAAGGTTTATCTAATCCATTGCCTATTATTTCTTCTCCTTTACCTCTTTTTGGTTTGAATTTATGTGCTTCGAGAATATTGTTGAATGACTTTGTTTCTCGTTTTCCGCCATTAGAGAAACTTGATTCTCATACTATGCAGGTTTTGGACCAAGAAACCGTGGAAGTACCCGACTTCTATATTCTTTATACACCCCCAAGTGTGGACAAGAATAAGTGTGGGGGAAGCTTTTATCGGTTCATAGCTTCACTTTTGCTTTATTGTACTAATATTTGTGTGAAGCTAGTGTTTGCAAAACAGGTTCTATGGAAGGATCCTCAACTTTTCAGATTGTTGATATATGGGGAATGAATCTTGCAAGGATATAGTCGGGCTGACGACTATAAAACAAGCGCTAAGTGGGAGGCAACCCACCGGTTTTGTATCTCTTATCCTTTTGCATTTTATTTTTGTTTCGTTTATTTATTTTTTTTTTTACTGTTTTTATATCATATTTGCATCCCTATGTTTAATTTCATTGAGTCCGGAATCTATCTTAGAAGAGAATTATGACGAATACCTTTTCGTCAGAAAATTTCAGACTGCGCGTAGTTCAGTCCAGAGACCATAACTGTCAGACCGTTTATCGAAACACTGTGAAATTTTGACACTGTGTAGAAAACACGTAGGCGAACAACTTTTGTGAAATGGAGTTTTTCCAAATTCCTTACCAATTTGCACAGTTTTTGCGTTTTATCTGCTGTTACGTCAGAATTCAGAACTTTCGGTTTTACACATTGAGGACAATGTGAAGTTTAAGTGTGGGGGAGCATTTATATGTTTGTTTTTGACACAATTAGTGGATGGAACCATTTTGAATGCAGGAGTTGAGGAACCAATTAACTAAAAGGGAAGAATATAGCTCAGAAATCACAACTTAACATGATAGTTGTTACCATATCTCGGAATATCACCATATCACATTCTATTTTTATTTTTCCATATTTATCTATTGTTCTCTAAGTGCTTTGGTGGGTCACTAAAAATCGACGTGTTATTACTGCTAGGATGAAATAGAGTGGTTGAGTTACTAGAAAAAAAAAAAAAAAAAAAAAAAAATTGAAAAAGAAAAGAAAAGAAAAAAAAAAAAAAAGGACCGACCAATTAGACCAAAACGGAATAAAAAGACACTTGGGAATAGCAGTATGTGTGAAACGTAGTCCCTGTCTCCGTCGCCTAAACAAGCGTGGAATGCAGGATCCAAGGCAACTATCATGTACTTGGTGACAAGAAGCATGCGCTTGGATCCAAAAGATCTAATCATGCCGTCTAAAGAGAAATTGGATCCATTTGATCCAATCATATAAAAAAAAAAGAATAAATTATTATTGTGTTGAATAAAGTCACTCTTGGTTCCCTTGTATATGCCAATTGATTTGATGTAGCATTAGCACTAAAGTAGCTCAATCCAATAGGATTAGGTTCATCTTAGCAAAGTGACCTTGCATTGAGATATGGGAAACATCGAACACTTGTGAATATTCGCCAACATCTACATCTATATTCATCTTCTTAATCTTTTCATTGTGATTGTGGTTTGTTAGTTTCCGAGTATTGTGGCTTGTTCGACTATCTAATTAGAGTTTATTTACTAATAATTGAATTGAATTTGCAAGGTACCTCCTCCCGTAGTCATTTTGGATTCGTTCATTGATTTGTCACGAATAGACGGAGTTTGGAATATAGGTTTTGTAGGTATATCTCTAGTAAACCTTCACGAGACTATAACTCGTCCACTAGGGACACCTAGGGGTTTAAAGGCTTGTTATTTATGCTAAAAGTGACCGTAGCCTCGACGACACGGAGTTGTTGTATTTTATTGTTTTGTTTGATTTGCTCGAGGACTAGCAAAGTCTAAGTGTGGGGGAATCTGATAGGTGTAGAATACACCGTATTTAATATCTAGTATTTATGCTTTCTTTGCGAGTTTTCTTGTAAATTATGTATCTTATGTGTGTTTCTGAGTTATTAGGTACTCTGGAGTCGCACGAAGGAAAAGAAGCGGAAATCACCCAAATTGAGGCGAAAAGGGCAAAATGGTCATTGCACAAGCAAACATTATCTGGAGCCCGGTAATGGTTAAGGGGCAACTCTATTAGGAGAAATACTAAAAGGCAGCCAGCAATGGTTAGGGGGTCACCAGTGGAGTAGCCCTTATCAGGGGTGACCGGGTGTCAATATCTAGTCTACCCTAAAAATCTAAATCGAGAGAAAACTTCCTCTCATTCATTTCAAGCATTGTTTCCACCCGAAACCAAAATTCAGAGAGTATTTTCTCTCATAATTGATTCTGTCTGAAATCAAGATGGCAGCCCTAAGCATCGAGAGAGATCGAGAAATTGAGAGATTGAATGTAAAAGAAAAGGTTAAGACTCGAGATGCAGATCGAGAGCAATGGGTATGGTGGCGTTGTGAATCTGAGCCGATAAAGAACCAATTGTAGGTGTGAATTAATGATGATTGAACTCGTTAAAAATCCAATCGAAATGAATCGGGGTTCGATCTGGTGGTGATGTATCAATTACGAGAGGAGATGTTATGGAGTTAGGGTTGTGGTTCAAGTCTCAGAAAAGTGATCAATTCGAGAGCTAAGAGATGAATCGAGAGAAGGGGTTAGACCGAATCGATTAATGAAGAAAATTTGATCTGTGAAGAGATCTTTGTTCTTGATTCGAGAGATTCGAAATGGGTTTGAGAGTTTGATGGGTGTTGAATGATGAGCTCGAGAAGCAAACAGAGATGAATGCAAGGAAATGCCCGAGATGAGGATTACAGGATGGTGGTAATTTGAACTTGAGGCAATTGGAGATGGAGTAGGAAGTGTAGCTGTTGGAGCTGCTCAAATGGAGAAGTGATGGAATTCAATTGAGCTCAAGATGAAAAGTTGGCTTGGAAGTTGCGGTGGTGAAGTATACGGAGCGAGAATGGTGTTGTTGCTAATGTTGAAGGCAAAAGCGGGGCTCGAGGTAATTGCAGTGATAGGAACTGGGCTGTAATGAAGGAAGTGGTTGTGTTGCCATTGAAGCTTGAGAAGTTGATGGAGTTGATGGGTCTTGCATCCGTGAATTAAGGTGGATTGAATGACAAGGTTGCAGGTCCGAAGGCATGTGTCTTTGAGGCTTTGGGGTGATGTTGGTGAAACCGAGCAATTGCAATAGTAGTGGTGAGTAGGATTACAGTGCAGGTGTTGGTGGCCTTGAAGGTGGTGCGGTTTGAGTTGTGTAATGGCTTTGGTGATGCTGTTGCTAGGCTGGCTAGGAAAGTTATTGTTTGCATTTCGGGTTGTCTTTGTGCATACAAGAACAAGAAATGGAAATGATGTCGATGGAGAAGCCGAACTCAAGTGCGAAAGAACGGGGGGAGAGTTGAATGGCAGCCGCTTGATGTGTTGTTGTTGCCGATTAGTCTGTAGAAGGTGGTGAACTGTAGGAGCAGGCAAATGAGCTTAATTCAAACTGCGGAGTTGAGTGCGGGTGTGGGTGAATGGGTTCCTAGATGTTTGTTAGGTCTGCAGTGGTAGAAGTGTTGAGTTGCGGTCAAGAATCTTTGGATCTCGAATGATTGCGGGGTAGCTAGATTTTGCGAGGTGACTTGGTTTGTGTTTTGAGCTCAAAATGGGTATGGATGGTGGCACAAGTAAAGTGGTTGGGATATTTATGCGGGATATGACTCGGATGGTATTGTAGAGAAGCACGACCATCATGGCCGGAATTTCCCAGATGAAGCATAATGATAGTGCAACACAAAGACAAGCCCGTGCAAGAAGCGTGGCCCGGCGAGTCGCCCGGTTAGATCACTAGCACAGTGACTCGGCCCGATTCTCTCCCCGACTCCTTCCGACCCGATCCAACTCGGTTTGACCCGATCCGACCCAGTTGACCCGACCGCCCCGACCCGTTGACCCCGGTGGCGGTTTGACTTGGCCGGTCACACCGAAATATTTTCCTAGGAGACGATTAGGTGGGATTCCGGCCATAATCCCAGTTTTCCGGCGAGCGTTTTTGGGACATAATTTTTACGGGTTTCTCTCCATGGTGGGCCGGGTGAATTTCCAACTAATGGACTTTGAAGACAAAACCTAGTTTTGGAAGGAGTGGAGCTATATAAAGAGAAGACTTTTTTATATATATATCTTTTTTATCTTACCACGTTTTATTATTATCTCTACTTTATTCTAGGGTTTAGAACCATGAAGTTTCTTCCTTCCTTCTTGTGATGAACTCCTTGAATATGAGTAACTAAGTTTTTATTATTGGTTGAAGATGTAGTTGGATTTTGCAACCAAGTTATGATTTTTATGAATTAGTTTTCTCTCAATATTATCGTTTGATCTCTACGGGTTACAATAATTGCATGATTGATGGATTGCAATATGATTGAATGTTTGTTTAGTCGAGTCTAGAATTGATTGAACTCACATCCATATCTATAGCTATTTTAGGGTTTTCATCGAGCGATAACCTTGAATACGAGTAGCATGATATGATTAGGGTTTGTAGTGATACATCCTCGTAGTCATATGTAGAAATTGACCTTTGTTCGAATTGTTTTGCGCAATGTATTACAATTGCATTGATTAGCCTATTTTCGAAACTTAATGCTCCTAGGAATTGAACTTGATTAGCGCAAGGCGTTAGGTTATTCTTTAGGTAGATTTCACATACGCAGCCCTAATGTGTGTGTTGATAACTTTGGAAATTACGGAGTATTCTTGCAATAAGGTATTCTATGGCTTTTGATGAAAGCGAGATTAAATACGAATTCTATTCATATATTCATAAACTTGTTTACAATTGAAGATGAAACCTTTACCCAATATTTTCACATCCTTGATTTTGTTGTCTTGTAAGAAGACAATCTATACTAGGGGAGAATTAGTGAGTTAGTTAATCAAATATCCACCTGAGACCTTCAAGGGAAGGTACAAGACACAATGAGAAATTGTTTTGCCTTAGCATAGAATTAGAGGGTTGATTCAATCACCCTAGTACTCTCAGTCATCTGTTTACAACACTTTTTGCTTGTTTGCTACCTTAGATTACATTCACAGTACTCCTCTTTGTCGTATCGACACCCAATCAAACCATATTTGTGTTACCCCTTAGAAATCAGTTTAGTGAAGCCTTGAGATCAACTATACACAACCCCAAATCCATGTGGATCGACCTGTATTTGCTCTGCCTCCAATAGGCACTGTTCACTTGCAGTTTACATTGTAGGCATACACATTTACCAGCCTACCAAATTGCCTTTGTTTTATGAGATTCTTTCTCATGAGAAGTTTTCGCGAGCTGTTATGAATTAAGTGGAGACTGTATCCGTTTAATGCTTGAGTTCGCCAACCGATTTAAACGTCTATATATTGATTCTCATGAGCAAACAGAGATTTTGAGAAAGAAAATTAGTAGTCTTATAGATGACAAAGATCGCATTTCTAACCAGGGTGCCCAGGCATTAGCGAAATTTCAAAAAACCCTCCTTGAAGTCCAAATTGAACGGGATGAATCTCTTCGCCAGAATGCTATACTTAGAGATAAATGAAAATCAAATTCGATCCCTTCTTGTCATAAACAGTGATGATGAATTTGCTTGGGCTGCGAAAGTTTTAGGTAATGCCAGGAATGACTTAGGTGTTAATGTTAGTCTCCATGCTGAGCATACTGCCTTGGTTAAAGATACGATCTCTGACAGAGAAGGTTGTTAGCTGTTCTTCTTGATTTTACTATTTTCTTCTTGTGAAATTGCCATTAAGTTGCTGATTCATTATCATATATTCGCAGAAGCTGAGAAGAGATTTCAAAAGAGAATTGAAGAACTTGAATCCGAGAAGGAACAACTCGCAAAGGACTTCTCTCTTCGCAATGAGAAATATTCTAAGTTGAAGAAACAACAACAAACAACTATAGCGAACTTCAGTAATGATGCTGTTCGCTTTCGCAATCAAACTATTAGGACAGTTTGCGCAGACCACAATATCCCTCTTTCTTCATATCCTTTTCTTCTTGACGAAATTCCCGAAAACACTCCTATTTCGGATGTCTCTGATAGTGATGCTAGCGGAGAAGAAGAGTCCGATGAAGATGAATGAATTTAGAGATGACTTTATTTTCCTCCTTTTCCTTTTTGTAATGTTTGTATATTTATTCTTCTGGTCTTTCAACTTTGTAATCTCTTATTGTACATTTCTTGGATCTTTAAATATAGATGATACTTTGGTTGCTTCTTTCTGCATATGCTAAAAGAACAACTCTTTCTTGCAACAGAATTAGCTAATGTCATAAACGTATAAATCTATCATGTGGAAATAAATAACAATATTTTTTACCTGATTCATTCCCATACTTGCCTCTGTTATTTGTTTCCAGATGAAAGATTTAGCAAAATCTTGTAGATGTTTCTGTTGCATATTACTATTGCGACAAGATCGCAGGACGTCTTTACATTTTCATGTAATGACCCATTGACCTTGCCTTATTTATCTTGTGTGGTCTTATTTTGCCTTCCTAGTTAAAGGTCTTATTTTGCCACCCCTCATTTTTGCGACAATATGATAGGCCTAAATTTTCTTGCGAACATAGAGCCCCATGACATTGTCGTCTTGCGACAAAGTCGCAGGACGTCATTACACTTTCATGTAAGGACCCATTGACCTTGTCTTATCATTTCTTTAGTATTTTTTCCTCTGCAGGATGTTTTTGTTGAGACAATATGACAGGCCTAAATATTCTTGCGAAAATAAAGCCCCATGACATTGCCGTCTTGCGACGAAATCGAAGGACGTCTCTACACTCTCGTGTAACGACCCATTGATCTCGTATTAACCTCGCGTTAGTATTATTGCCTCTTCAGGATCATTGCACAAATATGACAAGCCTAAATTTTCTTACGAAAATAAAGCCTCATGACATTTGCGTCTTATGACACTTATCAGCTCCCTAATGGAGGGTGCCGCCCTTATCATCTCCCTGGTTGCCCGTTCAAGGAGGCGAACATCGGCCATACAAGATTAGCTCCTCCCATCCGGTCTTAACAACAACCAGTTGTTTTCGCAGCCTCTTATCCCTTATACCTATAGGGCTTATGGTTACGAGGCTGCATCCTAAGTGGAGTTTTCTTCGGGCCGAGTGCAGCATGTGCCAAGACTTGACAAGAATGTCCGAGACACTTCAAATGTCCCAGGCACTCTTGGCTCAACCGTGTACCTCGGCGCCTTGAGCATACACTGATTCCTTGGAAGAGACCCTCGGGCGTCCAACCAGGGTATAACCTTATATATATAGTTGCAAATCTAAGGTATCTCTCCCGGATAGGCTTTATTGGCCCCAAATTTCCATGACTCAGGTTCCAGGAGCGGTGTAACCTTTTCCCTGAGCCAGGTCAAGAGATACCCCCTTATATGACGCACTTTAGGTCTTACATTTGCCTCTTACGAAATATCATTCGCGAACTAGGGTGTAAAAGGTTCGTCCCATTCGTATAAATCATTCATTTTTTATTATTTCTTCTCATCATCATTGCGAAATTATCGCCTTGCCTTGATTTGTTTGTCGTTATTTGCAGTAACTTGGTAACAAAATCTTCATATATTCTGATTTGCGAGAACTTCGCGTATTCGTTCCATTCAATCTTCATAATTTTTGTATTTTCAACATATTTTTGGCACTCAAAGCTTTTTTTTTTTTACCAGTGTTGATGGTGGATTTTCGTTTAAGGTTAAAATTGTAAAAACCAGAAAATTATGCGCTGACATCTTGTAAAAGATAAAGCCATTAATAAGTGTTGGATACTCCCTCACTTAATTCACCAAGAATGGAGCATGTGGCAACAATCCCATTCTCGTGAATACATGAAATTCCTCCAGGTTGGAGCATGTGGCAACAATTCCATCCCGTGAATTTCATATCAGCCTTGTATTTCCAGTACTCATTATCGGTGTGGCATGACGACCGAGTGTTACTCTTACGAGTAACACGAACCTCCAAGCACTATAATGAAACCATGTACGAAATACCCGTACTGTGCCGACTCTCGGTGTGTTATACTAGCCCGATTGAGCCCCTCTCGGTGTGTTATACTAGCCCGATTGAGCATCCGGACTGGCCAGTATCGGTCAGGATATGATCATGATCATCCAACTCCATAAGCATGATTGGATGACCCAGATCAATTCCATCACCCCCAAGAAGGTATGGAATACCCACTGCCGACCCCGCATGGTCGGCCATTGGCCTAGCTTGCCAAAAAACGTTCATACCAAGCATTATGGACGGAAAACCTTAAATTAGGGTTTGCGGCATATTACATGTGTCGCAAAGCAGTCTCAATCATCCATCTTCGCAGGTATAGATGGAGGGTGTAGATGTAGACTCAAAGGGCCCAGAGCATGTCAACACAATCACCGTGGGCCCGCCTACACACTTGACCAATCGGTCAAGACCAACCATGTTTGTTCGTGACAAAATCGTCGCCCAAACAAGAGATGACGCACGGCTTTGAAACCCAAGATTAGGGTTTTGAGCATCACGAGCGTCCATCTTCTCCGGCATGAATGGAGGGTCCAAGATTAGATTAAGCAGGTCCGGTCATACCAGCATGACCACCGTGGGCCCATCTATTCCCTCACCCGATCGGCCAAGGCATATCATGCCTGGCTAATCCAAAACGCACGCCCAAACTGGCGTGGTCACACCTCTCAAATCACAAACTGATCTCGACCACTCAACTTCGTCGGACGATTTGGATGGCTCAGATCACGTTTTTATGGGATATTCAGGTATAGGCGTGAACACCAGCTTACCACCTTCACACCAGGCCAATCGGCCAAGACCGACCAAGATTGGTCGTCTTGGAACGTGCGCCTGAAGAGGGCGTGACTGATAAGTGCATATTTCACATATATTTGGTGTTAATTCCATTCTAGTATTTGTTGGTTTTCTTGCAAATTATTGTATATTACGCATGTTTTCTTTTATTTGTGTTTTATTAGATGAATCATCCAAAAGAAGTGATTGTGCAAGGAAAGAAGTTGGATACAAGTGGAGAAGGGCCAAAGACCAATTGTAACTCGTTCAAATACAAGATTTCTACTTTTCATTATGTAGAGGACGATAAGATGAAGACAATGGCGAAAGAACGGAGTCATTCTGAGTTCGTATGAAGAAGTTATGAGCAAAACAAGAACTAGAAGCATAAAGGGTAGAATGGTCATTTTATCGGGAAAGTGCTATTGACACCCCGCTGTACGTTAAGGGGTAGTCATTACGTTAAGGGGCGATCAAGTTCAAAGGGAACCGCTAAAGGCGATTCGGTCTTTTACAAAGGGGGAAACAGAATTCAAATACGAAGGCGCCAGGCTTATCTCTCAGGGCACCATCATCTTCTTTACCATGCAGTATCACGACAAATACAGGGAAGCCCCAGCTATTTTGAGTAACGCCGATGCTTATGGATTTATGGGATTGAGAAGATGGTCGAGCTAGGCAGAGGTATGCAGATAGACCGAGTTGAGTGCGGGTTCGCCATTGATGGAACAGAGAAGCGGTGATGCTCGAGCTTTCTTTGTGAAGGATAAGAGATGAGCGAGAAGATGATAACTCATTGGCGGTGATGATCATAATGGTGATGAGAAGAGATGATGCTGCCATTCACGATGAAGCCGAGAAAGGCATGGCATCGAGATGAAGAAAATGGGTTCTTTGCGAGTATGGGTGCTCGGAGTTGTGTTGTATTTGTCGATGAATGATGCCGACTTGCTATGATTGCGGTAAAGGTCCAAGATGGAGCGTAACTCGACCCGAGGTTCAAAAGTGAGTCGGTGTTGCTATCACGGTAGATAGGACGAAGTTGAACAGATACTGGCCCGAATGGGTGAGTCCCTTGACCGAATTCGGTTCGGATATGTATGGTGATGAACGGGGAGAGAGTTTGCCTCCCGGAGAAGTTATCTTACGCGGTGAAAGAAGGGGATTTGCTGTATTCCTGTACAAACGAGTTGGATGCATAGCTAGTATCAGAAGAAAACACGCCAGCTGTGGAGTTTCTATTAAATTACGAGACCAATCGGAAAGTCGTGCTTACACAACTACAATGTTCCTTGTCACACGGAAATGAAGCTTTGATTTCCAAAAGTTCAAAAAAATCCGACCGACTTGTTGTGCTTATCAAATAAGAAATTGTCGCGCGCGTTAGGTTTTGTACGCAAGCCTATATAAGGCCAAGTAGCCGAGAGGAGAAAAGACAACTTTGAGAGAGAAAAATATATAGAAAAGAAGGATAGGAAAGGTTTTATTCAATATCCTAGGGTTTACCCTTTTGGGGAAACCAAGTCATTTCTTCTTCTTATTTCACATATTTTTCATGGGTTTTAGTAAATCCATGTGTAACTAATTTCTCCATTGATTAAGGATGAATTCAATGTGCTAGCGTGAAACTTTATTAGCTGTATAAATCTATTCGGAGTTTTTATCATCATCGTTTGTATTTACGTATCTAGGGTTTATGAGTGATTCCTAGACTGATTTGGGATGCATACTAGATTAGTATATTGATTGTTCTATTGCTAGTATTGAGTTAGGAGATAAGTAATCGTCGAATAATTCATACACAAGTAGAAATCGCAAGACTTTGCGAGAGGGATTCGTGGAGCAATTGCGAGCGAAGACAACACCAGCAAGTGGACCTTGAGCTAAGAGTTTAACTCTTTGGGATCAACCTAATTCACAAAGCCTAAGCGTTCGGTCGGATTACACCTTGAGTGAGCTACTACTTGGTGGTTCGGTTGGATAGAATCGATATTGGAGAGCTTCCGTATCCGTGGTAAAAGGAGTTTTGAGGATAGCACTGAGCTATTTGCTTTCCTACGGTTGGTGATGAATGGTTCTAATGAAGATAGATAAGTATACTAATCCAGTTATCGTTTGGTAACGGCGAAGGATTCCTTGATCATCTCTTTCTTTTATTTGTTATTCTTTTCACTTTAAAACAATCCCCCTTGTCTTTTATTATTTGTTGAATCAAATAACATATCAATTACACAGCTCTCTGTGGGAACGATCCTTACTACCGCTATATTATTTATTTAATTAGTGGGAAATATCTTGATTAATTTGTTGTGGTTACGACACGCATCAAATTTTGGCGCCGCTGCCGGGGAGCGGTTGTTAATTGATTTGTTATTTGTTTAGCTTGTTTTTGTTTTTAAATTGTTTCTTGTGTTCTTGTGAGTCGTCATGTTTCCTTACGGACATAACATGTACGGAGCACAAGACCAATCATCATATTATTGTGGTAATCAATTTGGATTTCAACCTCATTCATATAACAACTACCAACCATACCCTACAGAACCTTATGGATACTCTCATACATATCAACAACCTTATGACGGGTATGTAAGTGAGCAATCAAAGGGATGGGAGGATAGTTATGCTTCTGATCAGTTATTTTCTAGTAATGTGCAGATGACAGAGAGTGTAGAAAGACCTACTCCTCTTTATCATGTTCTTTCGTCATTTATGTCAAAAGAAGAGATACAGTCTGAAAATTCCATCGTGAATAATGGCGGAAAACGTATTAATATCAGAAAACTTTCAAAGAAATATGATCAGTTAGAAGAAGCTGGAGCATCAGAAAAGACTCTCGAAGAAATTAACAAGGTAATACGAGCGGAACTTCAACGTCGTTGGGATATTGAAGATTATGAGGTTGACGAAGACTCTGATGAAGATGAGCAACCTTTGGAAAATCCTTGCAATAATGGTAATGTTATTTCAACTCCGGATCATAATAACGATCACTCGCCTATTCAAAAGGAGGAGAATGAATATGACATACCCGTTGTTATAAATGGTGTAACGTACTCGAACAATGATTTTAGGATTTGCACCAATGAACTAGACTTTCTAGGAGATGATTTTGATTCTGATGACGAGGTTGTTGAAGAGATAGAGATTGAGAATGAAATCAAATTGGTTGAAGTTGTGGAAGACCCAATTGAGCTAGCCAAGGATTATAATGATCTTTGAGATTTTAATTGAAGCAGAAACTGACGAAGATTGGCTAAATAGTTTGATAGAGGACCACGATACAAACGAGGTAAATAATTCATTGCAATTCTTTAAGAATGATGAGGATCCTGTAATACAAGAGATTGTGGAAGGTTTGTCTAATCCTTTGCATATTTCTATATCTTTTGATCAACATCACTTAGGATTGAGTATTTGTGCTTCCAAAATTATTAAGGATTATTTTACTTCTAATTATCTACCACTTGATGTGTTTGATTCTAGCACAATGCAGGTTCAACAAGAAGAACCAATAGAAGTTCCTTTATTTTATGTTCTTTATCCATTTTCGAGTGTAGAAAGGACTAAGTGTGGGGGAAGCTTTCAAGCTATAACAATTTCATTATTTATATGTTATGCTAATCATTGTGTGAAGTTGTTACTAGAGTTGCAGATTGTTTTTTGGGTAGACTACCAGATTTTCAGATTGTTGGTTTACGAACAATAACAAGAAAGTCGGGCTGACGACTTTAAACCAAGCGCTAAATGGGAGGCAACCCATAGGTTTTGTATTTTCTATCCTTTTTGTTTTTATTTTTCTTCTTTTGCATATCATATTAGGATTTCCCACCTTGACTTTACTTAGGACGAGTCAATTACATTGAGGACAATGTAAAGTTTAAGTGTGGGGGAGTATTTGGAGTCTTTTGCATATAGAGTTTTTAGCCTTTTTGAGTCAAATTTTTCAATTTCTTTGTATATATTTGAATAGAACCTCCAACTTGTAGAGATTTTAGAGTCACTAGCATACTTCTAGGTATGTTTACATAGAGAATTCTGACCGACATAACTGAACTTGGAAGTGTTAGGGAACTACATTCGGATTTCTTACGAATTGGAGTGTTAAATAATGGATTTAATCATACCGGTGATGCAAATTAGGAGCAGAGAGAAATGCATTATTAGAGTTGCTGATCAATCATTAGTGGAGACTACCTATTTTCAAATCAATGAGGCACAGACCAAATTTCTTTGTAGGCGACTAAAGAGCTTTCTTTTGAGTGTGTGTCACCGTACGTTAATTCCGGGTAGAATGGTGAGCTACCCAACCTCCCACTAATAGAAGCACTATTTTTGATCTCTTGAGTGCTAATTTTGTCAATCATGAGGGTGACGTCTATAGATGAAAACCACCTTCTTGTAGTTTGATTTGAAGTTAGCATCATTCTCTCTCTCGCCAACAACAGATCCATAGAAACACCATCATCATCAACAAGTTGAGCGACATCAAAATTTACAAGGAAAGTTGAAGACGTTTGAGGTTTACAAGCAACAATACGAGTAAGAGCAAATTTCATATCCAAGTAAAGCAACATACAATGAGCAGATTTTTATATACATGTTGGAGACTTACACATAAGGAGCGGAATTCTATATCCAAGTATGAAGACTTATTTACAAGAGCGAAGAAAATCAAAAGATGAGAGTTATTGAAGTTTATGATACAAAGACAATACAAGTTGTGAAGATCAAAGTGGTAAAGTACTTCTTTCATGGCCATGTTATTTTAATTTCGTTATTATTTTTGTAGTTGCAATCTTTTTGTTAAAAAAAAAAATACAAAAAAAAAAAAAAAAAAAAAAAAAAAAAAAAAAAATACAAAAAGATTTGCATTTAGGTTGTTATTTGTTCAATAAGGCCATGTGGAAGAAAAATCTATAAGGAAGTTTCAAGCAACAAGGAAATTGAGGAAAAGAGTTATAAATTGTCAGAGTTCTACGAAATTCAAGAGTTTATCATCAACAGTTGAAGACCAAGAAGATGAAGAAGACGAGCCGAAGGAAGACGTTTCTATTGGATGCTATGAGAGTGGTGCTTTCATCATTGCAATCAGATGAGAATGTGGTAAGTACTCTCATCCTCGCAATAATGGTTGATTTCCTTTCTTAGAGATCATCAGAAAAAGTCTTTTATTTTCCACGATTTTGTGGAGTCTCCAGAAATTATTCGGAAGGTTTCCTTCCCACCATTCAACGTGTGTAGGATTTCTATCTTCATTCCTACCTGCACACATGTGAGACCCATAAAAAAAGCCGTCTTTTTGAGTGCAATTATCATAAAATCCTTTTAAGTGAGGCAGAAGTCGAGGCGAAATGCTTATTGATCGCTCTCAAACACGCATTCTCTCATTATGGTGTGGTTATTTCTCACTCAAGATTTAAGAATGAATATGTTCTTTGGTACTTCTAACTTCATCTTACTAGCATGCATAAACTCTATGTCCTCATAGCTCTTTGGATGCTTGGGAAGCTGGAACGCTTTGAAGTTGGAGCAGGTTTTGTGGGTATATCTCTGGTAAACCCTCACGAGACTATAACTCGTCCACTAGGGACACCTAGGGGTTTAAAGGCCTGTTGCACATGCTAAGTGCAACCGTATCCTCGACGAGATGGAGTTGTTGTAGTCTAGTTTAGTTTGCTCGAGGACTAGCAAAAGGCAAGTGAGGGGGAATTTGATAAGTGCATATTTCACATATATTTGGTGTTAATTCCATTCTAGTATTTGTTGGTTTTCTTGCAAATTATTGTATATTACGCATGTTTTCTTTTATTTGTGTTTTATTAGATGAATCATCCAAAAGAAGTGATTGTGCAAGGAAAGAAGTTGGATACAAGTGGAGAAGGGCCAAAGACCAATTGTAACTCGTTCAAATACAAGATTTCTACTTTTCATTATGTAGAGGACGAGAAGATGAAGACAATGGCGAAAGAACGGAGTCATTCTGAGTTCGTATGAAGAAGTTATGAGCAAAACAAGAACTAGAAGCATAAAGGGTAGAATGGTCATTTTATCGGGAAAGTGCTATTGACACCCCCGCTGTACGTTAAGGGGTAGTCATTCTGTTAAGGGGCAGTCAAGTTCAAGGGAACTGCTAAAGGCAGTTCAGTCTTTTACAAAGGGGGAACCAGGAATTCAAATACCGCTGAAGGCGCCAGGCTTATCTCTCAGGGCACCATCATCTTCTTTACCATGCAGTATCACGACAAATACAGGGAAGCTCCAACTGTTTTGAGTAACGCCGATGCTTATGGATTTATGGGATTGAGAAGATGGTCGAGCTAGGCAGAGGTATGCAGATAGACCGAGTTGAGTCTGGGTTCTGCCATTGATGGAACAGAGAAGCAGTGATGCTCGAGCTTTGCTGTGAAGGATAAGAGATGAGCAGAAGATGATAACTCATTGGCAGTGATGATCATAATGGTGATGAGAAGAGATGATGCTGCCATTCACGATGAAGCTGAGAAATGCATGGCATCGAGATGAAGAAAATGGGTTCTTTGCGAGTATGGGTGCTCGGAGTTGTGTTGTGACTGTCGATGAATGATGCTGACTTGCTATGATTGGCAGTAAAGGTCCAAGATGGAGCAGAACTCGACCTGAGGTTCAAAAGTGAGTCGGTGTTGCTATCACGGTAGATAGGACGAAGTTGAACAGGATCTGGCCCGAATGGGTGAGTCCCTTGACCGAGTCGGTTCAGATATGTATGGTGATGAACGGGGAGAGAGTTTGCCTCCCGGAGAAGTTATCTTACGCGGTGAAAGAAGGGGATTTGCTGTATTCCTGTACAAACGAGTTGGATGCATAGCTAGTATCAGAAGAAAACACGCCAGCCTGTGGAGTTTCTATTAAATTACAGACCAATCAGAAGCTGTGCTTACACAACTACAATGTTCCTTGTCACACGGAAACAGAAGCACCTGATTTCCAAAAGTTCAAAAATCTGCTGACCGACTTGTTGTGCTTATCAAATAAGAAATTGTCGCGCGCGTTAGGTTTTGTACGCAAGCCTATATAAGGCCAAGTAGCCGAGAGGAGAAAAGACAACTTTGAGAGAGAAAAATATATAGAAAAGAAGGAGAGGAAAGGTTTTATTCAATATCCTAGGGTTTACCCCTTTCGGGGGAAACCAAGTCATTTTCTTCTTCTTATTTCACATATTTTTCATGGGTTTTAGTAAATCCATGTGTAACTAATTTCTCCATTGATTAAGGATGAATTCAATGTGCTAGCGTGAAACTTTATTAGATGTATAAATCTATTCGGAGTTTTTATCATCATCGTTTGTATTTACAGTATCTAGGGTTTATGAGTGATTCCTAGACTGATTTGGGATGCATACTAGATTAGTATATTGATTGTTCTATTGCTAGTATTGAGTTAGGAGATAAGTAATCGTCGAATAATTCATACACAAGTAGAAATCGCAAGACTTTGCGAGAGGGATTACGTGGAGCAATTGCGGCGAAGACAACACCAGCAAGTGGACCTTGAGCTAAGAGTTTAACTACTGGGATCAACCTAATTCACAAAGCCTAAGCGTTCGGTCGGATTACACCTTGAGTGAGCTACTACTTGGTGGTTCGGTTGGATAGAATCTGATATTGGAGAGCTTCCGTATCCGTGGTAAAAGGAGTTTTGAGGATAGCACTGAGCTAGCTGCTTTCCTACGGTTGGTGATGAATGGTTCTAATGAAGATAGATAAGTATACTAATCCAGTTATCGTTTGGTAACGGCGAAGGATTCCTTGATCATCTCTTTCTTTTATTTGTTATTCTTTTCACTTTAAAACAATCCCCCTTGTCTTTTATTATTTTTCTTGAACCAAATACATATCAATTACACAGCTCTCTGTGGGAACGATCCTTACTACCGCTATATTATTTATTTAATTAGTGGGAAATATCTTGATTAATTTGTTGTGGTTACGACACGCATCAGTGACGTGCGGCCCTTGCGGCACTAGTTTTTTGTCGCAAATCGATCTCGACCACTCGATTTCACCGGATGAATTGAGTGACCCAGATCATACTTTCATGAGGTAATGGGGTATAGGCGCCTACACCATCATGCCGTCTACACGCATGTATGGTCGGTTAGGCCAAAGTTGTATCCCATGCTTGGTTTCGACCAAGATGAAGAGTGATGCCTGCGCACCTCTTCGAAACCCTAACTTCATCAACGGTCGCAGATGAGTGTCTCAAAGATCATCTCATCCGTCCAACTTCACCAGCTTGGTTATACAACCCTGGTCAGGAGTTAATTGGTCAGTGAGGTGACATTACCCATCACTTTACCACACCATAAAATACACGTGATACTTCACAAATATCGACTTCACGAATAACGCAGTTATTCAATTGATATTACATGCTATCTTTCGTGGATCCACGATCCACATTCAGGACATCAATCATGTCACAAGCGGGGGATACATACGGGGTATTGGTCTGGCGGTTTACAGCGTGCAGCGTGCAACGCGCCATCACAAGAACGTGTCAGGAAGTCATGGACGGTAAGAGATGAACAAGAGAAGTGGGCAAGGCTGGTCGTGTATCACCAACGCACAACTCCACTACTCCACTTCCTCCACTTCCCACGAGAGACGTGAATAAGACTCAATGACTTGTATAAATAGGTTCTCCGCCCTATTTCCAAACAACAGAGGAAAACAATAAGAAAACACCCAAAGCCTGCTTATACCAATCGTAAGCTTGTTCACTTTCCTGTTGCAAGTCATAAGCAAGTCTATACCTTCACAATCTCAACACCTTCTTCGCTTCCCTCCCTAATATCAGCCCCATCTCCTTCACTTTGTGACCGAATCAAGTCTGGAACGGCCATTTCTTGGTTTAGGCCGGACTTGCACAGATTGATCTCTCGAATATACAAGCACTCATCGCGCAGTGCATTTATTTAAGGTTTAGATTCATTCCTCATCCACACTCCAAATTACCAAATTCTACAGGAATAGTTTTCACCCATAAACAATTGGCGACCACAGTGGGAGGTTGATCTATCGGTTGCAAAAAAAATAATTGAATCCTCAATTTTTTGGTTTTCATCTCGCGATGTATCCTCACCAGGAGACCACAAGTGGTTCAAATATCATGGGAAGTGTAGCTAGAATGCTGGAGGATATCTTGGAAAATCAAGCCGGTATCGCTAGAAGACAGAGCGAAACATTCCGCCTTTTGAATGATATAACAGCACAATTACAAGAAGGGTCGGCATGCATCTACTCAGGCAGTGCAAGAAACGCTGAATCCTTAGTCAGGAGTCACACTTTTACCAGTGGAGATGCAGAAAGAGTGCGTAATCACAGGGGACTCAGGAGAGACGAACAACATGGTCCAGATGACAACGAAGACTCGAGGCAACTCCATAGAGGAAAAGACTTGTCCGGGTACCACAACGTCTACCGGATAAAGAAATGGAGCCTGCAGCTTATGGATCCCTGCTGGAAGATTTATATCTCAAGAACCTTGTCAAAGCTGTGAAGAAATGCTTGAGGAAGGAGAGATCAATCAAGGAACACGTGAGTACAGAGGATGGGAACTTTCAATTCGATCAATCAGCAGTGATATTACAACACCTCCCATCACCAGAGCCATAGCAGCTGCAAATCCTGGCATCTCATCAAGTGTAACACCTCCGGTAGTCACCAGAGCAACAACTTCCACTCCTTTATCAGGACGAGGAGCCGGAGGGACGAGAGGAGGACCATCTCCCATTACCATTGCAGACTTGATGGAGAAGCAGGAAGTTCTTGCTAAGACTCAAACGGATATGGCCGCAACTCAGAAAGAGGTACTCACTTTTCTTAAGACATTAATTGATCGATTTCCACAAGACCCCAACATGACCCCTAAAGCCAACAAGGAATGCATTCAACGCCGGAAAAGGTACTTCAGCGGCGCGGACCTACATGGACTCGATCAAAGAAGCGACATCGATATGAGCGGTCTGTCATGGAGACTCCTACACTGGGACTGATCCTCACAACGATCCTCCTCAAGTCAATAGTTTCACTATGAACCAGAGGCCGGTGGATCGGGAAGCGTTTTCTCTAGTGGAAAGTTTATGCGAACTTTCACACCTATCGAAGAATTAGCGGACGGAGACATTTTGCTGCAATCAACCAGAGGAAGGTCACAACCGTGCCCTACATGTCACCACATGCATCAAGGATTCAGAGTTCAAGACGGCCCTTATCGACACAGGAGCGTCTTCGAATGTGATTACTTTCAAGACTCTCAGGACATCCAAGGTTCTCCCAGGCAAGGTCGTACGGAAGCCTACCACAATGACGTACTTCGAGGGAAACCAAACCAGCACATACGGGAGAAGCTCCGCGGAAAGAATCAGACAAGTTCGTTGCATCCCACTCCCCACGTGGGCGTCAATTCAGGAAGAAGACCAGCTTGAATCATTGAGGGCAAGTACCCACGATGCATCTTTGCTGATGAAGCATTCTTCTCCATCCTGTGAAGCCACGACCCACGTTCACACGAAGAGGGAACAAACTTTTATGTAGAGTCGTGACCAGAAAGGGAAAACGGTATACCGACACTGCCACAACTGATGAGATTGAAATCGTTGGGGAATCTCCTAGGCCTATCTCCATCAGCTCAACCTTGAGTACGGATAAACGCACGAAGCTCGTGGAATTTCTCAAAGAGTACCAAGACATATTCGCTCGGAGATATGAAGAAATGGCGGATTTAGATGAAAATTGGTCACCCATCATCTACATGTCATACCTGGATCCAAGTCGGTTAAACAACAGATCAGGTGCTGCATAGACTTCAGAGACTTGAACAGGTGCTGCTCCAAAAACAATCCTCCTCTACCTAACATCGACATGTTAGTATATGCAACCGGAGGACACGGCATGTTCTCCTCCATGGATGGATGTAGCGGCTACAACCAGATAAGGATGTACGAGCATGATGCAAGTAAGATTGCTTTTCAAACTCCTCTCAGAAATTTTTATTATACCATACTACCATTGGTTTAAAGAGTGCCGGTGCAACGTATCAACGCTCTATGACGGTAATCTTCCACTGGAGCCGATACCTCAAGGGAGCACCTCAAGAAGATAACGATGTCCAACCGTCATATCGAGCAAGATCCGGGCGAGTTACTCTATCGCATGCAGTGGTCGAACAAGATCCGGGTGAGTCACTTTATCGACGGCGGTACATGTCTATCACGCTATGTTGGAGAATCCGCGCTTTTGGTCATCCTCTGGAGCTGTTGAACGCTCATCTACAACAACATATGCCCTGATAGAAAGAACAAGGCCTGCCGGAAGAGCCTCATAATGTTTGTAGGGGCATATATCTCACCAACAGGCGATACAACATTCAGCCTTCTATAAGCAGTTCCTTGAAGCAGCAAGAGGAAAACCACCAAGATACAACATCCTGCGCGTCCATCAACTCCAACTAGTACCACATGCACGACTCCCACAATGATGAAACAACGTCCAAGATATTCCATACCTGGATCGACAACAACCACTATGAACAAACCATGTAAACCACACTTGGGGATCGAGGCTCGCATGAAGTTCCTTCACCGTCATCAAGGAATTCTTCAACATGAGAGATGTGGTCGGTCAAGAAGCATGGAATTCGCAAGGGTAAATCGAATCAAGAGGGAAACACTTCAACACTCCCTCTAGCAGAAGCTGCTTCAATGGTCTATTCAAGAGCCGCCTCAATGCTCTCTCCAGGACCACGTTCGCTTCAGAATCCTTGTTCAACACTCTCTCCATGATCCACCTCCACCAGAAACCACTTTAACATCCTTATTATTCAACATACGTCTCATCCATCCTTCGTAAGAACCCAGTGGAGTATGGAAAATCTTGAAGTCAATAGGAGAAGGAAGATATTCGTTTCTCCGGAGACAAAATCTCATCACAAGTGCTAAAGAAGAAAATGGATCAGCATCCATATTTTCTGAATCGGAAAGCAGGACTATCTTATGAGAAGGATGTTTTCTAATGTTTGGAAAAGGCGAGGTGAACAACTCATCATCAATGTTCGGCATATCTTTGAAGCTGTCAACACTTCCTGACTTGGCACCAGCATTATCTCCAGAAGAAATCTCAACATGAGTTCTTTTCTTCATTCCACAATGAAAATAGGAGTTAGAACTTGTATGAAAAACGCATGAGGCGTGTAGTCACACATGACAAGACACAACCCACGTTGAAATACACAAAAGCTGGGATTGGGTCCAAACACCAGTATCACTCAAGTTTCAAGTTTCAAGTCTGGTACAAGTTTCAAGTCCGGTACAAGTTTCAAGTCCGGTATCGGTTTCAAGTCCGGTACAAGTTTCAAGTCCGGTACAAGTTTCAAGTCCGGTATAAGTTTCAAGTCCGGTACAAGTTTCAAGTCCGGTATTGCTCAAGTTTAAAGTCTGGTGTTGGTCAAGGGCACAAGGATGGTATTGCTCAAGTCACAAGGCTGGTATTGCTCAAGTCACAAGGCTGGTATTGCTCAAGTCGCAAAGGCTGGTGTTAATCAGGACATAAGGCCGGTATAATAGGCGCACACAGCAGGGCCGATTTCAGTCGAAGCACAGGGCCGACGTTTGAAGCATGTACATAGTGGACCCACGTTCAACCGAAGCAGACACAACAAGCCCACGTTCGATCAAGCAGGCGCAGTAGCCCCACGAACGAAGCAGGCGCAACCGATCGATCGATTAGGCACAATCCCACGATCGAACGCAGCAGGCGCAATAGCCCCTCGACCTAATCAGGCATAGCAAGGTCGATCTGGCAAGACCGACATTCAAACGGAGCAAGCACGGAGCGGGCCCTCGACTGAAGCAGGTATAACAAGGTCGATCGAAGCAGGCAAGACCGATATCATGCTAGGGGAATACTCTCCTGGACGCCTCTTGAACGTGACATGCTCCAAGGACAGGATGACCCGTCTCTCCTAGTAACATCTAACTTTGTCTCATAAGTTTTATCTTTAACTGTCACCATATCATGCCTACCCCACAATAGTGTAACCATTATGTGCTAGGCAGGGGACTTAATGTTGATGGTGGATTTTCGTTTAAGGTTAAAATTGTAAAAACCAGAAAATTATGCGCTGACATCTTGTAAAAGATAAAGCCATTAATAAGTGTTGGATACTCCCTCACTTAATTCACCAAGAATGGAGCATGTGGCAACAATCCCATTCTGTGAATACATGAAATTCCTCCGAGGTTGGAGCATGTGGCAACAATCCCATCTGTGAATTTCATATCAGCCTTGTATTTCCAGTACTCATTATCGGTGTGGCATGATGACCGAGTGTTACTCTTACTGAGTAACACGAACCTCCAAGCACTATAATGAAACCATGTACGAAATACCCGTAGTGCCGACTCTCGGTGTGTTATACTAGCCCGATTGAGCCCCTCTCGGTGTGTTATACTAGCTCGATTGAGCATCCAGATCGACCAGTATCGGTCCGGATATGATCATGATCATCCAACTCCATAAGCATGATTGGATGACCCAGATCAATTCCATCACCCCAAGCGGGTATGGAATACCCACTGCCGACCCCCGCATGGTCGGCCATTGGCCTAGCTTGCCAAAAAACGTTCATACCAAGCATTATGGACGGAAAACCTAAATTAGGGTTTGCGGCATATTACATGTGTCGCAGCGGTCTCAACCATCCATCTTCGCGGTATAGATGGATGGTGTAGATGTAGACTCAAAGGGCCCAGAGCATGTCAACACAATCATCGTGGGCCCGCCTACACACTTGACCAATCGGTCAAGACCAACCATGTTTGTTCGTGACAAAATCGTCGCCCAAACAAGAGATGACGCACGGCTTTGAAACCCAAGATTAGGGTTTTGAGCATCACGAGCGTCCATCTTCTCCGGCATGAATGGAGGGTCCAATATTAGATTAAGCAGGTCCGGTCATACCAAAGATGACCACCGTGGGCCCATCTATTCCCTCACCCGATCGGCCAAGGCATATCATGCCTGGCTAATCCAAAACGCACGCCCAAACTGGCGTGGTCACACCTCTCAAATCACAAACTGATCTCGACCACTCAACTTCGCCGGACGATTTGGATGGCTCAGATCACGTTTTTATGGGATATTCAGGTATAGGCGTGAACACCAGCTTACCACCTTCACACCAGGCCAATCGTCCAAGACCGACCAAGATTGGTCGTCTTGGAACGTGCGCCTGAAGAGGGCGTGACGTGCGGCCCTTGCGGCACTAGTTTTTTGTCGCAAATCGATCTCGACCACTCGATTTCACCGGATGAATTGAGTGACCCAGATCATACTTTCATGAGGTAATGGGGTATACGCGCCTACACCATCATGCCGTCTACACGCATGTATGGTCGGTTAGGCCAAAGTTGTATCCCATGCTTGGTTTCGACCAAGATGAAGAGTGATGCCTGCGCACCTCTTCGAAACCCTAACTTCATCAACGGTCGCAGATGAGTGTCTCAAAGATCATCTCATCCGTCCAACTTCACCAGCTTGGTTATACAACCCTGGTCAGGAGTTAATTGGTCAGTGAGGTGACATTACCCATCACTTTACCACACCATAAAATACACGTGATACTTCACAAATATCGACTTCCTGAATAACGCAGTTATTCAATTCAGTATTACATGCTATCTTTCGTGGATCCACGATCCACATTCCAGACATCAATCATGTCACAAACCGGGGATACATACTTGGGGTATTGGTCGCGGCGGTTTACAGCGTGCAGCGTGCAACGCGCCATCACAAGAACGTGTCAGGAAGTCATGGACGGTAAGAGATGAACAGGAGAAGTGGGCAAGGCTGGTCGTGTATCACCAACGCACAACTCCACTACTCCACTTCCTCCACTTCCCACGAGAGACGTGAATAAGACTCAATGACTTGTATAAATAGGTTCTCCGCCCTATTTCCAAACAACAGAGGAAAACAATAAGAAAACACCCAGAGCCTGCTTATACCAATCGTAAGCTTGTTCACTTTCCTGTTGCAAGTCATAAGCAAGTCTATACCTTCACAATCTTAACACCTTCTTCGCTTCCCTCCCTAAGATCAGCCCCATCTCCTTCACTTTGTGACCGAAACAAGTCTGGAACGACCATTTCTTGGTTTAGGCCGGACTTGCACAGATTGATCTCTCGAATCTACAAGCACTCACCGCGCAGTGCATTTGCTTAAGGTTTAGATTCATTCCTCATCCACACTCCAAATTACCAAATTCTACAGGAATAGTTTTCACCCATAAACAACCAGTTATTCACTTTTTATACCTCTTACTTCTGTTATTCTGCGCCTCCTCATTATTCAAATTTCTTGATGTTGCCTTTCCTTCTGCGATATTTTCGCTATTTCCATCTTTCTTCTGGTATTGCTCTTGCAACATATTTTCTTCTCTTTGTTCTATCGCATCCACCATCAGTCTTTCTCTTCTTTGCTCTTTTCTAACGTTTTGCTTCCAATTTTTGTTCTGAGTAGCCCTTTTCTCGCAAGATTCCACATCAACTTCATAGCATTTTTGTCCTTCAACCCAATCTCCTTTTATAACTCCTACACCACTTGGATGAGGAAATTTGATGCACTGATGGTAAGTTGAAGCTACACCCAAGATTTCATGCAACCAAGGTCGCCCAATCAATGCGTTATAAGGGGACTCCACGTCAACTACACAGAATAAAATTTCAGTTGATAATCCTTTCAGTGGTATCCTCATATGAGCTTCTCCTTTTGGTTTATTAGCAGTACCGTTGAACCCATAAATCTTATAAGTTGAAGGTATCAGATTTTCATCTCTCCCTCCCATTGTTTTGTAAGTATGGTAAAAAAGGATATTCACCGAACTTCCGGTATCAATTAAAATCCTATTGATTGCCCATGAATTTTCTGCTTCATCATCTTCATCCTCAACAGGTTTTGGGTTAATCTCCAAATTTACCAATAATGGATTGTCATGCATCTTCCTGTCCTTGGGTAGTTCTTCTGCAGTAAAATTAATATTCTGCTTTTGCCATTCCTTTAGTGGCGATACCTTCGCGATATTCATTATTTCCCTGTTATCAACATCTCTTGCGAACACCCTACTGAGAACGTTATCATGAAAATCTTCGATTGTCCTGTATGAATGGATGATGGAGTTGCAAAACAAATTTTTGGCTTTCGCTCCGACTTCTATTACAAATGTTTCTTTTCCTTTTGTTGCATTTACTCTGTGAATTTCTGGTGGTGGTGGTAACGGTTGAGTCTTCTCTTCACCTTTTAGAAAATGATTGAGCTTCCCTTGGTCTATCATTCTAAGGATAATTCTTTTTATATTTCTGCAATCATTTGTTAAATGTCCGTGAAAACGATGATAAGAACAGAACTCCTGACTTCTATCACCCGGAGGTGGTTCACTTCCCACATTCCATGGTGCAGGTATGTTCTCCATCAAGACTATGGCCTCCCATATTTTCTCCACACTAGCGTTTAATGGCGGCATCTTGATCTCTTCCGACACCACTCTATGATTTCGTTGCCCTTTATGGTAATTCTGTCTTCGTCCTCCATAAGTTTCTTGTGGTTGATCCAACCTTTGGATTTTGTTGTTTCCCCCATGATTGTAGAAGTTTCTTTCTCTTTCAAACTCTTCCTGATCACGGCTCCCCATCGCTACTAATTTTCGCTGTCCATCATCAGTTATCATTTCTTGTTGACCCTGCGAGGTACTCGCCACTGTATTTATCAATTTTGGTAACAAACTTGCGTTCGCAGATTTCGAATTTGTATTCGCAACGGGGTATGATTCCATCTCATTTTGCTTTTCCTCTAGAGAAATGTATTCCTCTTGAAGTTCTCGCAACTCAGTCATTGTGATTGTATTCTTGATCCTAAAATTTTGAATATACAGCAGATTCGTTGCGAACATAGTTTTAATGAATGATAAAATGAGATATCTTTCCTCCACTCGTCCAGCCATATCACTTCACATTGTCTTCCATCTCGCAGTTAAGTGCTTCAAACTTTCGCCAATTCTTTGCTTCATCCCAAATACATCTTCAATACCAGGCCGTGAGAAGTTATTACTTATGTATGCTCCCAAAAATATAGCCTGCAAGTGATTAAAAGATGCTATCATATTCCTCGGCAACCCTTCAAACCATTTTAAAGCCTCTCCTGTCAAACTTGACGCAAAGTATTTGCACAATATAGCATCGTGGCTCTCCCACTGTAGCATACACCTCATATAGGTTTTGATGTGCTGTATCTCACAGGTTGTTCCATCGAAAATGCTGGTTAAGTAGGTAAGTTGCACTTTGGAGGTATTCCTCCAGATTGTACTTCTTGTGTGAACGGAGTCTTCGCAGCTTCTTCTATGGCTTCATCCAATTGTGTCTTACCTCCTCCCTTCTTATTGTTTAACTCTCCTCTCATTTCCGCCAATTCTCGCAAGATTTGTTCATTTATACTAGAGTTTAAATCCATTGGTATTTTTAATTCCGCCTCTCTTCTTCTGCGTTCATGTCTATTTTGACCATCTTGTTCATCAACTTCTCCTCGTCTTTCCCTGCGATCTTCTCTTTCATTTCTCTCTTGAATTCGCACACCGTTATACCTATCATTTTCTCTTCTCTGCTGCCCCTCAATTCTCCTTTGTATTCTTTCATATTCTTCATTGATATTATCGTTGTTGCGATTTTGTTCTCGCCTCCTTTCTCGATTGTCGTGATTATTTTGGCGAATTGCTTCTTGTAACTCTTGTTCTTCCATTTCTGTTCTTAATCTCTCTCTTTCGCAAGCTAGACGTGCTTGTTCAACATAATGTCTTTCAATCTCATCTTCAATTTCTTTTTGCTTCCTCCGTGCTTCTCTCCCATGCAATACTCTTCTTCTTTCTCCCTGATTTTCTTCTCCATCTAGATTATTCCCATGACGCTGCCTTCCTTCTTGGTTTCCATCATTCCATCCGTTTTGATGAATTGCGGAATGTGGAATGTAGCGATCTTCTATTATTTCTTCTCTTTCATGACGTTCTTCGCCTGGATTTTGTTCATTAGCATTTTCTACAGGTAAAGCTCTCCTCATTTCTTCTCTAACTGATCTTGAGCTTGACCTTGTAGTACTTCTCGATCTTCTACTTTGTAATCTCTCGTTTTCCATCCTCAACTCGTGATTTTGCCTGGTTAAATTTGCACGTTCTTCTGCTTCTAATCGCCTTTCTTCATGTATTGTTTGTCTTAATGCTTCTAATGCTGCGATTTCCTCATTTCCATGATTTGTCTCTCCGATCATTTCTTGGTCTCTCTCCTCTTGCCCATTGTTTTCTAATTGCTGCTCTTCTCCTCTTTCATCCATAGAATCTGACCTCCAAGTGTGTACGCTTACTCTATCATATCCATAGTTATATTCGATACTGGTTGAATTGGTGGTTGAATTTGATTTTCTTCATTTTCCCTTGTGTTTACTCTTGAAGATTCCCCTACTTCATTTCTCCTTTCTCCAGCAAGTCTCATACTCCTTCTAACAGTTGTTGGTTGTTCTGATGCATGTCGTCTTCTAGCCATTACTCCAAATTCTTATTACTCCAAATTATATGAAAATTATATGAAATCTCTTCCTTATTATTCCAAATTCTTTCAAATCACAATGTTGATGTCCCTGTTTCTAGCGCATATGTAGTTGCAAGAAATCCTACACTACACCCCTCAATAGAATTCACACACTCTAAACCATTTTAGATGAGTATAAGACAACTTCTTTTATTAATTTTCTCAATTACTTACAAGACAAATGAAAAGTGGGCTAAAGAATTACAATCACTCTGAATTTTCTCTCTCCTAATGACTTGCTCAACACTTAGAAAAAGCTCTCTCCCACAGTAGGACTGCTCGGCTCTTTATATAGGATTTTACATAATGGATGACAGCTAAGCTGTCCTTTATTTTCGGGAATGATTCGCGAAGCGTCGCAAGCATACAAATGTCGAATCTCGCGACACTCCTAATCTCGCTAAGTCTTCACGCTTTTCTCATGTTCAGGCTGTCGTCATCCGTTGCGTCATTTATATTATTCGTTTGCGACACCATCGCAACGCTGTAGTTTGTTGATCTCGCGAAGTATTAATGTCGCGATATTCCTATCCTACACTGAAATCGATTTTTTTCGAACTTGATTGAGAAAATATAACATATTGGGTTATTTGGTGTTTAGTACTTACATTTTGTCCGATATTAGTGTTTGGTCTAACATTTGTCCAACTTAGTGTTTGGTACCTGGAAATGACGTTGACTGTCGTTGACCATGTTAAGTCTAATTTTAATTAAATTACTTATTTAAATATTTAATCATTTACTGTTTTATCCCTTACTTGTTAAACATTTACATGGATATTTACCCCATAATACTTCTTATCTTATCTTATGCCTTGATAATGTCGCCGCCGCCGATACATAAAATCCACTTATATCGCCACCACCACTATCACCACTTTAATGGAAAAAAAAAAATCTACTGATGCCTTCAACATAAGAGATTTTGGGTGGTTTTTCTAATCCATTTGAAAGAGTGAAATCAGAGGATAGTAATCCATTTGTTAGCGGGTTTATAAAATTTCTGATGAGGATTTAAGAGGAGTTAGAGAAAGCTAGGGATTCCGGAGTTCAAAGAATGAATCAAAAGAAGGGTTATGGTTATGGTTGTGGCTAATGATAATGGTGATGATGAAATTGAAAACGCAGATAAAGTAAATGGAACTGGAGTTACGAAGGTAGTGGGGGAGGGTCTTACTTATGTGAGTAAGAGAGAAGAACAAAGGGGATCGAAATTTTAGTTTGTAGCTGTTGATTTATCAATTTACAGAAGTGATCCTTCGAAACATGTTTGTAGCTCTTGATTGATTTGTTTGCAGAGGTGATAAGCTCTTGATTGCTCTCTGAACAAATGAAATCGAAATTTTAGTTTTGATTTTTGTTCTTAATGGCCATGGGAGGCGGAAGAAGAATAACAGGGTGTTAGTCGTGGGAGATTTCAGTCTATTTCAATAGAGTTGGCAAATCCCCTGTTAGTCGTGAGGGAGTTTGTCAAAATCTTTTAAAATCTCTGTTAGTGGTGAGAGATTTCTAGGGAGTTTCTAAAACTACCTCAAAATCCCCTAAACTCCCTTGTTAGTGGTGAGAGATTTGATTAGAATCTAACTCCCTGTTAGTCATAAAACACTAGAGTTATAGGGAGTTTACAATTTGGGGGAGTTTGAGGGAGTTTCATGATGTTTTTGTGCTTGGATCAAATCTCTCAAAAAACAAGAGATTTCTAGGGAGTTAGGGTTAAACTCCCCCAAATTGTCTAGACTCTCATACACTCCCTCTAAATCCCTAGGGATTTAAATACATTAAAATCTCTCGAACTCTCCCACGACTAACCCCCTGTAAGAATTAGGGTCAACTGTTTAAGGGGATCTCTTACCGTTGGTTAGATGGTTTCATCTGAACCGTAGGCCCAAATCAAGGATATATGTGTAAATTCTTAATTATTTATGATAAAAAATTAATTAAAGTCTGATCAAAACGGTCAACCACAGTCAACGTTATTTCCAGGTACCAAACCCTAAGTTGGACAAATATTAGACCAAACACTAACTTTGGACAAAATGTAAGTACTAAAAACCAAATAACCCTAACATATTTTGATCTCATTTGCAATAGATTAATTTTTGGTTTTTGATTAGAATTAGGGAATTAGGTTTGTTTTTGTTTTTTAGGTTTGATTGATGGAAGGGTTATTGATGATGATTGATTTTGGGTTGGGTTGTTGCTGATGATGATTGATTTTGGGTTGTTGTCGATGATTAGAATTAAATAGTTGGTTTTTCTTTATTGTTTAGGTTTAATTGATGAAAGGATAACTTAGACTTTTATTGTACCTTTAGGAATACCCCCTAACCAACTAATAGACATTAGGATCATGGGGAAGCCCCTCTATTGGAATCAGCAGCCCTTATATGAGGTTTCATATAAAAACATGAATATAAGTTGTTTTCGAAAGAAACCAAACCAATTTGAATATATAAAGAAACAAGCTTGGTAAAGGGGCAGCATGAATTGGTAGAGGGGCGGCAAGTGTGATAGCAATGTCCCTCTTATTAGTTAGGGGGTGTCCTATAGGGGTGTAGATTGACTAGATTACCCTTTTCACCTTAAATTAACTAAAATCAAATCAATTTTTTTTAAACCTAATGAATCAGAAAAAATCAAATTAGTTTTTTTTTTTCATCTTCATCTTCATCTTCTCTTCTCCTCCATCAATCCTAACCTCCATTAAAACCGAAAATTTCATCGTCTTCGATTAATCGACGATTTGAAAAATGTTTGGAAAAACCCAGTTAGGGTTTAGTTTATCGTGTTGGATTTAAGTTAATTTTGTATCAAAAATTAGAGTTTTGTATGAAAATTGAAATTGAAATTTTCGGGTTTATGCCGATTCATCGTTGGTAATAACTCAATTACGAACCGTGAATCGGAGATTTTGAAGAACATACGGTTGGTAATAGTTCAATTATCAACCTTAATTGAGTTACGGTTTGTTACTCAAACAACCATACCAACCGTAAATATTCCTGTGTCTTAAGAAATTATCAAATAATGATTTACGGTTCAAAAGTTAAGTTAACACACCAACCGTAGGGTAGTTACGGTTGGTCTCGATTCATTAGTTACCAACCGTAATTTAGTTACGGTTGTTGTCCAAATTTAATTACCAACCAGAATCTGGTTTTACGATTGGATCTTCCCCAAATTTAACCGATTACGGTTGGTATTCGATAACTTACGAACAGTAACTAAGAGTTACTGGTTGGTCACGAGCAAAATTGCAACCGTAAGTTCTTCGAAAATTCAAAAGTTTTGATTTTGTTATGTACTTTAGATAATTTTGAGCGAGAAAAGGCTAATGAAAACTAATTTAGAAGTATCTTAGGGTCACTTTGGAATCACTCATTTTGGTGGAGTGAATCAAAATCTAGGGTTTCACAAATATCACAAAAGTTTTTTTTTCTTCTCCTCAATTTTTTTTTTCTTATAACTCTAAACATCTGATTTTTGATTCTATAATAAGTGAAAATTAATTATCAAAATTAATCTTGATTATCTACACTAATCTTGATTATCATTACTAAACTTGATTATTAACAATAAGGGTTAATTAGTCATTTTCAGGGTTTTATTGATAAGGGGCACTTGAATTTACTTCTAATGACCTTTTTTGTCTTATTAGGTTGCCGCCCCTCTACCGATTCCTACCGCCCCTTTACCAAGCTTGTAAAGAAAAGCAAAGATAGTGCTGAACGACACGACCACCACGTATTTTTTTTCTTTAATAACTCTTAATATGCCATTATGCGGAATAGTGGAGACTTCTGACTGCTCCTTTGGTTGAATGACTAATTGATTGATTTGGCGATAAAGAGAGTTTTCCTCTACCCATAATGGCATCAAATGTGCTACTTTTTAATAAAATGTTTCAGAATAAAGAAGATTGTCAACTCCATAACCTTTGACACAAGGGTTTCAATATGGCTAAACTTAACCTACATGTACAATTTCGTGTTCTCCATTTAAGCCTGGCTAGTTTGGGGTCTAGTCCACTTATTTGGGGCCTGTTATTAGATGACAAAAAAGATCATCAGAAATAAATTTCACATAACCCCTTCTCTAACTATTATCTAACTACCCATTTTACCCCTGATTAATTAGCGTTAATTAATCATTTAGAGGTGAGATCAACTAATGTAAATCGATCTTCATTTGAATCAAACAACTGAAAATTTTTAATTTTTCTTTTCGCATACACAACCCAGAATCAGTTTACGTTCATGCACCTTTAAACCGATTCTGAGTAGTGTTTTTGAAATTAACAGAGGACTTAAGGAATCGGTTTAAGTAAGCATAGATAAACCGATTGTGACCTTTTTATAAGAATTTTTTTCTTCATTCATTTCATATCTACTCCTTTTCGTAGGAATCACGTAGTACGCGCTTAGCACGTGCATCAATCCTTTGAACCCTCAGGTGACCCTAGTGGACGAGTTATAGTCTCATGACGGTTTACATAGAGGTCTACCCACAAAACCCACACAAAAACTTCTAAAACCATCAATCTTCGTCGGAGGAATCCGAGTCCGATTCACCAACCATAAAGTCCGGAGCATACTCCGGAATTTTGGATACCATGAAGTGATAGTTTGCATCGAATGCGAATGCTTTCCCCTTTCCTCCAAGTAGCGCGCTTTCAAGACTTCATGCTACAAAAACACAACACAAAATTACTTAGTTAGTGTTGTTTCATTGGGAGATAAAACAACATGGATTACGTAAAATAAACCACAAAAATACTTATAAATTGTTCAATGGACAAGCTAAAGTAGCCAGCATCCAAAATCTGATGTTGGATAGATAAATAAGCAAGTATCACACTTTCAATGACTTGGTTCCTAGCATGGATTTGTTGAACACTTCTTCCAATCGGATTTCCAAAATCTTGTCTATATTTGTAATGTACCTTTTTCCAAAAGGTTTCGGCATCCACCCTTTTGGAAGACTGATTTTTAATTCGAGTTTCGGCATACCATGCTTTGGTGATGGATAAATCTTCATTTGAATTTAAATGATTCCATTGTTTTATGTAGAGCTCGAGGTATTGGAAGAGTTAGAAAGAGTAGATTATGATATGAGCTTTGGCGACTATATGTATATAGGTGTGGGTTGTTTTGTGGAGGTATAGAGTGAGAGGGAATAGAATGTGAAATTTTGGGGTTAATGGGGTCCAACGGTGAGATCTCTATATAAAGAGAAAGGCCCCAACAACTATTTTTTTTTGAAAAAAGTGAAATAATTTGGAACAATCGGTCTTCTCAAAGGTCCATAAAATCCGATTATGTTTTTATGCCACCAAGAATCGGTCTTTATTGTGACCAACATCAACCGATTAAAAAAATGTAAAAAATTTGAATTTTCACCGACACTAATCGGTTTATATAAATGCACATGTGATCCAATTCTAGCATTAAAAACATACAGAAAAAACAGCATTTCTAAGGCATGAAAAATCGGATTATACTGACCCCACACATAAACAGATTCCCTTATGACCTTGACAATCGGTTTATGTTGTCATATCAAGTAGCTCGATTATTGGCATGTGTTTGGGTAACAAAATTATTGAGCATGCATAAACTTGTTTAATACACATAAGATTATAATTAAAAATTTAAGTGTATTAAGTTCAAACCAGGATCATCCAAAATATAAACTTTAACCATCCCAAAAGAGTGTTAAAAATTTAACAACCAAGTCTTAAAACCTAAAACTTTTAATACCTAAAACTTAAAATTATAAATCATGGAGCATCAGCATCAGGAGCAACAACACCAGGAGCATTTGCAGCAGCAACAACACCACCATCACCAGCACTAAGAGCAGCAGCTTCTGCATCATCCATGGCTTGATATTCGACCATTTCTTCAAACATAGATTCCAAATGTTTGTGGCAATTCCTCTTAGCTGAAATCGAATCCCTCATTCTCCTCGCGAACCTGATGACTTCATGAAGCTCTTCCAATGCAAGCTTGTCGACCAGTGCGAGTGCTTTCTCAATACGGGTCTCATGCCCATATGCAAACTTGTATATGCTTCTTTTTGGCATGGGTTGTGGTGCCATGTAAATGTCCTCATGGGTGAGATCTCGAGAGTAAAATGTTAAGTGGCCGAAGTCCATATCTACAAAAAAAAAAAAAAAAAAAAATCAAGTTAACAATCGGTACATAATTAAACATATGTAATCCGATTCTCAACAACAAAACACACAGGAATTTCAAACATAAACAATCGGTTTATGTGATACATATATAAAAACCGATTATGAAACGGAATCTGAAGAGACAATTCCACAATCAGTACATCAACAAGCAAATAAAATCTGATTGTGGAATCGCAGAGTTAAAAAAAAATAGTACCCAAAATTGGTTTATGCTAATGCACTTATAAACTGATTCTGGAGATGTCTTTTCATATTCCGATTTCGGACCCAAAATCGATCGATGTTAATCATCATATAAACCGATTACTCTGCATGCTCCTCGTGGCTGAAGAACAAAACCAAGAATCGGTTTATACGATATGTCAACATAATCCGATTCTAGGAAGATCTGAGATTTTGATTTTCAAAAATCAGAGATTTAAACATATCAATCAATGAAGAAATGCGAATACTACAACGGGTTGATGCAGATTTACCTTTTTCTTGGTTGGCGCAGATCATTGAGGATGATTTTTTTTTATTAGGGTTATAAGAATTTGGAAAGATTATGGTGAAAATAGAAAGTTTTTCTGATTTAGGTTTTTATGTTTTTGAATTCTGCTGAAAATGGTAAAAATTATTATTTATATGGGTTAGTTTTATGAATTAATTTGGGGGTAAATTAGATTTTTTGAGAAATTTGGCACCTTATAGCCATTTGATAGAGTTTGGAGAGAAATTTGTAGGCCTAAATAATTGGCCTAGGCCCCGGTCTAGCCATGCATTTAAGGGCCACCTATATCTTATTTTCCTTTTCAACTGAATCCCAGCTGGTTAACGTCTATTTGATGTCTAGTACTTAAGGGTGCACACGGTACGGTTCGGCTCGGTTCTTGACGAGACCGAGTACCTGTACCTCCCTAGCCTCGGTTCCAAAATTTTAGACCGGTACCTGTACCTTGTACCTCGGTTCCGGTTCCATTCGGTACCAGGTACGATACCGGTTCCAGTCGGTTCTTTTCGAGACAGAAATATGTCTTTTTTCTCTTAACAATCTAAGTACCTGTTTTTTACCTGTTTTTCAATATATTAAGTAATACTAATATCTCAAATTCTCATTCAAAGCAACAACTAATAAGTAGCACTCAAACTGACAAACACACACATTAAAGTCTTGAAAATCCGAAAAAAAGAACAAGTAGCAGTAGCGAAAAACACACACACTAAGTCTTGAAAATGAGAAAATCTGAAAAAAGAACAACTAGCAGTGCAGCTAGTGCTGCAGTAGTCTTGAATCTTTCCATGTCAGATGTCAGCAGCACTTGCGGTGTCATCAGCGTTGATAGGGCCAAGTAACGCTGCAAAAAAAAAAACAGTATAAAGGGTGGACAGGGCATAGCACAACACAAAACCTTATTTCTGTGCTTCCGTAAAGAGCACAGCACCAAACCCTATAGTATAAAGGACAAATTAAAGAAAATCATTAATAAAGGGTGGACAGGGCATAGCAAGAGTAAACTAAAGTACCAAACCGCTCTAAGCCTCTAACAAGAGCTATTAATAAACAAATGATGCAAGTTTAAGGCATACTGGAATTGCAAAGAATACATACAGATACAATGCATGATAGATTTAGATGAAAAAGATTTAGAAACCCCGTAAAGAGCACAACACCACAATGCATACCAAACCCCGTAAAGAGCACAGCAGCAAACCCTATAGTCTAAACTAACAGACCCCACCCTATAGTCTAAAGGACAAATTGCCTTCTCATCCCATTAATGCATACCAAACCCCGTAAAGAGCACAGCACCACAATGCAAATTGTCTTCTCATTCCCATTAAAACATACAGATACACCAATAGTCTGTTCTATGATGATTCTTGGAAATAAGCGCATAAACTAGTGAATAATCCATATTTAGTCCAAGATTCCAAATTGGCAAACAAACCCACAATCCAGCAATCATCAAATTCACATTGACACAGTCTACAATATCCCCCTAATTTCTAACACCCTAATTTCTCAAAATACAAACACCCTAATTTCATTAACAGAAATAATGAAAAATCAAAAGAAAAGATTAAGAAGAATAGAAGATAGAATTATTACCAAATCCAAGCCAAATCAATCAACTCTTGCAAATCTGATGAACAATTAATAATTACAAATCTGAAAAATCAAAAGATTAAAGGTAAAATTATTAGATTCAAGAGATTCAGAATTATTACAATTCTTAAAATAGGAGAACTGAATAAGAATTACCGTTTGAATCAACACTTACCCTAGTTTCATAAGAGAAGATTGTCGTCGCTCGTCTCTGTTAATGAAGATCTGTTAAAAAAATTAATTCGTCTCTGTTACAAATTTTAATTACAAAACCCTAGTTTCAAAATATCTAAATAGGAGAACTGATTAACTGAATCAACACTTACCCTTTGAATCAACACTTGTAATGGAGAAGAGAAGATTTTCGCTCGTCTGTCGTCTCTGTTAATGAAGATCTTCAGTTCAGTTCGCCTCTTCTCCTTCTCAGACAGAGAGGAGACGGAAAAAAAGAAGAAGAAGAAAATGAGAAGAGAAACTGAGAAACCCTATAATGTTTGCTTATATACCCCCTCTAATCTAACGGCTAATACTATCCCTTATCCCCTAAATCTAACGGCTCTAATAATTCGGGACTTTCGATCCGGTACGGCACGGTACTTGTACTGGACCGTGTACCTGTACCCCCAGACCTCGGTTCCTAGTTTTTGGTACCGGTACCTGTACCTTGTACCTCGGTTCGGTCCAAAACCAGGTACGGTTCCACCGGTTCCGGTTCGGTCCGTCGGTCCGGCTCGGTTCCTGTGCACCCTTACTAGTACTCTAGTTTGGACAGGGATTTCTAGTACTCTAGTTTGGACAGTGGAACATTTATAAACCTCGCGAGATTGGGGTATACCCAGATTAATTGGGGTATACTTAATGAGACAAAACCCAAGACATTTAAAAGTAAAATAGGCCATCCCTTAACCATATATTTTCTAAATGGCTAATATACCCTTGTTTAATTAACAAATTCTGATTAGGTTAATTAATTGAGTTTAGATTAAAATTTTGAAATTATGAAGTATATTAAACCTTTTATCTGTCTTATGAGTTCAAATTCGATCAAAAAATTTGGTTTTGAAAATGTGAAAGGTCGGCAACGTCGACGTTTGAATAAGGTGCCGATTAAGTTTGGCCGGCATGGTCGACGTTTCAGTAAGGTGCCAACTAAGTTTAGCAGGCATGGTCCTCGGTAGGAGAAAACGCCGACCATTTTTAGGCCGGAAGGGTCTTTGGATGAAGACTATGCTGACTATCTTGGGCCAGCAATCTTACGGTCGGACTGTAAATATTTCCTACAATGCCGGCTATCATGTAGTCGGCATGCGAATAATTTCTAACATTGTCGGCTGACTTATAGTAGGCATGCTAATAATTTCTAACATTGTCGGTTGTTGAAAAGTCGGCAATGTAACCTTGCCGACCTGTAGTTATACCCCAACAGAAAACAGAGTATGGGAAGATGTAATTCACTTTATTCATGCAATTTTGGTTACTACATTGATTAAACATAAAATCTAACTCCTTTTCGATGGAAAAACGAATGCACTTAGCATGTGCATCAAGCCTTTGAACCTCTAGGCGACCCTAGTGGACAAGTAATAGTCTCGTGAGGGTTTACATAGAGATCCACCCACAAAACCTACACTAAAACCATCAATCTTCGTTGGAGGAATCCCAGTCATCTCCGGGCCTGCATGAAGTCTGGGGCATACTCCGGGATTTTGGATATCATGAATTGATAGCTTGCATCGAATGCGAATGCTTCCCCCTTTTCCTCCAAGTAGTGCGCTTTCACGGCTTCATGCTACAAAAATGAAACACAAACTTACTTTGTTAGTGGTGTTTATTTGTAAGATCAAACAACATGGATTACGTAAAATAAACCACAAACATACGTACAAATTGTTCAATGGACAAGTTGAAGTGGGTAGCGTTGAAAATCCGGGGTTGGAGAGCTAAATAAGCAAGTATCGCATTTTCGATGACTAGGTGCCTATCATGGACTTGTTGAACACTTCTTCCATTAGGATTCCCAAACTCTTGCCTAAATTTGTTGTGTACCCTAGCCAAAAATGTTACGGCATCCACCCTTACAGAGGACTGATGTCTAACTCGAGTTTCCGCGTACCACGCTTTGGTGATTGCCAAATCTTCATTTGAATCAAATGATGCCATTGTTGTATGTAGAGAGCTATTGGGTGAGTTAGATGGAGTGTATGATGATATGAGCTTTGGAGAGTATATGCAAATAGTTGTGTGTTGTTTTGTAGAGAGAAGTAGTGTATTTATAAGATGGTGCCCAAATTTGGCCGTTATGGTAGTCAATCAATGCAATTGTACTTGCAATTGAATTTTGAATTCGCCGTCGAGGTTTTTGTTTCACCAATATGCCGACTAAGTTTGGCCAGCAGGGTCGTAATTTTCTTACCCTTCCGACCTTATTATGATTTTAGGCACCAGGAGTTCATTTTCTTCTGTATAACCATCGGGAAGGTATTTGGTCCTTAGCGTGCCGACTATGATATAGTCGGCAAGATCATAATTTATAAACATGCCGACCTTATTATGATTTTAGTCATCAGGAGTTCATTTTCTTCTATATAACCGTCGGAAAGGTATTTGGTCATTAGTGTGCTGGCTGTGATATAGTCCGCAAGATCGTAATTTATAACCATGCCGACCTTATTATGATTTTAGGCATCAGGATAAGGTATTTTCTGCAAAACATAGTCGGCAGGGTCGATAACATTATACCCTTCCGGCTGTGAATGTATTAATCTGATCCTTGCCGACCCTGGTATGCAAATAATTTTTGCTGTCAGGGCCGACAGTCGACAATTCACAACCTTGCCGGCCCTGGTGTAGTCGGCAATGTAACTTTAAAAAAGCATGCCGGCGGAACTATTGAAACTTTAAATATCTAAACAAACCGTTCATTCAACAACTAGAAATCCAACACTTTTTGTCCAAAATACGAAAACATGTCCCATAAACTTTAAAAAAAATATTTGTCCAACCGTTAACCTTAACATATGTCTACCACAACATAAAGAAATAAAATAGGAATGCATCCATTCACCACCAGGACCATGACCACGGCCCCGTTTAGCATTATCACGACCACCGCCACTATCACTACCACTACTACCATCACCACGGGAACAAGCCCTCTTTTTGTCAGCATTCATCTTGGCTTGTGCTTCCCTCCTGGATTTTTCTTCCCTCTTTACTTCAGCATCAGCTTGCTTGAACAATCCATAGGAATCCTCATTGTCAACATTGCGAGCATAGTCAATGTGTTTGGTTTGCTCTTCAATCGACAAAGGCTCTCCTCTGTCTCTCGCGCAACACATCACCTTCACAAAGGTCTTCAAATGCTCCTTCTATTTTCAATTAAACAACAAACAATTAATAGAATGATTCGATAATGTAATCTTAAAACAGTAAGAGCAACTCTAAAATACTTACAAAGAACTTAAAACTTGTTGCTGGGTCTTTCGATGCCATCTTCCTCTTACGAGCAATTCTTCAGCAGTCGATTCCCTAATCACAGTATGACGAACCCAACCCAAGTACCACGTCATGTATTTCCCATGAGCTTCATGACCTTCGGTCAACTCGTCCAAAAGACTCGTATCGACTTTACAACCACGTCTTCCGTTCCAATGATCTTTAACTGGCGTTGGAGTGTAAGCGACGTTAATAGTTTTTTGGGACGTGTTGCAGTCCTCCCTTAACACTTTAAAGAACGGCTCAGCATCGAAATGAGGTTCTTCTTGGACGTAACCCAGTTCTCTGCTTCGCCTGTTTGGGAAGCTTGGGCCCTTGGCGTGGATTCCGAGGAGGGAAATAGCCGTTTGCCGGATACAACACGATTGAGAGCTGCGAAAATATCTTGGCGCTGAACCTTGGAAAGATAGAGAATTTCGCATACATGTCGCATCATGGATTGTACAGTCTCGTGTACGGAGTCCCCAGAGGAACCGCAGTTTCTTATTGAGAGTGGGTCTCGATGCACTCTTTCGTCTCCTAGTTGGAGTTCTCTTGCTTCTATCCTTTCTTTGAAAATATGCTTTAGTCTAATGCAATCGCTAGTCGGGTGGTGAACGAACCTGTGGTAATGGCAGTATTTGGGGTTCGCCATCTCAGCCTCAGTTGGTGGCCGTCTGAGCGGTGGCAATCTGATGACATCATCTTGAACCCAGGCTTCTAGGAGGTCAATCACCTCCTCGATGGGGAACGGGAAATCAAGGGTATTTCCTTCGGTCTCACGATGCTGCACAGGAGTTTTAGTGACGATCTTCCGTTGCGAGGGTTCCCGTTGCGCCGGCGCTTCACGTTTCGGCTGGTGGCTCTTAGTTGCGGCTTTCCTTTTCCCTCTTTCGTTTACTATGTTCACGGAGGATGAGCCGGCATTAAATTGTTTGCTGATGAGGCGTCTACTCCAGCGGGTTTCGCGCATGTTTTCGGTTCGAGTTGGCCTAGTTCTTTCCAGTAATGCTGGTGCTGTTGTTGCAGATCGTTTGGCGGCTTCATGGAGTTCGGAGAACGTTTGGAAACGCAAGTTTTCTAGCAGGGCTCGGTAGATTGGAACCATACCATTGATGCATGCGTTCACCAATTGTTGCTCGGTCACATATGGGTCGTGACAGTCGAGTGCTTGAACCCTGAACCTTTTGACGAAATCATTCGGATGTTCGTTATCCCACTGGTATATTCTCCCGAGGTCCGAAAAAGTAACTTGTTCAGACACAAAGAAGTATTTCTTGTAAAACGCAGGTGACCATGCTACTCAGGTTGGGAATGCTTTGCCGGTGGGATCTTTGTTGTACCATGTATACGCCCTTCCAAGTAAGTGATTTTGAGAATTCCTTAAACGAAGAACGTGATTATATTCATGTTCACCTAGGGATTCCAGGAAACGAGAAACATGCTCATGTGCATTCCCGGTACCATCGTACAGGGTAAATTGAGGAGAAGAGTACCCCCTTGGGAGAGGGATTCTCTGTATTTCGGATGGGTAAGGGGGTTGGTGATGATGCACGTCCAACTCATCATTTTTGATTCGGTTGCGGAGGTATTGTTCCAAATCTTCTCTCGTGACAAAGTTGGGTGGCTGATTTCTTTCCAAAGGGATTCTAGTGCGAGTTTCCTCATCCATGGAGGCGTGCTCCGCCGAGGTGCTGGCGTCGGGGTTGTTGGAGACGTTCCTAAATGGCTATGGAGGGCGCGACTCACGTGGTAGTCGTTCTGTCAGGGTCTTGAGAAAGATGAGTACCTCCTTCGCGTTGAAACCATTCTCCTGGGCTGCGGCGAGCATCTCTTGTCGTTCCATCAGATCAGCGATGGTGACGTAAGGGCGACTTCCTCTTGTCCCTCCGTTTTCTCGTCCCGTCGGCGGGGTAGTTGAGATCTTGGTCGTGGTCGGAGGCGCCATGCTAGACGAAGCATTTGGGGTCGTGGGCGGCGGCTCTAGCCCCTGGTGATCGGGTGGCGCGACACCCGAAAAGATATTTTCGTTGCCGTGATTAGAGGGTTTGTGCAGAGACGCTAGAGGAGGCAGCGGCTCTGGCCCTGGTGATTGGCGGTGTTACACTTGAGGGAGTGCATTCGATGTTGCTGTTGTCAGCCGGTGACGTAACAACTTTATTGGGAGAGATGCTAACATCGGGGGTGCGTTCTGTGCTGGTGTTCTCGGCAACCGCTCCGGACCTGAGTTCCACCATGTTGGGATTTGACGTTCGGGAAACGAAATCAGGAGTCGGAGTTGGTATTGTAACCGATAGATCAATCCTCCCGCTGTGGTCGCCAATTGTTTATGGGTGAAAATCGTTTTCTGCCGATTTCAGTAAATTCGGTAGGTGAGTGAGAAACTGGTTTAAACCCTAAACAAATGTGCTGCACATGAGCACTTTATAGATTCGAGAGATCAATCTGTACAAGTCCGGCCTAAACCAAGAAATGGCCGTTCCAGACTTGCTTCGGTCACAAAGT
This sequence comes from Papaver armeniacum, assembly GCA_023531295.1. Taxonomy (NCBI): domain Eukaryota; kingdom Viridiplantae; phylum Streptophyta; class Magnoliopsida; order Ranunculales; family Papaveraceae; genus Papaver; species Papaver armeniacum. Next base: position 404,361 of record JAJJWW010014413.1, read on the forward strand.
GGAGGAGAAGGGTTTATTTGGGGAGGGAAGCAAAGAAAGGTGTTGAGACCAGAATAGTTCTGGGAGAGTAGTGTCTCGACTTGTATCAGAAAGTGAAAGCTTAGGAAGCTTGCAAGAGATGAAAGCTTTTTTGGAGAGCTTGCAAAGTTGCCTTTTCTGAGAGTGTAGTATTTTTCTCCTGACCGAGACTTGTTGTCTGGTGGAAATAGGTAAGACCTATTTATACAAGTCGAGATTGAAAAACGCACTCGGTCTCATGAAGGAAGAGAGTAAAGGGTGAAATAATGTGAGGAGGTGGTAACCGCATGGTGTTAATGGGTGAAAACGTTTTCACCATTATTTCCTCATTTATTTGACCACTTTATTCCTTTTCACGCTTTCTTAATGTGAGCGTAGTGTACGCTGCAAGCTGTGACCGCCAAACCAAAACCATGGAATGCATCCCCCAGTTTGTGTTGATATTTCGAGTGTTGGTTGCACCTTGAGTGCAAGTGGCGCTGCTAGTGGCGCGTGTGGCATGTGCGGAATGCCTTGGTGGTAGGTTGTACGTTGAGTGTAAGTGGCAATGCCAGAGCTGCTAGTGGCGTGTGTGGCATGTGCCAATGGCATGTGCGGAATGCCTTGGTGGTAGGTTGCACGGTTTGCAAGTTAGGCTACCAGCATGTGTGTTTGGCATGTGCCAATGGCATGTGCGGAATGCCTTGGTGGTAGGTTGCACGGTTTGCAAGTTAGGCTACCAGTGACGCATGTTGGCATGTGCCAATGGCATGCGTGGCCGTTAGGGCCGTGGCCTTGGTTGGAAAAGCTACCAGCGAGCATGTTGGCATGTGCCAACGGCATGCTCGGCCATTAGGGCCACGGTTTGGCAAGAAAGGCTACCAGTGACGCATGTTGGCATGTGCCAATGGCATGCTCGGCCATTTGGGTCGCGCCTTGGTAGGAAAGCTACCAGCGAGCATGTTGGCATGTGCCAATGGCATGCTCGGCCATTAGGGCCGCGGTTTGGCAAGAAAGGCTACCAGTGACGCATGTTGGCATGTGCCAATGGCATGCTCGGCCATTTGGGTCGCGCCTTGGTAGGAAAGCTACCAGCGAGCATGTTGGCATGTGCCAATGGCATGCTCGGCCATTAGGGCCGCGGTTTGGCAAGGAAGGCTACCAGTGACGCATGTTGGCATGTGCCAATGGCATGCTCGGCCATTTGGGTCGCGCCTTGGTAGGAAAAGCTACCAGCGAGCATGTTGGCATGTGCAAATGGCATGCGTGGCCGACTTGGCCTAGGTTGCGCGGTTTGCAAGCCTAGGGCGCTATATTTGGCATGTGCCAATAGCATAGCGGCTTGGAAATATGGCTTGTGGTACGTGTTGGCATGTGCCAATGGCACGTACGGCCGTGTTGGCCTAGTTGCATGTTTTGCAAGCCTAGGGCGCTATAGCGGCTTAGTTGGCATGGTTGCCAATGAGTGCGATATGCGATTTGGTTTAAAGCGTTTGCCATGGTGCGCAGTGTGCGGCTTGGTTTGGCATTGTTGCCATGGTACGCAATGTGCGGCTTGGTTTGGCATTGTTGTCATGGTGCGCAGTGTGCGGCTTGGTTTTGGAATTAGAGTTCTGTGTCGAAAACCCTAATCTGGTATTTTGAAAAAATACCCCTATTAATTATTTACACCTGAGTTAAATGCTCTTAGTTAATGTGTTGCGGGTAACACTAGGTCATGGGGTTTTACGATTTTACCCCTTGTTTAAAAACCACCATCAACATTAAGTCCCCTGCTTAGCTCGGAACAGGGGCTTTGTTGCGAGGTAAGCATAAGATGGCGACAAACTATCAACAACAAACCGTAAAGAGAATTGAGGAGGCTTGTCGACCTTTTATAAATAGGATTTGGAATCCTTGCCTCTGTAGTTTTGCACAAATCGGGAGGCTAGCACAATTGGTGGGGCGGTGCAGCTTGGGCGACGTTGGGAAATTGGCGTGAGTTGGGAAAACGAGCGTGCTAGGCTGGTGGGACCGGCGCAAGGTGTGGAAAGCGTGCGTGCATGCTGGCGTGACCGATGTAAACAAGGAGGGAGTAGGTGTTTCTTTAGATAGCAAAGTTTTCCTTATCTTGCTTTCCTTCACGTGCGGCTTCAATTAGGGCATTATTCATGCTAAAATCTGGAAGCGTTACGTCCCTCATTGCTTTCTTTCCCTTTTCAAGATTCCGTATTTATACCCAAAATAATTGCATCGTATCCTCGTTTGAGAAAAGGTTCTTCTTGTCGAGTTTCTCTCTTTGTCATGTCGCACAGAGATGAATCATCTCCCAACCAGCCAAGTTCTCCAAGTGAAAGCGTGAGGTCTAATTCTTGCAAAAGCACCCCAACCAGGGTTATTCGGGCTAAGAAGATCATACCGGTATGTTTTCTTATTCTTCTCTGCTCGTGTTATCTTCCTTTATATGTGCATAGATATGGTAAAACTGGGTCATTTTTTTTTTCTTTCGCAGTGTATGATGGGACCCTCCAGGGATGGCTGCGCCTTTAACTCTTCGAAGAAGGATTTCGGACTTGGTGAAGATCGGTCTTCTTCTCTTGAGGCGGCATTGGTTGGGACTGAATCTCCGTTCCACGAAGCTAGCGAAATCATTAAGGACCTCCCTTCCATCTATCCCCACGAAGAACAGGTGCATATTCAGACTTTCTTGGGTTCAGTGAGCATGGAGGAGGGGCGAGAGAACAAGGAAGAGTCTTGGCATGTTGAAAGGTTTCAGCGTGGCAAAGCCTTTCCTCGATCCGGGCATGGGGCGGATCGGACTGTTTCTAGGTTGAAGCGTCGGAAAAGCGAACGTGTGGTGGTCTCGGAGGAGAGCGCCATGATTCTCGACCCTGATGTGGATGAATCAAAAAACTTTCTCCGAAGTGTCGCTGAGAAAACCTTTGAAGGATCATATGATGGCAGCGAAATAGCCTTTGAAGTTGATGCCAAAGGTGTTGTTGGTGATACCGGAGGGGTTATGGTGGCGTATGCTGGAATGGTCGTCGGGGAGGATACCGCTGCTGCTGTGGCTGCTTCGGGATGGGATGTTGAGGTTGTTGCTGCTAAAACCGTTGAATGAAACCTTTGTTGCCCGAAGGATTGCTAGGGGAAGTGCTTGAAGATAGCTTTGCCCGAGGGGACTTGTGCTCCATCCTTTGAGGGCTAGTTGCTCCCTTTTGTTATTTCTGTTAGCTGCTTAGTTCCCCTGGTGTCCCCCTTTTTTTGTAAACTCGTCTTTTCCTTCCTCTTCATCAGTCGACATTTTGCTTCCTATATATTTCTCTTTTTTTTTTTTTTTGAAGAGGTTGTGGTATGATGGCTCTGCAATGGTTTTCTGGGTTTTTCTGGTGTATTTGATATCTGAAGGATTCGCTCGGAGAGAGATATATTTATTTATTTTTATTTTTATTTTTGACAAAAGGGAAATCCCTAGGGAAAAAATACAAACGGTGTATTCATCCCTGGGAATTACGGCTATTAAGAGGAATTGTTAAAGGAAGTACTTGAAAAGGGAGTGATTGGGAAGTACGCATTTTAGGGATTGGATTCCTTGAGCCATCGCGAGTGAACTATCACGCCTTCGGTGTGTCTCAGTATTGACGAGCTTGCAATATCCTCCCAAAAGGGTATCCGCAACCAGATACAGCTCGCCTTCACCTTCATCGGGCAAATCCATTTTTACTGTCATCCTCCCGACTTGAAACGAGCTTTCCTTAACCACCACATCTCCGATTGAAAACGGGTTCGTACGTCGTGTAACCGTTTGAGCCTTGGCTTCGTTGGTTTCAATAGAAGTTTCCAAGCTTCTTGCAAAGTGTTCGAATGGTCCAGCTCCCCATTCACATTTCTTGATAGCGTTTGTGCCGATGTCGCGCCAAGTCCCCATGATGAGAATGGGGAAGGAAAGACTCAAGTTGCGTAAAAGGTTGCTCGGTCAGACTTACTTGCATTTGAAAATCATAGGCTAGTGTCAATGGGTCCTCTTCGGACGCCTGGGTTCCTTCAATAGCTCGTTGATGCGATAACTCGTGGGATGATTTGTTGGGAATTCCTCCGGGCGTGGACGTCGGCAGAGGGTGTACATCCAATTTCGCTTTGTTGTCGAGCACCCATAAGCGTCCCAAAATCATGTCATGATCTAGTTCTTTGACAATGTGGAACTTGCCGTGCGTTATAGCGTCTCCTATCTTGATCTCTAGGTTGATGTAGCCATGCGCGTTCAAAGCCTCTCCTCTCAAACTCTTAATCACAGATGGGGAATAGGTAGCGTCTTGTTTTGTAAATCCGGCTGCCTTTAGTGTCTTGAAAGTAATGATGTTGTGGTCAGAGGTCGTGTCGATGAGCGTGTCGTCAAATTCATTACCTCTTAAGCGGGACGTGGTCAGCAGTCCCCAGTTCTCTGCTTCGCCTGTTTGGGAAGCTTGGGCCCTTGGCGTGGATTCCGAGGAGGGAAATAGCCGTTTGCCGGATACAACACGATTGAGAGCTGCGAAAATATCTTGGCGCTGAACCTTGGAAAGATAGAGAATTTCGCATACATGTCGCATCATGGATTGTACAGTCTCGTGTACGGAGTCCCCAGAGGAACCGCAGTTTCTTATTGAGAGTGGGTCTCGATGCACTCTTTCGTCTCCTAGTTGGAGTTCTCTTGCTTCTATCCTTTCTTTGAAAATATGCTTTAGTCTGTTGCAATCGCTAGTCGGGTGGTGAACGAACCTGTGGTAATGGCAGTATTTGGGGTTCGCCATCTCAGCCTCAGTTGGTGGCCGTCTGAGCGGTGGCAATCTGATGACATCATCTTGAACCCAGGCTTCTAAGAGGTCAATCACCTCCTCGATGGGGAACGGGAAATCAAAGGTATTTCCTTCGGTCTCACGATGCTGCACAGGAGTTTTAGTGACGATCTTCCGTTGTGAGGGTTCCCGTTGCGCCGGCGCTTCACGTTTCGGCTGGTGGCTCGTAGTTGCGGCTTTCCTTTTCCCTCTTTCGTTTACTATGTTCACGGAGGATGAGCCGGCATTAAATTGTTTGCTGATGAGGCGTCTACTCCCGCGGGTTTCGCGCGTGTTTTCGGTTCGAGTAGGCCTAGTTCCTTCCAGTAATGCTGGTGCTGTTGTTGCAGATCGTCTGGCGGCTTCATGGAGTTCGGAGAACGTTTGGAAACGCAAGTTTTCTAGCAGGGCTCGGTAGATTGGAACCATACCATTGATGCATGCGTTCACCAATTGTTGCTCGGTCACATTTGGGTCGTGACAGTCGAGTGCTTGAACCCTGAACCTTTTGACGAAATCATTCGGATGTTCGTTATCCCACTGGTACATTCTTCCGAGGTCCGAAAAAGTAACTTGTTCAGACACAAAGAAGTATTTCTTGTAAACGCAGTGACCATGCTACTCCGGTTGGGAATGCCGCCAGGTGGGATCTTTGTTGTACCATGTATACGCCCTTCCAGTAAGTGATTTTGAGAATTCCCTTAAACGAAGAACGTGATTATATTCATGTTCACCTAGGGATTCCAGGAAACGAGAAACATGCTCACGTGCATTCCCGGTACCATCGTACAGGGTAAATTGAGGAGAAGAGTACCCCCTTGGGAGAGGGATTCTCTGTATTTCGGATGGGTAAGGGGGTTGGTGATGATGCACGTCCAACTCATCATTTTTGATTCGGTTGCGGAGGAGTTGTTCCAAATCTTCTCTCGTTACAAAGTTGGGTGGCTGATTTCTTTCCAAAGGGATTCTAGTGCGAGTTTCCTCATCCATGGAGGCGTGCTCCGCCGAGGTGCTGGCGTCGGGGTTGTTGGAGACGTTCCTAAATGGCTATGGAGGGCGCGACTCACGTGGTAGTCGTTCTGTCAGGGTCTTGAGAAAGATGAGTACCTCCTTCTGCGTTGAAACCATATCTGTCTGGGCTCTGGCGAGCATCTCTTGTCGTTCCATCAGATCAGCGATGGTGACGTAAGGGCGACTTCCTCTTGTCCCTCCGTTTTCTCGTCCCGTCGGCGGGGTAGTTGAGATCTTGGTCGTGGTCGGAGGCGCCATGCTAGACGAAGCATTTGGGGTCGTGGCGGCGGCTCTAGCCCTGGTGACTGGTGGAGCGACACCCGAAAAGATATTTTCGTTGCCGTGATTAGAGGGTTGTGCAGATACGCTAGAGGAGGCAGCGTCTCTGGCCTTGGTGATTGGCGGTGTTACACTTGAGGGAGTGCATTCGATGTTGATGTTGTCAGCCGGTGACGTAACAACGTTATTGGGAGAGATGCTAACATCGGGGGTGTGTTTTGTCTTTGGTTTTCTCGCTTGGCCCGCTCCGGACTCCGAGTTCCACCATGTTGGGATTTGACGTTCGGGAAACGAAATCGGGGAGTCGGAGTTGGTATTGTAACCGATAGATCAATCCTCCGTTGTGGTCGCCAATTGTTTATGGGTGAAAATCGTTTTCGCCGATTTGATGAAATTCGGTAGGTGAGTGAGAAACTGGTTTAAACCCTAAACAAATATGCTACACGTGAGCACTTTATAGATTCGAGAGATCAATCTGTACAAGTCCGGCCTAAACCAAGAAATGGTCGTTCCAGACTTGCTTCGGTCACAAAGTGGAGGAGAAGGGTTGATTTGGGGAGGGAAGGAAAGAAAGGTGTTGAGACCAGAGAATAGTTCGGGAGAGTAGTGTCTCGACTTGTATCGAGAAAGTGAAAGCTTAGGAAGCTTGCAAGAGATGAAAGCTTTTTTGGAGAGCTTGCAAAGTTGCCTTTTCGAGAGTGTAGTATTTTTCTCCGACCGAGACTTGTTGTCCGGGTGGAAATAGGTAAGACCTATTTATACAAGTCGAGATTGAAACGTACCACTGGTCTCATGAAGGAAGAGAGTAAAGGGTGAAATAATGGGAGGAGGTGGTAACCGCATGGTGTTAATGGGTGAAAATGTTTTCACCATTATTTCCTCATTTATTTGACCGCTTTATTCCTTTTCACGCTTTCTTAATGTGAGCGTAGTGTACGCCGCAAGCTGTGACCGCCAAACCAAAACCCTGGAAAGCATCCCCCAGTTTGTGTTGATATCTCGAGTGTTGGTTGCACCTTGAGTGCAAGTGGCACTGCTAGTGGCGCGTGTGGCATGTGCGGAATGCCTTGGTGGTAGGTTGTACGTTGAGTGTAAGTGGCAATGCCAGAGCTGCTAGTGGCGTGTGTGACATGTGCCAATGGCATGTGCGGAATACCTTGGTGGTAGGTTGCACGGTTTCCAACTTAGGCTACCAGCGTGTGTGTTTGGCATGTGCCAATGGCATGTGCGGAATGCCTTGGTGGTAGGTTGCACGGTTTGCAAGTTAGGCTACCAGTGACGCATGTTGGCATGTGCCAATGGCATGCGTGGCCGTTAGGGCCGTGTCCTTGGTAGGAAAAGCTACCAGCGAGCATGTTGGCATGTGCCAACGGCATGCTCGGCCATTAGGGCCGCGGTTTGGCAAGAAAGGCTACCAGTGACGCATGTTGGCATGTGCCAATGGCATGCTCGTCCATTTGGGTCGCTCCTTGGTAGGAAAGTTACCAGCGAGCATGTTGGCATGTGCCAATGGCATGCTCGGCCATTAGGGCCGCGGTTTGGCAAGAAAGGCTACCAGTGACGCATGTTGGCATGTGCCAATGGCATGCTCGGCCATTTGGGTCGCGCCTTGGTAGGAAAGCTACCAGCGAGCATGTTGGCATGTGCCAATGGCATGCTCGGCCATTGGCATGTGCCAATGGCATGCTCGGCCATTTGGGTCGCGCCTTGGTAGGAAAGCTACCAGCGAGCATGTTGGCATGTGCCAATGGCATGCGTGGCCGACTTGGCCTAGGTTGCGCGGTTTGCAAGCCTAGGGCGCTATATTTGGCATGTGCCAATGGCATAGCGGCTTGGAAATATGGCTTGTGGTACATGTTGGCATGTGCCAATGGCACGTACGGCCGTGTTGGCCTAGTTGCATGTTTTGCAAGCCTAGGGCGCTATAGCGGCTTAGTTGGCATGGTTGCCAATGAGTGCGATATGCAGTTTGGTTTTAGCGTCGCTGCCATGGTACGCGAGTGTGCGGCTTGGTTTGGCATTGTTGCCATGGTGCGCAGTGTGCGGCTTGGTTTGGAATTGTTGCCATGGTGCGCAGTTTGCGGCTTGGTTTGGCATTGTTGCTATGGTGCGCAGTGTGCGGCTTGGTTTGGCATTGTTGCCATGGTGCGCAGTGTGCGACTTGGTTTGGCATTGTTGCCATGGTGCGCAGTGTGCGGCTTGGTTTGGCATTGTTGCCATGGTGCGCAGTGTGCGGCTTGGTTTGGCATTGTTGCCATGGTGCGCAGTGTGCGGCTTGGTTTGGCATTGTTGCCATGGTGCGCAGTGCGCGGCTTGGTTTTGGAATTAGGGTTCTTTGTCGAAAACCCTAATCTGGTATTTTGAAAAAATACCCCTATTAATTATTTACACCTGAGTTAAATGCTCTTAGTTAATGTGTTGCGGGTAACACTAGGTCATGGGGTTTTTACGATTTTACCCCTTGTTTAAAAACCACCATCAACATTAAGTCCCCTGCTTAGCTCGGAACAGGGGCTTTGTTGCGAGGTAAGCATAAGATGGCGACAAACTATCAACAGCAAACCGTAAAGAGAATTGAGGAGGCTTGTCTGACCTTTTATAAATAGGATTTGGAATCCTTGCCTCTGGTAGTTTTGCAAAAATCGGGAGGCTAGCACAATTGGTGGGGCCGGTGCAGCTTGGGCGACGTTGGGAAATTGGCGTGAGTTGGGAAACTGAGCGTGCTAGCTGGTGGGACCGGCGCAAGGTGTGGAAACTGTGCGTGCATGCTGGCGTGACCGATGTAAACAAGGAGGGAGTAGGTGTTTCTTTAGATAGCAAAGTTTTCCTTATCTTGCTTTCCTTCACGTGCGGCTTCAATTAGGGCATTATTCATGCTAAAATCTGGAAGCGTTACGTCCCTCATTGCTTTCTTTCCCTTTTCAAGATTCCGTATTTATACCCAAAATAATTGCATCGTATCCTCGTTTGAGAAAAGGTTCTTCTTGTCGAGTTTCTCTCTTTGTCATGTCTCTTTGAGAGATGAATCATCTCCCAACCAGCCAAGTTCTCCAAGTGAAAGCGTGAGGTCTAATTCTTGCAAAAGAACCCCAACCAGGGTTATTCGGGCTAAGAAGATCATACCGGTATGTTTTCTTATTCTTCTCTGCTCGTGTTATCTTCCTTTATATGTGCATAGATATGGTAGAACTGGGTCATTTTTTTTTTCTTTCGCAGTGTATGATGGGACCCTCCAGGGATGGCTGCGCCTTTAACTCTTCGGAGAAGGATTTCGGACTTGGTGAAGATCGGTCTTCTTCTCTTGAGGCGGCATTGGTTGGGACTGAATATCCGTTCCACGAAGCTAGCGAAATCATTAAGGACCTCCCTTCCATCTATCCCCACGAAGAACAGGTGCATATTCAGACTTTCTTGGGTTCAGTGAGCATGGAGGAGGGGCGAGAGAACAAGGAAGAGTCTTGGCATGTTGAAAGGTTTCAGCGTGGCAAAGCCTTTCCTCGATCTGGGCATGGGGCGGATCGGACTGTTTCTAGGTTGAAGCGTCGGAAAAGCGAACGTGTGGTGGTCTCGGAGGAGAGCGCCATGATTCTCGACCCTGATGTGGATGAATCAAAAAACTTTCTCCGAAGTGTCGCTGAGAAAACCTTTGAAGGATCATATGATGGCAGCGAAATAGCCTTTGAAGTTGATGCCAAAGGTGTTGTTGGTGATACCGGAGGGGTTATGGTGGCGTATCTTTGGAATGGTCGTCGGGAGGATACCGCCGCCGCCGTGGCTGCTTCGGGATGGGATGTTGAGGTTGTTGCTGCTAAAACCGTTGAATGGAACCTTTGTTGCCCGAAGGATTGCTAGGGGAAGTGCTTGAAGATAGCTTTGCCCGAGGGGACTTGTGCTCCATCCTTTGAGGGCTAGTTGCTCCCTTTTGTTATTTCTGTTAGCTGCTTAGTTCCCCTGGTGTCCCCCTTTTTTTTGTAAACTCGTCTTTTCCTTCCTCTTCATCAGTCGACATTTTGCTTCCTATATATTTCTTTTTTTTTTTTTGAAGAGGTTGTGGTATGATGGCTCTGCAATGGTTTTCTGGGTTTTTCTGGTGTATTTGATATCTGAAGGATTCGCTCGGAGAGAGATATATTTATTTATTTTTATTTTTATTTTTGACAAAAGGGAAATCCCTAGGGAAAAAATACAAACGGTGTATTCATCCTGGGGAATTACATCTATTAAGAGGAATTGTTAAAGGAAGTACTGAAAAGGGAGTGATTGGGAAGTACATCATTTTAGGGATTGGATTCCTTGAGCCATCGCGAGTGAACTATCACGCCTTCAGGTGTGTCTGTATTGACGAGCTTGCAATATCCTCCCAAAAGGGTATCCGCAACCAGATACAGCTCGCCTTCACTTTCATTGGGCAAATCCATTTTTACTGTCATCCTCCCAACTTGAAACGAGCTTTCCTTAACCACCACATCTCCGATTGAAAACGGGTTCAGACGTCGTGTAACCGTTTGAGCCTTGGCTTCGTTGGTTTCAATAGAAGTTTCCAAGCTTCTTGCAAAGTGTTCGAATGGTCCAGCTCCCCATTCACATTTCTTGATAGCGTTTGTGCCAGTAATCGCGCCAAGTCCCCATGACAGAATGGGGGAAGGAAAGACTGGTTGCAGAAAAGGTTGCTCGGTCAGACTTACTTGCATTTGAAAATCATAGGCTAGTGTCAATGGGTCCTCTTCGGATGCCTGGGTTCCTTCAATAGCTCGTTGATGCGATAACTCGTGGGATGATTTGTTGGGAATTCCTCCGGGCGTGGACGTCGGCAGAGGGTGTACATCCAATTTCGCTTTGTTGTCGAGCACCCATAAGCGTCCCAAAATCATGTCATGATCTAGTTCTTTGACAATGTGGAACTTGCCGTGCGTTATAGCGTCTCCTATCTTGATCTCTAGGTTGATGTAGCCATGCGCGTTCAAAGCCTCTCCTCTCAAACTCTTAATCACATATGGGGAATAGGTAGCGTCTTGTTTTGTAAATCCGGCTGCCTTTAGTGTCTTGAAAGTAATGATGTTGTGGTCAGAGGTCGTGTCGATGAGCGTGTCGTCAAATTCATTACCTCTTAAAGCGGGACGTGGTCAGCAGTCCCCGTTCTCGCTTCACTGTTTGGGAAGCTTGGGCCCTTGGCGTGGATTCCGAGGAGGGAAATAGCCGTTTGCCGGATACAACACGATTGAGAGCTGCGAAAATATCTTGGCGCTGAACCTTGGAAAGATAGAGAATTTCGCATACATGTCGCATCATGGATTGTACAGTCTCGTGTACGGAGTCCCCAGAGGAACCGCAGTTTCTTATTGGGAGTGGGTCTCGATGCACTCTTTCGTCTCCTAGTTGGAGTTCTCTTGCTTCTATCCTTTCTTTGAAAATATGCTTTAGTCTCATTGCAATCGCTAGTCGGGTGGTGAACGAACCCGTGGTAATGGCGTATTTGGGGTTCGCCATCTCGGCCTCGATTGGTGGCCGTCGAGCGGTGGCAATCGATGACATCATCTTGAACCTGTGCTTCTAGGAGGTCAATCACCTCCTCGATGGGGAACGGGAAATCAAGGGTATTTCCTTCGGTCTCACGATGCTACACAGAGTTTTAGTGACGATCTTCCGTTGTGAGGGTTCCGTTGCGGGCGCTTCACGTTTAACCGGTGGCTCGTAATTGTGGCTTTCCTTTTCCTCTTTCGTTTACTATGTTCACGGAGGATGAGCCGGCATTAAATTGTTTGCTGATGAGGCGTCTACTCCCGCGGGTTTCGCGCGTGTTTTCGGTTCGAGTTGGCCTAGTTCTTTCCAGTAATGCTGGTGCTGTTGTTGCAGATCGTCTGGCGGCTTCATGGAGTTCGGAGAACGTTTGGAAACGCAAGTTTTCTAGCAGGCTCGGTAGATTGGAACCATACCATTGATGCATGCGTTCACCAATTGTTGCTCGGTCACATTTGGGTCGTGACAATGAGTGCTTGAACCACGAACCTTTTGACGAAATCATTCGGATGTTCGTTATCCCACCGGTACATTCTCCCGAGGTCCGAAAAGGTAACTTGTTCGAGACACAAAGAAGTATTTCTTGTAAAACGCGGTGACCATGCTACTCCGATTGGGAATGCTTGCCGGTGGGATGTTTGTTGTACCATGTATACGCCCTTCCGGTAAGTGATTTTGAGAATTCCCTTAAACGAAGAACGTGATTATATTCATGTTCACCTAGGGATTCCAGAAACGAGAAACATGCTCACGTGCATTCCGGTACCATCGTACGGGGTAAATTGAGGAGAAGAGTACCCCTTGGGAGAGGGATTCTCCGTATTTCGGATGGGTAAGGGGTTGGTGATGATGCACGTCCAACTCATCATTTTTGATTCGGTTGCGGAGGAGTTGTTCCAAATCTCTCTCGTTACAAAGTTGGGTGGCTGATTTCTTTCCAAAGGGATTCTAGTGCGAGTTTCCTCATCCATGGAGGCGTGCTCCGCCGAGGTGCTGGCGTCGGGGTTGTTGGAGACGTTCCTAAATGGCTATGGAGGGCGCGACTCACGTGGTAGTCGTTCTGTCAGGGTCTTGAGAAAGATGAGTACCTCCTTCTGCGTTGAAACCATATCCTCCGGGCTCGCGAGCATCTCTTGTCGTTCCATCGATCGGCGATGGTGACGTAAGGCGACTTCCTCTTGTCCCTCCGTTTTCTCGTCCCGTCAGCGGGGTAGTTGAGATCTTGGTCGTGGTCGGAGGCGCCATGCTAGACGAAGCATTTGGGGTCGTGGCGCGCTCTAGCCCCGGGTGATCGGTGGAGCGACACCCGAAAAGATATTTTCGTTGCCGTGATTAGAGGGTTGTGCAGATACGCTAGAGGAGGCAGCGTCTCTGGCCTTGGTGATTGGCGGTGTTACACTTGAGGGAGTGCATTCGATGTTGATGTTGTCAGCCGGTGACGTAACAACGTTATTGGGAGAGATGCTAACATCGGGGTGCGTTTTGTGCCGGTGTTCTCACCGCTCCGGACTCCGAGTTCCACCATGTTGGGATTTGACGTTCGGGAAACGAAATCAGAGTCGGAGTTGGTATTATAACCGATAGATCAATCCTCCCATTGTGGTCGCCAATTGTTTATGGGTAAAAATCGTTTCTCGCCGATTTCGAGAAATTCGGTAGGTGAGTGAGAAACTGGTTTAAACCCTAAACAAATATGCTACACGTGAGCACTTTATAGATTCGAGAGATCAATGTACAAGTCCGGCCTAAACCAAGAAATGGTCGTTCCTGGACTTGCTTCGGTCACAAAGTGGAGGAGAAGGGTTGATTTGGGGAGGAAGCAAAGAAAGGTGTTGAGACCGAGAATAGTTCTGGGAGAGTAGTGTCTCGACTTTTATCGGAAAGTGAAAGCTTAGGAAGCTTGCAAGAGATGAAAGCTTTTTTTGGAGAGCTTGCAAAGTTGCCTTTTCTGAGAGTGTAGTATTTTTCTCCTGACCGAGACTTGTTGTCTGGTGGAAATAGGTAAGACCTATTTATACAAGTCGAGATTGAAACGTACCCTGGTCTCATGAAGGAAGAGAGTAAAGGGTGAAATAATGGGAGGTGGTGGTAACCGCATGGTGTTAATGGGTGAAAATGTTTTCACCATTATTTACTCATTTATTTGACCGCTTTATTCCTTTTCACGCTTTCTTAATGTGAGCGTAGTGTACGCTGCAAGCCGTGACCGCCAAACCAAAACCCCGGAAAGCATCCCCGCCTTGTGTTGATATCTCGAGTGTTGGTTGCACCTTGAGTGCAAGTGGCACTGCTAGTGGCGCGTGTGGCATGTGCGGAATGCCTTGGTGGTAGGTTGTACGTTGAGTGTAAGTGGCAATGCCAGAGCTGCTAGTGGCGTGTGTGACATGTGCCAATGGCATGTGCGGAATGCCTTGGTGGTAGGTTGCACGGTTTCCAAGTTAGGCTACCAGCGTGTGTGTTTGGCATGTGCCAATGGAATGTGCGGAATGCCTTGGTGGTAGGTTGCACGGTTTGCAAGTTAGGCTACCAGTGACGCATGTTGGCATGTGCCAATGGCATGCGTGGCCGTTAGGGCCGTGTCCTTGGTAGGAAAAGCTACCAGCGAGCATGTTGGCATGTGCCAACGGCATGCTCGGCCATTAGGGCCGCGGTTTGGCAAGACAGGCTACCAGTGACGCATGTTGGCATGTGCCAATGGCATGCTCGTCCATTTGGGTCGCTCCTTGGTAGGAAAGCTACCAGCGAGCATGTTGGCATGTGCCAATGGCATGCTCGGCCATTAGGACCGCGGTTTGGCAAGAAAGGCTACCAGTGACGCATGTTGGCATGTGCTAATGGAATGCTCGGCCATTTGGGTCGCGCCTTGGTAGGAAAGCTACCAGCGAGCATGTTGGCATGTGCCAATGGCATGCTCGGCCATTAGGGCCGCGGTTTGGCAAGGAAGGCTACCAGTGACACGCATGTTGGCATGTGCCAATGGCATGCTCGGCCATTTGGGTCGCGCCTTGGTAGGAAAAGCTACCAGCGAGCATGTTGGCATGTGCCAATGGCATGCGTGGCCGACTTGGCCTAGGTTGCGCGGTTTGCAAGCCTAGGGCGCTATATTTGGCATGTGCCAATGGCATAGCGGCTTGGAAATATGGCTTGTGGTACGTGTTGGCATGTGCCAATGGCACGTACGGCCGTGTTGGCCTAGTTGCATGTTTTGCAAGCCTAGGGCGCTATAGCGGCTTAGTTGGCATGGTTGCCAATGAGTGCGATATGCAGTTTGGTTTTGGCGTCGCTGCCATGGTACGCAGTGTGCGGCTTGGTTTGGCATTGTTGCCATGGTGCGCAGTGTGCGGCTTGGTTTGGAATTGTTGCCATGGTGCGCAGTTTGCGGCTTGGTTTGGCATTGTTGCTATGGTGCGCAGTGTGCGGCTTGGTTTGGCATTGTTGCCATGGTGCGGAGTGTGCGGCTTGGTTTGGCATTGTTGCCATGGTGCGCAGTGTGCGGCTTGGTTTGGCATTGTTGCCATGGTGCGCAGTGTGCGGCTTGGTTTGGCATTGTTGCCATGGTGCGCAGTGTGCGGCTTGGTTTGGCATTGTTTCCATGGTGCGCAGTGTGCGGCTTGGTTTTGGAATTAGGGTTCTGTGTTGAAAACCCTAATCGGGTATTTTGAAAAATACCCCTATTAATTATTTACACCTGAGTTAAATGCTCTTAGTTAATGTGTTGCGGGTAACACTAGGTCATGGGGTTTTACGATTTTACCCCTTGTTTAAAAACCACCATCAACAGAATCTTATCTTACTAAAATTTTGCAAATATAAATGATTTAGACAATAAAATTGCATGAAAGAGACATATATTTCCGTTAACTTGTGCAGTGAGTGCCCTTGAAGCCTTTGTCAACTCATTGTTCAAGAAGGAGACCACCGCAGTACCCCAAGAATACTCATGCATCTTATCTAAGGGATCCAATAGTTGCATATACCTGACGTCGACCAAGCTTCCGGAACTGTCGGGGAAGATACATTTGGCCAGGACGTATAAAAAATAAGCTGACGCGTTAGCATTGATTCGCACCAAGTCCACCCTTCCTTCCTCATCATAGATTTTCTTTGTCCCAAATAATATGTCCCTCAACATCTTCAGATTAAACTTCTTTCTTAGATGACCATCCCTCATCGCAAGCATAGACTCCGTCTCAATCTGATCCCAACCGAATAAATTTTTGGTCAATTTGAATATATCCTCACAAGAAATGCTATTATCGAATCCCTCACCGATTGCTTTTCCCTCAACCTCGAGGCCTAGAATTTGATGAGCATCATCGGGAGTTATCGCCATCTCACTGTATGGGAATAACATTGTATCAGTCTCTCCGTAGAACCTTTCACAGAATGCAGATGTTTATGGGTGAAAACTATTTCTGCCGGTTTTGGTAATTTGGGGTGTGTGGATGAGAAATGAGTCTAAACCTTAAACAAATGCACTACACGGGAGTGCTTGTAGATTCGAGAAATCAATCTGTGCAAATCCGGCCTAAACCAAGAAATGGAGACTCGTTTCAGTCACAGAGTGAAGGAGATGGGGTTGATCTTAGGGAGGGAAGCGAAGAAGGTGTTGAGATTGTGAAGGTGTTGGCTAAGAATGACTTGTATCAGAAAGCTGAACTGGCTTGTAGGATGTAAGTTATCAGTTACGGTGTTTGAATACAATTGTATCAACACTTGCCTCTGCTGTCTTGACTTGCCTTGTTCTTGAAATATGGAGGAGAACCTATTTATACAAGTCATTTGAGCCTTATTCACGTCTCTCGTGGGAAGTAGAGGAAGTGGAGTGATGGAGTAGTGGAGTTGTGTGTTAGTGTTACACGACCAGTCTTGCCCACTTCTCTTGTCATCTCTTAACCGTCCATGACTTCTTGACACGTTCTTGTGATGGCCCGTTGCACGCTGCACGCTGTAAACCGCCAGACCAATCCCCCGGCTTGTATCCCCCAGTTTGTGACATGATTGATGTCTCGAGTGTGTGGATCGTGGGACCCACAGAAAGTAGCATGTAATGCTAGATTAAATAACTAAGTTATTTAGGAAGTCGATACTTGTGAAGTATCGTGTGTATTCTATGCAGGTAATGCATCATGGTGTGGTAAGGTAACGGGTGGTGATCACCATGATGCCTCACTGACCAATTAACTCCTGACCAGGGTTGTATAACCAAGCCGTTGAAGTTGGATGAACGAGGTGATCTTTAAGACACTCATCTGCGACCGTTGATGGAATTAGGGTTTTTGAGGAGGTGCGCAAGCATCACTCTTCAACTTGGTCGAATCCAAGCTTGGGTTACAATTTTGACTGGGCTGATCGTGCATGTGTGTAGACGACATGACGGTGTAGGCGCCCATATCTCATTGTCTCGTGAAAGTGTGATCTGGGACACTCAATTTTTCCGGCGAAGTTGAGTGGTCGAGATCAATTTGCAACAGAAATCTGGTGCCGTAAAAGCCGAGCATCATGCCAACTTCGGGCGTGCGTTTCAAGACGACCAAGCTTGGTCGGTCTTGGTCGATCAGCCCGGCGTGCATACTGTGGGATGTTGTATATACCTGCACTTCATTATCCCATAAAAACGTGATCTAAGCCACTCAATTTGTCCGGAAAACTTGAGCGGTCGAGATCAGTTTGTGGTTGGGAAGTGTGACCACGCCTATCTTGGGCTTGCGAATCAAGGTGTACAGCCAAGTTTGGTTTTGGCCGATCGAGTGTGGAGATAGGTGGGCTGCGATGATCATGTTGATACATACTGGGACCTGCTTAGTCTATTCTGGACCCTTCATCCGAGCAGGAGAAAAGGGACGCTCGTGATCGCGACACAAACCCTAATCAGGTTTTGCCGGCCTTTTGTCATACCCAGTTTGGGGCGCACGAATCAAGACGACCAACTATAGTTGGTCCTGACCGATCAGTCAGGTATGTAGGCGGGCCACGGTGTTTGTGTTGACATGCTCTGGGCCCTTTGAATCTACATCTACACCCTCCATCTATGCCTGCGAAGATGGATGGTTGAGACTGTTTTACGATACATGTAATGTGCCGCAAACCCTAATTTAGGGTTTTCCGTCCATACTGCTTTGGTTTGGATGGTTTGGCAAACTATGCCACCGTTTTGGGAAGGACGACCATGCGGGGCCCGCGTTGGGTCGGTGGTGAATATTCCAATACCTGCTTGGGGTCATGGATTTAATCTAAGCCATCCAATCATGCTGGTGAAGTTGGATGGTCGTGATCGTTTCTGAGACTGATATGGTCAGTCCAGATTCAAATATGCTCAATCGGGCTAGTATAACACACCGAGAGTTGTAGCCTGTACGGGTGTTTCGTACATGCTTCATTATTGATGCTTGGAGGTTCGTGTTGCTCTGCTGAGAACAACACTCAGTCGTCATGCCGCACCAGTAATGAGTAAAGGAAATACAAGGCTAGTCATGCATTAATTAATAATGTTGTAAATTCACAGGGTATATGGGATTGTTGCCACATGCTCCATTCTAGGTGAATTAGTAAAGTGAAGAAGTATTCATCACTTATTAATGGCTTTATCTTTTGCAAGATGTCAGTGCATAATTTTGGCTTTTACAATTTTAGCCTTAAATGAAAATCCACCATCAACATTAAGTCCCCTGCCTAGCGCATAATGGTTACGCTATTGTGGGGTAGGCATAAGATGGTGACAAGTTTGTACACAGAAATGACCAAGCTAAAGTGAATATACATTTACCGCATAGGTCGAAATCGTCAGGTGTTGCCCCAGACTGGTCGGTTCTGATTAGGATGGTGAAGGAAGTAGGACTTGATCTGGCGAGTCGCTTTGGTTTCCTCCGTACGTATCCAGACGGAGCTTGGCCCGTTTCTTGGACTAGGTGCATTCCCCTTCATTACACGACAGCTTTCCTCAGATATATCTGATAAGCATCGTTGATCGCTATCTCGAATCGGTAGCCTTTATAGGTGGCAAGTAAAGACTCCTTTTCTCCTGGGATTCTGTTGACTTGCTAGATTATAAATAAAAATTCTAAGGATTCTTCTCATCACATAATCGTTCCTTCTATATCTCAGGTATTGCTCCGTACTTATCTGATCTTCTGATTTGTCTGATGATGATACATACATTTTTGTGTGCCCATAACTTCTTTTTCTTTGCAACTTATCATGGATGCAGTGGGCGATGATCATTTTTAACTTCTCCAGAAGAAAGTTTCGAAGTTGACAAACCTGAGACTAATGCGCACGAGGAGGTAATGGCTAAAATTGATCTCCCACTTCGTGAAGACGGTCGTGCTATACAGGGGATGTCTATTCTGCATCTGTGTATCACCAGGGGACGCATATGTTCCCTTTCAGCTGCGATCGACATGGAAGAACGGTGGAGGCATGAGGAAGCGTTGCGAGCACTAGTAAGCGCAAGGGCAGAGAGATTTGCAGCGCGGTTAAAGAGGCGGAGAGTGGAGCATAAACGGCCTCCGAATGAAGATAGGCGTGATTATCCAATCCAGGACGGTGTGATAATCCTTGATTCGACACAGACGGACCTGAGTGTTCGAAAGCAATCAGCGCAAACCCTAATGTTGTTGTGGGCTTTGAGGAAGGCTTGGAAGACGCTCTCCTGCCGATGATGTTAGGACGGAGAGCGTTGCTGCGGAAATATCTGAAGAGGAAGCTGAGGCTCCGAAGGGATAAGCGGTAACAGGTGATGGCGTTGAAGCAGGACCCAGCAGTGGTGCAGGCGCGGTCATTATTCTTGACGGCTAAACCTCTTTGCTTCTTTTTCTCTTTTCAAGTGTATTCCGTAATTTTGAACATCTTTCTTGTACTCAGTGGCGGCTGAGTTCAAGATCTTTTCTTCTATTTGCTTACCTTGAATAAAGGTTTATGTCATAACCCCTCGTTAAGATTGCATCTGTATGTGCTCCTGACGTGAGATCTCCTTGGTCTTGCTGGGGCAGATGGCTCAAATCATTTTCCTTTTGTGCACAAATTCTATTTCCTTATTCCCATGAGATGTTTGCTTAGGGTTTCCTTCCTTGCTCTAGTGGGTTGATTTAGGCTGACTCAGGACTTTGTGTTTTTAGGGGTAGAGAGGTTCTCAGATGGAAATAATGCTTTGATTAAATTGAAAATTGAAAATTGAAACCCTAAATATGAATGAAAGTATTGCAATCATTTTCTGGAGGAATTATAAATATGACATGAAATTGTAAAAGGAAACACGCTGGAGGAAGTAGCACAGCGTTTTAAAGTGTGGAGGACGCTGGAAAGTGGTAGCACATCGTCTTAAGTTCGGTAGGGTTTGAGCCATTGTGAGTGAATTGTTATGCCTTCTAGTTTATCAGCGTTGATAAGCTTGGCAAGTAGCCGCCTAGGATAACATCTCGCTGCAGTGCACGGTTCATCCTCTCTTTCGGTGGGTGAGTCGGGTGGAGTGGTCATTTTCACCGTCATGCTCCCAACCTTGAATGCAGTCGTCTTCGTCACCAGATCTCCAATTCCAAATGGGTTTGGGCGTGCAGATACCCGGACCTTGGCCTTATCGTCTTTGACCAAGACAGCCTCTAAGCTCTTGATAAAACATTTGAAGGGACCGGCTTCCCATTCACATCTCCCAGCCGGGGTTGGTTTGCTGGTTGGAGCCAGTCCCCAGGACTTATCAGAGTGAGGAGTGATTGGTTGCAAGAAGAGTTGCGTGATGAGACTTACTTGAGCTTGGAACCTCTTAATGTATGCCGATGAGCTCTCTCCAGGAAGTTGTGTCATATTGGCAAGATGCAGGTGCGGCAACGGACAGTCTTCAGGTCCAGATGGCTTGTTAGAGATCCGTTCAGGTGTCGTAGCTGGTAGAGGGAAAACTCCCAGTGTTGTCTTGTTTTCGTGTACCCAAGAGCGTCCTAAGATCATGTCGTAATTCAGATGTTCTATGACTATGTAGAACTTTGCTTGTGTCGAGGCATCACCCAATTTTACTTCAAGATCAATGTATCCATATGCATCTCTGAGTTCTCCTTCTGGAGTCTTAATCACAGTTGGGTTGCGAGTAGCCTTCTGTTTTGAAATCTTTGCTGCTTTTAAGGTCTGGAGGGTAATGATGTTGAATTCAGAGGTCGTATCGATCAATGTGTTATCGAACTCAACATCCCCAAAACGAGCAACGGTTAATAGTCCCCAATTTCCTTTGCTTGCATCTTCCAGCAAGGACTGAGGTTTCGAGACCGCTTCCTCTTCTAGATACAAGCGCCTGCCTGAGACAACGCGGTTGAGAGCTGCAAATATGTCCTGACGTTGTGCTTTGGAGAAGTACAAGATCTCGCATAAATATTCCATCATAGATTGTACTGTATTGCAAACGGAATCCCCAGAAATCATGCAGTTCCTGACAGGAAGAGGATCTCTACGAACACCTTCGTTTCCAAGCTGGAGTTCTCCCGTCTCTATATTTTCTCTGAAGATTTGTTTTACTGCCATAGTCTTTGGTTGGATGGTGAACTAACCTATGGTAGCGACAGTACTTGGGATCCGCCATATCTTTCTCAGTTGGTGGACGTCTGATAGGAGGAAACTTGATGGCATCGTCTTGAATCCATGCCTGATAAGCACGTATGTGCTATATTTTATACTCATATTTATATTAGCTAGGACTCTATATTTTGGCTAACAACACTATTTTGAGGCTTTTACAGGAAATGCCAGCAAATCTGTTCTCGGACTGATAAAGAGCTAAATGGTGTTGTCAAACTGCAATATCCTTATCATACTTTGGCACCCAACAAAATGAGTTGTTGACTTACGCGGTGGCTTAAAACACTACGTGGATATCATGACCGACAAATACTAAAATGGATTTCTTTGTCCACCAAAGTGCACGTGCAAGGCAATGGATGAAAATGCCGTGCACCTAAGGGTTACTACTTCTCAACCCACTTGAGAAACACTTGGCCTAGTGGAGTATGTGTACACTAATTTTCTTTCCTTCTTATCATTTTTGAAGTCTACCAGTAGACGAAACCAATGTTGCTGCCATCGTCGTATGGCTGTGAACTGAGAGGCATTATGACAATTAGTGGAAGTTGTTCAGAGGGTCAGAAAGTGAGTTGGTCTGTGACCAAGATTTTAAGGTTCGGAGAAGTAAAGAAGACCGGAGTTGGTGTTGGGTTTTGGTGGTTGTATGAAGCAAGGAAGAATGGGTTCGTCTTGATCATAAAATCAGATGCAGTCAGTGGCAATGAATAGAGTGAGTGTACACTGGTTTAAGAAGGTCAAGCAGGTGGTATTCATCTGATCAAGACGGTATCTGAGCATTTTTAGTTTTCTTCCAAGCAAGCCACTGCCGTTCATCTTTAGGCTCGTTTGAATCTGTTGGTGGAAGCTGAGTTAGTAAATCATGGATAGAGATGGAGATTTATGAGAAGATACAGATGATGGAGGATTGAAATATAAGGTCAGAATGGCTATGATGGATTTCTACCCAATTCCGGCATCGATTAATTACTGAAGTTTGAAGCTGTAATCTGTTGGTGGTGTTTTGGTCTGGAAGCAACAACACAATGAGATGAAGTCATTGGCAGCAGCTCAGTCAGTTCCATGATAGATCGCAATTGAACTGAGAGGGATTTGGTCGAGTTCAGGCTGCAAGAACTTGGCCATTTACAACAGCAAATGAATCGGAGATGGCAAAGAGCTGGTGGTGATGTACTGCCATGGTTGCCGAGGTCGAATTCGAGAGAATGTTCAAGGAATGCTTGATCGATGGGAAGAAACTAAGAAGCTGGTACAGCGAAGATGATAAAGGCAGGGACGTATTAGACCTGAATGAAGATGGCAGTGATGGTGTTTATGCTGAAAAACTGATGCTTGCAGCCGTGTTTGATGGGTATTCTCCGTGATCGATATGATTTATGGAGTCTGGCATCAGTTGAGCTCTCGATATAGGCAGTGTTGCGATGGCTAGTAAGTCGATATTGGATTGCTACAGTAACATCAATAATTGAAGACAGATAACGGTGGTGATGGCTAGCTGCACAGAATGGAAACTGGTGGGTTTTCAGATTAAGCCGAGGAGTTAGATGGTCAGGGAATCGGTAGTGGTGAGCTGGGTTTGGTTCAAGACATGGGAGCTGAAGTTGGACTGGGCCTTGGAGGTAATCTTTTAGGTCTGGACGGAAGTTCTCGCATCACGGGGTATAAAACTGTTGGAAGAGAAAGTGAAAGGGGAGGCGACGACGGGAAGCTGCGGCTCTGTAGCCGAATCAGTTTAAATAAGGGTTTGCGATTTTTGTGATTTGTTTTTTTCATTTGATTAGATCTTTATTGATTTGATTCTCTACAATATCTTTATGTCTTTTGAGAAAGCCACGTCTTGCTAATAGTTTTGTAACTAGGGTTCTTATGGTTGAAGCTACTTGGGGTTTTAGGCTATGTTTAATTGAATTGATTTATGAAGCAAAAGAACATTATGATTTGAATTGATTAATTTTTGATTATTGTTTATCGATTAATTGAAAAATGAGTTGTTGCATTGCCGGTTCTAGAAACCTATGCGCGTAATTGATAGTCTTACAAATATTTTTGGTCTCATTGTTTGATAGTCCATACTTGGGTTAAATTCTTTGATGGGTTATGCTTAGAATAGCCAAATAATATTTATGAATTAATATTTAGTTTCGTATAATTTTCTCGCTGATGCAATTTGATGGTGCATGCTTGGATTTATTCTTTTGATGTGCTATGCTTAGGGTATACCGGTGATATTTGCGACTCTATGCTTATAATAGGTGATGTCAATCGAACGAAAGATAAACAAATATTCATAATTATGTTTCATTTCAGTAATTGAACAGGAATAGTAGTTGATACCATAAAACCCTGGTTACCGACCTTCACATCTTTGGTTACATTTATTTATTTTGCTTTCATAGTTCCATAAACTTCTGAAATATTGATTTTGATTGGTTAGTTTTTGATATTAGTTAGTAGTAGTATTTTCACACCCCTCGTGGGAACGACCTGTACTTGTCATTGTATACTAGTTGGACACTGTGCACTTGCAGTATTATTATTGTAGGTTTCAGAGCCTACCAATGCCTCCAAGAGTTTCACTACTTCATTCATGGGGAACGGGAAACCTGTATCTTCGGTGTCTTGTACAGGAGTCTTGCCCGCTCCCTTTTGAGAAAAAGTCATGTGTGCTGGAGCCGTACGCTTGGGTTGTTGTTCTGTTGCTGAAGCTTTCCTTTTTCCTCCTTCGCCTACCACGCTCACAGAAGGACCACTATTGTATTGTTTTTTTGTGAGACGCTTGCTTCCTCGACTCTCACATGGATCTTCATTTCAAACAACCCTGGTTCTCTCTAGCAATGCTGGGGCGGTTGTGGCTGAACGTTTGGCAGCTTCATGGAGCTCGGAGAATGTCTGAAAGCCCAGATTCTCTAGTAAAGCGCGGTATATGGGTATCATCCTGTTTATGCACAGTTCCACCAACAGGCGTCAGTGATGTTCGGATCATGACAATCTAGTGCTTGAGTTCTGAACCTCTTAACGAAGTCGTCCGGATGCTCGTTGTTTCGCTGAGAGACTCTCCCTAGATCTGAAAAGGTGATTTGCTCGGATACAAAGAAATACTTCTGATAGAAAGCACCGACCATCTCGCCCCAATTGGATATGCTGTTAGGTGCGATGTTGTTGTACCAGGTGTACGCCCTTCCCATAAGTGATTCGAGAACTCTTTCAGGCGGAGAATATGATTGTACTCATGCTCCCCCAAGGATTCCAAAAATCGAGAGATGTGTTCACAAGCGTTACCAGTACCATCGTAGAGGGAGAACTGAGGAGAGGTGTATCCTCTTGGAAGAGGGATTCGTTGCATATCTTGAGGGTACGACGGCTGATGTTGGTGTGCATCCATCAGGTTTCCTTTGCCTTGGTTTTGTAGAAGTGGTTCCAGGTCCTCAAGTGTGATGAAGTTGGATGGATGGTCCCTTTCTCTTGAGCGTTCAGGAGCAACACGAGATTCTTCACTCATGTGGGTCCGAGCACAAACGCCTGCTCCAGGCGTATTGAAGGCATCTCTTGTTGGCTCCAAGGGTTGCCGTGTGAATCTTGTGGCAATCGTTCAGTTAAAGTTTTAAGGAAAGTGAGTACCTCTTTCTGAGTTGTGGCCATATTCGTTTGAGTATTAGCAAGAATTTTATGCTTCTCCATCAAGTCTGCAATGGTATTGGACGGTGGTCCTCCTCTTGTGCCTCCGGATCCTCGTCCTGATGAAGGAGTAAAAGTTATTGCTCTGGTGACCACCGGAGGCGTCACACTTGAGGAGATGCCGGGATTCGCGGCTGCTCTGGCTCTAGTGATGGGAGGCGTTACACCTATTGGAATGTATCCTGCTCCGCTAGCGTTGGTGATAGAAGTGATGGATCCACGAGATGTATTGACCACGGTAGCTCCACTGACAGGTACATCGACACCGGGAGTGTTATACACACTAGCTCCATCAGAATTGATTGCTGACCAGACCTGAGTTCCACCATCTTGAAATGAATTGTTGATTGAATTGGTTCTAAGATCTACCCTTTTTGAAATTGATGAAATTGAATCGGATTTCGAAGAAATTGACTTTACAACCGAGAGATTAACCTCCCGCTGTGGTCGCCAGTTATTTATGGGTGAAAACTATTTCTGCCGGTTTTGGTAATTTGGGGTGTGTGGATGAAAAATGAGTCTAAACCTTAAACAAATGCACTACACGGGGGTGCTTGTAGATTCGAGAAATCAGTCTGTGCAAATCCGGCCTAAACCAAGAATGGCCGTTCCAGACTCGTTTCGGTCACAAAGTGAAGGAGATTGGGTTGATCTTAGGGAGGGAAGCTAAGAAGGTGTTGAGATTGTGAAGGTGTTGGCTATGTATGACTTGTATCAGAAAACTGAACTGGCTTGCAGGATGTAAGCTATCAGTTCCGGTATTTGAATACAATTGTATCAACACTTGCCTCTGCTATCTTGACTTGCCTTGTTCTGGAAATAGGGAGGAGAACCTATTTATACAAGTCATTTGAGCCTTATTAACGTCTCTCGTGGGAAGTGGAGGAAGTGGAGTGATGGAGTAGTGGAGTTGTGTGTTAGTGTTACAGGACTAGTCTTGCCCACTTCTCCTGTCATCTCTTAACCGTCCATGACTGGTAGGCTGTTAAGAGTGTCTCGCCTACGTGTTAAGCTGCAAGTGCACAGTGCCTATTGGAGGCAGGGCAAGTACAGGTCGAATCCACAGGGAAATGGAGTTGCTGTAGAGTTGATTTCAAGGCTTCCTAACTGATTTCTCACATGAAAGTAACACAAATATTGGTTGTTGGTGTCGATACGACAAGTTGAAGTTGTTGTGACTCTAATTTAAGGCAACGAATGAACAAAAGGTGTTGTAACAGATGGTTGAGTGGCACTAGGGTGATTGAACTCACCACTTAATCCTATACTAAGGTGAACAAACTCTATTTATGCTCTTGTTCTTCCCTTGAAGGTCTCAGGTGGAAATTATGCCAATTGAATTCACTAATTCTCCCCTAGTATTGGTTGTCTTCTTACAGTACAACCAATCACAGGATAATTTGCTCATCAATTAGCTAATAATCCTAATACAATACACACATTAAGAACATGAATTGAACATGAATTAACTCATTATAAGATTAAGGGTTTATCTACACCCTAGTTAATTAACTTAGAACATCATGCAAGCTTAAACAGACTTGAAATTGAATTACAAAATTAAACCCTAAAACTGACTTTTTTCCTCTCTCACTTGAAGAACATCAATTTATACCTCACAAATCACTCAAACAGACAATTAAAGAGAGACCCAAACCTCTTTCCTCTCGCATAATTCGGCTCTGGTAGCCATGCAAGAGTTGTTGGAGAAAACCCTAGTTTCAACTATCTCAACCCTAGCTTCTAAGACATGGGAGAAGATACTGGTGAAGATAGATGGAACTAGGGGTGGCGGAGCAGGCGGCTGTGGTGTGGTTGTGGCTGCTGGTGTCAGGGGAAGAGATGGTGAAGGTGGTGATGTGGTCTTCCATGGTCGGGGGAGAAGAAGGATGGGTTTCTTTGGAATTGTCGGGGGAGAGGAGAGAAAGAGAGAATGAGGTTGGGTTTTGGTCGATGGGTGAAGATATAGGTGTCTGTGGTGTGAAGCGGGTGCAGCGAAGGGCGATGAGAAGGATGGAGCGAGCGTTGGATGCTGAAGGGCGAGATCTCACGGCTCAGGATATGTTGGGCTTTGGATCCGGGTTGTGGGCCGGGTCTTGGATTGCTTTGCTCGAGCCCATGTCTTGTAAATGGGTTGCTACTTGTGGGGTTGCAACTGATGCGCGCGCGGGCTTTGGCTTTCTGCTTCATAGACGCTCGCCTCCAATTTTATGCTCTTTTGACTCCTCAATTTCTTCGAGCTTTATTTACTACCTAAAAACACAAAATTAATTAGTACAAATATTTATTCTTGAAAACAAAGAAAATACAGAATCTGGGATAATATCTGATTTCTGAGCACAAAAGATGAGTTAAATGCCAATAAATAGATGTAGAAATATGCAATATTTGGCACTCATCAAATACCCCCAAACCTGAATTTTACTTGTCCTCAAGTGAAACAGAAATTAGGAAATCCTAACTATACCACTTTATTTGGTCTCTCGAATGCATTTAGCGTATGCACTAAGCCTTTAAACCCCTAGGTGTCCCTAGTGGACGAGTTGTAGTCTCGTGAGGGTTTACCAGAGGTGTACCCACAAAACCTTCTCCAACTTGAGTGTAAAAGAGTCTCAAGCATCCAAGGAGCTATGAGGACATAGAGTTTCTGCTTGCTAGTAACACGAAGTTAGAACTACCAAAGAACGCATTCTCATCCTTAAGAGTTGAGCGAGAAGTAACCATACCATATGAAAGAATTCGGATTCGATAGTGATCACAAGCCTCGACTTCTGCCTCACCAATAAGGTTTTATGATAATTGCACTCAAAAAGACCGCTTTTTGAGTCTCTCATGTGTGCAGGCAGGAATAAAGAGAGAAATCCTACACACGTTGAAGATGAGAAGGATAACCTTCCGAAATAATTTCTGGAGACTCCACAGAGTTGTGGACAAAAAGAATCTTTTTCTGATGATCTCTAAGAAAGGAAATCAACCATTAGCAAGGATAAGAGTACTCACTTACCTTCTCACCCGATCGGCAATTAATATCACTCTCTCTCAGCATCCATAGAAACGTCTTCAATCTTCGGTCTTCAACTGATGATGATGAACTTCTGAACTTCACAAAAACTTGACAAACATTTTTTTTTTTTTTGTCAATGATAAAACATGAAAATAACAATAAAACTCGATTTTACACAACTTGTATTGTCTTGATTTCATAAACTTCATTAATTCTCATCCTATTTTCTTTTCTCTTCTTTGTTGCATGTAAACCTTGGACTATTTCAACTTTTCTTCAAATATTCTGATGATGCTCCGCTTGCCGACGACGATGTGTTTCTATGAATCTGTTGATGTTGTTGAGAGGGAGAGAGTGATGCTAACTGCAAATCGAACTACAAGAATGAGTTTTCATCTTTAAACGTCACCCTCATGATTGACGAAATTAGCACTCAAGAGATCAAAAGTAGTGCTGAAAGTGGTGCGAAGTTTGGTAGCTCACCATTCCTACCCGGAATTGACGTACGGTGACACACACTCTAACAGATTTTTTAGAAAGTCACAAAAATTGAAGGTCGGTGCCTCGCTTGATGTAAAAATGGGTAGTCTCGACTATGGGTGATCACAATTCTACTACCGAATATCTATACAGCACCTAATTCGCCCTCCGGTATGGTTAAATCCAACTTTAACGCTCTAATCAACTAAGAAACCCGATTGTGTTCTCCAAAGATTTCCAAGTTCTGTTATTTCGGTCAGACTCTCTATGTAAACATAGCTAGAAGCATGCTAGTGACTCTAAGATCTCTAAAAGTTGGAGGTTTTTATGCAAGTATTTACAAAGAGTTTTGAAATTTTCGATTTTTGATATATATATATATATGTTTTTTTTTTTTTTTTTGAGAATTTAAAAGACTAAAAACTAAAAACTCTATATGCAAATGCACCCCCAAACCTAAATCAAACATTGTCCTCAATGTGTCAACAGATGATAAGAATTCAAAAAGAAGTCACATACCAAGAGAACTATGTTGAGGAGAGAAAAGGGAAGAGATTACCGGATGTATAATGATGTTGCTAAACCAAAGGGGGATGAATGCTTTGAAAGCAAACAACCAAAGTGCAAGACAAAAAGGTTGGTTAGCACAAATAAGAATCATGCAAAAAGAAAAAGAAAAGGGAAAGAGAATGGATTTTTAGTCCATGTTTATGTACACAAGTGAACTAGTCTAGTCCACATAGATGGGGTCTTCCAAGTCTACGGTCTCAACTTCTGGTGGAAGATGCTCCAGAAATGGTTTCAATCTCTGACCATTGACTTTGAAGATGTTCTTGGTTGCTGGGTTTTAAATTTCAACAGCTCCATGGGGAAAACGGTACGTACCAAGAATGGTCCTGACCATCGAGAACGTAGCTTTCCTGGAAACAAATGCAAATGAGTGTTGTACAATAAAACTTTTTCGCCTGGTGTGAAGGACTTGCGCAGAATGCGCTTGTCGTGAAACACTTTCATTCTTTGTTTGTACATTTTGGCACTATCATATGCATCATTTCTCAATTCTTCTAACTCATTGAGTTGAAGTTTTCTTTGGGTACCAGCTTTATCAAGATCAAAATTCAACTTCTTTACAACTCAATATGCACGGTGTTCTAACTCTACAGGGAGATGACATGCTTTACCGTACACAAGTCTGTAGGGAGACATCCCAATGGGAGTCTTGTATGCAGTTTTATAGGCCCACAAAGCATCATTTAAGCGCAAAGACCAATCTTTCCTAGAAGGATTAACAGTCTTCTCAAGAATATGCTTAATTTCCCTATTAGAAACTTCTACTTGGCCACTGGTTTGAGGATGGTAAAGTGTTGCTACCTTATGATTAATTCCATACTTGCGCACAAGTGATTCAAAGGGTCTATTGCAAAAATGACTACCTCCATCACTGATTATTGCTCTAGGTGTACCAAAACGGGAGAAAATGTTTTCCTTAAGAAAAGAAAGAACAACTTTATGATCATTTGTTTTGGATGCAATGGCCTCTACCCACTTAGACATAATCAACAAAGAACAAGAATGTACAACTTACCTTCGAGTTAGGAAATGGACCCATGAAATCAATACCCCACACATCAAACAGCTCAACAATCAAAATGGGTTGTAAGGGCATCATGTTTCTCTTAGAGATACTTCCTAATTTCTGGCATCGGTCACAAGCAACACAGAAAGCCTGGCTATCCTTAAACAAAGTTGGCCAATAAAAACCGATTTGCAAGATCTTTGCAGCAGTTTTCTTGGCACTAAAGTGGCCTCCACATGCATGGTCATGACAGAAAGAGATGACATCCCTTTGTTCAGAGTTGGGGACACATCTCCTAATGATTTGGTCTTGGCAAGATTTTAAACAGATATGGGTCATCCCAAAGGAAATGTTTAACTTCAACCAAGAATTTAGAACGGTCTTGTTTAGACCAATGCAAGGGCATTCTACCCGTAGCAAGGTAGTTCACAATATCAACAAACCATGGCATTTCGTACACAAGCATCAATTGTTCATCGGGAATGACTCTCTAATCAAGACGGATTCATCCAGATTCAACATTCAACCTAGACAAGTGATCAAAGCAACAACATTTTTCGACCCTTTCTTATCTCGAATTTCGAGGTTAAACTCTTGTAACAAGTGTATCCATCGAATTAGACGAGCCCTAGCATCTTTTTTAGACAAAAGATATCTCAATGCAAAGCATGGTTTAATATATGATGACCTTAGACCCTATCAAATAAGATCTAAACTTATCTAATGCAAACACAATGTTTCCTAGCAACTCTTTCTCGTTGTGGAATAATTTTGTTGAGCATCATTAAGTGTTTTACTAGTATAGTAGATCACATAAGGAAGTTTGTCTACTCGTTGGCCCAAAACATCTCCTACAAAGATAGTCGACGCATCACACATAATCTCAAATGGTAATGTCCAATTCGGGTGGTCCGACTATAGGGGCAGATGTAAGGAGGGCTTTCAGTTGCTCCCATGCTTCCTTACAAGCATCATCATAGACAAATGCAACATCTTTTGCAAGAAGATTACACAAAGGTCTTGAAATTTTACTAAAGTCTTTGATGAATCGGCGGTAAAAACCCGCATGGCCTAAGAATGATCTTATGTCCCCGCGTAACGAGGTTGAAGCAAGTGTTAAATGAGATCAACCTTGGCTTTGTCTACTTATATGCCTTTTCCGAGATATATGCCCTAAAACAATGCCTCGAGTTAACCATGAAATGACATTTTTCCCAATTCAAAACCAAATTATTTTCCTTACACCTAATCAAAGACACAAGTGAGGTGATGCAAACACTCATCAAAAGAAGACCCAAACACAGTAAAAATCATCCATGAAAATTTCAAGAAACTTATCTACCATGTTAGAAAATATGCTCATCATGCAACGTTGAAAAGTAGGGTGCATTACACAACCCAAAAGGCATGCGGCGATAAGCAAATGTTCCATAAGGACATGTAAATGTGGTCTTTTGTTGGTCTTCGGGTGCTATGTGAATTTGGTTGTATCCCGAATAGCCATCTAAGAAACAATAGTGACTATGCTTCGCCAACCTTTCCAGCATTTGGTCAATGAAGGGAAGGGAAAAATGGTCTTTCTTTGTTACTGTGTTCAGTTTTATATAATCAATACAAACTCGCCACCCTGTGGTCACACGGTTGGGGACAAGCTCATTCATCTCATTTTGAACTACAGTAATGCCGCACTTTTTTGGGTACCACTTGAATGGGACCGACCCCGCTATCCGGAACGGGTAAATGATACCCGCATCAAGCAGTTTCAAGATCTCACCTTTGACAACATCTCTCATATTGGGGTTAAGTCTCCTTTGCATTTCCCTAGATGGTTTAGTGTTCTCTTCAAGATTTATGTGATGCATGCAAATTGTGGGACTTATACCCTTAAGATCTGAGATGGTCCCACCTAAGGCTCCTTTATGTTCTTTAAGTACTTCTAAAAGTTGGCTTTCCTGTTCTGTATCTAAACATGATGCAATAATCACAGGTAAAGTGTCAGAAGGACCTAAGAAAGCATATTTCAAAGTATCAGGTAATGGTTTCAAATCAAGCTTAGGTGGTACATCAAGAGGTGGGGCAGATTTGGTATCAGAGAGTGGAAGGGGTTCCACTGCATTCTGCCATTTAGCAATATCCATGGGTGGAACAGATTCAAGCAAAGAGTGAATTTCCCCAATGTACTTAGACTCAAAGAGATCTAAGTCAAAGTTATCTAAACATGCTTGCAAAGGGTCCACTGACAAAATATCGGGCAAAGAGTCTTGGATCAGACTCTCGATCATGTTAATCTCATGCAAATCAGTATCATCACAATCAATGGGTTGTTGACTAGTGTTAAAGACATTCAACTCTACGGTCATGTTACCAAAAGACAATTTCAACACTCCATTACGACAGGTTGATGATGGCATTGGACGTCGCCAGAAAGGACGTCCTAAAATCACAGAATGTGATTACTTGCGTTTTGCACGGGTTGAGTATCTAAGACGATGAAGTCCACAGAAAGAAAAATTTATCAACCTTGATTAACACATCTTCGACAATACCACGGGGGATTTTTACAGATCTGTCCGCTAATTGTAGCGTAAATGTATGGGGTTCGACTCCCAAGGCCCAGGTTGCACATAAACAGAGTATGGCAATAGATTCACACTTGCTCCTAAGTCTATTAACGCCTTTTCGACCGTATGGTTGCCTATGGTGCATGTAATTGTTGGACTACCTGGGTCTCTAAACTTAGTTGGAATCTTGTTTTGGATTATGGAGCTCACTTGCTCAGTGAGAAAGGCACGCTTATGCACATGAAGCTTTCGCTTTTGTGTGCACAAGTCCTTCAAAAACTTAGCATAGGTGGGTATTTGTCTCGATTGCTTCGAGAAATGGAATGTTTATGTTAACTCTTTTGAACATTTCCAAAATCTCATTGTATTGGTTACCCCTTTCTCGTTGTACAGATTCATGGGTTTATCAACATGCATTTGCGACATTCTTAGCTTAGTCATCCACTATGTATTACCCTATAAATCTAAGTGAATCTGTCAAGGAGATCTTTTGGAATTGTGAAGCAAGTCATTAGAGAGAGAAAGTCCAAGAGCGTTTTAATTTCCAAGATTTTTCCCTCATGGAATCAATTAATAAATATTCTTGATCACACATCTTTCAATGGATTAGTTAAGCAAATGTTTTGGGATTTCCCGCAACTACATATGGCTGTTGACGTTAAATTGAAAGAATTTGGATTAATAGAGAAAAGATTTAATCAAGAATTCATTGAAAAAGAAAAATGGCTAGAAGAAGAAATGTCAACGATTTAGACTCGCTTGATGGTGGTACACCAAACATTGTTCTCAACAACTCTACCACTACGGAGAGTGGTGACAAACAATACATGAAGAGAGATTCATGACTATGTGAAGTTGCAGGAGATCAAGTTCAAGATTTAGGAAGAAAGAAGAACTACCGAAGAAGAAAACCAACAAGAAACACAAAATCCAAACACATTCTTTGGATTTTGTTGAAGGAGTTGACGAGAAGAAACCGAGAGATTGAAGTTTGCCTTTTTCTCTCTCATTCAATGCATCACATATTTGACCCATTTTAAGTTCTAGACTTGTAAAAAACGTTGGTCGGTGGTTTTCTTTGCGAAGAATCCCTTCACGGGAATGGAGCACCCGCATTAACCAACAGTTGTAAAGATTTGGGTCGAGGAAAGATATCTCATCCTCTCATTTGTGAATGCTCTTCGCGACTAACTTGTTATACATTCAAACTGAGAGTTACAGAAGAATATATTGCCTTAGAAGAAAGACAATGAAATGACACCGAGATCGCAAGGAAAATATACAAGGAAGACCGATGAGGAACGTGAAGATAGTAGCCATGGGAAGCCACGACCAAGAAGAGTTTGAACGAGAAAGGGAGTTAAGATTGCTCTTATGCTTACGGTGGATGGGCAAATAATCAAACAAACGGAATAGTATGGGAAGAGGTAGAAAAGATCCTCTGGGAATTATACAAAGCTGACAATCGAAGAGGCTTTTCAGCTTGATGGAGAAGATGATGTAAAAGTCGATACCTAAGTTCAGAATATTCTTTACCATACTTACAAGACGATGGCTTTAATGGCACCGCAAACAAGCCAAAGGGGAGAGGTTCACATGAGAATACCCTACAAGGATTATCAACCGATGGGTGTGGTTGAACATACCTCGCGAGGTGAATGCCTAGAGACAGCGAATATTATGATAATAAAGAACGAAGGGTATGAGGAACAAAAGGCGAAGTTAAGTGAATAATCAACAAAAGCAAGGGAAAGAGTAGCAATTGAAGTAATGGCAATCAAGAGTATATGAGAACAAGAAAGAAAAATGAAAATACAACAAATGAAATGGAATTTCGGAATACTTCGCAAAACAAATATCAACAAATAATGAAACATGAATGATCAATGATTTAACAAAGATGAATGAGTAAAAGAATGGGACGAACCTTATGGCGTACACCCTAGGGTTAATGACGCCCCGCGACTCGCCCACGGCAATGTCATGGGGCTTTATATTCGCAAGGATATCTAGGCTTGTCATATTGCCGCAACTAAAACATCCAGGCAAAAATACTTGGAAAATGATTATTGGTCTTTACATGCAAGTGTAAAGACGCCCCGCGATTTTGTCGCAATGAAAGGTGGCAGGGGAAGATCTAATTAGGGAGGTCTAACTTGGAAGACCACACGAAATGATAAGGCAAGGTCAATGGGCCCACGCGACCTGTCGCAACAAGAAGAGATAAAATAAAGACTAACAAACGACAGGCTAAGACAAGTAGGATCTTTGATTTTGAAGATTGTGGCCGCAACGATACATTTCAATAACAATAAAATTATTATCCAACAAATACATGATGACAACTAAAATCTTCCACTATGGGAATGAAAGATGGAATATTGTTATTCATCCATGAAAGAGTTATACATCTGTTACCTAATTATATTACAAAGAAGAATTCCAAAAGGAGATGAAGATTAAATTAAGAGGGGACAATCCAAGAATCACATATATTAGAGGCAGCGAAAGAAAACAAAAAAGAATTATTCCTTTGGTGATTCTTTCCTTCATCCGATTCTTCATCCCTATTATTCTCATCGCCATTTTCTTCTTCGTTTAGCCTCACTATCCAAACTTTTGGATATGAATGGTGGTCCTACAACAATAGGTAAAACGAACATCATTGACTTGGAAAATATTTATTCGCTTTAGAGACTCTTTGCGAAAAGAAACATTCCTATGTTCTTTTGGTAAGATTCATGGGTTTTAAGTAAAGAAGGTATAATAAGTAACCTTCTCTATCGATATCATATCTTTAATCAAGGAAGTATTCATGAAGACTAACATCAACACCTAGGTTATTCCGCATTATCTAAAACTTTCGCAGCCCAGGCGAATTCATCATCACTATTAATAACAAGAATGTTTTGTGGTGTCCGATGAAGGAGTTGTCAACTTGCACACCAAGAAGGGATTTTGTGGAATTCTCGTTAAGATCTTGAGATCACTAATTTTCTTCCTTAAAGTTTTGGTTTTCTTCTAATCAAGGTACATTCGTTTGATTAGTTAAATTTAAACTAGTCGTGTTCGATCTCTAAGAGATGATTTGGATTGAAGATCCTTTAATGAAAGGAGGTTAGTTTTTTTGAGGAACTACGTAGATTGATTTGATGCAAGAAGGACATCATCATTCATCTCTGAAATGAACGAAAGAATGGATTCTTCGTAGAGATTATATAACCTAGAATAATAGTCGACAAAGAAAAATAAAAGATAACATGAAAAGGATTTGAGAATTGGAAATTACTATACCATAAAGTTGTTGATTTGAACGAAGAGTAGATACTCTCTCCTTTTGGAAGTGTTCTAACTTTTGAATCTTTATGTCATTCTAGCTCTGGGTCTTCTTGTTCAATTGTAATTTTTTCTTTTCTATCTCGAGATCCGAGGAGAAGTTTTTCTTCAAGAAAGAAGATAGAAAACCGTTAATATATATATATATATAAAAATTTAAAATTAACAGGAAATATGACTCGCATGTGAAACTAGAGGCTCCATTGAAAGAATTATTGCCCTCTAGTGCAAAAGATTACACACATTTTTTAGGGGAGCATCTCCCATTCCTTGGAAAGAGTCTCAGAAGATGCTAGGATCCATGAGAACCGCCAATGGAATTCCTTAGCGAGAGAGGGATTTAATCATGGTTATCCTCCAGAAGATTCGAGCTTGAGCTAAGGCGAGAAGAAGACTGAGTCTTTCGCTCTTAGTTTCATTTGGTCTTTGCATCTTCACACTTCTTCAACTCCAACCTTGCATACCAGAGGCAATTACGGTTAAAGAAACAGAGGCAACAATATTGTTTAACAAAGGAAATGTTTCTTAACCCGTAAGAGATCGAAGTATGTGAGGAAGCTTCTTTTCAACGGAGAAATCCACAAACTCAGAAAATAAAAAGAAAGTGGCGAACAAGATTTGAAGTGGAAAACATACCTCTTTTTGCCTTATCGTGCCATTTGAAAAGGATGAACGAGATTCGCAGAAGAATATGCGAGCCCGCGATGTAAGAGCCATTTAAAATCAAGGGTACAACCCACCACTTCTCATCCTTGGAAGATTCAATATCTTGCATGAGTAATTTATCAACATGCTCGCATTCTTTTCATCGATAATTTTCAGATGTTTTCGAAATCGGGGTAACAAAGATAGGCATAAAGTGGGCCAAGATTTCATAAAATAAAGTCTGAATTTAGACTAGCGAGACTATAATTTTTTGATCATCACATTGATGATCGAAAAACAATGGTGGTACACCTCGAGCAATTGTTCTCATGGAAGCCAACAGTATGGGAATGAATGGGAGGTTGGAGATTAGGATCGTATTAGAAGGGATGAAGAAAAGATTTACCACTACTAAAGGAAGAAAAGAGGAGGAAAAGTAAGCTATATATAGAAAAATCAAAAAGTGGTGACACGAACGGTCGAGAATAAACGGTTGGAAGAGATTCACATGACTGAAAACATAAAGATAAGTAGTGTGAAGTTTCATCGCAAAGAAGTTTCCTAACTTCGCCAAAAGAATAGAGGCAAGTACGAAGAACTTTCACCTCCTTCACCAATTAAAACCAAACACATTCAATATTCAAGGAAAAAGAGGCAAGATGTGGCAATTTTGTTGGGGTTGACTAGAAGTTTGCCTTTTCTCTCTCATTCAATGCATCACATATTTGACCCATTTTAAGTTCTAGACATTTCATGAATCAATTAATAAATATTCTTGATCAAATCTTTCAATGGATTAGGTCGAGTAAGGGGGGTAGGTGTGGGGCAACTACAATCAACATGGTTTTCTCTGTGGTGTGTGTGTAAGATTTTGTAAAAGATTTTTCATCGAAACACACTTTGGATTTTGTTGGGGTTGACTAGGAAGTTTGCTTTTTTTTCTCTTCAAAGCTAGACCCATTTTAAGTTCTTTTTCTCGGTGGTTTTCTCGAAGTTGTAAAAGATTTGGGTCGACAGCACCGGTCTTCAAAGCTAGGCTTTTTTTCTCTGCTGTGGTACCGAGGGTGTGGTTGTACTTGGGGGGATATGAGTATCCTTGGTTGTTATTTGTTGTTCCCCTTGTACATGCCCTTTGAACCATGAGAATTTAGGGTGACTCCTCCACCCTGGGTTGTAGGTTTGAGAATACGGGTTGTTCTCTTCCCTATGGTACAATGCATTGGCTTGCTCGGTTTTAGACTCTTGAAATGCATGTAAGTCTGGACAGATGTCCACTAAGTGGTCAGAGCTATGGCATGCAGCACAAGTGGCCATTTCAATTTGGTCACGGAGAGTAGGGGTATTAGGTTTTACATTCTTATGCAACTCAAGCATTTCTATTCTCCGGGCCAAAGATGCCATTTTTGCATTTCCCTCAAAGTCAGACTCGATTCTATGAACATTACCTACAGGGGTAGTCCTTTTTGGTTCTCGGATGGACTCCCACTGTTGAGTCTTTTCAGCGACTTCGATTAAGAAAGTCCAAGCCTCATCAGCACTTTTGTCAATAAATGCACCATTGCACATTGACTCGACTGTGGTTCGGGTTCTAACATCTAGACCCTCATACAAAATTTGCACGAGTCTCCATTTTTCAAAACCATGGTGGGGACATTGGAGTAGTAATTCATTGAATCTCTCCAAGTACTTTTCTAGAGTTTCGTCTTCTAATTGCACAAAACCATTTAGACTTTGGCGAATTGTCGCCGTCTTATGGTTGGGGAAAAACTTTTTGAAAAACTCTTTTGTGAGGTCATCCCATGTTATAATGGATTGTGGTTGTAGGGCATGAAGCCATGACTTGGCTTTGTCTTTCAGAAAAAAAGGAAACAATCTCAGTTTGAGGGACTCTTCTGGCATTTGGTTAAAACGCAGAGTCCCACAAATATCCTCAAAATCTCTCACGTGATGGTAGGGGTTTTCAGCATCGACCCCTCTAAACATGGGTAGCATGTGAATGGTGCTTGCTTTCAGTTCAAACTGACCAGCATCGGCTGGCAGAATGATGAAAGAGGGATGGCTTGCCCTAGTTGGGTACATGTAGTCCTTGAGACTAAGGGGTGGGTTTGGTTCATCACACATGGTTTCTATTTCGATGGGCTTGGGCTTTCGTGAGAAGAACCGGGTATGCCGACAATTTCGTCCGGCGGATTCTAACTAGTCGATTTGTTTGGTCTCTAAAAGACACAATCATAGCCTAGCTAGCACATCGAGTATGTTAACATGCATACATGCAATCGATCTCAACACAGACAAGCACAAAATAACCAAGTGACACACCAATTCTCAGACTTAAGCACAAAGGAGTGCTTTTTGTTGCTGTAAGGTACAACACAGGTTATGTGGGTTTCATCCCAGTTGTTGATGGTGGATTTTCGTTTAAGGTTAAAATTGTAAAAACCAGAAAATTATGCGCTGACATCTTGTAAAAGATAAAGCCATTAATAAGTGTTGGATACTCCCTCACTTAATTCACCAAGAATGAAGCATGTGGCAACAATCCCATTCTGTGAATACATGAAATTCCTCCAGGTTGGAGCATGTGGCAACAATCCCATCCCGTGAATTTCATATCGCCTTTGTATTTCCAAGACTCATTATCGTGTGGCATGACGACCGAGTGTTACTCTTGAGAGTAACACGAACCTCCAAGCACTATAATGAAACCATGTACGAAATACCCGCACAGCCGACTCTCGGTGTGTTATACTAGCCCGATTGAGCCCCTCTCGGTGTGTTATACTATCCCGACAGCATCCGGACCGACCGTATCGTCCTGGATATGATCATGATCATCCAACTCCATAAGCATGATTGACCCGCATCAATTCCATCATCCCCAAGAAGGTATGGAATACCCACCGCCAACCCCGCATGGTCGGCCATTGGCCTATCTTGCCAAAAAAACGTTCATACCAAGCATTATGGACGGAAAACCCTAAATTAGGTTTGCGGCATATTACATGTGTCGCAAAGTTAGCCTCAACCATCCATCTTCGCAGGTATAGATGGAGGGTGTAGATGTAGACTCAAAGGGCCCAGAGCATGTCAACACAATCACCGTGGGCCCGCCTACACACTTGA
The DNA here is from genome assembly GCA_023531295.1 of Papaver armeniacum. Taxonomy (NCBI): domain Eukaryota; kingdom Viridiplantae; phylum Streptophyta; class Magnoliopsida; order Ranunculales; family Papaveraceae; genus Papaver; species Papaver armeniacum. The sequence goes on from JAJJWW010014413.1 coordinate 443,916, forward strand.
CCAATCGGTCAAGACCAACCATGTTTGGTCGTGACAAAATCGCCGCCTCAAACAAGAGATGACGCACGGTTTTGAAACCCAAGATTAGGGTTTTGAGCATCACGAGCGTCCATCTTCTCCGGCATGAATGGAGGGTCCAAGATTAGATTAAGGTGTCCCGGTCATACCAGCATGACCACCGTGGGCCCATCTATTCCTCACCCGATCGGCCAAGGCATATCATGCCCGGGCTAATCCAAAATGCACGCCCAAACCGGGCGTGGTCACACCTCCCAAATCATAACCGATCTCGACCACTCAACTTCGCCGGACAATTTGGATGGCTCGGATCACGTTTTTATGGGATATCTGCATAGGCGTGAACACCAGCCTACCACCTTCACACCAGGTTAATCGGCCAAGACCGACCAAGATTGGTCGTCTTGGAACGTGCGCCCGAAGAGGGCGTGACGTGCGGCCCTTGCGGCACTAGTTTTTTTTGTCGCAAATTGATCTCGACCACTCGATTTCACCGGATGAATTGAGTGACCCAGATCATACTTTCATGAGGTAATGGGGTATAGGCGCCTACACCATCATGCCCTCTACACGCATGTATGGTCGGTTAGTCCAAAGTTGTATCCCATGCTTGGTTTCACCAAGTCAAGAGTGATGCCGCGCACCTCTTCGAAACCCTAACTTCATCAATCTGGCCGCAGATGAGTGTCTCAAAGATCATCTCATCCGTCCAACTTCAACAGCTTGGTTATACAACCCTGGTCAGGAGTTAATTGGTCAGTGAGGTGATATTACCCATCACTTTACCACACCATAAAATACACGTGATACTTCACAAGTATCGACTTCCTGAATAACGCAGTTATTCAATTCAGCATTACATGCTATCTTTCGTGGATCCACGATCCACATTCCAGACATCAATCATGTCACAAACGGGGGGGATACATACTAGGGTATTGGTCTGGCGGTTTACAGCGTGCAGCGTGCAACGCGCCATCACAAGAACGTGTCAGGAAGTCATGGAGGGTAAGAGATGAATAGGAGAAGTGGGCAAGGCTGGTCATGTATCACCAACGTACAACTCCACTACTCCATCACTCCACTTCCTCCACTTCCCACGAGAGACATGAATAAGACTCAATGACTTGTATAAATAGGTTCTCCGCCCTATTTCCAAACAACAGAGAAAAAACAAGGGAAAACAACAAGAAAACACCCAGAGCCTGCTTATACCAATCGTAAGCTTGTTTACTTTCCTGTTGCAAGTCATAATCAAGTCTACACCTTCACAATCTCAACACCTTCTTCGCTTCCCTCCCTAAGATCAACCCCATCTCCTTCACTTTGTGACCGAAACAAGTCTGGAACGGCCATTTCTTGGTTTAGGCCGGACTTGCATGATTGATCTCTCGAATCTACAAGCACTCACCGCGCAAAGTGCATTTGTTTAAGGTTTAGATTCATTCCTCATCCACACTCCAAATTACCAAATTCTACAGGAATAGTTTTCACCCATAAATACCGGTTTATGCAGAGCCCAGTGGTTATGGGTTCCAGCCCAGTTTATGTGGGCTTCAGCTTGTTGCACAGCCCAGTTTAAGTTTTATGCACAGAACAACACAGAGCAACACAAAATCACACAAAATGACACCTAATTTCTCAAAACTAAGCACACAGAAGTGCTGGATGTTGTTGCTTAAGAGAGACACAACACTGGCAGTGTACAGTGCAGGTAATGTGCAGGACAGCACAGCTTATGCACAGCCCAGTTGTTGGCAGGTGCACAAGAAAATAAAAAAAAATTGTATGAGGTGCACAGGGTTATGGGATGTGCTCACTCAAGGTGAAGCATGTGCTGGGTTTGTGCGTGGCATACAACAAATGAAATGCTAATGCAAACTTAGACACTCAATATTCACTCCAATTGCACAGGATCATACACAGATTACAGATATTGTTGCACAGATATGCAAGGTCAACAGGATGTAACATTCACATATTACAGTCATCACATATATTTGCATAACAGTTCAAAGCATCATAAGTTCACATATGCTGAAGATAAACAGCAAATGAACGATTCCAGTAGTTTACAACATGCTCAGGGTGTCAACAAAATCAAGATGTCGGCTAGGGGTATGAGTATGCTTTCAAGAGTTGCAGGGCAGAAAGTTCAAAGATATGACCTAGCACTTAACAAGTGAAAATGGTAGCAGGTGAAGATGAATTAGCTACTGGCAGGTTATAGTTCATACAAGGTCTATCAACAACTTGGCTCAACAACTCACACAAGAGTGTAGATGTCTCAACAAGGTCAGTTGCATCAACTCACTCGGTTGACTTCACTTGGGCTCTCAGCTAACTTGGCTATCCAAGTTGCAACTCAAGCTCAACATCTACAGGGGCTGGAGCTGAACACAGGGCAGATGGAAGCTAAGGGGTTAAAGTGGGAAGGCACAGATTAAGTCAGCTGGTTTATCATACATTCAGGTGGAAACCAGCAATTGCATGGGCTCAGGGTGTTGCAAATATCTAACTTATCATGTATCCATGGAGTAATGGCTCACAGGTAAGCTTCAAAGGTCATCATACAACCAAGCATGCTATATCATTCATTCAGGCAAGCAGGGTTTGAGATACAATACCGCCGGTATAAACCGGGTTTAGGCTTCCACACTGTCCTGCACCTTTTTCTTTTCTTCTTCCTTGGTTGCACAGCAGCACAGCAGGTACCTGCTAGCTCAACAAAGAGGTTTAGTTCCCAGACTTGCACAGTTACATTAACAGAACCACTACACAGAGTAAGCTAGCATAGATGAGGGTTTAGCAATGAGTAATTGGAGGTCACAATGCAGCTGGATTGAATGAATGTGACAAACTAAGCCAGGCAGGCTTGAGCTCAGTCTAGGCCAGATGCTGACTGAGATACTGCAAGTGCAATGCACAGATGAGGTGCAAGCTAATAAGAACACTAAGAGAATGCAGATATGCAAGTATGCATTTAAGAACTAAACTGCAATGATACAATTAACAATATGCAATAGAAGATGCAGAGAAAGAAAACTACAGCTAAGCTACACTAATACAGGGCTAAAAGCAACAATTCAAAGCAAGTATATATAGGGTGAGTTGAAAAAAAAGTGAAGAAAGCAAGTTATCGACACAAAGACACTACCAATTCCCAAGCGAATGCGCCAAAAACTTGGTAGGCTGTTAAGAGTGTCTCGCCTACGTGTTAAACTGCAAGTGCACAGTGCCTATTGGAGGCAGGGCAAGTACAGGTCGAATCCACAGGGAAATGGAGTTGTTGTAGAGTTGATTTCAAGGCTTCCTAACTGATTTCTCACAGGAGAGTAACACAAATATTGGCTGTTGGGTGTCGATACGACTAGTTGAAGTTGTTGTGACTCTATTTTAAGGCAACGAATGAACAAAAGGTGTTGTAACAGATGGTTGAGTGGCACTAGGGTGATTGAACTCACCACTTAATCCTATACTAAGGTAAACAAACTCTATTTATGCTCTTGTTCTTCCCTTGAAGGTCTCAGGTGGAAATTATGCCAATTGAATTCACTAATTCTCCCCTAGTATTGGTTGTCTTCTTACAGTACAACCAATCACAGGATAATTTGCTCATCAATTAGCTAATAATCCTAATACAATACACACATTAAGAACATGAATTGAACATGAATTAACTCATTATAAGATTAAGGGTTTATTCTACACCCTAGTTAATTAACTTAGAACATCATGCAAGCTTAAACAGACTTGAAATTGAATTACAAAATTAAACCCTAAAACTGACTTTTTTCCTCTCTCACTTGAAGAACATCAATTTATACCTCACAAATCACTCAAACAGACAATTAAAGAGAGACCCAAACCTCTTTCCTCTGTTAATTCGGCTCTGGTAGCCATGCAAGAGTTGTTGGAGAAAACCCTAGTTTCAACTATCTCAACCCTAGCTTCTAAGACATGGGAGAAGCTACTGGTGAAGATAGATGGAACTAGGGGTGGCGGAGCAGGCGGCTGTGGTGTGGCTGTGGCTGCTGGTGTCAGGGGAAGAGATGGTGAAGGTGGTAAGGTGGTCTGCCATGGTCGGGGGACAAGAAGGATAGGTTTCTCTGGAATTGTCGGGGTAGAGGAGAGAAAGAGAGAATGAGGTTGGGTTTTGGTCGATGGGTGAAGATATAGGTGTCTGTGGTGTGAAGCGGGTGCAGCGAAGGGCGATGAGAAGGATGGAGCGAGCGTTGGATACTGAAGGGCGAGATCTCACGGCTCAGGATATGTTGGGCTTTGGATCCGGGTTGTGGGTCGGGTCTTGGATTGCTTTGCTCGAGCCCATGTCTTGTAAATGGGTTGCTACTTGTTGGGTTGCAACCGGCGCGCGCGGCTTTGGCTTCGCTCCATAGACGCCGCCTCCAATTTTCCGCTCTTTTGACTCCTCAATTTCTCCGAGCTTTATTTACTACCTAAAAACACAAAATTAATTAGTACAAATATTTATTCTTGAAAACAAAGAAAATACAGAATCTGGGATAATATCTGATTTCTGAGCACAAAAGATGAGTTAAATGCCAATAAATAGATGTAGAAATATGCAATATTTGGCACTCATCAATGACTTCCTGACACGTTCTTGTGATGGCGCGTTGCACGCTGCACGCTGTAAACCGCCAGACCACTACCCCAGTATGTATCCCCCAGTTTGTGACATGATTGATGTCTCGAGTGTGTGGATTGTGTGACCTTACGAGAAAGTAGCATGTAATGCTAGATTAAATAACTAAGTTATTTAGGAAGTCGATACTTGTGAAGTATCGTGTGTATTCTATGCAGTGTATCGCATCATGGTGTGGTAAGGTGACGGGTGGTGATCACCATGACGCCTCACTGACCAATTAACTCCGACCAGGGTTGTATAACCAAGCCGGTGAAGTTGGACGGACGAGATGATCTTTGAGACACTCATATGCGTCCGTTGATGGAATTAGGGTTTTTGAAGAGGTGCGCAAGCATCACTCTTCAGCTTGGTCGAATCCAAGCTTGGGATACAATTTTGACAGGGCCGATAGTGCATGTGTGTAGACGACATGACGGTGTAGGCGCCCATATCTCATTGTCTCGTGAAAGTGGGATCTGGGCCACTCAATTTGTCCGGCGAAGTTGAGTGGTCGAGTTCAATTTGCAACATAAATCTGGTGCCTCAAAAGTCGCGCATCATGCCAACTTCGGGCGCACGTTTCAAGACAACCAAGCTTGGTCGGTCTTGGCCGATCAGACCGGCCTGTATACAGTAGGATGGTGTATATACCTGTACTTCATTTTCCCATAGAAACGTGATCTAAGCCACTCAATTTTTCCGGCAAACTTGAGCGGTCGAGATCAGTTTGTGGTTGGGAAGTGTGAACACGCCTAGCTTGGGCACGCGAATCAAGGTATACATCCAAGTTTGGTTTTGGCCGATCGGGTATGGAGATAGGTGGGCCCGCAGTGATCATGTTAATACTTACCGGACCTGCTTAGTCTATTCCTGGACCCTTCATCCGAGTAGGAGAAAATGGACGCTCGTGATCGCGACACAAACCCTAATCAGGTTTTGCCGGCCGTGTGTCATACCCAGTTTGGGGCGTACGAATCAAGACGACCAACTATAGTTGGTCCTGAACGATTAGTCAGGTATGTAGGCGGGCCCACGGTGTTTGTGTTGACATGCTCGGGCCCTTTGAATCTACATCTACACCTTCCATTTATGCCTGCGAAGATGGATGGTTGAGACTGCTTTTACGATACATGTAATGTGCCGCAAAACCCTAATTTAGGTTTTACGTCCATACTGCTTTGGTTTGGACGGTTTGGCAAACTATGCCACCGTTTTGGGAAGGCCGACCATGCATGGCCCGCGTTGGATCGGTGGTGAATATTCCAATACCTGCTTGGGGTCATGGATTTAATCTAAGCCATCCAATCATGCTGGTGAAGTTGGATGGTCGTGATCCTTTCTGAGACTTATATGGTCAGTCAAGATTCAAATATGCTAAATCGGGCTAGTATAACACACCGAGAGTTGTATGCTCAATCGGGCTAGTATAACACACCGAGAGTTGTAGCCTGTACGGGTATTTCGTACATGCTTCATTATTAATGCTGGAGGTTCGTGTTGCTCTGCTGAGAACAACACTCAGTCGTCATGCCACACCAGTAATGAGTAGAGGAAATACAAGGCTAGTCATGCATTAATTAATAATGATGTAAATTCACAGGGTATATGGGATTTTTGCCACATGCTCCATTCTAGGTGAATTAGTAAAGTGAAGAAGTATTCATCACTTATTAATGGTTTTATCTTTTGCAAGATGTCAGCGCATAATTTTGGCTTTTACAATTTTAGCCTTAAATGAAAATCCACCATCAACAGCAGATACGGTAACTCTATCATGCTCAATATTGGAACTCTCCACCGCAGGCCACAACCCGGAGTTCTTGACAATCTCTTGCACCTCGTCACATTCCTTGTCAAGATCCCAGTTCTTAGTCACTGAACATGAAGCTTGGTGCCCCATGAGACGGATGGTATGCTTGTGATCCTAAATACCGAAAAAACAAAATGAAAAGAAATACAAACACTTGACGCAAATTTAAGATAGATACACTTAAATAAAAAACAAAGACGGATTGAGATTACTTACAACAGTATTTTGTATTTGACATGCCCATGATTCTTTGTATCCAAAAAGAACATCTCCACTGTCTTCTGGGGTCCCCTTTAGAGGGTCACCTGGTTTCAGTTTAACCTTCAAGTGAGGGGGAGGCATGTGGGAATCAGCTGGTTTAGTGATAACCCTCTTCTTCTTTCTGGTTTCAGTTGTTGTTGAAGTTTGGGTTTGTTGATCATTAGCTTGAGTTTGTTCTCCGTCTTCTTCTTCTTCTCCTTCTTCTTCTTCTTCCTCTACCTCTTTAACAATTTTATATTCGATATCCTTATCTTTATCTCCATTACCATCATCATCATCATCATCATCATTACCTCCTCCAACAAGTGGCATGTCTTGATCACCATCATCATCATCATCATTGTTACCTCCTCCAGCAGCCGGAGTTCTTTCAACCATATCATCATCATCACCTCTTCTACCAGATGGAATTGATTGGTCTTCATCTAGAGTTTCATCTGAATTATTTGGTTCCGGTGGTGGTTGAAAATCATTCGATACACGGATCTTGAGCGTTCTCGGCACAACAAATGCCCCTCGATATGTTGCAGTCAAGAGTTTATCACCAACACGAGGAGGTCTTGAAGGAGGAGTATCAGTTTTCTTCTTTCCTTTTACCAACCTGAACAACAAAATTAAGAAAAAAATTCATAAGTCGGCAGGGTCGACATATATAACCAATCCGACGGAACAAGGTCGGAAGGGTCGATATCTAAACTACATGCCGGCTAAAGCATAGTCAGCAGGGTCTTATTCCAATAACCTGCCAGCTTATAACAACTATGAACACAGCATTTTCAACATCAATATTCGGCAGGCTCTATAATCAAAACAATACCGGCTAACATAAAGCCGGCAGGGTGGTATTCAAATACCATTCTAACTTTCAAAATTTAAGGCATCACGAGATACTAAAAAATTAAAATACAACCGGCAGGGTATTTGAATTATAACCCACCGACGAAAAAAAAAACTATCGCCGGCAATCTCCTAGGTTGAATAACTTGCAGAACCTGCAAAAGCAATTACAGATACTAAACAGCCGGCAAGATCTTCAACCTAAGAGCTTTCCGACTGATCCTTAACATGAAATGTCGGCAAGGTCGGGAAACAAACACCTTGCCGGCCAAATAACTGTAAATTTAAAATTTTGATTTTTCTGACCTAATTTGACATGTAAACATGAAATTGAAGTACTGGAATGAGTTTAAGTAGGCCCTTACTTTCTTAATCGCACAATTTCTTCGGTTTCAACGGCGTTGATCTCTTCTTCTTCGACGGTTTTTTTCTTCACTTTTCTTTGAACTAATTTTGCAAATCCAGGGTCATATTCATTGGGTTTTCTACTTTCTTCTTTCATACGACTAGCCCTAGGCCGCGGCGGATCCATGTTTGAAGATTAATCGGAATTTTCGAATCGACGATTACAACGAATTAATCGACGAGTTTCGTTGGTGGGGGATGGAGGAGAGCCGGTAAGGTGTTTGAGAAGGAGAAGAAGAAGTGGAGAAGATGAAATGAAAAAAATGAAATTGATTTAGGAATAAGAATTATAAAGGGTAAGGGTAGTTTTGTAACTTAACCTATTAGGACTCCCCCTTGGCCCTTAAAAAGAGTCCACTTAAAATTGGGTATACCCCGATCAAGCCAGGTTTATAAAAGTTGGGGAAAAAAAGGGATATACTCAATGTTTTAAAACCCGGACCGGACGTCAAACCAGTAAAATTACTGGGTCAAGGATCAGTGGTTCAACCAGTGGGTCAGTGGGTTAAATAACCTCTAAGTAGCACTAATCTAATCTGATGTACTAACTACGATCCATATCTTTTTTCTTTGTTTGCTAAACACGAAGACGTATCAAATCGTGGTGGTAGTAGGTAGGGCTGCACATGGTTCGGTTGATACGGTTGTTAGCATAAAAATAACTGAAACCGATGCACTCGGTTTTCCAATACTGGAAACAGGTGAAACCAGTTAGACTATGTGGTTTTACTCGGTTCGGTTCGGTAATAAACTGGCCGGTTTTTGGTTAACCGACCGCAAAAATTCATTTCATCTTTATTCCAGTAATTCATTCAATCAATAGTTCATATACCAAAATAACAAGATTTATTATAACAATTATTGTTCAACTATGCAGAATAAAAGAAACCTACAACAACACTGACTATACCAACAATTTTTATGTTCAACAACCAAATCAATATACTACTGCAGCAATTCTTTCCCGTTTTCACTTGAAGAACCAGATGAAAATCATCCGATTGAACATACCCTACTATGATACAAAATTACATAGATCAAACGGAACCCCTTTCAAAGATAAATCAATAACAAAAATTTCAAATAACTTGAAAACATCCCCACCATCACCATCTTCCATAGCACAACACCATTAACTTAGTAACTCTGGAATATTTCTAACAAGATTATTAAAAAAACCCAATTTTAGGATGAACCCTAATTTCAATTTCGTCAAATCGACATAAGTAATCATGAAATCATTGTAATTTATGACATACCCATGTTATGAATTGAAGTAAGAAGATCAGCAATAACAAATTTAATCACATCAGCAGCCTATTGAATACGGAAGAACCAAGTTCACAACTAAAACCCTCAAATGAAAATCTCCTAACTCTTGTTGTCGCTCCATCAATGATTCACAACATCCATATTGATAAATTTTAAAGCTCTAGAATTGTACATCTATGTACAGAATCCATGGTAGTAAAGGACAACTGAACAAGAAGAAGGAGGCAGTGAAGAAGTGTGTTGCTGCTTAAAGAATAGATAATGAAAAGAACTACACTTATATACCTGAAATCGACGACTAACAATAAACCCTAGCTACTAATCAACGACTGAAATCACATGACCATCGGTTTCTCGGTTAATTCGGTTCGGTTAAACGTAGGAACCGAAACTGAAACCTAATATGTCGGTTATCTGAACTTAACAACTGAAACCTAAACCATTATATTCAGTTTCACTTCGGTTCGGTTAATAATGCATCGGTTTCGGTTCGGTTTTGTGCAGCCCTAGTAGTAGCACTACACCATATCCTGGTTTTAGCAACACTTCGTTTTCGGAAGTGTGCAACGGATATAGACGTTGCACACTTTGTAACGTCTATATCCGTTGCACACTGAAAAATACGTTGCGCAAATTAATTATTTTTGATTTATTAATAATAACTAGTGGTGCAACGTTTTGAAACTTATATAAACGTTGTAAATTTCAGTAAAATAGGGTAGTTTCGTCATGGGCTTTTAGTAGTTGTTTTTATTAATCTTCATATTTATTTTCAGTCAAATTATTATGAGACAAAATAAAGGAACCCGAAAAAAAAAACCCTCTTTATCTCTCTCTCTCTGTCTCTCTCGTTCTAACTCCATTTTTCCCTAACCGAGAAAACTCTAGTTTCCCTATGATTTCGGAAGAAAAACCACAAATCTAAGTTCATTATTTCTTCATCTTCATACCCTAATCAATGCCTTCATACCATAAATCCAGATCTATATTTTTTTAACTTGAAATTTCCCTAACCTAGAAAAACGATTTTTGTTCCTGATTTTGAAAGCCAACACATAGTATGATAATTGCAATCGATTAAAAACTAACAATTGGTTGATTCATCAGGTATAAACCCTCAATTTGTTGTCAATATTTTATGATGTTTGATTTAGACCGAAATCTGTGAATATTATCTCACAGAACTATGGGTTATATTTTGATAAAGTTATTTTGTAAAGATTTTTCAATTTCGTATTATGTTCTTTGTATTTTGTTTTATTTTTAAAGCATGGGTTTGTTATTAATTTTAGTTTAGTCCGTTTGTTTTCTGTAGAAGTAGTTTATCAGATCCAGCTCTTTGGAAGTCATTTTTAAAGATTTGTGTATGTGATTTGTACTTTCTTGTAGTTTCAAAGCATGGGTTCGTTTCTTATTTCAGTTTAGTTTTTTTTTTGTACAAGTTGTTTCGTCATATTTTGGTTTGTGGTATATAAGTAGTATGCGTGTATTTATTTGTTTAAAGATTTGAACTTTTGATGCTTTGTGAATAATTGTATGAAAGTTTTCTCATATGAAAGGTTGGTATACTCCTGTCGTATCAGTTTGTGACTTTGATGTGAAAACAAGGACTACAAAACCTTTTGGAACCGTAAAACATTGGGAAGGGTTACCTTTTACGGCTGATAATGGATTCATTTACTGGTATATAATCGTTAGGTATGTTCGTCATGAGCCATTATGATGTATTTTTAGACTGAAGTTTCTATCTACTTTATATGATACCCTTCTTTGACATTTTGAATCCTTGACAGTTGATACAGACTGAACATGAAAGATACAGAGATTTTGAGGCCTAGTTCCAGGAGAAGTAAGAACTACTTCACACATTAAGGTAAAATGTCTAATCTATGAGCACCTAATCCGCAGAAAGAAACATCTGTTTCAGCAATTTAAAATTTCTTAGCCATTCTTGAATTTCCGATTACTTGTTGTGTACGTGTAGTGGAGAACGGTGTTCCTAATTTTTGGCTCAAATGCTATGAAGTCTAATGAAGTACTGGCAAAGAATTGCAGGGAAGAAGCTATGTAAGATTACTAACAAGCAGCAAACTGAGTGATCCTTCACTTGCTTAAGGTCTCCAAGCTGTTCGACAAAAAGTACCAAAAGAAACATCATTGACATTTGCACATTGTGTTCGATTTCCAGGTGATTGGTATGTTTATCAGGTTAACCTTGTGATTGTTCTGTAATTTGTATAAGATGCTTCATTTTAGTATATCTCTGTCCAAAGTCTAATGTGACATGGCATGCGGTCATCATAGTACGATAGACCTTGTTAATTCTTGTAACTTTTAAAATTTGAGGTTTCATTCTTATTCGGTTCATATTTGAAATATAAAGGGGCGGGACTTGTGTTATTCAAACATCAGAAAATGATGTATTAATAATCTATCTTTTTGTCACCAACAGGTTCCACGGTTTCAGTATTGGAAAGCGATCACTTGGATTTAGTGTCCGCGTTGATACTAGTTAGTTTGCTTGTTGTGCCTACTACTTATCTTAATACCAAAAGATGCAGTATGTAGTTTTAATGAATATTGGTCTGCGGATTCACTTGTAGGCGGTTGCTGCTCCTGATAATAGAATAGTATCATCAGCTAGTAATTTTCTAAGAGTTAGTCTTATTGGCGATTTTGTCGGCAACAAAAGTATTCCATCAGTTGAGGACTTCTTTCTGAGTTCTTAAAATTCTAGATATTATCATTCAATTCTTCATTTGACTCGATATTATCATTCAATTCTTTGTAGCTTTCAGAGACCCACAAACTTACCTTATGGTTTCCAAGCGGACGATGATTGCACTCCGGTTTGTTTCATGTTCCCTACTTGGAAAAAGGCATTTACTGGTGTATTGTTGATGAAATTGTTTATGTTCTATGCACATATATTAATGAATTTGGTGCTGAACTGCAGTTAATTGAAATCGAGTTTCATCTTGGACCTTCCTGCTTGCTGTCCATGGGATATTATATATGGGGTATGTACTCCTATCTGTTCATCTTACATTGTTATCTTACACTGCAGCCTATTTTTTCTTTTGATTTTTTATATAGGCATCTCGTGATGCGGACCAATTGATGTGTTCGATAAACAAAGTAAGGCCCGTGCCATGCGCTGTCATTTCTTTTGGGCATTACCCATCATGTTCTATCATTTTCCACCTACTGTAGCTTTAAATATCAATTTCCACCCACTTGCTTTAAATTTAGAAAAGAAAGAAAAAAATGATTCCTTTATCGTATGGTCCATTTAGTACATAGTGCACACCGTCACTGGAAACAAATTGTCACCGACCCCAGTTTACTTTCTAGCCGGTTGCGTGCAAGAGAAAAAAAAAAGCGAGTGCCCTTAGTATGTAACTTCAGTGAGTGCTCTGTGCCAAATTGCCAATGTTGTCGATCTTGGCCGAAATGACCGAGATCTTGCCGAAAATCTTGCTTTCAGTCCATGGTTGAGATGAGATTTGACCAACCTACCAAGACGGTCGAGATTCTCGAATGTATGGAATATTGGAACCTATAGATCTGGTTGAGGTGGTTTTTGTAAAGTATATTGATCATTTTCTATAAACGTAGGAATACTTCATAGATATATGTGTTTAACACGTTTCATTTGTGAAATTTTCAGTATGGGTAACGATGTAATCAACTGCCTAATGGTTTAATATGAGCATCAACGAGCTTACATGATATAATGTAGTATATGGCATGGATATCAAAAGAGCATGTGAACAATAGCCAATATAGTTATCCATAAACAATTATGTTCATTAAATTTGAATGTGCAAGTCGTGCTTTATTAGTCATAAGTCATAACGTATGAAATTTCTTTCCTTTTTTGTTTTATGCAGCTAGATACTGGTTTAGAGATGCCTTTTACCGGTAAGCGACGATTCGCCAATGTGCGCTTGCTCAAATATGTAGTTTTACCCTCTTAATACTCACTATTCAGTTCATTGTCCACTTCTTAGTTGTTGTTTTTCCTTCAGTATTTCATGTTGTTAACTTTGTTGGTGCAGTTAACGTTGAAACCTCCGATCTTCGAGCTTGGTCCAGATGCGCTACTGGAGCCTATGTCAACAGATTCTGGGTGCTTTGAATCCCCTTTCATAAACGGGATCATCAAAGCTTTCCGGAGACCGTCCCTACATATCGAGATATTTCATACTCAACAAGTAAAACCATCCCATCAGAAGCTAATAAAGATGGAACTTTTCCAGTGTTGCCCCATATTGCTGTCCAGGTAAAACAATTTCACTTTCTCCATGACATCTGAGTTTTCATATGTTTGACATGGATATCAAACTCAGATTATACTTCCCAGAATTATTTTGCACAAAACACCTGAAAATTATTTGGATACTATCTAGCTACTTAATTTGTTGATATATGAATCGTTCTTGATGGATTGTGGTGATCAATAATTGTTCTTGGTCGATTGCGATTCAGGAACAGAAATATGCCGGAAAATGTGCCGGCGGTAACCTTTTTTTAACCTGAAAATTAATTTGCAACGGATATAAACGTTGTACAATTATACGTTGCACAAATTACCGGAAATGAGCAACGATGTAACTGTAACCAAATAAATAATACATTGACAAAATCAAAATGGGACCCACAAAAGTGTTATTCTATAAATAATATCCGTTGCACAAATTATTTATACGTTGCACAAATAAGAAAAGGTGCAAAGTTTGTGCAACGTTTATAAGCGTTGTACAAATTAATTTGTCCAACGGATAATATCTGTTGCACACCAGTGCGCAACGCCGTTTTGCCAACATTTATTTTCGTTGCAAAAATTATGCGCAACTTTTATAAACGTCCCTAACTGGATGTTTTGGTGTAGTGTAGGCCAGTGATTAGTGCATAGTGGATTATGTTTCTGAATAATGTAATAATGCAAGGACGTGAAAGTGATATTAATATTTTCAACACCCCCTCAAATACTTCTTATGCAGACTTATTCTTACTTTATCTTCTTTTTGATTCTTTCCCACTACCAGCACAAGAGAAGTGAACATAATCATAAATCATCCATAAAATTCGTTCTTTCCATTTCTATATGTATCCAACGACTTCCTATAGTCTTCAAGGTCGAGCCTTATTTCATGGATTTTATATTTTATGAGAAGAAATCTTTTTAATTTCCTAATTGATTCTTTTGATTGTTACGAAATCAAAGATCAATTGTTTCAAAATAACAAAGATTAACAACAACGGAAGGGAGAATCGTTTTAGTTAGAACTTGGAAGATATTATTGCTCTTTTATCCATCTATAACCTAGATTTGTGAAGCATCATGGGTTTTGTGCATTTTTATGTTTCATTTGTCTATGATTCTTTATGAAGATTTCTTCTTTTTAAGTGATTATAAAGGAATAAAAGGCATCAATCTCAGATCTGTGTTTAAGAGAGACGAAAGAAAAATAAATTTAGTATTTTCAAACAACCAGGTGGACCGGCCAAAACCACCCGAGTCAATTGGTTTACCCGTTGGACCGGTCGAATCTGCCGGTTCACTGGGTTTTAGAGCAAGTTAATGGGTCAAAGGTGACCAACCCTTTTTTCAACTGGTTCACCGATCGAACCGGCCGGTCTGGTCCGGGTCTTAAAACATTGGATATACTATTTGTGTTTCGGGGTCCAAAAATTGGGACAAATTTCACCATTTTGGGTTTTCCTCCATTTAACAAACACTAAATGAAGAGTAATTGTCAACCTGATTAAATTTATTGACAATTTGTACTTTTGGTAGCAGATCAATTAAACGGCTGCAAACCGAGTAGTGCTACACACACCAGGGCTTCTCCCGGGTGTAATCCCGTGAGGGGATCGAGTGGTTGAGAAGGAATATTTCTCTACATCGGGATGGGTGTGTGGTGAAGTGGGTCCCTACCGTTGAGTCACGGGATTGGCCCCGGGATTTACTCCGGGTACACCAAAAATTAACGCTGCAAACCAAACAAACTCAAGTCAGACTTAACTAATAGAAAGTGGAGTACAAATGGTAACAAATCGTTAGCTCCAGGTTCTGTCAGCAAAATGAAAAGGCACTACTAAATGCCCTGAACCCTACCTCAAAATATTACTCCCTCCGTTACTTTTTGATAGGCTGGTTTCTATAAATAAATGTTACAAAAAAATAGGCTGGTTTCCTAATTGGGAAAGTCAAATGTTACTTTAGTTTTTAGGGACCACACGTGCTGATATGAAGACCATGCCGGTATTGTTTTCCGGCATACCATGTTGCTTTATTTTCTATGCCGGAATTGGACTAATTAATTTAAAAAAATTCAAAAGCGGAAGTGATGAAGACCATCTCGAATTGATGAAGACCATATGCCTAGGAACATGATATCTAAGCATGGTCTTCATCAATTCCGCATGGTCATCATCACTTTCAAACATGATCTTCATCACTTCCGAATAAAAAAATTGGTTTCCAAAGTGAGGAGAAGAGAATTTGATATAGAGTGGGGAGAGTTTAGAATTTGAAAGGAATGGGAAATATTTGGGTTTCAAAGCTCCACCCTAAATAAGATTAATAAGAAGTGGAGATGGAAATGGGGGATATGATTTTGTTTTTTGATTTTAAGTTTTTGATTTTTATTTTGTGGGAAGGGTAATTTAGTATTTTCGTCCCCAAAAGTCACCCCTTAGCAGACACCATGGGTTGGGGGAAGTAATTCATATCCCCCAATTAGTTTCTATATCCCCCAATTGCGTGTTCTTAAAAAGTAACGGAGGGAGTATGAAAATGTGCACAAAAGTCGTACATGTTCTTAAATTGCCTGGCTAAATTGGGCCTATGCCCATTAATTTGGGCATACGACTACATGACAAAAAAGGTCATTGAAAAGTAAAAAAACCACCTTTATCCAATTATTTTAAAAAATGACTAATTTATATCTTGATTAATTAGCGTTAATTGGGTGATTAATTGATGTTTAATCAAATTAAACTAAAAATTAACTAATCCTGATTCTTCATCAAAACGTGATTTTTTTTTCTGAAAAAAATCAAACCAGAATCGGTATATTTTTCGGGCTCTCATAAATCGATTCTGGGTTGATTTTTTCAATTCACAGAAAAAAACCAGAATCAGTTTTTACAAATATACATAAAAAACCTATTATGGGAAATAAAAAAAAACAAACATAATTTAAATCATACTCGATAAAATGAGTATGATTTCATACTCGATTTCAGTTCGCGTATAAATCCATATACTCATTTTGAGATCGAGTATGAAATCATACTCGTTTTGAAATTGTGTAAAATCATACTCGTACTCATTTTCAATTTGGGTATAACCAGAATCGGTTTACACGATACACACATATAATCCGATTATTGACATTGCACATCAGGAATCAGTTTATAAAAGTGCTCATGTAATTCGATTCTAACAAAACAAAGATACAAAAAAATTGTGAATTTTTTCTTACAACAATCGGTTTACTCGACACACATATAAAATCCGATTCTAGCATCATACATCAATAATCGGTTTTTATAAGTGCTAATGTAATCCGATTATGGGCTAAGCAGTTATGAATTCAAATGGTAGACAATCAGGCTATGTGGACATTAACATTGACCGATTCTGGTTCAAATTTCTCGAACCACAAAACATATCCAGGACAATCAGTCTTTGTAGGCATGAAACCATTTCTATTTGCAATCGGATCACATGTACATTAACGTTAACCGATTATGATAAACCCGAAAAAGTTTGATTTCAAAATTTTCAATTTTTGAGCGATTGCGTGTTACTAAAACCTAGTTTAGATTGAGAAGAAGAATCAGGCGAAGTGGAGATGAAAATAAATGTGATTGTGATTTTGATTTTAGTTTTAGTTTTTAATTTTATGATTTTAGGTTTATGATTTTGATTTTTAATTTTATGATTTGAGTTTTATAATTTTGACTTTAATTTTTAATTTTATGATTAGGATTTAATGGGACACATTTGTAGCATTAGTATTTGATAAAGGGTAAGTTGGTAGTTTCATCTCTTAATAAAAAAATATTGTCCTATAGTGTAAGCCCAAATTAATGGGCATAGGCCCCAATTTAGCCGGGTTAAATTGCTCCGCGGAGTGCAGTGAACTCTTGCAAGATATACATGATCAATACGGAAAAATACAACTCCTTCCCAGAATCTCAATTAAACAATCGAATACACCCAACAAATACAACTGCAGCAATTAAACAAACAACAATATTGCATAGCATCTATATGAGCGATTACGAAGCCAGCAAGTTACGTATGACTTGCACAAAAAAAAAATCGTCACAACCAAATTGAATAAAAAAACATGAATATCAGAAACTTTAAATATAAAACACATCGCCTCAAGGTGCCCCCACTTAGATTGAGGAACTTCAACTAAGAAAATATTTAATCAAGGGCTGGTCGAGTGAGGAAGTGTGGGTTTTGGTAGAGAAGGGAATTCTGGCAGTTTTGGAATCTCGAATTTGGGCAACGATGGCAGTTCAGGTTTGGGTAGGTCGGTAGGGACCTTGGGGAGAGGTGGTAATTCAGTGTTTGGTAAAGTTGGGACCTCAAGCTTTGGCAATTCAGGCTTCGTCAATGCTGGAGCATCAAGATTTGGCGACTCAGGCTTTGCTTCAAGAGTAGGCACTTCAGGCTTAGGTAATTCCGTCTTTGGCACCTCTAGGGTGGGAAATTCAGGCTTAGGGAATTCGGTCTTAGGCAATTCTGGCTTGGATAATTCCAGCTTCGGCAATTCAGAGATTGGAACTTCAGGCTTTGGCAATTCAGTTTTTGGTAACTCAGGCTTTGGAAGAGTCATAGGCACTTCAAATTTCGGCAATTCAGGTTTTGGCAGAGTTGAAATGTCGACCTTTGGCACCTCTGAATTCGCGGTTAAAGATGCTGCTTCAGTCTCTTCAATGGCGGCAATTCGAGCTTTGGTAGAGATGGAGTTTCACTCTTTGGAAATGATGGCAGCTCAGGTTTTGGTAAAGATGGGATGTGAATCTTAGGCATTGGTGGCAACTCTAGCTTCGGTAAGGACGGAATATCTTCGGCAACTCTGGCTTTGGTAAATTTGGGATTTCCGGTAATGGTGGTAGTTCAGACTTAGGAAATGTAAGTTTGGGAATCTCTGGAACAGTTGGTGTTGTTTCCAACAGATAACGAGCTGCTTGAACCATCGTTACGTGATTGCCATGAATGAGAAACAAACAACTAATCATGACAAACAACAAAGGAAAGATAGACGCAGGGTTGTGATAATGAGCAGCCATGGCTGATGGTGATGAATAATGAAAGCTTAGAATTACAAATGGTTATGGTGGGAAAGGAATAAAAGGTTTGAGAATGAATGAATGGAAAATGTGTTTGCACGTGTAAGTACACTTATTTATCTCCATCGCCACGTGTACTAGCAGAGCCCACGTGGAGGCCATGTCCTAAAGAGGGATGACACGTAGGGGCATCCATGGCGTCTAGACAACGTGCCATCTGTCAAGACCAACGGTCGAAGATGAGGGAGCATCCAAAGTAGATAATCCCACGCAACACCAATGAGTTACTCTACCCCATCACGAGGTAAGATGTAATCAACGGTTGGGGATAGTCCAACCGACACGGGCGACGTGACAAAGGGAGGACCGACACCGCCCGGCACGGATCGGATAGCCCCAACCACTCGCATTTAATGTCGCTCGGTAGGGCACGTGTCGACGACCCACGAAGAAAGCGAGGATAGGTCGGCGTAACGAGCGTGGGTATTATAGAAGCCGCGAGTGATGGGGAAGTCCGCGGACCATGCACAGAGCACAAGAAGATAAGGTCTCAACGACTCTTTGTCGGTGGACCCACTTGATTTAGCTATATATATGAACACCCCTTCCACGAAAAGGGGTCGAGAGTAGATCTAAGGAATAGAGAGAGAATAGTGAGAAGTAAGTATGAGTATCAACCTTTATGAGGTTGATGAATACCAAAGATCTTGTGATTACTTTTGTAAGTTTTACTTTATAGTGAATATCTCTAGGATCCGTGGACGTAGGCCTTAGTGCTGAACCGCGTAAATCATCGTCTCCTTTACCTTTAGCACTCGTATAGTTTCATTTATGTGTTTATGTCTTAGATCTATCACTTTGGGGATGATGAGGAGATCATGACAAACCCGCGGGGTTTGGAATCCATGAATCATCATCTACCTAGGCATATTATACTTTACTCGCACTTTAATGCATGTATTCAATTCATGTTGAGATTGTTTGTGATCACGCGGACCATACCTGATTTCCGTGTTCACAATATGGCGCTAGAAACAGGGACCTTGTCCCGGTAAAAAGATTTATCTTTCCCTGTGACTTTATAGTAACTCAAAAATTTTGTTTAAAACGTAGGCAGATCTCTCGTTTAAACTCACTTTTCGCACGTATCCGTATTCTTTGTGCTATCTAACTTGGTGATCCGGGTCTTTACGAAATTTTAACTAGCGATTCTGAGTTTGGGGCTATTTTTTCGCACATATTTACGTCTATTGTATTTTCTACCAACAACTGGACATTGTGTAACCTTTAAACCAACAGATTCGTGTTTTAACCGATATTTCAAACATAATTTCCACCAATAGATTTAGACTTTTTGCAAACAACAACCCATGGACCTTATCTCGGTTAAATCCGCATTCGTCATGTTTTTCGTATTGTTCGCCAAACTAATACTTCGAGTACACTCATTGCCACTAGAAATCGAGCTTATGAAATCAAGTTTGAACTAACAGGCTAACCCGTGGACTTTTTGTCTCGGTTTACCTCCATGTTCTCTGCGAGAATATTGCAATGGAAAGGAACAAAGATCTTGGGAAAGACAAAGGTACCTTCAAAAGAGGCACATAGGACTAAGCCGGTAATAACAAAGGAGCAAACAAAAGGGCGGGACTCACAAAGTAGGGGACAAGACGAGAATGGAGCGGAAAGCACATTCCTTCGGATGCGGGCATCATTGCAATGGAAGCAAGGAAGGTAGCGGCGGCAAAAGCCGCTACACATACCGAAGGAACTTCTCAAGTGGTCTCCTCCAAAGTGACAGCTACAACCAGGCCTACGGAACCTCGAGAAGCAGTAGCAGAATCAGTAATCCAGAACCCTCCCTATGGGATGCCGCAGACTAACGAGCAAAACGAACAACTGCACGCAGGATCCTACGAAATGATAGAGCGGGCAGACGGATAGCAGTGGAAATCAACACCGCGGCCCCGAGGGACAAGCTCGAGGTTCGAGATAGGAACAAATCAAGCATCAAACCAGTCTCAAGTAGTTTTGGCGCAATTAGAAGAACTAAAACGGAATCGACGGACATACGCGGACGCGGTGGCCTTACTAGCCCAAGAGAACCAGCAATTAAGAGAGAAGATCTCCAAAGCGCGGAGCCAGAGAATCGCCAGGACGAGGCTAACTCGGCGGCAAGAATAGAGACCGGAGGATGATCCTCGAGAACACACCTGCGATAGTCAACCAAAGAGGAATACCCCAAAGAGGTGCGCGGAATAATAGAAGGCCCCACCCGGACTATCACCCGGACACGTCAGACTACTATGATGAGGAGGAGGCCACGACGTCACAACCTACAAGGAAGGCACGGCCTTCCATTCAAGAACACTGTTTGGCAATGGAGAGTCTCCGCGCAGAGATGTTAGCGAGAGATCAATCAAATCAAAACCGAGGCGAGGGGAGGTGGAAGACTAGAACAGGTTATGAAGGAAGCCAACACCACCCCACTCGCACAACTTGATTGGCCACCGCTATCATACCGGCAGAAGTGCCCGGTCCCATCCTTTGAGTGTTACGACGGATCCACCGATCCCGCTGCTCACCTACGATATTACAACAGGGTAATGGCCATATGGGACCACGACAAAGCTATACTTTGCAGATACTTCCCTTCGAGCCTGAAAGGATCCGCGCTATCTTGGTTTGATAACCTCAAGCCCGGATGCATCAATTCGTATGATCAACTCACGGAAAAATTCTTGGCCACCTACATGTACAACAAGGTTGTAAACACAGGGATGGACAAGCTCTTCTCACTTGCAATCAAATACAAGGAGTCCATTCGAGAATACACGGATAGGTGGCACAAGATATGTCAAGCCATAGGACATGTGGATCCCGTGGTGAGTATTAATTGTTACAAATGGGGACTTGACAGGATGAGCCCATTGTTTGTTGAAATCCACGGTACCTCTCCAACAACAGAGGGATATTTGAGGATAATCATCGAAAAACATGCGAGGTTGGAAGAAATTCAAAGAGAGAACCCGAGAGCACAGGCTCAACGACCCCCATGGACCAACTCCGCGGAACTAGCGAACGAGATCAAGCGAACACCAAAAGGATCGGAAAGATGGCCACAAAAGGGGTGGAAGAAAATTTGAAGACCGAGTCTACACAAAGCTCAATGCCAGCTACTCACGTATTTTAAAGGAGATCAAGGATCGCGAAGACTTAGACTGGCCTTGGTCTAAGGGGAAACAACCACCGGCCTCGGCAGAATCCAAAGAGTATTGTGATTTCCACTGCTTCTACGGGCACCCAACTGAGAAGTGCAAAAATCTCAAGATAGCGATACAAAAGCTGATTGATGGGGGATCTCAAAGTATATAGAAAAGGCCGGAACGGAGGATGGAACCAAACGCAGCAAAACGAGGTCCAATTGCCGGAGGGTAACCGTACACTAAACACTATATCCTGCTCGGAAAACAAAGAACCAACCCTAACCTACGAGATAGGGAAAAGGGTGAGGAAGCAATTTGAAGACTATTGTAGCTCTACAACTTAGATGGAAAAAGAAGTGGAAGAGCACGAAGAATGGATGAACGCACCTCTTAACCTTCGAGCCGAGGACATTGAGGATGACATGGAAGATCACAATGACCCTTTGATCCTCACTGGCCAATCGCAGGATGCAACATAAAGAAAATACTCATTGATGGAGGGAGCTCCTAAACGTCCTGTTTCATGATACCTTCAAGCGTATGGAGCTTAATGACGAGCAACTATTGACCTCGCACTACACCATCTACGGGTTCAATGGCACGGCTACGAAGCCTATCGGGGATATTATTTTTGCAAGTAGACGCAGGTCCCATGAAAGTTAACGCCCGCTTCGGTGTGGTGAACACGCCTTCACCCTACAATGCCATTATTGGACGAAAATGGGTCCACAAACTTAAGGGAGTCGCATCCACCTACCATCAATACCTTAGGTTTCCTACTCCTTTAGGGGTAATGGAAATCAAGGGTGATCAAGTTTCCGCAAAGGAATGCCGGGCAATGCAAATACGGCTCAACAATGAAGAAGATGAGAAAAGAAGAACCCGCAGGCCAGGAACAAAAGCAATATCCAAGGACAAAGCCATCGACGAATACTTGGAAGAGATCTCGGAAAAAAACTTGTCTAAGGGAACTCGTAGGAAACACGGAAGCATCAACATCAAATGCTAACCGGGCGCTCTCGCAAACAAAGAATCGAGCCTACCAAATAGCAATTAAAGAAAGTCCCCCACCTTGGGAACCGAAGCCCACGTTTACATCCTTGGAGGTGATGAAGGAAGTTAACATAGGGACGGAGCAAGAACCCAAGAAAGATCAAGATAGGAACTCTAATGGGCGGAGAACGCGAAGCCTCACTAATAAAACTACTAAAGGAATACGCGGACATCTTCGCATGGAAACTATACGATATGCCCGGAATAGACCCGAAGACAAGACAACATGAGCTGCGCATTAAACCCGGCACACCCCCGCATACGACAAAGATACGAAAGGTGGCTACAGAGTATCACAAAGCGGTAGAAATGGGCTGAAAGTGTTGGAGGCCGGTTTTATAAAAGAAGTCAAATATCCTACTTGGATCTCTAACATGGTAATAGTACCAAAGAAGAATGGAGGGGTCGGAATCTGCATCGACTTCACCAACTTGAACAAAGCATGCCCCAAGGATAGTTATCCGTTACCCAAAGATTGATCGGCTAGTCGACGCCAGCGATGAAGGATACGAAGAGTTATCATTCATGGACGGATACTCTGGTATAACCAACTATTTTTAGCAGAAGAAGATCAGAAACATACCGCATTTTACACACCCCACGGTCTCTATTGCTATGTAAGGATGCCTTTCGGACTCAAATGCGGGAGCAACGTACCAAAGGATGGTCGATGCTATTTTCAAGCCATGGATTGGCAGGACCCTAGAGAGGTCTATGTTGACGATATGCTCGTAAAGAGCAGATTGAGGAAGAACCACCACCGGACTCCGAGGGACATCTTCGAAGCTATGAGAGAACACAATATGAAGGTAAACCGGAAAAATGCACGTTCGAGTAACTTCGGGGGAAAATTCCTTGGGTACCTGGTGACAAAAAGGCATTGAAGTAGATCCCTTAAAAATCCGAGCCATAGTAGACATGCCATCCCCAAAGAACCTAAAAAGAAGTACAAAAGCTCAATGGATCCCTAGCAGCCTCGGGAAGGTTCATCTCAAGATCCTCGGATAGGTGCAAACTCTTTTTAACATGCGAAAAAGGGGACGAAATTTGAGTGGACGCGAGAATGCGAAAGAAGCTTTCCTAGGCGTCCAAACGGTACCAGCCCAGATCCCTATCCTTGAGAACCATACCGACGAAGTTTTGGCACTATACATTGCGAGAACAGATTTGATGCAAAAGAAGCGCAAGATTTGTCGGGACCCACACAAAGGAGGAGCAACCGATCTATTATGTCGGCAAGACTATGAATTCCGAGAAAGAAACTACACAAGAATCGAACAACTCATCTTAGCCGTCGTATGGTCTACATTAAACCGAGGACGTACTTCTAACGCATGACATACGTATCCCATGCCGAGCGCCCTTAGAAGCCATCCTCAAAGGGTGAAGGGTAGTACACATAATAAATGGAGCACATACCTCGACCAATTCAATATCCACTATGAGCTTCAACACTCTCGAAATCGCAAGTGTTAGCGGACTTCTAAGCAGAACCTACCTTTAGGACAACGAAGAAGAGGTGCGCATACAAGGATGGAGGGCGCGGGTGCCCCGAAATAGAAAAACAAGGAGCCAAATAACATTCTTGAACCAATGAACCCACGACAATGGGAGGTCTTTGTCGACTTCGGCTCCAAAAATAGAGAGGGCGGGGATAGGCATCGTCATCACCACGCCCACGGGGGATAGGATCGTGCATGCATTGATTGGAATTTGAAGGCCATACAAATAACATCGTAGAGTACGAAGGAGTGGTCCATGCCCTCCGCTTGATAATTGAATTAGGGATACAAGAAGTACGGTTGACAAGTGACTCACAACTAATCATACGGCGGATAGGCTACGAATACAATGTGTATGACGAGACTGCGATGGCATACATGGCTCTGGTACAAACGTTGGTTTCCCAAATACCAAAAATCAAATTTCGACATCTGCGTAGAAGGAGCTCGAGACACGCAGATGCCTTCCGGCATATATATCACCATGCTTAAAAATGAGGATGTCAAGCAATCAAGATAACAAGAGTGTACGAACCATCCATCAAGCCCCAAGAAACATGTGCGGCTAACCAATGCAAGTCTAAGGAGGAAGATATCTCGATGATGATGTCGGAGAGCACATATTCGACGACTTCCGAAACGATGACATCACGCGACAAGCCGATGAGGACGACGAGACACATCGGGGAAGGATTGAAAACCGAAATCCACTCTTTCTAAAAGAGGGGAAACTTGAGATACCAAACAGGCTAGGAAAGTACAATCCAGCTTGAGGATGTACGAGCTAAGAGACGAAACCTTATACGAAAAAATCATTCCTCGGGCCACTTCCAAGTATTGCTGTCCCGATCGTAGGACATATCATCTTGAAAGACATCCATAGAGGTGACGCGGGGGAATCACAAAGTGGAATGAGGTCCCTTGCAAATAAGGCGAAGACAGGCTACTACTGGCCAACCATGATCCGAGACGCGGCTAGAATGGCGCAAAGGTGCGAAGAATGTCAAAGATTTGGCAAACGAATCCACGCCCCAACCACAAAGTTGAACTCTGTGGACAGTCCGTGGCCCTTTGGGAAATGGGGGATCGACATAGTAGGTCCACTCGTATCGTGGGACGAGGGAAAAGAAGATTCCTAATAGTGGCAACGGATTACTTGACAAGTGGGTGAAGCAAAGGCACCGGCAAGAATTCGGGATTCAGACGTCTTTACTTTTATTTTTCAAAATATCATCTCCCGGGTTTGGCATCCTTGAGAGATAGTTTGGCAACAGATGCTTGACTACAAGGAAAGAATATTGACTTGTCAGTTTCGACACCTTCAAAATTCGAAAAAACAAGTCCACCCCCATATACCCACAAAGAAATGGACAAGCAGAAGCCACAAACAAAACTTTGGCACTTATCCTTAAAAAACAACTAGACGAGTACAAGGGGCGGTGGTGTGAACAGTTACATAACGTTCTATGGGCATATAGGACGACTCGAAGATCACTCAGGAGAGTCCCGTTTTTACTCACGTACGGAGCGGAAGCGGTAATCCCTACGGAAATTCTACTTCCAACTACAAAGACGAGAAGCATGGGAAAAGAACCTCACCACGGACATGATGTTGGAAAAGCTTGACGACCTCGAAGAAAGGAGAGAAGCGGCACCGCAAAGAATGGAAAACTACCAACGCAGGCTAGCCGGAGAATATAACAAAAAAGTGAAACTTAGGAATTTTGTAGAAGGGCGGTATGTGTTGAGGACCATTCCCAATACCGTGAGAAAAGAAGTGGGAAAATTAGCACCAACTTGGGGAGGACCCTACGTAATACACGACATCGCAGGAAATGGCTCTTACTATCTGCGCAATCTGAAAGGGGAAATCCTCATGCATCCGTGGAATGCCAAATATCTCAAGCCATACTACACATAACCAACCACCTGCGTGTGCATTTCAGAAGAAGAAAACAGACTTCCAAGTCCACATGTTTCTATCTCTGACAAAGGAGTAACGCACCTTAACTTTTCAATCAATCCAAGCTTTCATTTTCAAGTATCATATTCTATTCATTACCCACAGCATTTCAATTTATTCAAAACCCACAACCTATACCATATGAGACACATGTATATACTACTTACACAATGTACATTGAAAACCATATCACATCTTAATAAAATATCGATACTATCGTTACCCCGTGGATGTAGGCCTTAAGGCTGAACCACGTAAATCATTGTGCAGTTACTATTATTAAGAATTGACATTATACTTAGTGAGAGGATGTCCCGCACAAAGCGTGGATCATACCCACCGCAATATACCGGCAATATCCCATACAAAGCACACGCATGCAATATATCGGAGCATACACATGCAATCTCTTGGAACTCCCCGTAAGCGTCTATAAGTGTATGACCGGGGGGCGACTTCCCAACGTAACGAGATACCCGAGCAATATTACAAGCCGCGAACTCAATGGAATATATCCTTGAACGTCGGTTGACCCCACCGTTCGGGGAATCCTCGGCCAAGGAATTAGCCGGACGGGGTGCAAGGTCACAAGACAATTCGGGGATATCAACCTACGGAATTTAAACAATACACTTTCTCAAATTCAAAGATCAACATCCTTGGATAGTAAACACTACGGAATTACTCATTACGTTAACTTAATTTGTAAAGCCGATAGATGCAAATTCAACAAAATACAAATTGATTTAAACACCAAAGTTTGATCTAGTACATGGCGATTGATTACAAGCCTAGCAAGAAGAGTAAAAAACGCCAAAAAGGATAAGCAACCGAGATCAATCCCTAGCATACTAGATATGATCTACTTGGGAAGGAGCGTTATCCGCGGGTTTGTCCTTCGAGGAAGGAACACTACCACCGAGAGGAGGGCCCGGAAGAGCCTAAAGGAGCGCGGTGCAGGACGCCGAGTATAATTCTTGTTTAACCCATGGTTTCCCGAGATCCAACTCCAATCTCACCAAGAGTTCTATTGATCTCTTACGCCAACCTTACGAGCCACGAAGCCTATGGCTACACTCTTCATCTCGGCCCGACTTAGGAAGTGGAAAGAAGGTCCACCTTTTGATTGGCATGCTTCAGCGTTTCCTCCCGAGACAAGGCTGGACCACGATGGTAATTGAATTGGCCCTCCAATTGAACTACCTTAGCCCGAGCTTCGGCAAATTTGTCATCCGCAACTCGAAGGCGTCCCTGGAGCTCGCGGATAATAGAAAAAAGAACAAGTTATAACAAATACAATACAAAGCACACTCGATGACAAAAACGTATACCTTCACAATGATCAACCGCGGAATCCTTGCTTCCCCTGCGGCATAATCATATTCATTTGATAACCTATCATAATCTGAGAAGATTATGAGCATACCGACTTCGCGCTTAGGTCATCTCGAAGCATCGAGTCCGAATGACGATATCGATTAACCTCATCATTCTTCGATTCCAACCCCTTGTTAAGACGATACATAGTCACCTCTAAGTTTTTCTCACGCTCAACCTGACGGGCCACATCGGCTCGAGACGCGGATAAAGCACTACTGAGAGCACCAGATTCTGCCCTAGCATCGTCTCTTTCCTTAGCAAGACGCTGCATATAAGCCCCAGCATCCGAGGGATGAGAAGACCGCGCTCGCGCAGCCTGGTCTTCCATAACATTAAGCTTAATTTCTAAAGAGGAAATCTGACCTTGGGCTTTCTCAAGATTATCCCGCGTCCATAAAAGAGCCTCGTTGAACAAATGACGGTCATGGTTGTTTCGATTTTGCAGATCTACCAAGCAAAGCTTTTTCTTACGCCATTCTTCGGCCATAGCGTTATGAACATCCGCGGGCATTCCATTTCGCGATTCACTCTTAAGTTTTTCAACTAACTCGGCAATGCGACCTTTTTGACGAGTTCTCTCATTCCGAAGCCACAACAACTCTGGGGACTCCACCCACTGAAGACAGTACAGCGGGAGGAGGGAAAAAGGAGAAAACTCAGAACATATAAGGAGCAGGAAACTATCAAAGAAGAGGAGACGCAGACCTGAAATAGACGAAGAGTTCTTCTCAGCAACCGCTAACTTGGCCTTAACCGAGGCCAGCTCAGAACGCAGCTTTGCCTCTTCCGCGTCCTGCTGCTCCTTGCGCTTAAGCAGACCCTTCAGCTCTGCTATTTCCTCATCTTTAGCGGAGACCGCAGCTTCAACGCCCGTAAGCGTCTCTTCACAATGCCGGAGCTTCCCTTCTAGCTTGAGAGACTTAGCCTTGAACGATAGAGTAAAGATGATGGTTACAATACTCACTCCTCATCATCTATCAATCAAAAAGGGAAATTAGTTCACAACATATTTAAGCAAAATCGGGGGTAAAAAGAGCGGGACAAACCTCCAATAATGTTGTTGGGGATAATTGTATCGGTACCCATCGGCAATGGCCATCATGCCAAAGAACCGTGCAGGGGAGGATCCACCACGAGATCAATCCCGCCGGGCCACAAGATTCTCGCCCCACCCTCGATCTACCACCTCCCGGGGTTAGCTCCATATGCCTAGCGAGTAAAAGAGTCGAACTCTTTTCCCCCTCAATCACGAGGCGGGACGAGGCCGACAAGCAAGTTTTTTCTTTTGCGGCCACGCCAAAACAAAGCATCATCACCATCCGTGACCAAGGACCGCGTGAAGTCATCGAGGGAGAGTCTAAGGACGTCCCACCAAGCGAGGCACCGGTATTACTTAGCGCCAAAACCCCACCAGCAGTGGAGGAGGTGCCGACACAAACCTCGGGATGCTGTTCGCCAAAACCCCAAAGATCGGATCCGCGTGTGGGGTCACCCCGCAGCTATCCTTAAGGACATTCCAGTCATCACCATCAGGAAACAAATTGAAGTCCGAGACAAGCCCCCATAACGTGGCCATGTCAAATGATTGTTCCCGGATAAAACCTTACCAAAGGAAAACTTCATGAAGCATCCCCATCCTTGTCACCACTATCAAGAGCAATTTTCTTACCCTTGTCCACAACATCCCCATCCTTGGTAGCCCCCTCATCCACGAGCATCACCACCACCACCGGTGGCGGAACATCACCACCACCACCGGTGGCCGGATTATCACCACCACCACCGGTGGCCGGATCATCACCACCACCACGTGTGGGATCATCACCACCACCACCAATAACCAACGATCACCGCCACCACCACCGTCTGGCCCGATCATTACCACCACCACCGATGCTTGATCATTACCACCACCACCTGGTGGCACGACCACCACCACCTCCACCAACGCTCCCACCGGCAATACTATCTACTTCTTGTTGATGGGTGAAAATTACTCCTGCCGAATTTGGTAATTTGGGGTGTGATGAGGAATGAATTTAAACCTACAACAAATGCACTGCTGGTGAGTGCTTGTAGATTTGAGAGATCAATCGTGCAAGTCCGGCCTAAACCAAGAAATGGCCGTTCAGACTTGTTTCAGCCACAAAGTGAAGGAGATGGGGTTGATCTTAGGGAGGGAAGCGAAGAAGGTGTTGAGATTGTGAAGATGTTGGCTTGCTTATGACTTGTGACAGAAAAGTGAGCGGGCTTACGGTTAATGTAAGGAGGCTCGGATGTCGATTTACCCTGTCTTGTTTTCCTTTGCGTTTGAAAATAGGGCGGAGAACCTATTTTATACAAGTCATTGAGCCTCATTCACGTTTCTCGTGGGAAGTGGAGGTAGTGGAATGATGGAGTAGTGGAGTTGTGTGTCGGTAACGCCACGACCGGTCTTGCCCACTTCTCCGTTCATCTCTAACCGTCCATGACTCCCTAACACGTTCTTGTGATGGCGCGTTGCACGCCGCACGCCGTAAACCGCTGAGACCAATACCCCGGTAAAGTATCCCCAGTTTGTGACATGATTGATGTCCTGGAATGTGGATCGTGGGTCCACGAAAGATAGCATGTAATCTTGAATTGAATAACTGCGTTATTCGGGAAAGTCGATACTTGTGCAAAGATCGTGTGTATTTCATGCAGTCTTGCATTACGGTGTGGTAAAGTGATGTGTAATGGTTGCTCACTAACCAAATAACTCCGACCGGGGTTGTATAACCAAGTTTGGTGAGGTCGGACGGATGAGATGATGTTTGAGACACTCATCTGCTGACCAGTTGATGAAATTAGGGTTTTTAAAGAGGTGTGCAAGCATCACTCTTGACTTAGTCGAAACCAAGCATGGGGAGGATTTTGGAGAAGACCGACCATACATGCGTGTTTGGCATGATGGTGTAGGCGCCGTATTCCGTTCCCTCATGAAAGCGCGATACGGGCCACTCAATTTTGACCAGGTAAAGAGGAGTGGTCGAGATCGGTTTGCAGCAAATCCTTGCCGCAAAGGAGTTGGAAACCAAGGCGTGATTTCCCTAGTTTGGGCACGCGTTTGGCGACCAACATTGGTTGGTTTTGGTCGATCACACTACCGTGTAGGTGGTAGGTTGGTGTTCACACCTATACCACGATTATCCCATGAAACGTGATCTAAGCCATTCAAATCATCGGTGAAGTTGAGCGGTCGAGATCGGTTTAGGATTTGGGAGTGTAAGCGCACGAGTTTGGCGTGCGTTTTGGGTTGGCGGGAATGATGTGCCTTGGCCGACCGCAAGTAAGAGGAGGTAGATGGGCCCACGGTGGTCATCTTTGGTATGACCGGCCTTAGTTAATCAATCTGTGACCCTCCATTCGCTTAGGGAGAAGATGGACGCGCGTGATGACTTGAAACCTAATTTTGGCATTCAAAGCCGCGCGGCCATGCTCTTTTGAGCGGACGGTTTTGTTGTAACCAGCCACGGTTGGCTTTGGCCGATTGGCCAAGTGTGTAGGCGGTCACATGGTGATTGTGTCGACATGCTCGGGCCCTTTGAGTCTACATCTACACCCTCCATCTATACCTGCGAAGATGGATGGTTGAGACCGTTTTGCGGCACATGTAATATCTTGCAAACCCTAATTAGGGTTTTCCGTCCCATAATGCTTGGTATGGACGGTTTCTTGGCACAAGCAAAGGCCAATGGTCGACCATGTGGGTCGGCCGTGTGTATTCCATACGCTTGGGGGTGATGGAATTGATACGTAGCCATCCAATCATGCTTGTGGAGTTGGATATTTGCGATCAGATCGTATTTGGCAAAGCTAAGGCCGTGTGTATTCCATACACAGCTTGGGGGTGATGGAATTGATCACGTAGTCATCCAATCATGCTTGTGGAGTTGGATGACTGCGATCGATCGTATTTGGTGAGCTAAGGCCGTGTGCATTCCATACCCGCAGGGGTGATGGAATTGATCGTAGTCATCCAATCATGCTTGTGGAGTTGGATGGTGCGATCGAATCATATCAGGAAGACCGATACGATCAAGTCCCAGGATGCTCAATCGGAGCTAGTATAACACACCGAGAGGGCTCAATCGGGCTAGTATAACACACCGAGAGGTCTCGGGCTAGTATAACACACGAGAATCGGCTGTACGGGTATTTCGTACATGGATTCATTATAGTGCTTGGAGGTTCGTGTTACTCTGAAGAGTAACACTCGGTCGTCATGCCACAGCGATAATGAGTACAGAAATACAAGGCTGATATGAAATTCACGGGGAAGGGATTGTTCTTTGCATGCTCCGACTGGAGGAATTTCATGTATTCACGGAATGGGATTGTTTGCTACATGCTCCATTCTTGGTGAATTAAGTGAGGAGTATCCGTCACTTATAAACGGCTTTATCTTTTACAAGATGTCAGCGCATGATTTTTTCAGGTTACTTACAAATTTAACCTTAAACGAAAATCCACCATCAACACTTCTTGAACGGGCGGAGAAGTATCAATTCGCTCTTCCCCGTCGGAAACATCCTCATCACCATCCACGGGACTGTACACATCCTCGAAGTGTGTAGAACCCTCGGTGGGAGAATTCGACGATTGCTGCTGGATTGATCCTCTTGTTTCTACGCACCTACAACACATAATGATAAAAGAGCCATCGGCATCTCCTTTCCTTAGCATAATCAATATTATTCAAGAAAACGAAGGGGCATATATACGTAGAAAACAAACAACACACCTTAGCAACATTAGTATTCTCATGCGAAAGAAGGTTAGCATCGGGGATATCTTCGTCTTCGCGTCGTCAACATCGCGATTATAAGCAAAATCCATACCTACAAAACTCATTGCCAAGGGCGATAATGGGCATAACGAGCGGGAGAAGCTTCGCGATGAGGAAGGCATCCGTGAGGCTGCCAACCATGGGGTCGGGGACCCAACCATAGGCCCACGGACCAACGACTTCAAGAACAGTGGCAGACCATTCATAGTCATGATCACGCTTAATCCTCTCATCAGCGGGAATGGAAGACCTTCGGCACCAGGAACCCTCGCCATCTTGGAATCACTTACCTCGCTCAAAAGTCGAACTTCCCCTTAACAGGGAGCAATGTTTCGCAGACTCACAGACCACGGCTTACGAGTATTCCTGTTAACGTAATCTCCAAAGGATTTGTTAAAATTTTCAGGAGTGTACCACCCTTTCTCCTTTTCTAATTTAGGGGCATAGCAGGTCATCATCGTTTGCCCCTTACTACGAAGATAGCATTCACGAAGATGGCGAAGATAGTTTCCTGTCAACTGTTGCACCCCGCGATTATGACTTTTCTTGGTAGTATCGCGGCTAGACAAGACCCGGTAGTAGAAATCATCACCGGCTTTATACAAAGGTAACATCAAACCGGCCTCGAAAGCACCCATGGTCGTCAGCAAATGAAAGGCATCATACTTGTAATTGGTAACCATCTCATAAGTTATATCTTTATCAGAGGCATAAAAACGAACTTGGAAGTTGTGAAGACCGTGCTTTCAATTTGAAGGCCTCAAGATCAATGTGTCGGAAAGTAAACTTCTTATTACCCAAAGGTAAAGGCCGAAAAGTAACAAGCAGAGTCTTCCTCGAAAGCACCTCCAGTAGTATCTTCCATGAGAACCTGCGGCCTTCTTCTCGGGAAGAACTATATCTCCCGAAGATTCTATCTCCATGACCTTTCTCTTCGAAGACGAGTCTTAGTTGACTTACTCGAACTAGGCACGGGTGGATTAGTCGCGGTGGAGGCTTGGAGCGGAGAGGATGCACATTTAAAGGCTCGGGCCTTGGTCTGCTTGCTCGGGAGACTCACCTCTAGGGCGATTCACGGCATATCTAGACCCTGCGGTGGATCACCCCTTTTAGCGAAGATCTCGACCAAGGGACGAGGATGTTCGTCCATCCCGAGGATTATCTGGGTAAGTGAAGGCGGGGCTCCACCCCTAATATTGGAATCACTCCGAGGAGATGCGCGAGGACTTGACGGAGGAGTTTGGTAAGGGAACCGCGGACGGTCGGACACGTGCTGCCCGGGCACAAACACGAATAAAAGTGCAAGTCAGAGGCAAGGAAGATCGAAAAGCAAGAAAATCTCAAGAACAACAGCAAACGTGAAGAAAACCTAGATTTCATCTACAACTACTTAAACTCTCAAGCTATTATTCCAACTCAAAAGAAGAAAAATAAGATTAAAGCATGACCGATGAAACATACGGCTCAGTGGCGTCAACTCTCAAATCCCAGGATATACATAAAATTAAATTCATCATCAACGCATCACCAGAAAATCAAGAACTCAACGGGGTTAGGCATGGCGATTAAACGGAATAAAAAATCATACCACGAACCTCAAAGAGTAAAGCGGCGGCGGCAACAAAGGTGGCAGCGATGGCGGCGGCGACGGCAGATAGCGGCGGCGGCGACATTTAGCGGCAACAATGGTGTCGAGAGGAAGTTAAGAAGATGAAGAAGACAAAAGAACGAAGAATAAAAACGAGGGAATGTGAATTTAATTCACATTCTCTCATTCTTCTCTTTTATAAGACCAAGAGAAACCGTCCACTACCCAAAGGGCAGTTATGGCCGGATATGGGAAACGTGCACAATAAATGCAGGTAGCACCTTTTAGGAGAAGTTATGAGGAGGAGATAAAAACGTACCACACGATTCTTCTTCCAACAAAAGCTAAACGCCCGATCACAAGAAGAGGGGCAAATTGTAAGTACACTTATTTATCTCCATCGCCACGTGTACTAGCAGAGCCCACGTGGAGGCCATGTCCTAAAGAGGGATGACACGTAGGGGCATCCATGGCGTCTAGACAACGTGTCATCTGTCAAGACCAACGGTCGAAGATGAGGAGCATCCAAAGTAGATAATCCCACGCAACACCAATGAGTTACTCTACCCCATCACGAGGTAAGATGTAATCAACGGTTGGGGATAGTCCAACCGACACGTACGTGACAAGGGAGGACCGACACCGCCCGGGCACTGGTGGATAGCCCCAACTAGAGGTGTAAATTGGGGTGTGCCGGACACGACACCCAAGATAGCACGCTAAAATTTGAGCACAGTATTGCCCAAAGACGTGACTTAGCCCAAGACGGCCGCGACAAAGACGTTTGTTAAATGGGACATCTTGGGTTTGACTAATTGGCACGAGAGCACAAAGACAAAGACGCGGCACGGATAAGCACGTGGCCCAAACCCGAAAGACAAAGACGTTAAGAGAGCACGTCATAACATGTACAAATACACCATATAGCAAGGCATAATACATCACATCTTTTGTATATTTCACAAAAAGTCACTATTCTAGCTAGTTTTTAACATTTTATGTTGGGTTATTTATAACAACACATATAATACCTTAATATTTAGAAAATATGTTTCAATATCATTGTTATAATGTCGTCACCTATATTTAACTAGAACATTAATTTACATGACAATAATCCAATTTTATATTTGATGGGTTATTTCTTTTTATTGAATAAACTTGTTAATTTTACTTGAAATAATTTCAAATGATATGTCTAACTAAATTCTTATGATAATGTCCGACTAAATATATACATTAAGTGATTTCAAATTATTTATAACACGTGTGCTTAAAGACAAAGACAAAGAGACGTTTATTCGTGTCTTGTGCCGTGGGCTGTCTTGTGCCTAGCTTTGACTAGTAAAGCACAGTACGCACAAAGACGTTTAAATCGTTGGCACGGCCACAAAGACGGCACATAGCACGTGAAGCACGCGACTTCGTGTGCCGGGCTGTGCCGGGCCGGCACGTTTTACACCTCTAGCCCCAACCACTCGCATTTAATGCTGCTCAGAGGGCACGTGTCAGACGACCCACGAAGAAAGCGAGGATAGGTCAGCGTAACGAGCGTGGGTATTATAGAAGCCGCGGAGTGACAGGGAAGTCCGCGGACCATGCACGAGCACAAGAAGATAAGGTCTCAACAGCTCTTTGTCAGTGGACCCACTTGATTTAGCTATATATATGAACACCCCTTCCACAGTAAAGGGGGTCGAGAGTAGAACTAAGGAGGAGAGAGAATAGTGAGAAGTAAGTATGAGTATCAACCTATGAGGTTGATGAATACCAAAGATCTTGTGATTACTTTTGTAACCGTTTACTTTATAGTGAATATCTCCGGATCCGTGGACGTAGGCCTTAGTGCTGAACCACGTAAATCATCGTCTCCTTTACCTTTAGCACTCGTATAGTTTCATTTATGTGTTTATGTCTTAGATCTATCACTTTGGGGATGATGAGGAGATCATGACAAACCCGCGGGGTTTGGAATCCATGAATCATCATCTACCTAGGCATGTTATACTTTACTCGCACTTTAATGCATGTATTCAATTCATGTTGAGATTGTTTGTGATCACGCGGACCATACCTGATTTCCGTGTTCACAGCATGGACGTGCTTTTTATAAGCAGATCCGCATAAGTTATGTGGCACACATGTTAGATATTGTTAGCTGAAATGTGAGATGACAAGTCAATGCAGTAGGAGAGACTTTACTAACTTGTGTAGTTGTGTTTAATTAGTTAAACTTCTCACCTGTCCTTTACAAACAAAGATATATGGAAATACTATTAAACCTAAACCACAAAGATAATTTCACTGCAAGAAAATGGTGATTAACACAAAAATTCACTGCAAATAGCAAGCAGCTTAGGGGAGTTTCAGGGAAAGTAAAAATGGTATTAAAAAAAAAAAAAAAAATCATAGAAGGCAAAGAAAGACAGGTTTCGAACTGTAAATATTTTGCTGTATTCTTTCCCAGCTCGGATTTTGCTGCATCTCTTCTCAATGGAGCTAGCCAAATCATCGGAGCCCAATTCTGATCGCATCTCAAGTGTAACCGCCTTTCCCAAGTTTGAGATTCATCGTGTTACAGATGAGGAGATTAGGGTGAAGCAGGCACATCTCGCTCACTTTATAAGGTACAGGCCTGCCAGGAGATTATCCGGGCGTCAGTCTAGGACAGCAGATGATGTCGACGTCTCGAAGTCTTTTTCATTCCCACCAAGTCTTTTTGATCCCAAGAAGCTGCAGATGCATGAAGAGCCTTTGCGGTTAACTGACGCCATGATGTTCCTTCCCAACGGAGTAGCATCTTCTTGTACCCTTGAGGCCCATGTAAACGGTTTCCGAATCACCGGAGGTTCAGAGTTTGTCTCATGTTTGCGAATGTAAGAGAGTCTTTGGTGCAACTAGGCGTGAGCTGGGAGCATCCTCCTGCTCTGCTATTCTGCTTGCATCGCCCCATCATGCTGTTGGGAGAAAAGACTGAGGATATCCAAATCTTTCTGCTCTCAGCTGACCTTGAGAAAGGCGGGCGAACCTGGCGTCGTGACGAAGAATTAGTAAACTTTGCCCGCAAAGTTGGAGAAAATCATCGGACTTACGGGACTAGATATCCGATACATTTCCAGGCGCTAGAGAACTGTGCAGTCATCCATGCGCTAGAGAAGTGTGAAACTGATAGTGTTTCTTCGCATTTATCAGTCACCCATGCCCTGACTAAATCTGCCATAGTTGTGATTCGAAAAGAACCACCTTTCTTTGTGATCCGACTGCGCGACATCGAGATTGTTAATCTGTCACACCGTCAACCTGATGAAATTGATATGACAATCGTATTTGAAGACCTCACCCGTGGTGTGTATCAAATTTCTTCGATTCCCTCCACATTTCTCACTGACATAAAACGTCGTCTTGATTTTGGAGACGTCAAGTTCTATGTTAACGAATCAAAGGTGGACTGGCGCGTCTTAGTGAGAGACATTGAAAAGTATCCTGAGAAGTTCAGAAAGATAGGTGTGGATGGGATTCCTTGGATCTCGAGGATGATCTTACGTTGGCCTGCTATCCGGCTGCAGATTCTGCTTATCAAAGAGGTTCAGTGGGATTCGAGGATGATCTTACTTTGGCCTGCTATCGGCTTGCAGATTCTGATTATCAAAGCGGTTCAGTGATTGCTACAAAATTATTTCTCTGTTGGTTTTTTTTTTCAGTTTGATTAGCGAAGGGGAGTGCCCTTCCTGAATTTTATATTGCTCTCTATCTATGTTGCTTTCACAGTTCTCTAGCCCACTGATGAACTATCTAAGACATACCGAATGATATGGGATGTTAAACTTGAGACCAAGGATTCAAACCACAGAAAATTTAAGTGCAAGAAAATGGTAATTAACACAAAAAATTACTACAAATCATAAGCAGCTTATAAAGGTTCAAAAATAACAATACTTAAAATATTCATTGAGTGAAGATATCTGATGAATGTCAAACTAAAACAGAAAAAGGACTATAAAGCTTTATATTTAAAAGACTAAGTTGTCCCAGTTGCCAAGAGCAACACCTTTTCTAGCAAGACAATCTCCTGAGACTGACCAGAAAATCCAAGGTAACTTCCTTCTCATGAAGGCAAGAAAAATAATCTTCCTTAGAAACATGCCAGATGACTGCATCCTGTATGAAACTCGTGGCCGAACAAGTCAGTAGTATGTGCCTAGAAGTGGCGCCTCTCGATCATACTACTATCAAAGTGCAGTACAGGCACTTGTTAGCTTCCGTAAGTTACTCGACAAAAACACAGAGAACCCGAACTAGATCCATCCCTTCTTTGTGATCTTCTGTTGCAATACTTCTGAATTAGTGTACTCAGCCTTGATATTGGCAGGGCTTAATCTTCTGGTTGGAGCTGAGAGCAATACTCACTGGAAAAATCACACATGCCTTCAAGTTAGCAACTTCACATGGTGAATTGAAAAGCAGCTTTTCAATCAACTGCTCATTCTCCTATTTGACACCGAGTTGAAGGATCTTGAGCTGTGGAAAATTTACTGATTTTGGAACTTCGAAATTAAGCTTTTTTTATCTCCAATATAGCCAGTGACTCAAGTAAACAGGCTTGGAGGAAACATTATACCTTTATGATCTACAAGAGCAAGCCCTCCATAAACGGATCTCACCTGCATAGTGATCAATATGTAACGCAGGACCTTTAAACCACGACTCAGTTACTCACTTAATCTGAGATAGACTCTTTATAATCTTGTGAAGGAATTTAAAGAAAAGAGGGAAGCAAAAAACAGATGTGTTTGCCCGGTTGATCCTTTTATCTTAAGAATTCTATTCAATCTTATAAAGAGCTCGGATTTTGGCTCCCGCAATATAGATTATGTGTCCCTGTATAATAATTTCCAAGCCGCCAGAATTAGGTAGGAATCGATTAAGCCTGACTCAAGGCGTTTGGTTTTCTTATGATTAATTTGTTCAGAAGAGGATGTATTGAATCGTGAAACACATGGTTCCCATCTTGGACTTCTGTCTGTTTAAGTTGCTGCCTAGAAACTAGATATTAACTAAACTAGATAGTCCAACAGAAATATTCTAGCAACAAGGAAACATACCCATGGATTGAACATATCTTCAGGTAAGCAAATAGATAACTGGGCAGTGATCCATTATCAGTCCATCCTCCATATGTTTTGACCCTGGAAAAACATACCCACAATTAAAATCAGGTTCTTTTGTAGTTTCACTAAATTTACAACTATTTAAATAAAAGGTTACTAATTCTACATTGCAGGTAAGTGAATTTGAGGATGAAATGAAGTCTCTTACCATGCCTCTCTTTTTGTCCTTTGCTCTTCATAAGTGAACTGATGATCCTACACATCATCAGCATCATAGGAAGCTTTTTTACGCCTTTTCGCTCAACTAACTATACAGCAGCATCGTACTTCTGCTTCCCCAGCATCAAATGTTACAACCTCGAACATCACTAAGGTCTTTTGTAAGCCTTTTGTTAGCTCATCCATGGCACCCGCAGCAAAAAATAATCTCTTCAGCAACGAAAATAAATAAATCTTTCTCAATATTGCTTCAAGTGTCCAACAATTGAGTTGGTCAGATTTACTCCCCAAGCATCATAAGTGGCCGTCTAAGTCTCACAATTGGGAGAGATTTAAACTAGCTCCACAATCAGGGAGTAACAAGAAGTCAGTTGCAGTTGTAATTCTGACTCGACCTTAAGCCACATACAGTACTGTGTGTGACTAAAACCAGGGTTGGCCTTTACCAAATTTTCAGCAACAACTGCTTGGGTAGGATCCAGAAAGTATGTCCACATCTTACAGAGATGCGGAACTGAATAATCTAACTGCAGGTAACTTTCAAGGATGCAGAACCAGATACAATATAGCAATTAACTTCCTTA
The DNA here is from genome assembly GCA_023531295.1 of Papaver armeniacum. Taxonomy (NCBI): domain Eukaryota; kingdom Viridiplantae; phylum Streptophyta; class Magnoliopsida; order Ranunculales; family Papaveraceae; genus Papaver; species Papaver armeniacum. The sequence goes on from JAJJWW010014413.1 coordinate 483,904, forward strand.
AGGGAGCATATGATGGCGTGGAATCTCCTGCAACAAATGGAAGTAGTACCATGCCCAAATCTAAATCTGCTTGGGTGGGATCCAGACAGACACTGTATCTATCCTAAAATGGAACAAATATGAGGAAGCTAATGTAGAAAGAATAGACAACTACGCTAACAACTAAACTAAAGTTCAATGTGTTGAATCCTCCGGACACTGAGGAGGTTGGTATTGCACTAATTGGTTGCTGGTAATGGTGCAGAACCAGATGCAACCATTCTGATGAAGCAAAATATTCCAAGTGCTTTGGCCGTGAAAAAAAAAAAGAGAACTGAAAACAGATGGAGAGAAGTAGCTTTCAAGAGAGATGCTCAAGATGTACTCCAACAATATTTGGAACTCAATCTAAAATGTTAGGTGAATGCAAGTCTTCAACTGAAGCACTGAGTTAGTAAGCATATACAACTACGACTGATAACAAGAATCCTACTGTATGTCTGTATTAGCAATATTAGAGAACCTAAGTACATACATGGTTTGCAGACATACAGTTCCGTACAGGCAGGTTTGAAGCGGGTGTATCAACTATTTATACGTGCACTCATCTTCTCAGATAAAGATGTCGAAATCCTTACTGCTAACAGAAACATTATTTGTTCTAATTCCTAGTAGTATGGTGCAAGAAGCCTAGCTATAATTGAGCCTTCTTTTGGAGAAGGAAATTAAGTGTAGCATAAAAAAGACCAGACAATTAGCTTAATTGCAGTTAATACAGTGTAAAAGCATAATTCTTGCTGGTTGTTACGGATAATGACCCATTCTAGTTTATATATCGATATCTTTATATTCAATCATGCAAAACAGAGTTGTGGCACACTGTCAGACTGGGCGAGTTGGGTCATATGATGCATTTTACTACCTAGTGAGCGAGTTGGGTCATATAATGCATATAACTACCTAGCAACAACATACAGTTAGTGAATAAGGTGTCGATAATGCTGTATTCCTCTAACTTCTAACCTTAATCTACCAACTATCGTAAAATAAAACAAATCTGCTTGGGTGGGATCCAGACAAATACCGTATATATATGTCATAAAATGAAACATGTCTGAGGAAACTAGTTTAGAAATAATTGGTAACTATCTTAACAACTGCATCAAAATTCAATGTGTTGAATCGTTAAGATATTGAGGAGGCTGGTATTACGCTAATTGATTCTAGCTAAAAGTGCAGAACCAGATGCAACCATTCTGATGAAGCAAATTATCCCAAGTGCTCTGACTGTGAAAGAGAAGAGAAAACTTAAAACATACAGAGAAGTAGCTATCAAGAGAGATGCTCAAGATGTACTCTAACAATATTTGAAACCCAATCTAGAATGCTGGATGCATGCAAGTCATTAACTAAAGCACTGAGTTCGTAAGCATATATCAGTACGATAAATAATAAGAATTCACGTGTAATAGCAATAACAGAGAACCTAAGTACAAGGTTTGCAGATGTACAGTTCCATATGAGCAGGCATGAAGTGGGAGTGTCAACTATTTATACACGCACTTATTTGCTAGTGAATAAAGTGTCTAACTGCCGATATACTGTATGCCTCTAAGTTGTAACCTTACTCTCCTGTAAAACTCACCAAACACAAAAGTAGCTATAATATATGCATCACGTTAAAGACAGTGATAGAAAATGAAGCACAAATAGCCAAAGAAGATAGCTAAACTCCAATTTGCAAACTCAAAAATAAAGAAGATAAACATGAAATAGTACTTTACGTGTAAGGCCCAAATTCACAAGGAATATTGCCATATTAAATGTAGTCAGGGGCAGATACATTCCTTCCTACTGCAGCCTACACCCTCGATACAACACATCACCCCTATTTTGAAATGCTACCTCTCTTGGTACATCAACCATTTCCATTGTTTTTGTATTTTCTTCTCCTAATGCTTTTAATGAAACCAAGGTGTTCATATGTGGGATTGCTTGAAATATACACTTATCCCTGCCAAAATCCACAAGCAGTTTTGAAGATGAAGAATTTAGGTCATATCTTTGGACCTTCGTCTTGGAGCGACATAAAACTGTACCCCTACTCGTGAGGGCAAGAGATTCATATGCATTCGTGTTGCTTAAACTGAATTCTTTAATCCAACTCAATGACCCATCCTCCTCCTTCTTCTTCAATAGCAATATATCAGAAGTATTTGAATCTTTATCATAGTGGGTAGCCGACAAATAACCCCCCAAAACCCCAAGTTTAAAATGCCAATCAGTGGGAAAAGCAGTAGGTATACTGGCAAAAGTTTCACTAGCCAAATCAAAAGCCACAACTTCACCAGTTTTAAACTCCCAATAAAGAGATTCATTCAGAAGCAAACCGTGGGTATTAATAAACAAATCCAGGCCTTTGTCAAATTTCTTCCCTGTGTTTCTCCATCCCTTGCCACTGCCAAGTGTGTACACCTCAACATGTACAAAAGTGGGTTCTTTCAACAAGCTGTACATTCTAACAATCTTGTACTCATTAGTGGAAGAAACGTAACCGAATCCAGTCTCCAACTGTTGACCACGATCATCTGTTAAATTCCGGGAGAAACACACATTCTCTAGTAATGGGATTACATACATAAACTGGTTCATAATTCACCCTCTCATTATCATGGCATCCATTCAGACAAACTAAACCATTACAGGAACCAGCAAAATCATAATACATAAAGGGAGCAGGGTTTAGTTTCATTCTTGTAATTCTATGGCAGGGTTGTTCCTCTGAAGAAGAATTCTCATCATAAAATTCCAAATAATGAAACTGTCTGTATGCATAGATTGGATTGTCATTCAGAAAAAGAAAAGTAAACTTACCAGCAGAATCAAGACTGTTAAGGCAGTGATTTAAGTGAGATTGAGCAAACGATTGATGATTAATAACTCTACTCCAAGATTTTGAGACCAACTTGCAGTCTAAAACTGATTCTGTTGGTAAACGTGTGAAGATGTTGAAGATGATATCTCCCGGAAGCATATCAAAGTTACCCATTTCAAACCCCCTACTGTAGAACAAATGATCTTAACAGTATTAATGGCAGAAGTAGAAGAAGAGATTAGGGTTTTTGAGATGAAATGGATTTTGCTGTGTGGAGACGAGGAGTGAGTGACCGACCGATTTTGAGAAATAAGGGGGCAGTAGGGTTTTGGGGAAAAACTTTTGACTAGTGAGTTTTTCTCTATTGATTCCGTTTTATTTTATTTTATTTATTTTAAATATTATTACGTAAACTAGTTGAAAAGCTTAAAACAAGAATATAAACATGCCTATCAAATTATCATAACGATATACTACTACATTAATTGAAACAGGTTGTTGTGCTTAACCTACCAAATGATTTATGAGCCTCATGGGTAACCATTAATTAACCAAGGAGCATGGGTAAAACCGGCGGGAGAGGGGGCCGAGATTGTGTCACAAGAGGGGCAAACTAACACTACCTTCCATGTTAATTCCCGCAATATTACGCCCATCGGGACTCGAACCTGGGACCTCCTGGAGCGCATTAAACTTTGGGGAACGGGGATGACCAGCTGAGCTAGGGGCCCGTTCTTCTCAAACGACCAAATTACTTTTTATTTTTTATTTTATTAATCGACCAATATTTGCTCAAACGAGCAATATTTTTTATTATTTGTTTTGAAAAATCTCAGAATATAATACCGTTGCAGCAATTTTATTATTTTATGGATAAGTGGGTTGAATGCGCCGAGGGGTTTTGGTACCGGTGGAAAGGCAATACACTAGGGAAAGTGATGAATCAGATTCAATGATGAGTGATGCAATGTTTATTTCGCAAGTTTGGTGAGTCAAAATTAGCAATGTGAAAACTACCGCAAGGCTTAATTTTCAGTTTTTTTTCACCCAAAAACCCACGTGTTCACGTGCGCTCCCATCCTTTGCAGGAAAACTTCTCAAAAACCCATAATTTCTAAAAAATTCTGTATCCTGTATTTTTAAAGGCGCCAAACTACTTCTTTCGTATACCCTTGAAGGGCCCTAAATAATGGAATTTTGGCTAAATTCTAATCATGCACCTAAGTTACATATTTTGATCGTTTACCCGTTTCCCATCAATTTAGACCCATCTTGAGCTAGATTACGACACTCGGATTTTTAGTCTCCAAATATGCTATATCTTTCTCATCGGCGTCATGCTCACGGGGTTGAGAGAAATTCTCCCTTGAATTTTACTGATCATCGTCATCTAAATTATCTTCACGATACGACACCAAGTGTTTGACATTGAAAACATCAGAATTATGGACATGGCTAAGAAGCTTCAAACGTATACGCATTTGGGTTAACCTTAACAATAATTTTAATCATATGAGTTTAAGGAAGTAAACTTGCGAAACTTGTTTCATAGTTAAAAGGAATCAAAAGATCTATTATAGGATCGATCCCTTGGCAAAGAATTCTACTAAGACCGGTCCCAAGGATCTTTAGCGGGACCGATCCCTTAAAAAAGATCTCTTGTGAGATCGATCCCTAATAACACTTATATTTCCGAAATCTGGTTTACTCTAGGGTTTGCACAAATTTCAGATTATGAGTTTCTAAGTTAGGAAAGTTCACAATGTCGACATATGTGTATTTGAACATGTGCTAAAATATGATATATTTATTTTTTCATATATATTCCTTGATACTCAAGGTGAGATCCCATACCAAAATATTACATAATATCTTTTTGATATTCAAAATTTATATGTCTATAATTTCCCAAGTAACAGATTTCGGGCGATAAGATGGGTTAACTCATATAACATATTTCTTTAATCTCTGATATCTTAATGATTTTTCTATTGTTACTTTAATCATCCTTTCTCATTATCTTTCTCTAATATCATAATGGTTCCTTGGTTTTATTGATCATTTTTTCATATTGATCTATTTCAAACTCCTAACTTTTACTTTATTTTAACTTCTTTTTATTATGGTATCATGTTCTCACATTTGATATTAATATAACTGATTGTCACGCATGTTTGTTTGTTGTCTCATTTAAGATGCTTTCTCATTCTTTTTCCTTCACAATTTGTTTTCCCTTAATGGATTTCTAATACATTTCTTTTGCAGGTTCTCTTAATTTTAATATGGTTTATATCCAGTATTTGATTGAAGTGGTCCGGATTTGTATCTTCCTCAAAACAATGTTATAAAACCAAGTGGTATTGCTAATGTTAATTTTACTTCATCCAGCAGTGTTGCAATGCAGAAAAGTATCAGATCTGAGTATTGTATAGTGTGAATTTCCCTGTCAAGTTCCTAGTCATGTGTTTGAATCCATGAGACACCATTGGAGCCAACCGATCCATCTTCCGTTTCATTTTCAAGTATTCAAAAACCAAACTTTCCCTTTAAATTGCTCTGTAATTCTAGTAAAACCCAGTATTACTCAGTCTGCATGTAGTTGACACCTAGCAGAAAAGTTTTTTTTCTCTTTTGGTGTTATCTGTACATTTTTAAGTAAATCAAATATACTCGAGATAACCAACTCTACTTCAACCATAAATATAAGAAGATACACTTGCAGAGATTGTCTTCAGTATATTTATTCTTCAAACCTTAGATAAACCTCTTTTGCCTTCATATCAGTGGATTCTGGAAGCAGTAGCCAACTCATGGAAATAAATGAAAAGATAAAGCGTGCTAACATCATGAAGAATAAATGAGTTATTGGTTCTGCAAAAATCTTAATGAAGCTGCCGATGCATGATTAAATAGCTTGATAGGTAAACTAATGACCACAGACGAGGAGGATGATGATGTCGAACCATCAAAAGTGAATGAGGAATTGAATGTTCTCTAGAAGAATTTCAAAAGAATGGAAGTCAAAGTGGTAGGAAAAAACCTTTACGTTTTCAAGTTTAATTCTCAAAAAGAAATGAAATATTTTATGAAAAAATCTCCTTGGAACGTACCCAAATGCCTGCTAGCTCTGCAAGAATACAAAACTGAAATAGCTTATAAGGATTATAAATTTATAAAGCAAGTATGGAACGTGCAGTTCAAAGGTTTGTTACTGGAACATCACCATGAAGTAGTTCTTAATGAAGACATTGAAGACTTGGGGAGGAAGATATCCACGAAGCCCAAAAACTGCAGACTACATTATAGAAAAATATGATCACTGCGCTTATTGAAGTGGATCTCAAAGACCTCTTAAGAGAGGTGAATGGTAGAATTCAAACTCAGGAGAACCAGTATGGATAAGATACCATTAAGTTAATCAACCCCACACCTTATGTGACCAGTGTTATATAGTGGACCATGATGATGATGTATGTGAGGAGGTAGTTGAGATCTTAAGTGAGAGAGCTATGACAATTGAGGAATATGAGCAATATTGTATCATAAAAGGCCAAGCTTCTGAGGGGGTACTTGAAGAAGAAAGTGAAGAGCAAATTGATGATTATATACGTGTCGAGAAGAACAAGGATGATATGACAAAGGCTGGAGATAATAGAAAAACTAAGAGAGCTACAAACCAACCCATGATTACCAATGGAAGTGATCCTTGTATCCAAAGTCCTATTCTTGGTAATCATGGAAGGAACTCATATGTCAGTGGCAAGACTTGTACTGTGAATACTCAGGGCAATTCCTATGGCAATCAACAAAAACTTTTTTTTGTTGAGCCACGTGGATGAACAAATACGTTTTTTGCACTATGGGAAACCAAGGAAAAATGAACAAATATGATATTTTAGGGTCCCACTAGTGATTTTATTAATATAAACTAAAAAGAGTTGGGTCCCACTTGGGTCCCATTGATTATTTAACCAATAAAAAAATAATAAATATGTTATAAACCATTGTTTATTTACTAAGATGCCCTTTGTATCTAAGTTTAGTGTTTACATGTCTTGGACACCAAGTCTTCTATCTATATAAATAGAAGCTTAAACATTGTATTCTATACACATATTAATGGAATTCTCTATGCTTCTTCTCCCTATTTTCTGTCTCCTTCTCCTTTTACAAGACGTTATCACCACGATGCTCTACTAGCTAATTGCAGCGGTATTAAAGTGGAAGCCAAAAGAAGCCTAGCGACCTAAGATGTCGAATACAATACGGAGGAAAAATCTAAACCTAACCGAATCTATAAATATACTTTATTATCTTATTCAATTTTTTTTTTTTAGTTATATATTTATATATGATTCATACACTTGTCGGTTCATATTGATTTGTATCTTAACTGACGGCTATTCTGTTTTCTCTTTAAGGGTTAAGATGGACTAATGTATCATGACACCCAGAGATTGATGGATTAAGATACGTAAGCTTAGCACCGTCTCACGGAACTCCCAGTAAGTGAGTTACAGTAACAAGGAATCTTTTAGTTTATACAATCTTCAGTACTGTTGATGGAATATTGTTATCTATTCTTTTTTCTTTTATCAATTAATTAATTTTCTTTTAATGGTATACCAAGTGATTCATCAGATATGGATCCTATCTCTAACTATTGTCCCAAGAATCGAAATCCATTGGGTTATCTTTAAAAGACCTAATCTATATTATGGGGTGCGGGTGATTAACTTTATCGAAAGGTTGATCTTCCTTTCTCTCTATTTTTTTTCATAGACGAAAAAAAAAAAACAAATCCATCCAAAGATGATTTTACAGTTTCCATCTCTCTAATGAAATTGTAATCACCAAAAATTGGTGTAGTCGCAAATATTATTACCTTTTACAGTAAAAATCACATGCATGGTTGAAAAACCTCCGGCCAGTTAATATTGGTATCTTTGTCCATTTGACAAAGATCATGTGATTTATCATATCCTCCGGTTTCTATATTATTTTTTTTAGAAACCATCCATCAACTACAAAGTTGACTATGCGATGAAAACGACAATATCCCTTATTTGTCGATACAATTTTGTTAATCGTACAAACCAATTGATTTTGGTTTTTCCCCATCATTTCTCTTTAATGAGATGTGAAAATTGGCATTCTAAGAATTTTTAACCAATATTGGTTATTGATTTCTATTCCTTTAAAAAAATCTTTATCAACCAAGAACTTTTCTATAGCATTATTATGGTTTAAAGTAATTGCAAATACCAGTGAATAAAAATTGCTACATTCTTGAAATATATTGGGCAATTTTATTTAATTTTTCTCGGTAATAATCTCCAAAGTTCGGATTTTGTTCCACTTGTAGTTGGAATATTTTAAGGACTCTAAAGATCAATGGGTGCGCACCCGACTTGTTAGCCTCTATTATTAGTCTTTCTACTTTGTAATGACTATATTGATCTTAAAGTTAATTTATTTTGATGAAATAAAGTGTCCATAATTTCATTCTGAATCATTATCTCGTTGGCCTTACAGGTCACAATTTTTATCTTTTTGGAGTTTCATTTGCATATATGTTTTTGGTTACAACCAATAAAATCTGTGGTTGATATTGAGTTTGTATGTCAAGTAGACTACAATTTTTAAGGACAATTTTTATGGCTTTTGAAGTCATTATCTACAATCCAACTGGTATTATTCTTAAAATCCAGAATATATTATGAGTATATGTCCTTGATTTAATCAGATAATACTCTACGAAACTAGTTTTTCGTTATTATGAGATGAAAATATTTCCGCCATGATTAGGGGGAAACTATATACTACCAGCAAAAGTTGGTATTAATTAACTTGAAAGTTATATTAATTTCTCTCCCATCACGATCAAATCGATTAAGGCTGTCATTATATGATCGGCGTGAAATTTCTCGTTTTGCTTTAATATAAGCTTTTGCCTCTTAAGAGGAAATCCAGTCACATCTAGCTGATAAGTAGCGTTCTATAAGAGGCTACAGGTAGTGCTCCAATAGAGTGTACCAAAATTCACATTCTCAAATATGATGTCTTCTCACTTTAAGATGAGGATATTACAATGCACGTGGGCGCTGGTACCAGTATTTCTGTTAATTTCAAGATATGCATATATGTGAGAACTGTGTGGAATCGTGATAAGAAAATACGATTGTCGAATATCCATAGAGACTGTGGTTTTTAACTCCTCAACATAGAAATATCGACATATGTGATTGGTTGGCATATAATCCAACTTAAGTTGGATTAATTTCTCGATTGATGCTATTTTGGATCCAAGACTTAACACCTTAAAATTGCCAAGCCGATTAGTTACAGGCTGGTGTTGTCATAATGCGTTATACGAGAAATTCGATCGTTCTAAAACGATATAAGGGTTTTATTTTTTCTCAAACCCTAGGATTGATTCAATAATTTTCATTTCCTATTTATTTGGCGTGGTAGTCCTTGAAGGACTCATATTGCATTTACACAAGAAATGTGATTGGGCACATATTCAAATTTGTAATCCTTGTAGGATTCAAATTATATTCATACAGCCACCTGATTTGACTATGTCAGGTCGAACAATCCTCTATGTGTTTTTAAAAATTTTGTACAAAACCAAAAATCCGGATTAGTTGATTAATGATATCAACCTTATAGGTCTCTTGAGGAGTCCTGAAAAACACAAAAATCCACGCTTTAGCAACATAAATTCTATTTTCTTTGCTTTCTTAAATCTGCAGTTAGAATTATGCAAGCATAAACTCGTCTTTAAGATAGACTAGAGTTATTTTTTTGATGCTTATTTTTTGAAAAACTCATATAGTTGGGTTAGCATCGATAAATACGTCAAAAGTTGTACTCTTTTCCCTTCGTTTCAGGTTTTATCCCATGTGGTTTTCCTGACAAGGTTTTAACGAGGCAACATCTTGTTGACGTTTAATTTTCTTTCAAAATGTTGATATTTGTGCTCTTTTTCCTTCGTCCAAATTTTTTTCCCATTGGGTTTTACTGGAAAGGTTTTAGTGAGGAAATTTATTCAACATGGTGGTCATCCAAGGGGGAGTTGTATAATTTTTGTTATTTGGTGTATTCCCACCATTAACTTGGTCATTTTGTTAGGCCAAATCAACATAACAAGCCCTTAGTATGTTGGATGTCATTCTGATCCATATAAGGTATGACCACAAATTCAATTTTGTTCACTTATGGTAATTTATCTACATCTTGGCTCTATGTTGAAGAAACTACATCAACAACTTCTGCAAATCATCTCGGGAAGCTATCAATCCATGACACAAGTTCTCAATGTGTTGAAGAAGAATGTAGAATCCGCAAAAGTATTAATCGAAGGCATTATTGTGCAACACAAATAAAGACTTCATCAACTATCTGACATCTTCATGAAAGTACAATCCTCTTTTGCATTCAAGAAATTCGTTCTTCAAAATTGGAAAGTCTCGACTCAAAGATTTGCACGCCAAGATTTTATTGAAGTATTCATCAGGGGGAGCGCCATCATCAAATTAAGGTGCATTCACTGGACTTTATCGCGTTGTACTCTTTTTCCTTCGTCAAGGTTTTGTCCTACTGGGTTTTTCTTGTCAAGGTTTTAACGAGGCAAAATATGCGTGTCCAATACTTTCCGAGTCTTTACATGCTTAAGCAATTTCAGGTTTTTCTCTTTTGAGTTTTCCTGGTATGCTTGTAATGACTTAGCCACAGTGGCCATCAGGGGGAGTGTTATAAACCATTGTTTATTTACTAAGATGCCCTTTGTATCTAAGTTTAGTGTTTACATGTCTTGGACACCAAGTCTTCTATCTATATAAATAGAGGCTTAAACATTGTATTCTATACACATATTAATGGAATTCTCTATGCTTCTTCTCCCTATTTTCTGTCTCCTTCTCCTTTTACAAGAAAATAAACCCAAAATATAATAACCGAGATTTTGAGAGAGAAAATCAAGGGGCGGTCAAACATCAAATGCCAGCGCTTTGGCTTCACACGCCAGCGTTTTTGCTTTTAGCCGCCCGGTTCTACATCAAGCGCGCGTGAAATCTACGTCCGGACTCAACGTACCCTAAAAATTTTTGGGTTGCCCATCCGTTTTTCATGTTTGTTGAGTCCATAGTGGGAGAAAAATGAACAAACTTCGAGTTTTTTCATTCCGTAGGCATTGTTCTTATTATGACTTCATGGATGGAGTAGAAATGATTGAAAATAAGGACTCAGATACTGGAACAAAGATAACCAACACTCAAAATCAAGAGAACCATGCAATTAAGGTAATCACTCGTCCCTTGGTTTTTATTGTTTTTAGAAATTATATGAGTGATCTTAACAAGATTTTGTATCCTGATATCATTTTTCTCCAGGAAACCAAAATAGAATCTCATAAAATTCTCCGATTTATCGGACCATTAGGTTTCCCAAATTCCTTTTACGTACCGTCAGTTGGTAGAGCTATATGTATATGTTTGTTATGGAAAGACGGCTTCGAGCTGGATATTATTTACCATGATAAGAATATGGTTCATTGTCTTGTTCATAGTGACCCTGCTAAACCTCATTGGCTTATTTCTTGTGTTTATGGTTCACCACAAATCCACATGAAAGGAGTACTGATAGGTGTAGAATACACCGTATTTACTATATAGAGTTTATGCTTTCTTTGCTATTTTTCTTGTGAATTGTGTACTTTACGCGTGCTTTTGAGTTTTATAGGTGCAATAGAGTCACCGAGAACAAAAGGAGAAGAAATCATTCATTTAAGCGGAAAAGAGCAAAAGGCGAAGCTATCAGCGAAAGAACGAGGCCATTCCGGTCCGTATGAGAAGGTTATAAGCAAATAATTGTCGGTTCCGAAACCGACAAGCTAACTCTAAACTGGGTGGCCCATATCCATTATCCGGTGCCTAAATATGGCCGACAGCAGCCTTATCAGCTTGGTTTGTGAAGAAACTCGTTTTTTCTTCCACAAAGTTCATTTTGCATCGATAAAGAAAATAGCAAAGTGGTTGTCACACGATTTCGAGAAGAAGTGAAGGTCTTATTGCTCTTCAATAGATCAGAGAATATCAAGAGCATCGGCTGGCAGAGGAAATGGAGATAGAGAGCTATTGGTACTGAAATTGAAGCTGGTTGATGAATTAAAGTTAGGGTTTGAAGTTTCAGCTGAAAATCAGAAATGGGTGTGATTGATTCACTGCCGAAGACCAAAGCGGGAATTGGTGCTTGGGTGTAGAGCAGATTCAAGTTCTGAGGTTGATTTTGGCAGAGCTGAAGAGGAATTAGGGTTTTGATTCATGGTGGCTCTGGGGGGTTTTTGAGGTCAGAGATGAAGTTGTTTAAGACTTGGGTCTGGCTCAGATTCAATGGAGATTTGAAATGGGTTTTGCCATGGTGCAATGATGCTTTGTGTATGAAGGAATTGTTGAGGCTGTGAATGTAGAGCTGGGTTTGAATCTAGAATGGGTAAATCAGTGCTGGTGGTATTAAGGCCTGGGAGTGAACTGAGAAGGAGATTGTGTTGATTACAGGGAAGGAGCATGTGGCTGTGTGTCGACTGAAAGTACTGCAACGAAATGGTGAACTAGTTTGCGGTGTTATGGAGCTGTCTATGTGAAGTCCTAGATGAATGCTTAGGTTATGCAGGTATTGCTGGTATTTAGAGCTGGAATGTGAAGCTCAGGTTGCCATGGGATGAATGGGCTCAAGGTTAGACTGGAGTTTGGCAGTGCAATGGTTAAGCTGCTGTTGCAGTTGAAGTTGGAGCTGAGTTAGCTAGTGGTTGCTGTTGGTGATTAAAGATGCAATTGGCTAGGCAAGGCATGAATCTGAGGAGGCTGCAGGGCATGTTAGGAGTTGAGCAGGAGCTGTGCTTTGTGCCATGGAGTTAGAGGTGGTGATGCTGAGGCCAGAGGCTATGGCTGGGTTTTGAGCATGGAGATGGTGATGTGTGTAGTGGAGTGGATTATAGAGCAGCTGAGTTTATGTGGAGTCGCAGGTGCAAGTAATGGCAAAGTGTGTGGTGGCAGGCTAATGAGTCTGGAGCTAAGTGAGGAAGTTGGGTGCAATGCTGTGATTAAATGGCAATGGAGGAGCTGGCATTGGTGCTGTTTCTGGAGAGAGTTGTTATGAACTGGTGATTGCGGGTTTACACCAGCCCAATTGAAGTAGTGGGTGTGCTGGTGAGTATGAGGAGAGCGATTCAGCAAGCAAGGAATGGCTCAGTTCACAGTGGTTGAACCAGATAGAGAGCATATGGAACTGAGCTAAAAATTTGGGTCTGAGATGAATGAATGGAGGAGGTCTCTGGTGGTGTTCTTTGTGATTCTAATGAAATGCAAATGGATTTGAGGCCGATGATAGCGAATCTTTGCGGTATGGCTTGAGTGTGGAATTGGAGTTGGCGGTTGGAAGTTCTGAGGAGGTGTATATTGTGCAGGTTAATATGAAAGAACTGTGGTAGAGGTGGATTGGAGTTGCAACTCAGGTGGTTTTGCAGGATGTTATGAGCTGAACTGGAATTGAGTATTGGAGCTGATTGCCATAGCTTGATGTTTCTGCAAATGGAGAAAGTGCAAGTTGAGATGGAAATGGGAATGTTTTGTGATCCGCCATGGTCACAATGGTGGAGTCGGAATGGGTTTGAGTTTGCTATGCAAAGGAAGGAGTAGCCATCGGGGCTGGTAGTAATGCACAAGGATTGTGCTACACGGTCAGGCAAAGTGCAATAGCTGGGGTCATGTCGGGTTCGGATCGAGACTTAGCTACACTGACCACAGTGATTCGATTTTTAGCCGACTTGGGTTTAACTCGACAAGACTGACCACGACTCACACAACTCGGTCGACTTGAGTTGACTCGACCGATTCGCTTTGACCCGAGGTGACTCGTTGACCCGACCGATCCGACTCGTTGACCGGTGATCAAAGGCGGACTTTGCCGGCCACCGTAGCCGTTTTCAGCAACTTTCCGGCCGATTTCCGCCACAATCCCAGACTTCCAGCGACCACTTTTGGGGCGTATTTTCTACAGGTTTCTCATCCTTATGGGCTTGGTGGATTTTCACCTAATGGACTTAGAAGACTAGACCTAATTTTAGAAGTTGGAGAAAATCTATAAAAGGGAAGGTCTTCTACAACTTATGGAGCTAATATCTTATTCTTGGAATTGTGGAGAGCCGTTTTGTTTACGCTTCTAGGGTTTGGTTTTGTTCTTCTTATTCTTTGTTTTATTATTGAATATTGATGATGATGAACTCCATAGCTATGAGTAGCTAAATTCTCTATTATTGGTTAAGGATGTAGTCCGATTTCTAAAACTTGTGTGTGCTTTATGTATTAGTTTTCTCTCTTGTTTATCGTTCAATTCTCTGCGGTTTTTATGATCACATGATTGAAGTATTGTGATAGGATTATGGTGTTTGATTAGTTAGTGGCCAATTAATTGAACTTGCATCTTAGTCCATAGCTATTTTAGGGTTTTTCATCAAGCGATAACCTTGAATACAAGTAGCATGATATGTTTACGGTTTGTAGTGATACACTCTCGTAATCATATGTAGAGTTTGACCATTGTCCGAATTGTTTTGTGCAACGCATGACAATTGCATTGATTAGCCTATTTCAAACTTAATGCTCCTAGGAATTGAACTTTGATTAGCGCAAGGCGTTAGGTTATTCTTTAGGTAGAATTCACATACGCACCACTAATGTGTGTGTTGATGAACTTGAGAAATTAATAGATTATCTTGCTTTCTTGATTCTCTAGGCTTTTGATAACACAAGAGATTAAATCGTAATTCTATTCATATATGCAAGCACATGACTAAGATTGAAGATGAATACCTTGACCAATATCTCTCTCCATTGATTACTTTCTACAATTTACTTTGCTTTTAATTTGTTTTTATTGTTTAAATAGAAATAAGAAATCCCCCCAATTGGTTACTTTAAGAAATTGATTACGAAATAACTACAATCGCCTCTCTGTGGATACGAACTCTTTCTTATCACATACTTTAGGAAAGTGAAATTATTTTTGACGCATACGACAACGATCAAATTTTGGCGCCGCTGCCGGGGAGGCACACGGCTAGTTATTAAGTTTTTAGTTTCTTTTTACAATTTCTGCTTTCATCTTTGCTTTTGTTTCTTGTCTTGTTTCTCACTTGTTTGCGAGAATTGTTTTGCGGAGTACCTAATCTCTGGCTTCTAAGGATTGGAATTATCCAAGGTGCGGGATAGCTACTCGACGCAGCACAATACTCCAACCAAGTCAAGACACAACGGACGAGCACGAGGAGGAAGTAGGAGAAGAGATTTTCCAACAACAAGAAGAAGGAAAAGAGGTTCCAATCGTAGAGGAAACACACGTGGAAGAACAAGGAGCAATGGGTGATGCAAATTGTTCACTCAAGGACTTAGCTTCTCATAGGCTTGATATACAACAGGGATGTATTCAAACGGACTCTACTTTTGAAATTAAACCGGGGTTGCTTAGAGAATTACCAAAGTTCCATGGCATGGTGAATGAAGATCCAAACAAACATCTTATGGACTTCCACACCATTGTCACGGCCATGCTTCCAGCGGATGTTGCAGCGGATGGTGCAATGTTGAAAGTTTTCCGTTTCTCTTTAATGGATAGTGCTAAGGATTGGTTGTTCTATTTACCTCCCGGAAGTGTCACAACATGGAATGGGTTGAAGAAACTCTTTTAGAGAGATATTTTCCGCATCAAAGGCTACTCAAATTCGCAAGGAGATTTGTGGGATGAAGCAAAATGTGGGAGAATCTCTATATGAATGTTGGGAACGATATAAGAGATTGGTGGCAAGCTGCCCTCACCACCAATTTAGTGATGCTATGATCATTCAATATTTCTATGAAGGACTCCAATCAAGTGATAGGAATCTCCTCGACGCTGCGGGTGGTGGTGCACTAGTTAACAAGACGGTGGCACAAGCTAGAGAGTTGATTGAAAACATGGCAGCGAACTCACAACAATTCTTGAGTCGTGGTTCGGATGTGATTCTAAGAAGGGTGAGTGAAGTGAGCGAGGTTGAAGAGCTTCGTCAACAAATGGGTAACATGAACGCAATGCTTCAACAAGTTGCAGCCGCGGTGATACCAAGTTCCTCTCAATCTTATGAAGACGAGCAAGCTAATGCGATCTTTCCAAATCAACAAAGACGGTATGATCCCTACTCCAACACTTACAATCAGGGATGGAGAGATCACCCCAACTTTAGCTATGCCAATAAGCAAGGAGCGGCTCAACAATCTAGTTTCAACAACTCGAGTGGATTTCAACCTCAACAACAACAATTCCAACCGAGGCAACAATTTCAACAACAACAACAACAACCTCAAATGGGGTCCAATATGGAGGAGTTGCTGAAATCTTTTATGCAAAGAACGGAGAGTTCGGTTAAGGAGTTGCAAACTCAAGTTGGTTCTATGGCTATGGAGTTGAATCAATTGAAGGCACAAAATGGTGGGAAACTCCCTTCTCAACCTATCAACCCAAAAGAGGGTGTTAATGCAATTACGTTGAGAAGTGGTACACAACTTGTGCAACCCGAAGTTGCTGATTCGGGCATGGTGGAAACACCAAAGGAACCTGTTTTGGAGGAGAAAACCGAGGAGTCTCCCCAAACTTCTGAGGTACCTATTCCTAACTCTAAAACTCCGGTTCTACTTATGTTCCTCCTCTACCTTTCCCTCGCAGATTTGCAAGTTCTAAGAAGGCGGAACTAGAAAAGGAGATTTTAGACGTTCTAAAAAAGATCCATGTGAACATACCACTCATAGATGCAATCAAGCAAGTTCCAAAGTATGCAAAGGTGTTGAAGGACTTGTGTACCAATAAGCAAAGGCTCAAAGGTAATGAAGTGCTTAGTGTGGGGGAGAATGCTTCGGCAATCTTACAACATAAACTCCCACTTAAGTGCAAGGACCGGGTAGCTTTGACATTCCCGTCACAATTGGTAACACTACATTTAATAAAGCTATGTTGGACTTAGGTGCTTCCGTTAATGTCATGCCCGCGTCTATGTATAATTCACTTGACATTGGTCCTCTTAAAAAGGCTGGAATTGTGTTGCAATTAGCCGATCGTTCTAATGTCTACCCGATGGGTATTGTTGAGGATGTTCTTGTGCAGGTTAATCAACTTGTATTTCCAGCGGACTTTTGCGTGTTAGAGATGGATGAAGGTTCACCGGACTCGTCTCTTCCATTGCTACTTGGGCGTCCTTTCATGAAAACGGCGAAAACCATTATTGATGTGGACAAGGGAACGCTAACTATGGAGTTTGATGGAGAAATAATACGTTTCAACATTTTCGAGACGATGAGATATCCTAGCGATGTCCACTCTTGTTTCTCCATTGATATGATGGACACATTGGCGCAACAAATGTTTGAGTTGAATGGTGTTGATGCTTTGGAAACCGTGCTCACTACACCTATTGACAACGGTTATGCGTATAGTGATGAGATGAAAGAAACCATTGGTTCTCTTAACTCATTACCGGAAAAATCAGCAACTAAGAATATTTCATATGCTTCTTTACCTTGCAATAATGAGAAACTTGTGCCATCTATTGTTAAATCTCCAAGTTTAGAATTGAAACCTCTTCCAAGTCACTTAAAGTACTTGTACTTGGGTGACAATGAAGATTTACCCGTGATTGTTTCTAACGAGCTTAATGAATTACAGGAGCAAAAACTTCTACGGGTGCTAAGGACGTACAAGACGGCCATAGGATGGACAATCGCCGATATCAAGGGTATTAGCCCTGCCGTTTGTATGCATAAGATCCGTGTGGAGGATGATTCAAAGCCTACAAGGGAAGCGCAACGCCGTTTGAATCCTCCCATGATGGAAGTGGTGAAAAAGGAGATACTCAAGCTTTTGGACGTGGGAGTTATCTACCCCATATCCGATAGCAAGTGGGTAAGCCCGGTACAAGTGGTACCAAAGAAATCGGGAGTAACGGTGGTGGAGAATGATAAGAATGAACTTGTCCCAACTCGTGTGCAAACCGGTTGGAGGGTTTGTATTGATTATAGAAAATTGAATGCCACCACTAGAAAAGATCACTTTCCTTTACCTTTTATTGATCAAATGCTTGAACGTTTAGCTGGGCATTCTTACTATTGCTTTCTTGATGGCTATTCAGGTTATAATCAGATTGTGATAGCACCGGAGGACCAAGAGAAAACTACTTTCACTTGTCCTTTTGGTACTTTTGCTTATAGGAGGATGCCTTTTGGCTTATGCAATGCTCCGGCTACTTTTCAAAGGTGTATGGTAAGTATCTTTTCGGAATATGTTGAAAACATAATCGAAGTGTTCATGGATGACTTTAGTGTCTTTGGTGATTCATTTGACCTTTGCTTGAACAACTTGGCTCTAATCCTTGAACAATGTGTTGAAACAAATCTTGTGCTAAATTGGGAGAAGTGCCATTTCATGGTAACTCATGGCATAGTTTTAGGCCATATAATATCTTCTAAAGGCTTGGAAGTCGATAAATCTAAGATAGACCTTATTCGTGCTCTAACCCCTCCCACTACGGTGAGGGAGATACGTTCTTTTCTTGGTCATGCAGGTTTTTATCGTAGGTTCATCAAGGACTTTTCCAAGATAGCATCACCACTTTGTACCCTATTGCAAAAAGATGTGGTTTTTAACTTTGATGAGAAATGTATGGCGGCATTCAATCGTTTGAAAGAACTTTTGATTTCAGCCCTATCATTAAACCACTTAGGATTGGAGTAAGCCGTTTGAACTCATGTGTGATGCTAGTGATTATGCGGTTGGTGCGGTGCTTGGGCAACGTGTGGGGAAGCTTCCTCATGCCATTTATTATGCTTCTAGAACGTTAAATGAGGCTCAACAAAACTACACAACCACTGAAAAAGATTTATTAGCCATTGTTTTTGCTTTAGAAAAGTTTCGCTCTTATCTAATTGGTACAAAAGTTGTTGTCTTTTCTGATCATGCAGCACTTAGATACTTGCTTACAAAGAAAGAGGCGAAACCGAGGCTCATACGATGGATTTTACTCTTGCAAGAGTTTGATCTCGAAATCAAAGACAAGAAGGGAATTGAGAACACCGTTGCGGATCATTTGAGCTGACTTGCTGTGGACAAGGAGACTATCCCGTTGCGTGAAAGTTTCCGGATGAGCAACTATTCTCCATTGCCTTTGGAGAACCATGGTACGCTGATATTGTTAATTACTTAGTGTCTAAACAAATCCCAAAGAACTTGTCTCGTGCTGAGAGGGACAAACTTAAGAAGTTAGGTAACCAATACATATGGGATGATCCATACTTATGGAAATATTGTAGTGACCAAGTAATACGTAGGTGTGTTCCCGAAATTGAATTTAATTCTATCTTGTCTTTTTGCCACTCATATGCTTGTGGAGGACACTTTGGGAGTAAGAGAACCGCTCTCAAGGTATTAGAATGTGGTTTCTTTTGGCCAACTTTGTTTAAGGATGCACATGCATTTTGTATAACATGTGATAGGTGCCAAAGAACCGGCAATCTAGGTGCTCGAAATCAAATGCCGCAAACTATTATTCAATTTGTGGAGGTTTTTGATGTATGGGGAATTGATTTTATGGGCCCTTTTGTCAATTCTAATGGGAATTATTATATTTTGCTTGCTGTGGATTATGTCTCGAAATGGGTGGAAGCTAAAGCCACCCCAACTAATGATTCTAAAGTTGTTTCAGATTTCGTGCAAGCTAATATTTTTGCAAGGTTTGGAATTCCAAGGGCTATAATTAGCGATGGAGGTTCACACTTCAAAAACAGGTTCTTGCAAAGCTTGTTAAGGAAGTACAATGTGTCGCATAGGATTGCAACACCCTACCATCCGCAAACAAATGGACAAGCCGAAGTTTCCAACCGAGAGGTGAAATCCATTCTTGAAAAGACGGTGAATCCCACAAGGAAAGATTGGAGCATGCGACTCAACGATGCTTTGTGGGCGTATAGAACCGCATATAAAACACCTATTGGGATGTCTCCTTTTAGGCTTGTTTATGGTAAACCTTGTCACTTACCCGTGGAAATTGAGCATAAGGCGTTTTGGGCTATTAAACAATGCAATATGGAGTTGGATGGGGCTGGAAAGCAAAGAAAGTTACAACTTCAAGAGCTAGAGGAGATTCGCAATGATGCATTTGAAAGCTCACGGATTTACAAGGAAAAAACGAAAGCTTTTCATGATAATATGATTTCTAAGAAACAATTTTGCATTGGGCAGAAAGTGCTTTTGTTTAATTCTCGTTTGCAATTATTTCCGGGTAAATTAAGGTCACGTTGGATTGGACCTTTTATTGTGACTAATGTGTTTTCTCATGGTGCAGTGGAAATTCGTAGTTTAGCTACAGGTAATGAACTTAAAGTGAATGGGCAACGGTTGAAACCATATTATGAGAACTTCTCTTCGGATGTCGTGGAAGGAGTTAATCTTGTGGAAGTACTCCCTCTGGAGGAGTCATAGAAAGCAAGGAGATAGTCGGGCTGACGACTTTAAACCAAGCGCTAATTGGGAGGCAACCCAAAGGATGAGTATTTCTTGTCTTGTTTTTATTTCTTTTCTTGTTTTTAGCTTTTCTTGTTTTGTTTTCTTTGTTTTTGCTGATTTCTTATTAGGATTTCCCACCTTGACTTACTTTGGACGATTCAATTTACATTGAGGACAATGTAAAGTTTAAGTGTGGGGGAGTGGTTTATGTTGTAAATTTTTGCAATTTTTCAACTTTTTTGTGAACTAGTGAATAAGAAAACTCCAACTTGTAGTTATTTAGAGTCACATAGTATACATGTCGCTAAGATTACATCGAGAATCTCACATTAGTGACTGAACTTAGAGATGACAGAGAACATGATCGGGTTTCTTAATTGTATGAGAGTTAAAGTTGGATTTAACCATGCCAGTGGCAAATAAGGTGCAGAGCTGAATTCGGTATTAGAACAAGTGATCCCCTATAGTGGAGACTACCCATGTTACATAATGTGAGGCACCAACCTTCAATTCTTTGTAGACTGTCTAAATTGTGCTTTTAGAGTGTGTGTCACCGTACGTAAATTCAAGGCAGAATGGTGAGCTGTCCAAATTCCCACCATAGAAGCACTATTTTGATCTCTTGAGTGCTATTTTTATCAACCATGTTGGTGACATCGAATTGCTAACTTACATACCACTTGTGATCTTGTTCGTGATTAGCACCATCCACCGTATCTCTCTCTACACCAACAGGTCCATAGAAACACCATCATCATCAACAAGAGGAGCATCACAAATTTGAAGGAAAGTTGAACACGTTCGAGGTTTACAAGCAACGTTACGAGAATGGGCAGATTTGATTTGAGTAAAGCAACAAAACGGGGAGCGAGAATTTTTATAAGTTGAAGACTATTATACAAGAGTGGAAATTATTAAAGGATGAGAATTCGAGAAGTCTATGATATCAAGACATATAAATTGTGAAGATTCAAGCGGTAAAGTACTTATACCATGGCATTGTACTTACATTTTTATTTTATTTGTATTTTACTTTCTCTTGTCTCAAAAAAAAAAATAAAATAAAATAAAAATAAAAATAAAAAAAAAGACAAGAGAAAAATGTTTTTATTTTGTTTTATTTTTATTTGTTATAAAAAAAAAAAAAAAAAAAAACAAAAATAAAAAAAAAAAAAAAAAAAAAAATGGTTTTGTATAGTTTGTTTTTATTTTTGTATTCTTTCAATAAAGCCTATGGAAAGAAGGAATATTTGTAATGAAGTATCAAGCGACAAGGAATTTGAGGAAAGAATCATATTGTCGAGATTCTACGAAGTTCGAGAGTTATCATCAAGAGTTGAAGGCCGAAGACGAAGATGAAGACACCGATAGAAGACCGAAGACGTTTCTATGGATGCTGTGAGAGTGGTGCTAGCTGCACGCCGAACAGATTCACTGTAAGTAAGCATATTCCCACCTTCGTTAAATGGTTTGATTTCCTTTCGAAGAGATCGTCAGAAAAATGGGTTTTCAAAAAATATATAAAAGATGTGGGTTTTCAAAACATTCGGAGGGTTTTACCTTCCCACCATTCAACGTGTCTCAGGAATCTCTCTTCATTCCAACCTGGACACATGTGTGACCCATAAAGAGTTGTTTATTATTGAGAGCAATATCATAAAACCCTTTCTTGTGAGGCAGAGTCGAGACTTTTGATCACTCCGAACCCGAATTTTAGTCGAGAAGGGATGGTTATCTCTCTCTCAACTTTTAAGAATGAGATTGTGTTCATTTATGTGTCTAACTTCTTATGACTAGTGTGCGAGAATCTCTATGTCTTCTTAGCGCGTTGGATACTATCATTACGGAGAACTAGTAAGTTGGAAATTTAGGTTTTGTGGGTATATCTCTAGTAAACCCTCACGAGACTATAACTCGTCCACTAGGGACACCTAGAGGTTTAAAGGCTTGTTATTTATGCTAAAAGTGATAGTAGCCTCGACGACACGGAGTTGTTGTATTTTATTGTTTTGTTTGATTTGCTCGAGGACTAGCAAAGTCTAAGTGTGGGGGAATCGATAGGTGTAGAATACAAAAGTATTTACTATATAGAGTTTATGCTTTCTTTGCTATTTTTCTTGTGAATTGTGTACTTTACGCGTGCTTTTGAGTTTTATAGGTGCAATAGAGTCACCGAGAACAAAAGGAGAAGAAATCATTCATTTAAGCGGAAAAGAGCAAAAGGCGAAGCTATCGGCGAAAAGAACGAGGCCATTAGGGTCCGTATGAGAAGGTTATAAGCAAATAATTGTCGGTTCCCTGAAACCGACAAGCTAACTCTAAACTGGGTGGCCCATATCCATTATCTAGGTGCCTAAATATGGCCGTACAGCAGCCTTATCAGCTTGGTTTGTGAAGAAACTCGTTTTCTTCCACAAAGTTCATTTTGCATCTGATAAAGAAAATAGCAGTGGTTGCTGCTACTGATTTCGAGAAGAAGTGAAGGTCTTATTGCTCTTCAATAGATCAGAGAATATCAAGAGCATCGGCTGGCAGAGGAAATGGAGATAGAGAGCTATTGGTACTGAAATTGAAGCTGGTTGATGAATTAAAGTTAGGGTTTGAAGTTTCAATTTGAAAATCAGAAATGGGTGTGATTGATTCACTGCCGAAGACCAAAGCGGGAATTGGTGCTTGGGTGTAGAGCAGATTCAAGTTCTGAGGTTGATTTTGGCAGAGCTGAAGAGGAATTAGGGTTTTGATTCATGGTGGCTCTGGGGGGTTTTTGAGGTCAGAGATGAAGTTGTTTAAGACTTGGGTCTGGCTCAGATTCAATGGAGATTTGAAATGGGTTTTGCCATGGTGCAATGATGCTTTGTGTATGAAGGAATTGTTGAGGCTGTGAATGTAGAGCTGGGTTTGAATCTAGAATGGGTAAATCAGTGCTGGTGGTATTAAGGCCTGGGGGTGAACTGAGGAGGAGTTGGTTGATTACAGGGAAGGAGCATGTGGCTGTGTGTCGACTGAAAGTACAGGCAACAGAAATGGTGAACGGTTTGCAGGTTATGGAGTTTGTCTATGTGAAGTCCTAGATGAATGCTTAGGTTATGCGAGTATTCTTGGTATTTAGAGCGGAATGTGAAGCTCGGGTTGCCATGGGATGAATGGGCTCAAGGTTAGGCTCGAGTTTGGCGGTGCAATGGTTAAGTCTGCATTGCAGTTGAAGTTGAGTGAGTTAGCTAGTGGTTCTTTGTTGGTGATTAAAGATGCAATTGGCTAGGCAAGGCATGAATCTGAGGAGGGCTGCGGGGCATGTTAGGAGTTGAGCGGGAGCTGTGCTTTGTGCCATGGAGTTAGAGGTGGTGATCTTTGAGGCGGAGGCTATGGTGGGTTTTGAGCATGGAGATGGTGATGTGTGTAGTGGAGTGGATTATAGAGCGGGTGAGTTTATGTGGAGTCGCAGGTGCAAGTAATGGCAAAGTGTGTGGTGGCGAGGCTAATGAGTGCGGAGCTAAGTGAGGAAGTTGGGTGCAATCTTTGTGATTAAATGGCAATGGAGAGAGCGGCATTGGTCTTTGTTTCTGGAGAGAGTTGTTATGAACTGGTGATTGCAGGTTTACACCAGCCAATTGAAGTAGTGGGTGTGCTGGTGAGTATGAGGAGCAGTTCAGGCAAGCAAGGAATGGCTCAGTTCACAGTGGTTGAACCAGATAGAGAGCATATGGAACTGAGCTAAAAATTTGGGTCTGAGATGAATGAATGGAGGAGGTCTCTGGTGGTGTTGCTGTGATTCTAATGAAATGCAAATGGATTTGAGGCTGATGATAGCAGATGCTGCAGTATGGCTTGAATTTGTGGAATTGGAGTTGGCGGTTGGAAGTTTACGAGGAGGTGTATATTGTGCGGAGTTAATATGAAAGAAGCGTGGTAGAGGTGGATTGGAGTTGCAACTCAGGTGGTTTTGCAGGATGTTATGAGCTGAACTGGAATTGAGTATTGGAGCTGATTGCCATAGCTTGATGTTTCTGCAAATGGAGAAAGTGCAAGTTGAGATGGAAATGGGAATGTTTTGTGATCTTTGCCATGGTCACAATGGTGGAGCTGGAATGGGTTTGAGTTTGCTATGCAAAGGAAGGAGTAGCCATCAGGGCTGGTAGTAATGCACAAGGATTGTGCTACACACGGTCGAGACCAGTGCAATAGCCTGGGTCATGTCGGGTTGATCGGACCGACTACACGACACTGGCGATTCGGTTTTTAGGCGACTTGGGTTTAACTCGAGACGGTGACTCGGCCACGACTCACACAACTTCGGTCGACTTGAGTTGACTCGACCGAGGTCGCTTTGACCCGAGGTGACTCGTTGACCCGACCGATCCGACTCGTTGACCGGTGGCCGGCGGACTTTTGCCAGGCCACCGTAGGCTGTTTTCCGGCAACTTTCCGGCCGATTTAAAGCCACAATCCCAGACTTCCGGCGACCGTTTTTGGGGCGTATTTTCTACACGGGTTTCTCATCCTTATGGGCTTGGTGGATTTTCACCTAATGGACTTAGAAGACTAGACCTAATTTTAGAAGTTGGAGAAAAGCTATAAAAGGGAAGGTCTTCTACAACTTATGGATCGAATATCTTATTCTTGGAATTGTGGAGAGCCGTTTTGTTTACGCTTCTAGGGTTTGGTTTTGTTCTTCTTCTTCTTTGTTTTATTATTGAATATTGATGATGATGAACTCCATAGCTATGAGTAGCTAAATTCTCTATTATTGGTTAAGGATGTAGTCCGATTTCTAAAACTTGTGTGTGCTTTATGTATTAGTTTTCTCTCTTGTTTATCGTTCAATTTCTGCGGTTTTTATGATCACATGATTGAAGTATTGTGATAGGATTATGGTGTTTGATTAGTTAAGTGGCCAATTAATTGAACTTGCATCTTAGTCCATAGCTATTTTAGGGTTTTTCATCAAGCGATAACCTTGAATACAAGTAGCATGATATGTTTACGGTTTGTAGTGATACACTCTCGTAATCATATGTAGAGTTTGACCATTGTCAGAATTGTTTTGTGCAACGCATGACAATTGCATTGATTAGCCTATTTATGAAACTTAATGCTCCTAGGAATTGAACTTGATTAGCGCAAGGCGTTAGGTTATTCTTTAGGTAGAATTCACATACGCAGCCCTAATGTGTGTGTTGATGAACTTGAGAAATTAATAGATTATCTTGCTTTCTTGATTCTCTAGGCTTTTGATAACACAAGAGATTAAATCGTAATTCTATTCATATATGCAAGCACATGACTAAGATTGAAGATGAATACCTTGACCAATATCTCTCTCCATTGATTACTTTCTACAATTTACTTTGCTTTTAATTTGTTTTTATTGTTTAAATAGAAATAAGAAATCCCCCCAATTGGTTACTTTAAGAAATTGATTACGAAATAACTACAATCGCCTCTCTGTGGATACGAACTCTTTCTTATCACATACTTTAGGAAAGTGAAATTATTTTTGACGCATACGACAGCGATCAAGTACTCAATGGGAATTCATTCAAACAGTTTGTGAAAAATTTCGTATTAATGCTCCTTAGGTTCTCATAGTTTACCTTAATATAACTTTGCATGCTGATGAAATAATTAATAGTAGCACTTCCTTTAATTATAGGTTTGTCCAGATAATAGAAGACGTTTGCCTTAGTGATTTAGGATTTAATGGTAACCTATTTACATGTACTAGTAATAAGCATGGTACTGGAAAGATCAGAACTAGACATGATAGAGCTTTAATCAATGCTGACTGGATGTTATCTTTTCCGGATGCTTGGTCAAAGAAAATCCATAGTTCAGTTGGTTTTGTATTAGATATTGACCGGTTGTCAGCCGACACAAATATAATTACACTTTCTTACTACTCAAAATATAAATATAGCAAGGGCAAGAAAGGATCGATCCCACAGAGAGGTCTAGGTTGTCAAATTGTTATAGTTTCCTATATAAAACACCGAGGATTTTCTGATTGTGTAAATAAAAATAAACAAAAAGCAAATAAAGTATGCAAATCAAGGATGTGAAATATTGGATAAAGGTTTCATCTTCAATTGTAAACAAGTTTATGAATATATGAATAGAATTCGTATTTAATCTCGCTATCATCAAAAGCCATAGAATACCTTATTGCAAGAATACTCCGTAAATTTCTTAAGTTATCAACACACACATTAGGGCTGCGTATGTGAAATCTACCTAAAGAATAACCTAACGCCTTGCGCTAATCAAGTTCAATTCCTAGGAGCTTTAAGTTTTGAAATAGGCTAATCAATGCAATTGTAATACATTGCGCAAACAATTCGGACAAAGGTCAATTTCTACATATGATTACAAGGATGTATCACTACAACCTAGAATCATATCATGCTTTACTCGTATTCAAGGTTATCGCTCGATGAAAACCCTAAAATAGCTATAGATATGGATGTGAGTTCAATCAATTCTAGACTCGACTAAACAAACATTCAATCATATTGCAATCCATCAATCATGCAATTATTGTAACCCGTAGAAATCATACGATAATATTGAGAGAAAACTAATTCATAAAAATCATAACTTGGTTGCAAAATCCAACTACATCTTCAACCAATAATAAAAACTTAGTTACTCATGGCATAGGAGTTCATAGCAAGAAGAAAGAGAAAATATTTCATGGTGTCAACCCTAGAACAAAGTAGAGGCAAAAGAATAGAATAAAACGTGGTAAAAGATCTAAGATATCTCCAAATTGTGCCTAGGCTTCTCTATATATAGAATTTTATAACCTCCTCTTGAAGAAACTAGGAAACCTAGCAAAAATAGGAAAGATCATCTCTTAGGAATTGTGTCCCGTGCATCACTTAGTTCGAAATCTGCCGAAGCTTCTAAATAGTTGCGCCCTTGATATGGTCATTCACACGTCCAAGGATGGTCATGCAAATTCTCCTATGTACCGCTTTATGGAGTTCAGTGCAGCATTTGTGGAAGCCCGGCCCATTCTCGACAAATTCTTCTCGCCAGTTCCAACTAAGTCATACCCATCTCGGTTGAATAATTACGCTCGAGACCAGACTCGAGCTCCATTCGAACCCGAACAACATCACCAAGACAGACATTGAACCACCAAAACAATACCGTCTCCCATCCAAAACACGTCACCACCGACCCCGACTCTCTGCCATCTTCGTCTCCTTCATGCATGCGTCTTCTTCGATCACCAACTTCCTCCGTCCATCTATCTCCTTAACTCGTTATCTGCCGACTGACCATCGATCATCACCGTTACCATCGCGTACCGATAAACCATCACCATAGGGACTTCCCTATCAAGCTCCATCAATCTCCATCTCGAACAGCCATTCCATCGCATTGCCAATGGCGAGAGAACATCATCACCGACCACAGCACTACCATGATCGTTTCCTATGCCATTCTCAATCACCGAGACTCCATCGACATCCCTGAATCTTCTCGAGCTCAACCTCTCGTCGTTGCTTCCATCGTACTTCCCTGAACTGCTTCTCACCGTACGTTTCGTTCTCTCTGTCGGTACTCGAGCTTCATTTACAATGGCGGCAAACCCATCTTCTTCTTACCGTCCCTGTTCACTGCCAAACTCCGAATCCCATCACCAAGCTCGGGTTCTTCTCCATCATCATGTTGTACTCGAGCAGCATCAGTAATCATCAGCTCATGAACTTTCCATCTTCATCCACAACAGCAATCCATTATCATCACTGCCAACGAACCACAACTAATCAGCTCCATCAATCCACATTCGTATCCATCACAGTGATCATATAGTACAACTACTCCAGCGCCAAACTCGAGTCCACAAACACCAAGCTCGAGCTAAACCTCTCCATACTTCTCTGGCAAACTCATCTATCTTTCCTAGACGAGACTCTTCATGCTTACCAGCTCGACTGATTCATCTCCGTCATTCCCTGTTCTTGCTCGAACTCGACCTGATGCTGGAGAAGACAATAGTGCCCTTAGTGAAACAACGGGTGTTGTTATCACCATTTGAATTCCGACCTCCCCCCAGTAAATGGCTCGACTGCCTTTAGCAGCTCCTTTGAAAGTGGCAACCCCTTAACGGAATGACTGCCCCTTAACTTGAATTGGGGTGCCAATAGCATTCACCACTAAAATGACCATCTTGCCCTTTTCTTTCCAATTCTCATTTTGCTCATAACTTCTTCATATGAGCTCAGAATGACTCCGTTCTTTCGCCATTGTCTTCATCTTCTCGTCCTCTACACAATGAAAAGTAGAAATCTTGTATTTGAACGAGTTCCAATTGGTCTTTTTGCTCCAAATGACTCCATTGCACCTAATAAACTCAAAAACACACATAAGATACATAATTTACAAGAAAACTCGCAAAGAAAGCATAAATACTAGATATTAAATACGGTGTATTCTACACCTATCAAATTCCCCCACACTTAGACTTTGCTAGTCCTCGAGCAAATCAAACAAAACAAAAATAAAACAAATACATACAACTCCGTGACGTCGAGGCTACGGTCACTTTTAGCATAAATAACAAGCCTTTAAACCCCTAGGTGTCCCTAGTGGACGAGTTATAGTCTCGTGAAGGTTTACTAGAGATATACCTACAAAACCTATATTTCCAACTCCGTCTATTTGTGACAAATCAATGAACGAATCCAAAATGACTACAGGAGGAGGTACCTTGCAAATTCAATTCATATATTAGTAAATAAACTCTAATTAGATAGTCGAACAAGCCACAATACTCGGAAACTAACAAACCACAATCACAATGAAAAGATTAAGATAATGGATATAGATGTAGATGTTGGCGAATATTCACAAGTGTTCGATGTTTCCCATATCTGTCTGAAGGTCACTGCTAAGATGAACCTAATCCTATTGGATTGAGCTACTTGGTGCTGAATGCTACATCAAATCAATTGGCATATACAAGGGAACCAAGAGTGACTTTATTCAACACAATAATAATTTCTTCTCTTTTTTTTTTTTATATGATTGGATCAAACTGGATCCAATTTCTCTTTTTTTTTTTAGACGGCATGATTAGATCTTTTGGATCCAAGCGCATGCTTCCTTGTCAACACGTATATGATAGTTGCCTTGGATCCGCATTCCACGCTTGTTTAGGCGACGGAGACAGGGACTACGTTTCACACATACTGCTATTCCCAAGTGTCTTTTTATTCCGTTTTGGTCTAATTGGTCGGTCTTTTTTTTTTTTTTTTTTTTCAAATTTTTTTTCAAATTTTTTCTCTTTTTCTAGTAACTCAACCACTCTATTTCATTCTAGCAGTAATAACACGTCGATTTTTAGTGACCCACCAAAGCACTTAGAGAACAATAGATAAATGTGGAAAAATAAAAATAGAATGCGATATGGTGATATTCCGAGATATGGTAACAACTATCATGTTAATTTGTGATTTCTGAGCTATATTCTTTCAATTTTTTTCTCTTTTTCTAGTAACTCAACCACTCTATTTCATTCTAGCAGTAATAACACGTCGATTTTTAGTGACCCACCAAAGCACTTAGAGAACAATAGATAAATGTGGAAAAATAAAAATAGAATGCGATATGGTGATATTCCGAGATATGGTAACAACTATCATGTTAATTTGTGATTTCTGAGCTATATTCTTCCCTTTTAGTTAGTTAGTTCCTCAACTCCTGCATTCAAAATGGTTCCATCCACTAATGGTGTCAAAAACAAACTACACAAACATATAAATGCTCCCCCACACTTAAACTTCACATTGTCCTCAATGTGTAAAACCGAAAGTTCTGAATTCTGACGTAACAGCAGATAAAACGCAAAAACTGTGCAAATTGGTAAGGAATTTGGAAAAACTCCATTTCACAAAAGTTTTTCACCTACGTGTTTTCTACACAGTGTCAAAATTTCACAGTGTTTTGATAAACGGTCTGACAGTTATGGTCTCTGGAATGAACTACGCGCAGTCTGAAATTTTCTGACGAAAAGGTATTCGTCATAATTCTCTTCTAAGATAGATTACGGACTCAATGAAATAAAACATAGGGATGCAAATATGATCTGAAAACAGTAAAAAATAAATAAACGAAACAAAAATAAAAAGCAAAAGGATAAGAGATACAAAACCGGTGGGTTGCCTCCCACTTAGCGCTTGTTTTAAAGTCGTCAGCCCGACTATATACTTGCAAGATTCATTCCCCATACACCAATAATCGGAAAAGTTGGGGATCCACCCATATCACCTGTTTTGCAAACACTAGCTTCACACAAATATTAGTACAATAAAGCAAAAGTGAAGCTATGAACCGATAAAAGCTTCCCCCACACTTATTCTTGTCGACACTTGGAAGTGTATAAAGAATATAGGAGTCGGGTACTTCCATGGTTTCTGGTTCCATAACCTGCATAGTATGAGAATCAAGTTTCTCTAATGGCGGAAAACGAGAAACAAAGTCATTCAACAATATTCTCGAAGCACATACATTCAAACCAATAAGAGGTAAAGGAGAAGAAATAATAGGCAAAGGGTTAGACAAACCTCGCACAATCTCTTGTAGCACGGAATCCTCTTCATCCTTGAAAAACTCAAGTGAATTATTCACCTCTTGTATATCATGGTCCTCTATCAAACCTTGCAACCATTCTTCGTCCGTTTACGCCTTAACCAAAGTATCGACATAAACATCATCATTACAATCATGCACAAGTTCAATTGGGTCTTCCACAATATTGGTCATAACGGTCTCATTCTCAACATATTCCTCCTTTTTATTGTAAGGCACATACTCTTTTGTGGATCCAAATTTTATCATAAGAAACTTTTTTAGAACACTCGAAAATGCATCCTCCTCAAGCTCCACCCTTTGAATAGGCTCTTGATCATTATTAAGATCAATGCTTGAGTAATCTACACAAGTGTCGACATATTCCTCTTCGTCTTCATCTTGATCCCAAAAAGACTCCTCGGAGATGTCGCCATGAGTTGTTTCAAGCAATGTATCATAATCACCGTCACTATCATAGTCAACATAAGATTGTTCCTCGCTGAATTTAGTGTTGTTAATCTCTAACTCATCCTTTTGAATAGGTGAATGATCATTATTACGATCAAGAGTTGAGTTAGCCACACAATTATCCACGAAAGTGCCCAAGGATTGGCCTTTTTCAACATTAGCATCAATCAAATATTCATCACAAACCATATGCACATAAGAATTATCCATATCTTCCTTGTATTGATCAATGCCTCTTCGCAAGCTATCCATACCTTCACGAAGTTCTTGGAGTTGCTCGTTTGTAGTCTCTTTAGCTTTTTTAAATTCCTCTTGTAAAAAGTTGGAAACTTTGTCTATAAAATTAGAGACTTTTTGTTCACGAGCATAAGAATCCTCCCATACTTGTGGTTGTTCACACACATACCCGCCATAAGGTTGTTGAGGAAAACCATAAGGTTCCATGGAATATTGGTCATAACCAATGAATTGGTTTTGATTATACCCATGGAATTGGTAGTTTTCATATTGTTGAGGTTGAAACTCGTATCCGTTATTCCAATATGCTCCTTCCATAGAAATTAGCACCTGAAATAATTCTCAAACCAAGGTTAAAACCCAGAAAATAAGAAAAAAAAATAAAACAAAAACTAAATACAAAAATAAGAAACCAAAAACAATTAACAACCCCTGCCTCCCCGGCAACGGCGCCAAAATTTGACCGGTTGTCAGCCGACACAAATATAATTACACTTTCTTACTACTCAAAATATAAATATAGCAAGGGCAAGAAAGGATCGATCCCACAGAGAGGTCTAGGTTGTCAAATTGTTATGGTTCCTTATAAATAACGCCGGTAGTTTTGTGATTTTATAATAAACTAAATAAAACAAATAAAGAAAAGTAAACAAATAAAATCAAGAGATATTGGTTAAGGATTTCGTTTTCATTCACTAACATGCTTTTCACAATAACTAGAATTGATATTTAATCTCAACTTCTATCAAAGGCCATAGAATACCTTGATCGCAAGAATATCCCGCAAATCTCCTCATGTCATCAACAAACACATTAAAAGATGCGAATATGAATTTTACCTAAAGGAACAACCTAACGTGTAAAAGCACTAATCAAGTTTAATTCCCTAGATGCATTAAGTTCTATGAAATCAGGCCAATCAAAGCAATTGAACGTGGAAAGCGCACTAATTCAATTTAACAAAGGTTACGATTCACATATGATCATAAGAATATATCACTACAAACTATAATCATATTATGCTACTTGTATCCAAGGAATATCACTTTTTGCGTATAATAAACCCTAAACTAGCAATAGATGTGATTAGAAGTTCTACCAATTTGCAACTTGACAAAACAATCAATCAATCATAAAACAATATTTTCAGAGAATTGCAAACGATAAATATGAGACAAAACTAATATATTGAATCAAAGAATCATGCTTTGTGAAATCCAACTATTCCATAACCAAAAGATAATTAGGTACTCATATTCAAGGAGTTCATCACAAGAAGAAAGAGAAAATATTTCATGGTGTAAACCCTAGAACAAAGTAGAGAAGAGATAATAAAACGTGGTCTCCAAAAATTGTAGAAGTCTTCCCTTTTGTAGTCTTTTTCTCCTTCCAAAACTAGGTTTTTGTCTTCAAAGTCCATTAGTTGGAAATTCACCCGGCCCACGAGAGAGAAAAACCCGTGTAGAAATTTTGTCCCAAAAACGCTCGCCGGAAAACTGGGATTATGGCCGGAATCCCGCCGGAAAAGTCGCCGGAAAACTA
The DNA here is from genome assembly GCA_023531295.1 of Papaver armeniacum. Taxonomy (NCBI): domain Eukaryota; kingdom Viridiplantae; phylum Streptophyta; class Magnoliopsida; order Ranunculales; family Papaveraceae; genus Papaver; species Papaver armeniacum. The sequence continues at coordinate 517,166 of JAJJWW010014413.1, forward strand.
GCTCAGGTGACCGGCAAAGTCAAACCGGTCACCGGTCAACGGGTCAGAACGGCCGACTGGTCAACTCTGGGTTGGATCGGGTCAACTCGGTCAGGACCGAGTTATGTGAATCAGGGCTGATTCAGTTGAGTCAGAGTCTAACTCAGCAAACTGACTGAGTAAACTTGGCCTGGCTAGTTGCACTTGGACAGAACTGGTAGCACAATCATTGTGCATCACCATCTCAGCACAGCCATGATGGCCCTGCACCTCCTAAATTCTGCAACTGCAATCCAACATTAACCCATTCTTGCCTTCACAATCCTCCTCCAACTGCAGTTCCCAAAGACCACGACTTCAACTCAAATCATTACTAGGTCCATCCCAGCACCACACACACCTGCATTGCCATCTCCAAGCCACAACCACCCTAATTCAATCATCCAGCTGTGCTAATTCCAATACCAGATAACCTGCAATGCCTCACTATTGCCTCAAATCCTAAGTCCCTGGCTCATTTACAAACCCAGCTGCTGCAACAACAAGGCCATTTGAGCCACTGTATCTCAGGCCAACCCAGGCAGCCATCTTCTTGCCATGCCACCTGCAATTCAATGCCAGCAATACTTCCAACTCATTCCGACCCCTTCCAGTTCATCCTTCTTATCTGCAGCTGCCATCAAACCCTCAGCTCCAGTAGCTCAACACGGCATCACTGACCTACAACCTGCAATGCTCTACTCAATCCAGCCATAGCCTGAACACCAGCTTGCATACTTCTCCAGCCCAGGCCATTAGTACCAGCACCAGCTCCATCTTAGAACTTCAAGCATTCTATGAACCAACAGTTGCAGTTGTAACCACTCAACTCCACCCTAATCAACAGCAGACCCTAACTTATCCACCAACACAGGTTGCAACTTCAGTTATCAACTTCTCCAATCTCTCTCTGAATTCCTGAGCAATTACTCAATCACACATCAAAACCTTCTATTCATTATTAATCAACCACCAGAACTCAACCCAAAATTCCCAAATTCTCTGTCAAATGAATATGATTCAAAACCCAATCCATTACTCTTTACTGAATCTCCCATTGCATCACACTTACCCATCAGTTCTCAACACACCACCTGTAATGAACCTTAACCAAACTGCAATCCACCACCATTAGCATAAACAACACTACCACCTGCTAGAATTGCCACAACCATGATCAGCCTGCACTCTGTGCCATAGCCTGCAATCCCTGGCAACAACATCTTAGCCTCAACCACACAGAGACCCTGTAATTTTAATTCACCATCAGCACAACCAATCCCTATTTCTATGAATCGTTTCCAGCAAATAAAACCCAGAGTATTAGTTAAAACCCTAGTTTCAATTCTTTCTAATTCTTCATCAGTATCAACAATACCACGCCCTAGAATCATTGATTGCCTCACAAACTACTCCAATTTGTATCTCACTGCAATTCGAGTTCCAGTTTCAACATCAGGTTCAAGACCATAACCTCAATCTCTGTCTCAGCATCTTCCTCGGCATCAGATTACAGTTCAAGCAAAAACCCATCTCTTAATTCCTTCATGTACCTCAAAACTCGATCTCTTCCTCTAAATTTCAAGATCCCATGAATATCAACAGCCACAGAACTCTTCTTCTTCCTCTTATCTGCCCTGAAGTTCATTTATCTTCACTGATTCCTCTCTGTGAACTCGATCCATAGCTGCCTCACTTCCTCTCTCAGTTTCAGGTGAAAAAGTAAATGAATGAGAGAAACATATTCTCTCGATTTGGTGTTTTAGGATAAGACTTGATGATGACACCCCTCTTCATCAGATAAGGGACACCCCAGTGGATGCCCCATAACACGTGGTCACCCCTTAACCACAGCTGGCTGCATTTAATACTCCTCCTAATAGAGTTGCCCCTTAACCTTGGGTCAGCTCCATATATCACTTGCATGTGAGATGACAATTTCGCCCTTTTGCTCAAATTGGGTAATTTCTCCTTCTTTTCCTCCGTGCGACTCCAGAGTGCCTAATAACTCAAAAACACACGTAAAATACATAATTCACAAGAAAAATAGCAAAGAAAGCGTAACTACTAGATAGTAAATACGGTGTATTCTACACCTATCAGATTCCCCCACACTTAGACTTTGCTTGTCCTCGAGCAAATCAAACAAAACAATAAAATACAACAACTCCGTGACGTCGAGGCTACGGTTAATTTTAGCATAAATAACAAGCCTTTAAACCCCTAGGTGTCCCTAGTGGACGAGTTATAGTCTCGTGAAGGTTTACTAGAGATATACCTACAAAACCTATTTTTCCAAACTCCGTCTATTCGTGACAACTCAATGAACGAATCCAAATTGACTACAGGAGGAGGTACCTTGCAACGGCGCCAAAATTTGACCGGTTGTCAGCCGACACAAATATAATTACACTTTCTTACTACTCAAAATATAAATATAGCAAGGGCAAGAAAGGATCGATCCCACAGAGAGGTCTAGGTTGTCAAATTGTTATGGTTTCCTATATAAAACACCGAGGATTTTCTGATTGTGTAAATAAAAATAAACAAAAAGCAAATAAAGTATGCAAATCAAGGATGTGAAATATTGGATAAAGGTTTCATCTTCAATTGTAAACAAGTTTATGAATATATGAATAGAATTCGTATTTAATCTCGCTATCATCAAAAGCCATAGAATACCTTATTGCAAGAATACTCCGTAAATTTCTTAAGTTATCAACACACACATTAGGGCTGCGTATGTGAAATCTACCTAAAGAATAACCTAACGCCTTGCGCTAATCAAGTTCAATTCCTAGGAGCTTTAAGTTTCAGAAATAGGCTAATCAATGCAATTGTAATACATTGCGCAAACAATTCGGACAAAGGTCAATTTCTACATATGATTACAAGGATGTATCACTACAACCTAGAATCATATCATGCTACTCGTATTCAAGGTTATCGCTCGATGAAAACCCTAAAATAGCTATAGATATGGATGTGAGTTCAATCAATTCTAGACTCGACTAAACAAACATTCAATCATATTGCAATCCATCAATCATGCAATTATTGTAACCCGTAGAAATCATACGATAATATTGAGAGAAAACTAATTCATAAAAATCATAACTTGGTTGCAAAATCCAACTACATCTTCAACCAATAATAAAAACTTAGTTACTCATGGCATAGGAGTTCATAGCAAGAAGAAAGAGAAAATATTTCATGGTGTCAACCCTAGAACAAAGTAGAGGCAAAAGAATAGAATAAAACGTGGTAAAAGATCTAAGATATCTCCAAATTGTGCCTAGGCTTCTCTATATATAGAATTTTATAACCTCCTCTTGAAGAAACTAGGAAACCTAGCAAAAATAGGAAAGATCATCTCTTAGGAATTGTGTCCGTGCATCACCCTGTTCGAAATCTGCCGAAGCTTCTAAATAGTCGCGCCCTTGATCCGGGTCGTTCACACGTCCAAGGATGGTCATGCAAATTCTCCTACGTATCGCTTATGGAGTTCGTGCAGCAGCTGTGGAAGCCCAGCCTATTCTCGACAAATTCTTCTGCCACAGTTCCAACTAAGTCATACCCATCTCGGTTGAATAATTCTGCCTGAGACCAGACTCGAGCTCCATTCGAACCCAGCAACATCACCAAGACAGACATTGAACCACCAAAACAATACCGTCTCCCATCCAAAACACGTCACCACTGACCACCAGCTCTCTGCCATCTTCGTCTCCTTCATGCATGCAGTCTTCTTCGATCACCAACTTCCTCCGTCCATCTATCTCCTTAACTCGTTATCACTGCCAGCAGCCATCGATCATCACCGTTACCATCACTGATACCGATAAACCATCACCATAGGGACTTCCCTATCAAGCTCCATCAATCTCCATCTCGAACAGCCATTCCATCGCATTGCCAATGGCAGAGAACATCATCACCAGCCACAGCACTACCATGATCGTTTCCTATGCCATTCTCAATCACCGAGACTCCATCGACATCCCTGAATCTTCTCGAGCTCAACCCTCTCGTCGTTGCTTCCATCGTACTTCCACTGAATCGCTTCTCACCGTACGTTTGCGTTCTCTCCGCGGTACTCGAGCTTCATTTACAATGGCGGCAAACCCATCTTCTTCTTACCGTCCCTGTTCACTGCCAAACTCCGAATCCCATCACCAAGCTCGGGTTCTTCTCCATCATCATGTTGTACTCGAGCAGCATCAGTAATCATCAGCTCATGAACTTTCCATCTTCATCCACAACAGCAATCCATTATCATCACTGCCAACGAACCACAACTAATCAGCTCCATCAATCCACATTCGTATCCATCACGGTGATCATATAGTACAACTACTCCCACGCCAAACTCGATTTCACAGCACCAAGCTCGAGCTAAACCTCTCCATACTTCTCGGCAAACTCATCTATCTTTCCTAGACGAGACTCTTCATGCTTACCACTGACCGATTCATCTCCGTCATTCCATGTTCTTGCTCGAACTCGACGATCGCCGGAGAAGACAATAGTGCCCTTAGTGAAACAACGGGTGTTGTTATCACCATTTGAATTCGACCTCCCCAGTAAATGGCTCGACCGCCTTTAGCGACTCCTTTGAAAGTGGCAACCCCTTAACGGAATGACTGCCCCTTAACTTGAATTGGGGTGCCAATAGCATTCACCACTAAAATGACCATCTTGCCCTTTTCTTTCCAATTCTCATTTTGCTCATAACTTCTTCATATGAGCTCAGAATGACTCCGTTCTTTCGCCATTGTCTTCATCTTCTCGTCCTCTACACAATGAAAAGTAGAAATCTTGTATTTGAACGAGTTCCAATTGGTCTTTTTGCTCCAAATGACTCCATTGCACCTAATAAACTCAAAAACACACATAAGATACATAATTTACAAGAAAACTCGCAAAGAAAGCATAAATACTAGATATTAAATACGGTGTATTCTACACCTATCAGATATGAAGCTTAGTGAAACTAGATGCACTCTATCAATATTGAACAAGGATACTTATGGAAACATATAAAGTAATATTAAAGTACTGCATCATGAACTGTCGACACTACAAAAACCAAATGCAATGACATACAACACACAAAAGGTGCAAGAAGTTGAGAAACAAATAGAGGAATGACATAGCAGAAAGGAGAAGTTCTATAGACAGAAATCTAGAGAAACCATGTTCACATAAGTGGAGCACTTCCACCTACAAGCAAATAAAAGGAAAACTAATAACAAGATTGAATCACTGAAGGACACATATGGTAGCTGGTGCAGTGGAAAGGAAAATTAGAAGAAATTATTGAACTCATATTTCTGTGAAATAATGTCTACAACTAATCCTTCATCTAACAACAACTTACTCGACCTATCACAATCTTGCATATGTTATGAATACAACACATCTTTAACCAAGATACCAAATAAAGCAGAAATGTCAACAACACTCAAGATGATGCAACCGTGGAAATCACCGGGTCCATATGGTTTTCCTCCTGGATTTTTTCAAACTCAATGGCTTACGGTAAAGGATGATGTTATAAAGATGGTGCAGAGCTTCTTTGCAATTGGGGTAATGTTGAGAAAGATGAATAAAACCAACTTATACTTAATTCCAAAATGTAAAATTCTTCAATCACATGGAGATTACAGGCCGATTGCACTGTGCAATACTACATACAAGATGATTACAAATATTTTTGCAACTCATTTGAAGCTTCACCTGGATAAGTTCATCTCTCCAATGCAGGTGGCATATGTACCCGGAAGACAAATCAGTGAAAATTATTACACTTGTTCAGGAAATAAATGAAGAGGAAAAGGACTAAGAAAGGCTACATGGCATTAAAATTCGATATGTCGAAGGTTTTTGATCACCTTGAATGGTCTTATCTAGATGTTATAATGAAGAGACTTGGTTTCAACAATAAGTGGTGTAATCTTGTGTATGAATGTATCAACACTTCTAAGATTTAAGTATGGTTGAATGGGGAACTGTGTCAGGCTTTCAAAATCACTCATGGGATTAGACAAGGGGATCCAATCTAATCTTATTCTTCTTACTATGGAGGTTTTCACTAGATGATCACTTGCACGGGCAGAACAAGAAGGAAAGATTGAAGGCATCAAAATAGCAAGAAAGTCTCAACAAGTCTCCTAATAATAAATGATTTTTCTGTTTTTTTTTTTTTTTTTCAGAATGGACATTCATAATGTAAACAATCTCCTAACAGTGATTAATTCATTCAGTGATATATCTTTCCAGCAAATCGATTTTCAAAAGACAGCAGTGTACTTCTCAACAAATGTCCATCCTAGACATGGCAAAATTCTTCTAAGAAGTTTAAAGATGAAGAAGATGAGCTTGGATGAAACATACTTGGGTGTTCCACTTTTCTAAACAAGAAGAAGACATGCTCTTTTTCTTCTCTTGTTGGAAAGATGAAACATAGATTAACAAAGTGGAAGGGAAAGTTTGTGAATCAAGCAGGACGTTATATTTTGGTGAAGCACGTACATAATGATATCCCCTCACATAGTATTAGTATATTTAAGATCTCGTATGCAACAATCAAGGATATAAATAAAGTACAACGTGATTTTTGGTGAACAAACATGAGAAGAAAGGTGTTTATTTCATTGTATGGCCAAGAGTATGCTACAGGAAAGCAAAGGGTGGAATGGTTTTTTGAGATCTCAAATGCTTCAATTTAGCACTTCTTGCAAAAGCAGCATAGAGATTGTGTCATTCTTCAAAACAGTGAAAGATATTTTCCGACTACATCAGCTTTACATATGGAAGAAGAAAAAGAATTCAACATTGGCATGACAGAGTATACAAGAAATGATGGGTTTTGTTCAAAAATTCAGTTTTTGGATTCTAGAAAATGAGAAGAACATTTTAATATGGCAAGATAATTGGATTTCTTAAATGCAATCTCCACCAAAACTAGCAGGTGGTCGGTTGTCAATCCGTCAAATATAATTTCACTTTCTCAATCAACTAGATATAAATATAGTAAGCGATAAGAAAGAGTTCGTATCCACAGAGAGGCTTTCGTTGTTATAAAATTTCAGTTTCTAAAGTAACCCAGGGTATGTTTGTTGTATCTAAGCAAATAAAAATAATTGAAAGCAAAGTAAGTAATTGGAGAAATCAATAAGGAGAAGATATTGGTCACGGGATAGTATCATTCACAAACATGTATTTTCATCAATGATTAGAATTGGTATTTTAATCTCGTATTTATTAAAAGTCCTAGGATACCTTGATCGCAAGTATAACCCGTTAATTCCCTGTTTTCATCACAACCACATTAAAAGATGCATATGTGAATTCTTCGTAGAAAGCAACCTAAAGTGTAAAAGCACAATTAAATTTAACTCCCTAAAAGCATTAAGTTTCATGGAATAAGACTCATCAATGCAAACGAATGTGTAAAAGCACTAAACGTTTTAACAAAAGTTATGATTCACTTGTGACTAGTAGGATATATCACTACAAGCGCTAACCACAATTATGCTACTTAGAATCAGGGATAAACAACTTTTTCGTATTGAAAACCCTAATATAGCTCTAGAGATGAACACAAATCGGATTGATTCGGACTCAACCTAACAAGTTTTCAAATCTTATAACACTATTAATTGTGAATCACAAACAATAAATTCCGAGACAAAACTAATTCATTGAATCAAAAGCATGTTGAGAAATCAACTTTTATCCCATAACCAATAAGATGTTTAGCTACTCATAGCTATGGAGTTCATCATAATCAATATTCAATAATAAAATAATGAAGAAGAAGAAGAACAAAAGCAAACCCTAGAAGCATAAACAAAAACGGCTCTCCAAAATTCCAAGAAAAAGATATATTATAAGTTGTAGAAGACCTTCCCTTTATAGCTTTTCTCCAACTTCTAAAATTAGGTCTAGTCTTCAAAGTCCATTAGATGAAAATCCACCAAGCCCAAAAGAGGGAGAAACCCATGTAGAAAATATGACCCAAAAGTCGTCGCCGGAAAATTGGTATTGTGGCCGGAAAAGTGCCCGGAAAACGGCTCCGGTGACCGGCAAAGTCCGCCCGGTCAACGGTCAACGGGTCGGATCGGCGGGTCAACTCGGTCAGCACCGAGTCAGGGTGAGTCAAACCGAGTTGTGTGATTAAATTTGAGTCACTTTGTCGAGTATAAATTTGAATTAGAACGAGTCAGACCTGAGTTACTTGGCCTAGGCCATTTACACAGTCTTGCACAAGCTGTATGTTGTGATGCGCCAAGATTGCACTTCAACTTAACAAAACCAGTCTATCACCAACTCAAAAACTCCATTGCAACTCAGCCTTGCAACCTTCTTCTTGACCATCTGTAGCTTTACAATTCAGTCCATAAAACCCTTGAATTCAACTTCTCTCAACAAAATCATCTTCCTTCACAGGCTCCATCATCTCCTCAGATCTCCAACAGTAGCAGCCATGGCAACCAACAGCAAACCCCCATTCCCTGTAATATGACTCAACACCTGATACAGCCAACCACAGATTCATGCCTGCTCAGTTCAGTGCCTCAGCTGCACTACACTTTTCTTATTCCCAGTATTCCTAGCCATGAAGTACCAGCTCTGTAGCTCTTGAGCTGTAACTGCACTTCTTTGGCTCAAACCATTGCAACCTGAGTTTCACAACTCTGGCCATCAACTCACAACACCAGCAATTTCATTGAGCTTCATCACAGCTCATTCAGCTTATACATTCTGGCGAACACACACACAATGCAAACATCCATTTCTAATCTCCACTGTAAATTCCTAACATTCATCTATATTCTTCATTTCCATTCATTACCAGACAACCATCTCAGGACACTTTTTCACCAATACAGCAACAGCATTATTGCAACTCACCATTGCCTCAGTCCATTCCATTAGTCATAGCACCATACTTAGCCTCAGCTTCACTTGACTTACTGCAAATTGCCTGTGCATCATAGCTTCCACGCCAGCTAACCCTGCAGTTTTAGCTCCATTCACCATCAGTAAGTGCACCATAGTCCCCTGCACTGCAGCCTCATCACAGCACCAGCTTCAAATTAAGCTCAATTTCTTCTCCATAACATCACCAGAACAACCACTAGCTGCTATACCCATCTCACACTCATCAGTATCAACAGCCCAGAACTCAACCTCCTTCCATCAGCCTTAGTGGCAGCAACTACACCAGTGCCTCACTGCAGCTTCATTTGCAGCAATTCCATAAAGCCACTATTCCACCATAACAGCACCTGAGCATATCACTTCCACCTGACCTATCCAGTCCTGACCATTCTCAAGCCAAACAATACCAATTGCTCAAGACCACACGCTGCGGTTCGGTGTCACCACCAGTTCACTCTTTGCACTCCCACTTGAACCATCTGAGCTGCATCATTCTCTTTCTCTCCACATCAATGGCAGCATCACATCCCAGCACCAGATGCACAGAATACCAGCTCCAGCCCTATTCCACCTGAAATCACCTGCAACATCACTGCACATGGCACCTCATTGAATACCACCATTTCACTGCCACTTTCCACAGCTTTATAATCTCCAGCACTGACAATTCCTTCACTGAGTTTCCTACCAGTCTAAACAACCACCAGAAACTCAAGCCATCACTTCCCTTGTAATCTCAGCATCCAGTGTACAGCTCACAACCAAACCCATTTTGCATATGAAATTCAACCCATTCTTACATTCAACCTCAAACTCAATTGCCACGAGAACCCAACACAGATTCATCTCATCGATCTATTCACAAACATCTCGGATTCCATACAAACCCTGACTTCTTGACTTGAAATCATTGCAAGAATAACTCAATCTCGATTCATCCTCTCATCAATGACCATGAAACCATCTAACACCACTTGTTGATTCCTTGAACATCGAGACTCAAGAACCCTAGCTTGCAATTTCTACAAATTCTGTTTCTTTTGATCTCACAAACAACCCCCTCAATCCTTCCTTCTCGATCGAACAACAATACCCTCATCTCTAATTCTCTCTTTTGCTCTGTGTTCTTCAACCGGATGCGAAATCACCAACAAATCCCTTTACTTCTCCATCGATGAACGAGATCGGAATCGATTCTTCATCATCTTCCTATTCTCTCGTAAATCGGCAACACAACCACTCGATCCACCAACAACATCGCCTCCATTTCTTGTTTTCGGTTTTCGGGTGAAAAATATTGAATGAATGAGAGAAACACCTTCTCTCGTTTTAGTTTTTAGGATAATCTTTGGATAATGACACCTCTCGCATCAGATAAGGGACACCCCTTTGGATGCCCCATAACATGTGGTCACCCCTTAACCACAGCTGGCTGTATTTAACACTCCTCCTAATAGAGTTGCCCCTTAACCTTGGGTCAGCTCCATATATCATTACTGTGAGATGACAATTTCGCCCTTTTTGCTCAAATTGGATACTTTCTTCTTCATTTCCTTCACGCGACTCCAGAGTACCTAATAACTCAAAAACACACGTAAAGTACATAATTCACAAGAAAAATAGCAAAGAAAGCGTAACTACTAGATAGTAAATACGGTGTATTCTACACCTATCAGATTCCCCCACACTTAGACTTTGCTAGTCCTCGAGCAAATCAAACAAAACAATAAAATACAACAACTCCGTGTCGTCGAGGCTACGGTCACTTTTAGCATAAATAACAAGCCTTTAAACCCCTAGGTGTCCCTAGTGGACGAGTTATAGTCTCGTGAGGGTTTACTAGAGATTTACCCACAAAACCTATTTTTCAACTTACTAGTTCTCCGAAATGAGAACATCCAAGCGCTAAGAAGACATAGAGATTCTGCACACTAGTCATAAGAAGCTAGACACATAAATGAACACAATCTCATTCTTAAAAGTTGAGAGAGAAATAACCATCCCTTCTCGACATAAATTCGGGTTCGGAGTGATCAAAAGTCTCGACTCTGCCTCACAAGAAAGGGTTTTATGATATTGCACTCAATAATAAACAGCTCTTTATGGGTCACACATGTGCCCAGGTTGGAATGAAGAGAGAATCCTGCGACACGTTGAATGGTAGGAAGGTAAAAACCCTCCGAAATATTTTGAAAACCCACATCTTTTATAATTTTTTAAAACCCATTTTTCTGACGATCTCTTCGAAAGGAAATCAACCATTTAACGAAGGTGGGAATATGCTTACTTACTGTGTATCCGTTCGGCGTGCAGCTAGCACCACTCTCACAACATCCATAGCAACGTCTTCGGTCTTCTATCGGTGTCTTCATCTTCGTCTTCGGTCTTCAACTCTTGAACTTCGTAGAATCTTGACAATATGATTCTTTCCTCAAATTCCTTGTCGCCTGAAACTTCATTATAGATATTCCTTCTTTCCATAGGCTTTATTGAAAGAATACAAAAATAAAAACAAACTATACAAACCCAAAATTAATTTTTTTTTTTAATTTTCGTTGTTTTTTTTTTTTTTTTTTTTAAATTTTTTTTTTTTTTGAGACAAGAGAAAGTAAAATACAAATAAAATAAAAAAAATGTAAGTACAATGCCATGGTATAAGTACTTTACCATTTGAATCTTCACAACTTATATGTCTTGATATCATAGACTTCTCGAATTCTCATCCTTTATAATTTTCACTCTTGTATAATAGTCTTCAACTCATAAAAATTCTGCTCCCTGTTTTGTTGCTTCACTTGAATCTGAAATCTGCCCATTTTATACCGTTGCTTGTAAACCTCGAACGTGTTCAACTTTCCTTCGAATTTGTGATGCTCCTCTTGTTGATGATGATGGTGTTTCTATGGACTGTTGGTGTAGAGAGAGATAAGGTGGATGGTGCTAGCTGCGAACAAGATCACAAGTGGTATGTAAGTTAGCAATTCGATGTCACCAACATGGTTGATAAAAATAGCACTCAAGAGATCAAAATAGTGCTTCTATGGTGGGAAATTGGACAGCTCACCATTCTGCCCGGAATTTACGTACGGTGACACACACTCTAAAAGCACAAATTTAGACAGATACAAAGAATTGAAGGTTGGTGCCTCACATTATGTAACATGGGTAGTCTCCACTATAGGGGATCACTGTTCTAATACCGAATTCAGGCTGCACCTTATTTGCCACTGGCATGGTTAAATCCAACTTTAACTCTCATACAATTAAGAAACCCGATCATGTTCTCTGTCATCTCTAAGTTCGGTCACTAGTATGAGATTCTCGATGTAATCTTAGCGACATGTATACTATGTGACTCTAAATAACTACAAGTTGGAGTTTTCTTATTCACTAGTTCACAAAAAAAAAAATTGAAAATTGCAAAAATTTACAACATAAACCACTCCCCCACACTTAAACTTTACATTGTCCTCAATGTAATTGAATCGTCCAAAGTAAGTCAAGGTGGGAAATCCTAACAAGAAATCAGCAAAAACAAAGTAAAAACAAAACAAGAAAAACTAAAAACAAGAAAAGAAATAAATACAAGACAAGAAATACTCATCCTTTGGGTTGCCTCCCAATTAGCGCTTGGTTTAAAGTCGCCGGCCCGACTATCTCCTTGCTTTCTATGACTCCTCCAGAGGGAGCACATCCACAAAGTTAACTCCTTCCACCACTTCGGAAGAGAAATTCTCATAATATGGTTTCAACCGGTGCCCATTAACTTTAAATTCTTTCCCTGTAGCTATGCTACGAATTTCCACTGCACCATGAGAAAACACATTAGTAACAATAAAAGGTCCGATCCATCGTGACCTTAATTTACCCGAAAATAATTGCAAGCGAGAATTAAACAAAAGCACTTTCTGCCCAATGCAAAATTATTTTCTAGAAATCATGTTATCATGAAATGCTTTCGTCTTTTCTTTGTAAATCCGTGAGCTTTCAAATGCATCATTGCAGAGCTCCTCTAGCTCTTGGAGTTGTAACTTCCTTTGATTTCCAGCCCCATCCATCTCCATGTTGCATTGCTTAATAGCCCAAAACGCCTTATGCTCAATTTCCACGGGTAAGTGACAAGGTTTACCATACACAAGCCTAAAAGGAGACATTCCAATAGGTGTTTTATATGCGGTTATATACGCCCACAAAGCATCATTAAGTCGCATGCTCCAATCTTTCCTTGTCGGGTTCACCGTCTTTTCAAGAATAGATTTCACCTCCCGGTTAGACACCTCGGCTTGTCCATTGGTTTGGGGATGATAAGGTGTTGCAATCTTATGTGGCACATTGTACTTCGTCAACAAGCTTTGTAAAATCCTGTTTTTGAAGTGAGAACCCCCATCGCTAATTATGGCTCTTGGAATTCCAAACCTTGCAAAAATATTAGCTTGCACAAAATCTGAAAACCACTTTAGAATCATTAGTAGGGGTGGCTTTAGCTTCCACCCATTTCGAGACATAATCAACCGCAAGTAAGATATAAAAATTCCCATGGGAGTTGACAAAAGGCCCCATAAAATCAATACCCCATGCATCAAAAACTTCAATAAATTGAATATAAGTTTGTGGCATTTGATTTCGGGCACCTAGATTGCCGGTTCTTTGGCACCTATCACAAGTTGTACAAAATATATGTGCATCCTTAAACAAAGTTGGCCAATAAAAACCACTTTCAAGTACCTTGTGTGCGGTTCTCTTACTCCCAAAATGTCCTCCGCAAGCATAAGAGTGACAAAAAGACAAGATAGAATTAAATTCGGATTCGGGCACGCACCTTCGTATTACTTGGTCACTACCATGTTTCCATAAGTATGGATCATCCCATATGTATTGGTCCCCTAACCTCTTAAGTTTGTCCCTCTCAGCCACGAGACAAGTTCTTTGGGATTTGTTTAGAAACTAAGTAATTGACAATATCGGCATACCATGGTTCTCCAAAGGCAATTGAGAAAAGTTGCTCGTCAGGAAACTTTCACGCAACGGGATAGTCTCCTTGTCCACAGCAAGTCGGCTCAAGTGATCCGCAACGGTGTTCTCAATTCCTTTCTTGTCTTTGATTTCAATATCAAACTCTTGCAAGAGTAATATCCATCGTATGAGCCTCGGTTTCACCTCTTTCTTTGTAAGCAAGTATCTAAGTCTTTGCATGATCGAGAAAAGACAACAACTTTTGTACCAATTAGATAAGATCGAAACTTTTCTAAAGCAAAAACAATGGCTAATAACTCTTTTTCAGTGGTTGTGTAGTTTTGTTGGGCCTCATTTAACGTTCTAGAAGCATAATAAATAGCATGAGGAAGCTTCCCCACACGTTGCCCAAGCACCGCACCAACCGCATAGTCACTTGCATCACACATGAGCTCAAACGGCTTGCTCCAATCCGGTGGTTTAATGATAGGGCTGAAATCAAAAGTTCTTTCAAACGATTGAATGCCGCCATACATTTCTCATCAAAGTTAAAAACCACATCTTTTTGCAATAAGTTACAAAGTGGTGATGCTATCTTGGAAAAGTCCTTGATGAACCTACGATAAAAACCTCGCATGACCAAGAAAAAGAACGTATCTCCCTCACCGTAGTGGGAGGGGTTAGAGCACGAATAAGGTCTATCTTAGATTTATCGACTTCCAAGCCTTTAGAAGATATTATATGGCCTAAAACTATGCCATGAGTTACCATGAAATGGCACTTCTCCCAATTTAGCACAAGATTTGTTTCAACACATCGTTCAAGGATTAGAGACAAATTATTCAAGCAAAGGTCAAAAGAATCACCAAAGACACTAAAGTCATCCATGAACACTTCGATTATGTTTTCAACATAATCGAAAAGATACTCACCATACACCTTTGAAAGGTAGCCGGAGCATTGCATAAGCCAAAAGGCATCCTTCTATAAGCAAAAGTACCGAAAGGACAAGTGAAAGTGGTTTTCTCTTGGTCCTCCGGTGCTATCACAATATGATTATAACCTGAATAGCCATCAAGAAAGCAATAGTAAGAGTGTCCAGTTAAACGTTCAAGCATTTGATCAATAAAAGGTAAAGAAAAGTGATCTTTTCTAGTGGTGGCATTCAATTTTATATAATCAATACAAACCCTCCAACCGGTTTGCACACGAGTTGGGACAAGTTCATTCTTATCATTCTCCACCACTGTCACACCCGATTTCTTTGGTACTACTTGTACCGGGCCTACCCACTTTCTATCGGATATGGGGTAGATAACACCCACTTCCAAAAGCTTGAGTATATCCTTTTTCACAACTTCCATCATGGGAGGATTCAAACGACGTTGCGCGTCCCTTTTAGGCTTTGCATCATCCTCCAAACGAATTTTGTGCATACAAACGGCAGGGCTAATACCCTTGATATCGGCAATTGTCCATCCTATGGCCGTCTTGTACTTCCTTAACACCCTTAGAAGTTTTTGCTCCTGTAAATCACTAAGCTTGTTAGAAACAATCACCGGTAACTCTTCATTATCACCCAAGTACAAGTACTTAAGGTGGTCGGGAAGAGGTTTCAATTCTAAAATCGGAGATTTAATAATGGAAGGTACAAGCTTTTCATCACTGCATGGTAAAAAAATAAAAGATATATTATGAGTTTTCGGGCATTCTTATAGTGAATTAAGATCACCAAGAGCTTCCTTGACTTCATCACCACACTCTACACCATTATCTATGGATGTAGTTAACACGGTTTCCAAAGCATCATCACCGTTTAATTCAAACATTTGTTGTGCCAATGTATCCATAACATCAATGGAGAAACAAGAGTGGACATCGCTAGGATATCTCATCGTCTCGAAAATGTTGAAACGTATTATTTCTCCATCAAACTCCATAGTTAGCGTTCCCTTATCCACATCAATTATGGTTTTCGCCGTTTTCATGAAGGGACGCCCAAGAAAAAATGGAAGAGATGAGTCCGGTGAACCTTCATCCATCTCTAACACACAAAAGTCCGCTGGAAATACAAGTTGATTAACCTGCACAAGAACATCCTCAACAATACCCATTGGGTAGACATTAGAGCGATCGGCTAATTGCAATACAATTTCAGCCTTTTTAAGAGGACCAAGATCAAGCGAATTATACATTGACGCAGGCATAACATTAACGGATGCGCCTAAATCCAACATAGCTTTGTTAAAAGTTGTGTTACCAATTGTGACGGGAATGTCAAAACTACCCGGATCCTTGCACTTAAGTGGGAGTTTGTGTTGTAAGATTGCCGAGGCATTCATTACCTTTGAGCCTTTGTTTGTTGGTACACAAGTCCTTCAACACCTTTGCATACTTTGGAACTTGCTTGATAGCATCAATGAGTGGTATGTTCACATGGATCTTTTAAGAACGTCTAAAATCTCCTTTTCTAGTTCCGCCTTCTTAGAACTTGCAAATCTGCGAGGAAAAGGTAGAGGAGGAACATAAGTAGAAACCGGAGTTTTAGAGTTAGGAATAGGTACCTCAGAAGTTTGGGGAGAATCCTCATTCTTCTCCTCCAAAACAGGTTCCTTTGGTGTTTCCACCTTGCCCGAATCAGAAACTTCGGGTTGCACAAGTTGTGTACCGCTTCTCAACGTAATAGCATTGACACCCTCTTTTGGGTTAATAGGTTGAGAAGGGAGTTTCCCACTATTTTGCGCCTTCAATTGGTTCAACTCAATAGCCATGGAGCCCATTTGTGTTTGCAACTCCTTAATAGCACTCTTAGTCTCTTGTTGACTTTCTTTGAACATGGTGAAAATGCCTTGCATCATTGTTTGAAGCTTTGAATCAATATCCGAACCTTGATTTTGCATTGATTGTTGTGCTTGAGGTTCTTTGAAATTGTTGTTGTTGTGGTTGAAATCCACTCGGACGGTTGAAAGTAGGTTGTTGAATGGCACCTTGCTTATTGGCATAGCTAAAATTGGGGTGATCTCTCCATCCCGGATTATAAATGTTGGAGTAGGGATCATACCGTCTTTGTTGATTTGGAAAGATTGCATTAGCTTGCTCATCTTCATAACATTGAGGAGAACTTGGTATAACTGCGGATGCAACTTGTTGCAACATTGATGTCATGTTACCCATTTGTTGACGAAGTTCCTCCACCTCGCTCACTTCACTCACCCTTCTTATAATCACATCCGAACCACGACTCAAGAATTGTTGTGAGTTCGCTGCCATGTTTTCAATCAACTCTCTAGCTTGTGCCACCTTCTTGTTCACTAGTGCACCACCACCCGCAGCGTCAATAAGATTCCTATCACTTGATTGGAGTCCTTCATAGAAGTATTGGATGATCATAGCGTCACTGAATTGGTGGTGAGGGCAGCTTCCAACCAATCTCTTGTATCGTTCCCAACATTCATATAAGGATTCTCCCACGTTTTGCTTCATCCCACAAATCTCCTTGCGAATTTGAGTAGCCTTGGATGCAGGAAAATATCTCTCCAAATAGAGTTTCTTCAGCCCATTCCATGTTGTGACACTTCCGGAGGGTAAGTAGTATAACCAATCCTTAGCACTATCCATCAAAGAGAAACGGAAAAATTTCAACATTGCACCATCCGCCTCTACATCCGCTGGAAGCATAGCCATGACAGTGGTGTGGAAGTCCAAAAGATGTTTGTTTGGGTCTTCATTCACCATGCCATGGAACTTTGGTAATTCTCGAAGCAACCCCGGCTTGATCTCAAAAGTAGAGTCCGTTTGAATACATCCTTGTTGTGTATCAAGCTTATGAGAAGCCAAGTCCTTGAGTGTACGATTTGCATCACCCATTGTTACTTCAACTTGTGGTTCGTCTACGATTGGAACCTCTTGCTCTCCTTCTAAGTGTAACTCTTCGTCCACTTCTAACTCTTGCTCGTCCGTTGCGCCTTGACTTGGTTGGAGTATTGTGCCTCTTCGAGTAGCTATCCCGCACCTTGGATAATTCCAATCTTTAGTAGCCAGGGATTGATACACGAAAACAATTCTAGCAACCAAGTGAGAACCAAGACGACAAACAAAAAGCAAAGATAAAAGCGAGAAATTGTAAAATGAAACTAAAAACTCAATAACAAGCCAGTATGCCTCCCGGCAAGAACGGCGCAAAATTTGGTCGGTTGTCAATCCGTCAAATATAATTTCACTTTCTCAATCAACTAGATATAAATATAGTATGCGATAAGAAAGAGTTCGTATCCACGAGAGAGGCTTTCGTTGTTATAAAATTTAGTTTCTAAAGTAACCCAAAGGGTATGTTTGTTGTATCTAAGCAAATAAAAATAATTGAAAGCAAAGTAAGTAATTGGAGAAATCAATAAGGAGAAGATATTGGTCACGGGATAGTATCATTCACAAACATGTATTTTCATCAATGATTAGAATTGGTATTTTAATCTCGTATTTATTAAAAGTCCTAGGATACCTTGATCGCAAGTATAACCCGTTAATTCCCTGTTTTCATCACAACCACATTAAAAGATGCATATGTGAATTCTTCGTAGAAAGCAACCTAAAGTGTAAAAGCACAATTAAATTTAACTCCCTAAAAGCATTAAGTTTCATGGAATAAGACTCATCAATGCAAACGAATGTGTAAAAGCACTAAACGTTTTAACAAAAGTTATGATTCACTTGTGACTAGTAGGATATATCACTACAAGCGCTAACCACAATTATGGTACTTAGAATCAGGGATAAACAACTTTTTCGTATTGAAAACCCTAATATAGCTCTAGAGATGAACACAAATCGGATTGATTCCGGACTCAACCTAACAAGTTTTCAAATCTTATAACACTATTAATTGTGAATCACAAACAATAAATTACTGAGACAAAACTAATTCATTGAATCAAAAGCATGTTGAGAAATCAACTTTTATCCCATAACCAATAAGATGTTTAGCTACTCATAGCTATGGAGTTCATCATAATCAATATTAAATAATAAAATAATGAAGAAGAAGAACAAAAGCAAACCCTAGAAGCGTAAACAAAAAACGGCTCTCCAAAATTCCAAGAAAAAGATATATTATAAGTTGTAGAAGACCTTCCCTTTATAGCTTTTCTCCAACTTCTAAAATTAGGTCTAGTCTTCAAAGTCCATTAGATGAAAATCCACCAAGCACAAAAGAGGGAGAAACCCATGTAGAAAATATGACCCAAAAGTCGTCGCCGGAAAACTGGTATTGTGGCCGGAAAATGGCCGGAAAAGTGCCCGGAAAACGGCTCCGGTGACCGGCAAAGTCCGCCCGGTCAACGGGTCGGATCGGCGGGTCAACTCGGTCAGCACCGAGTTAGGGTGAGTCAAACCGAGTTGTGTGATTCAGGGCTGAGTCACTGTCTGAGTATAGGCTGAATTAGAACGAGTCAGACCTGAGTTACTTGGCCTAGGCCATTTACACAGTCTTGCACAAGCTGTATGTTGTGATGCGCCAAGATTGCACTTCAGCTTAACAAAACCAGTCTATCACCAACTCAAAAACTCCATTGCAACTCAGCCTTGCAACCTTCTTCTTGACCATCTGTAGCTTTACAATTCAGTCCATAAAACCCTTGAATTCAACTTCTCTCAACAAAATCATCTTCCTTCACAGGCTCCATCATCTCCTCAGATCTCCAACAGTAGCAGCCATGGCAACCAACAACAAACCCCCATTCCCTGTAATATGACTCAACACCTGATACAGCCAACCACAGATTCATGCCTGCTCAGTTCAGTGCCTCAACTGCAATACACTTTTCTTATTCCCAGTATTCCTAGCCATGAAGTACCAGCTCTGTAGCTCTTGAGCTGTAACTGCACTTCTTTGGCTCAAACCATTGCAACCTGAGTTTCACAACTCTGGCCATCAACTCACAACACCAGCAATTTCATTGAGCTTCATCACAGCTCATTCAGCTTATACCTTCCTGGCAGCAACACACACACAATGCAAACATCCATTTCTAATCTCCACCTGTAAATTCCTAACATTCATCTATATTCTTCATTTCCATTCATTACCAGACAACCATCTCAGGCCACTTTTTCACCAAGACAGCAACATCATTATTGCAACTCACCATTGCCTCAGTCCATTCCATTAGTCATAGCACCATACTTAGCCTCAGCTTCACTTGCCTTACTGCAAATTGCATGTGCATCATAGCTTCCACGCCAGCTAACCCTGCAGTTTTAGCTCCATTCACCATCAGTAAGTGCACCATAGTCCCCTGCACCGCAGCCTCATCACAGCACCAGCTTCAAATTAAGCTCCATTTCTTCTCCATAACATCACCAGAACAACCACTAGCTGCTATACCCATCTCACACTCATCAGTATCAACAGCCTTAACTCAACCTCCGCCATCACCTTAGTGAAGCAACTACACCGGTGCCTCACCGCAGCCTTCATTTGCAAACAATTCCATAAAGCCATCATTCCACCATAACAAAGACTCGAGCATATCACTTCCACCTGACCCATCCAGTCACAGCCATTCTCAAGCCAGCAATACCAATTGCTCAAGACCACCTGCCTGCAGTTCAGTGTCACCACCAGTTCCAGCTGCTGCACTCCCACTTGAACCATCTGAGCTGCATCATTCTCTTTCTCTCACATCAATGGCAAGATCGCATCCCGCACCAGATGCACAGAATACCAGCTCTCGACCCTATTCCACTGAAATCACCCGCAACATCACCGCACATGGCACCTCATTGAATACCACCATTTCACTGCCACTTTCCACAGCTTTATAATCTCCAGCACTGACAATTCCTTCACTGAGTTTCCTACCAGTCTAAACAACCACCGAAACTCAAACCATCACTTCCCTTGTAATCTCGGCATCCGATTGTACAGACTCACAACCAAACCCATTTTGCATCGAAATTCAACCCATTCTTACATTCAACCTCAAACTCAATTGCCACGAGAACCCAACACAGATTCATCTCATCGATCTATTCACAAACATCTCGATTCCATACAAACCCCTGACTTCTTGGTGAAATCATTGCAAGAACAACTCAATCTCGATTCATCCTCTCATCGGCCAGCCATGAAACCATCTAACACCACTGTTGATTCCTTGAACATCGAGACTCAAGAACCCTAGCTTGCAATTTCTACAAATTCTGTTTCTTCTTGATCTCACAAACAACCCCCTCAATCCTTCCTTCTCGATCGAACAACAATACCCTCATCTCTAATTCTCTCTTTTGCTACTGTGTTCTTCAACTGGATCTGAAATCACCAACAAATCCCTTTACTTCTCCATCAGTGAACAGCATCGGAATCGATTCTTCATCATCTTCCTATTCTCTGTAAATCGGCAACACAACCACTCGATCCACCAACAACATCGCCTCCATTTCTTGTTTTCAGTTTCAGGTGAAAAATATTGAATGAATGAGAGAAACACCTTCTCTCGTTTTAGTTTTTAGGATAATGCTGGATAATGACACCTCTCTGCATCAGATAAGGGACACCCCAGTGGATGCCCCATAACATGTGGTCACCCCTTAACCACAGCTGGCTGTATTTAACACTCCTCCTAATAGAGTTGCCCCTTAACCTTGGGTCAGCTCCATATATCATTTGCCTGTGAGATGACAATTTCGCCCTTTTTGCTCAAATTGGATACTTTCTTCTTCATTTCCTTCACGCGACTCCAGAGTACCTAATAACTCAAAAACACACGTAAAGTACATAATTCACAAGAAAAATAGCAAAGAAAGTGTAACTACTAGATAGTAAATACGGTGTATTCTACACCTATCAGCAGGGAACTTGAGTGAAGCATACACTTACAAGAATGTTTTATATCTTATTGATCAGGAAACACATCCATGAAAAGTTAACATGGTAAATCACTTATTTGAGCAAGGAAATGCTTCAAAGATACTGAGTATGAGAACACCAGTATCAAGGGAAGGCAAATTGGTTTAGACACTAACAAGCAATTGTATTTTTACGGTGAAATCAGCATACAACAAGATGGTGGAGATAAAAATAATTCCAGCATTAATACACCTACTTCTGAAGCACAGTTCTGGAAGAAATTATGGACGATTAACACCCTCTCGCGTATCAAACACTACATATGGAAGTGTATGACTAGCATAGTCTCTTCTAATGAACGTGTGGCCAAAGTCTTAGGTTACTCGAGGGATTTATATATGCCACATGTGTAAACAAGAAATTAAGACTATTAGACACATTTTGTTTGACTGCACTTTATCAAGAGTAGTTTGGATTTCAGTTCCAGAGGCTATAAGAAGTATGCAAGACCCTAATATATCATTGTAGGACTAGATTAAAGGCTGGTTTGATAATGAAATGTGCCAGTTTGACAAAGAATGGATAGTCAAGATGGCTAATATTTTTTGGGAAATTCTGAAGGCAAGATGCAAGTGCACTTTTGAGAATATCAAACCAAACCATGGGGTGGTTATTAGATTGTTACAAGACTTAAGCACTCTAACCGGTCGTTCTACGGCTAGATCTGGTCATACATCTTTAAGCAATACCACAGATACAGTGATTCAGGCAAGATGGATACCAACTTTATCTCATTTCTTTCCTATTTATTGTGATGCATCTTTTAAAAATATGATGGTTATACCCAAACTGGACATGAACTAATCTTGCGTAATTTTGCAGTAGAATTTATACAGGCCAAATGCAGGCATACAGATGGACATTTTAGTGCAGAGGAGAATGAATGCGAAGGTTTACTACAAGCTTCGATTTTGGCAGAGGAGCTAGGGTTTCAATCCATTTTTTTTGAAATTGATGCAAGGCGGGTGGTGGATGCAGGCAATAAGGATTACCAGATTGCATCTTGGGAACACCAAACATTAATCTTGGATATCATTACTAGATTAAAACTCAACCTTTATGGACATGTAAGTTCATTAAGAGAGAATGTAATAAGTCTGCAAATAGATTAGCAAGGCATGCAAAAGTGCTTAAGGTTTCGAAATGTTGGATTAATCATCCTCTAAACTTTATTGCTACTGCAATATTGGAGGATGAAAACATTGTTAGTCGTTTGCTTGAGTAATACATATGTTTTCTTTGCATCAAAAATAAAATTCCCGAGTAATATTAGTTAAAGCGTATTTTTGGAGAATGTATTAGTACTTGTATGCTATCTAATATTAAGTTGTCATCCATGAGAGATTCCGGTACTGTTTGTATCCTCTGTAATTAGCTATAAAGGCCACTAGTCAAGCCTGCCTAGCCCGTTAAAAAAGATTTCAGAAGTTTCCACATATTTTGTTGCCCAAGTTGCTTTTATATAAAGTTTATATCAAATTTAAGGTCTACATAGACTATATAAATACAAGGGTATAAACCCGAAACGGGTGAACTAAATCTATACCTTCTAAACCAGAGAGAAATTATTGTATTATCATAATCAATAAAATACCTCTCCTTATGGGGATTTGTCCGTGGATGTAGGCATAACTCGCCGAACCACGTTAAATTCTCAACTCATTTGCTAATATTTAATTCGATTTTTAACCCTATTTCATATCATCATTATCAAATCAACTGTGTTTCGTGCCGAAAAGTAATTTGTGGTACACACATTGGCGTCGACTATGGGGATTCATGTAAAACAATCTTGTTTTTCCAGCGAAAAAGTATGTGTTAGAGCACTGCTCGGTCGAACTCGCAAGTGTTGCTATCTCAAGCTTGTTTGTCAAGTTTATTGCCAAAACTATAAGTCTTGATTTCTAGTCTACTTATAGCTAAGTCTCGGACTAGGATACTAAGTGTAGTTGATCTTTAGACTCCACGACGTTCATCATACAAAGACGAAGAACTACTCAAGTAACTGGTGGAACTTCATCGACAAAAAGGTATGTGGAGACTTGAACTTATCTATCACTCAAAAGTTTATCTATTCTATCTCCTATCTTGAAAAAAAAGTTGTATTGCTATATAGACTTTGATTATACACATTTGCTATTTTGAGCCGAGTTTATCTCGCTTATCTATTTCTCGAAATATGTGTTGGTAAGCTTTCATTTTGGCCAAGTTCATCTTTACTCATGAAGAAAGTCATGTCGATTATTTCAATAACTCGAAAATCGCTTTGATGAAATTTTTTGTGAATAACAACTATATAACATCCTTTAAGAAAATTTTAATGATTGAAATGAGAGTTTAGAACATGTAAACCATCTTTGGATATAAGCATAGTGTGTTTTCACATTTGTGTAAAAGTCCAAAACCGGGAACCCAAAGTATGCGTACCCGTACGCGTATTGGCGATTGTTGGAAATCCAGGACAGTATGCGTACACGTACGCGTACTGGCGGAAAGTTCACGTCCGTGAATTTCTGCTGGAGTTTGAAAGTGAAAATAAACTCAATCCGGTTACTTAAGTACGCGTACCTGTTCGCATACTTAGGTAGGTTACTTTCTAAAATCGGCTTGTTCATGAACTAAAACATTTATATTTATATATATTAAGGAATTCAATCTTTGCAAACCGTGGCTATAATGTTCATGAATCGATTCGAGTGAATCAAAACCGATTTTTCTTCGATTGTGTCTTGTATACTTCTATGAGATCTAAGCAATTGAACAACTCTCTAACTAGTTCATTTGAGTCATTTGAACTAGTTATGGTGAAGATGAATAAGGTTGATATGAAAGTGCTCATATGGCTAACCATTGGTTAACTATTGTTGAACCAACTAAGTGTACACGTTTAGGTACGGTTACTCAAACCTAAATGAAGTTACATTTCATGTGTGTATAACAAGCTAAGTTCGATCTAATGGTTGAAATATATTAGCTTGAATCTAATCAGGTTTTCATCTAACGGTGAATATTGAATGCTTTGTTACCAAGGTAACTTAGATTGCAAACCCTGGTTTGGAGACTATATAATGAAGAAATATAGCAACTGGGAAACATAATCCCCACACCTCCTATGTGTTACTAGTTGTGTAAGCTAGAGTCGATTTTCCTTTAACCTTAGGTTTTTCATGAAACCCTGTAGGTTAACGACTTTAAGACTTCATTGGGATTGTGAAGCCAGACCCAACTATTTTATCTGTAGTTGCGTGATCTGATCTTGTTGTTTCTATCGTATATTAGTGCAATCATAAGATTGGCTTGAGATTTATATCTCCTATAGGCAATATAGAAAAGTAGTCACAAACACCTTCGTCTCATCGTTTGTGATTCCACAATATCTTGTTTCACTAGTCCATTAAGATTATTGTGAGGTGACTGATATTTCTAAGTTGTTCTACGGGAATATAAGTACGGTATATCAATTGGTTCTTGTTCACCTTGATTTATCAAAAGACGGAACAAAACTCGTAGGTGTTTCTGTGGGAGACAGATTTATCTATTTTATAGACTTTTCTGTGTGAGACAAATTTGTTTATTAAAGTCTTTAACTTTGGGTCGTAACAACTATTAGTTGTGGGTGATATCAGCTAAGGGAATCAAGTGCGTAATATCATGCTGGGATCAGAGACGTAAGGAGCGCAACTGTACCTTGGATCAGTGTGAGATTGATTGGGGTTCAACTACAGTCCATACCGAAGTTAGTTTGTAGTAGGCTAGTGTCTGTAGCGGCTTAATACAAAATGGTGTTCAATCTGGACTAGGTCCCGGGGTTTTTTGCATTTGCGGTTTTCTCATTAACAAAACTTCTGGTGTCTGTGTTATTTCTTTTCCGCATTATATTTTGTTATATAATTGAAATATCACAGGTTCTGCATTGAATCGATCAATTGGTGAATCCAACCTTTGGTTGTTGATTGAAATTGATTGATCCTTGAACATTGGTATTTGGTACCGTTCAAGTTATCTCTATTATATTCAACCGGTCTCGCAAATTATTATTTGTTTGATTACGCATTGAATTGAGAGATTGAGATATAACTCTTTGATATACTTTTCTTAAGATTGAGTCTGACTGTCTAGTTGATTCTCTTAAAAGTATATTGGAGTTAGTCCATACATATTGCTAAGAGAAATATTGGGTGTGTTTGTTAGACCCCCGCTTTTTCAATTGGTATCAGAGCAGGCAAACACGTTAAAGACCTTATAAGTCTGCGTTTGTAGCGATCTGAATATGGACAGAAGTGCTATCTCAGTAAACTCACCACCAGATCCAGGGATTTCAGAATTTTCTTCCATGACTGATTTAATAAAATCCGTAGAAGAAATTCTATCTAAACCTCCACCAGGTTTAAAATCCCTTGAAGAGTTTTCAGGGCTTGAAAAGAAGCTTCAGAGCTTATATCTTGATGTTGAGTTATACCTCCAGAAAGAGCAAGAATCTCTTGACAAGCTAAATCAAGTTAGAATGGATAATATTTATGTTGAGGTTGATATTGATTGACTAATCAGTGAGATCAATGCTCCTCCTCTGCGTAATCCAATTAGTTGTAACAAACTAAACGAATTACAAAAGGAGTTTAAATCTCAGTCATCTGAGTGTATCACCTCAAAGCATGAATCGATTCATTGCTCAATTCCTGATACATCTTCTCAAGATAATTGTATTGCTCTCTTTTGTGAGAAAGTCAGGATGTCTCCTTTTATCAAAAGAGTTTCCCTATGCAATACTAAACATTATCTGCAAAGACTGTAGGTTATAAGTTGTAGACGAAGAAATCAGGAACACAAATTATCTTGTGCTCTTTTTATGTAGTTCTTTGAAAAACTTGTAAAAACAGTCCCTTGGGTTTTTTTCAATACTGTAAGATGTAAGAGTAGTTGGAAAGAAACTATTTCTTGGTGCCATGGTGAGAAAGACATTGTTCATCTCAACACAACTTGATTGTGTTGGAAGTGCATCCTCACCAAGAAATGCCCTGTTATGTATACGGTAAGGGAAGCACAAGAATTGGGGAGCACAGATTATGTTCGGTAAGGCTGTAGAATTCGATTGGATTCTTCTAAAAAGGTATGTCTATAAACTTGATCAATATTTGTGTTTTTTATTTGCTTAGAGTACTTATTATGATCCATGTACCTTGCTTATCGCTCATTTCTACCTAACTTGATATGTGTTTAAGGTTCTTAAATGTTTAGGTATGAAAATAATAGTTTGGGATGTTTGGACTTCATGGTAGTAATACCAAGTATGCATACCATCATTTAAAATCAAAATCCAGGGGTTTTAGTACACATACCCATTTGCATACTACCCCAGGTCATGAAAATTCGTTTGCATACCCGTATGCATACTTGCATGTAGACGTTGATATTCGGTAAACCTGTTTTGGCCGTATCTTCTTCGTACGAACTCGGAATGACCTCATTATTTTTGCATTATATTCCTATTTGAATTCTCTTCAAAATGGAGATGAGAATTCTTGAATTTGGATGAGTTACGACTGGTCATTGTCCTATCTCTTGTTTTTGAGTGTTTTGCTCCATTTCGTCGCACTTGTTCCACTTATCTTGGACTTGGGCACTTGGAATATTGGAGTACCACTCTTCAAAGCTCAATTGTAGCTTTTACAAGAATGTTGTTGGTGAATCTCAAAGAAGGAAGTTCAATAATGGGCAGTAGTACGCATTGCTATGGGATTTTTGAATGTTCACAATCATCTTGTGTGAACTATGGTGAATAATCCTTAGTGGCCCTGTATGTTCTTCTCTAAAAATCTTTTAATACGCCTTCGGTAGCTATTGTTGGTGTAAATCCGTACGAAAAAGGTTGATTCTACCCTCTAAGGACAAATCATCTTGTATGTGCATTACGAGTTTGTCTTCAATGTCTAGGAAACTTCTATTGAGAATTTATTCTTGTGTTTTTAAGAAGGATAACTAGGGTTTGGAATAGCCATTATTGTGAGTACACATAGTTATGTCCAATGTTTTCATCTTGCAATGTTTTTAGATTTATTGATTTAAGGGGGATTTTGTGTTTCCCCCCCCAAAAAAGATACCTAATTTGCATTACCCCCTTTTTAAATCAATAATTGGTAAAACCCCCTCTCTGTTATAGCTGCCGTGACTATCCCGTTAAGTAGACACATCCGAAATGCATGTGTGTAATTTCCCCGGATTAGAGCTTATACCCTTGGACACGTGCACTAAAAATTAAAAAGAAAATAAAGTGAAAAATTAATCTTATCTCCTCTCTTCCTCTTCTTCCCTATCTGATACAACACCGCCATTAGAGACTTACAGTACCAGTAACAGAATTTGAAGTTCATTGCTTTTAAAATTTCTTTAAATGGGTATGAAGATTAAAGATCGCTGGATGCAAAACTGAACTTAGATCAAAAATCCGATTAAAATCTCTCGATGATAGTCGAGATCTATCCATGAACAGATCCAGTTAGGTTTTAATTAGATAAATCGAAGTGTGTATAAACAAAATCAGAGGTATCTCCTTCTCAATTTTACAACGATTCAAACCTTTGCACCAATGGAGAGTCAATATGGTTAACTGTACGAATTAATTAAGATCACAAGTATCTTTCCCATCCCACCCTTTCTCTTCTAACTTTCCCTTCTCAAAAATGTTTCTTCCGTCTTCATTTAGTACCCTTCATCTCTCTTTTTCCGCCAACTGAATCACAGTCGAAGTGAAGATTAACCAAAAGTGCAGCACAAGAGACGCGAACAACTAATGTGAATATTCGATCTAGGTTTTGTTTCGGTGGTATCATAGGGAAGAGGGTGCCTTGAGTAATAGACCTGTCGGTCTACATCAACGATTCTATTTTGGGTTTTAATTTTTAAAGATTTATTATGTATTATGATACCCACGCGTTGCACGTGCTAACTTAACTGGTCAGTAACGTGATAGGTGTTGTAAAACACCTAATTTTATATCTAGTATTTATGTTTTCTTTGCTATTTTCCTTGGGAATTGCATCTCTTATGTCTAGTTTTGAGTTATTAGGTGCAATGGAGTCCTTGGGAGCAAAAGAAGGAGAAAACGTTCATTTGGAGCGAGAACGACAAAAAGATGAAGCCAGTGGAGAAAGATTGAGGTTGTTCCGATGTCGCATGAGAAAGTTATGAGCAAAATCATTGATTAAGCTTGTCAATTTCCCAGAACTGACAGTACATATAAAGGGGTGCCATTTCAGTTGGCCCTTATCCAGTACTACATGGGTGGCTATATCACTCTCATTTCCTACACTTAAACCTAATGTTCATAGAAATCATTTTCTCTTATTTTCATCCTTCCTATACTGTCTGAGACCGAAAGGTTGGTGGCCGCCGTGTGTCTGAGAGTGAGTTATTTAGAGATGGATTTGAATCGAGAAGATGAAGATGATGCAACTAACTCGAGAAGATGATGAAACCCATGAAATTAAGTTAGGGTTTGAGATGAAATTGATCTTGGTGGCGATTTGATGGAGATGCAACTGTGTTGAGAAGATGGAATCGAAATTAATATTTTCTGAGATTTCAAACGGAGAAATTATAGATTAGATTTGAGTTCTGAAGTGTATAAGAAAGATGGGTTTTGGTTAGAAGAAAAGGAAAGCAAGAAGTGGTGGTTTCTGCCAATGAAGCTGATGTTTGAACTGAGCTGAGAAGCTGAAATGGGTCTGTGTGGGAATCGTTATTAGAGAAGGAAAGATATATGGTGATGATGGTAATCGATAATAAGAAGATGGGTTGGGGGTAATTGTGTGGATGTGTGAAGCAATCATGGGTGGATCTACGCATCAATTCCATCGAGAAATTGGTGATAAGTTAGGGTTGTGCTTGGAATCAAGGAGAAGCTGAAATTCAAGTCAAAACCAACCATGGTTCTATGGCTGAATCACCGATAGAGAAGAATGATGAAACTAGTATCCAAAACGCGCAGCTCAAACAGGTGGAGAAATGGTTCATGTGGTGAGCTGAAGCTAGAGCATGTCTGCGCAGATGGCATCTCAAACAATTAAGTGGTGAAACAGAATGATACACATAAAATTGCGAATAAGCAAGAGCTATCTTCGTGGATCCAGATCCACATGGATTTATGGGTCTGTGGTGGTGTTGAACGGTGTTGCGAAAGGAGTACATGAAGTTGCAAAATCAACATGCATTTAAAGCTGAGAGGGGATGGTCTGGAGGTTGTTATTAGAGCTGAGATGCAATGCATAGCTACTGTTGAGTTTGCGATCTAGAGATGAGTACTAAGGGTGTTGTTGGTGCTGAGTTGATGAAACTGGTGATGGAACTGAACTGGTTGGCTTGAATGAGATGTTGATATGCAGGTGGAATGGATGGTGATAATGTTGCAGTCGGCGTGGCTCTGGTACAAGGGAGAAATGCTGGAGGTTGCTGTTACTTGTGTGGTGGTAGCCAGTGTTGGTTCTAGTGGAGATGCTTCATAGCAGGTTGCGAAGGGAATGGTGTCTCTGCCAAAGGAGTTTAACTGAGATGAACTGAAGAAGGATGGGTTATGTTGTGGCTAGTGGTAGTGGTAATGAACTGTTGCTGGTGAAACAATGATGGAGATTAGTGGCGCAGTTAGAAAGAATTGGCTGGAGTTCGCTCTTTCTTGATTGAGAAGATAGAGGCGCAGAGTGCGCAACAAGCATCGAGATGAAATGCAAAGATGAACTGGAGCTAGTTGGAAGTGATGCTGCAACGGAATGGTGACTGAATGTAGTGGTGTGTGTGGTATTTCAATTGTAATTGAGCATGAACTGAGATGTTACAAGCTGCAATTAAGGTGGCAGATGATGCAGGAGGGATGAGGATATGGAGATGCTAATGGTTGTGACAATGGGTTTGGTTATGTGGATGTTGTTGGATGGACAGAGTTGAAGCTGCAGCTGAGAAGAATGCACAACCATCACGGCTGGACTGAACTGGTGAAGCGCAATCACTACACAACACAATCTTGAGCCACTGCAATGCCTCGGGCCAAGGACACTCAGCTCAGCTGAGTCCGACTGGCTACTAGCTTATCTGTCTGACTTAAACCAGACTCACTCTAACTCGGTTTGACTTTTCGAGTTGACCCGAGTTGACCTGTTTGACCGGTGACTGGTTTGACTTTGCCAGTCACCTGAAATACTTTTCTGGCTGTATTCCGTCCAACTTCCGGCACCTGTACCAGTCTTCCGGCGACTACTTATGGGACATATTTTCACTTGGGTTTTTTTCTCACATATGGGCTTGGTGGACCACTTGGACTTTGGGCTTTGAAGACCTAATCTTAGAAGTTGGAGAAAAGCTACAAAAAGGAAAAGTTTTTTTTTTTTTTTTTGGAGATCACGTATTTTTCTACTTGGAGTTTTGGAGAGCGGCGACTAGGGTTTGCTTTTCATTTGTTTTTCATCTTTTTCATTATTTTATTATTGATTATGATTATGATGAACTCAAAAGGTATGAGTAGCTAAATACATATTATTGGTTATGGATAAAGTTGATTTCTCAACATGATATTTGATTCAATGCATTAGTTTTGTCTCAATTTTATTGTTTATGATTCATTATTAATATTGTCTTATGATTTGATTGCTTGTTTGGTTGAGTCCGGAATCAATTGGATTTGCATTCATCTCTATTGCTAGATTAGGATTTTCAATACGAAAAAGTTGTCAATTCCTGATTGCAAGTAGCATAGTGTGGTTATTACTTGTAGTGATACATCTTTATAATTGCATATGAATCATAACCTTTGTTAAAACGGATTAGTGCTTTTACACGTTCGTTTGCATTGATTAGTCTTATTTCATAGAACTTAGTGCTTTTAGGGAGTTAAACTTAATTGTGCTTTTACACTTTAGGTTGCTTTCTAGGAAGAATTCACATATGCATCTTTTAATGTGGTTGTGATGAAATCATGGAATTAGCGGGATATTCTTGCGATCAAGGTATCCTAGGACTTTTAGTAAATGAGAGATTAAAATACCAATTCTAGTCATTGATGAAAATACATATTTGTGAATGATACTATCCCATGACCAATATCTTCTCTTTATTGATTATTCAAATTATTTTATTTGCTTTGCTCTATTTTATTGCTTAGATAAAACAAAAATCCCCCCCTTGGTTACTAAGAAACTGAAATTCTATAACAACAAAAGCCTCTCTGGGGAACGAACTCTTTCTTACCACGTACTTCATTTATATTTAGTAGAGTGAGAAAGTGAAATTATTTTGCTTTCGTGACAACCGATCAAATTTTGCGCCTGCTGGGGAGGCATACTGACTAGTTATTAAGTTTTTAGTTTCTTATCATCATTTCTGCTTTTATCTTTGCTTTTTGTTTTCTTGTCTTGTTTCTCACTTGTTTGCGAGAATTGTTTTCAGGTACCTAATCCATGGCTTCTAAAGATTGGAACTATCCAAGGTGCGGGATAGCTACTCAAAGAGGCACAATATTCCAACCAAGTCAGGATATAACGGAAGAACAATAGTTAGAAGTGGAAGAAGGGTTGCAACTAGAAGAAGTTCTAGAACAAGAGGTTCCAATTGTAGAAGAACTACCTTTTGAAGAAGAAGAAGAAGAAGCAATGGGTGATCGTACACTCAAGGACTTGGCTTCTCATAGGCTTGATGCACAACGATGGTGTATTCAAACAAACTCAACCTTCGAGATCAAGCCGGGGTTGCTTAGAGAGTTACCAAAGTTCCATGGCATGGTGAATGAAGACCCAAACAAGCATCTTATGGACTTCCATACCATTGTCACGGCCATGCTTCTAGCGGAGACTGATGCTGATGGTGCAATGTTGAAAGTTTTTCCATTTTCTATAGTGGATAGCACTAAGGATTGGTTGTACTGTTTGCCATCCGGAAGTGTCACTACATGGAATGGGTTGAAGAAAATTTTCTTAGAAAGGTATTTTCCTGCATCGAAGGCTACTCAAATTCGCAAAGAGATTTGTGGGATAAAGCAAAATGTAGGAGAATCTTTGTATGAATGTTGGGAGCGATACAAGAGATTGGTGGCAAGCTGTCCACACCACAAATTCAGTGACGCTATGATAATCCAATACTTTTATGAAGGTCTCCAATCAAGTGATAGATATCTCCTTGATGTTGCGTGTGGTGGTGCACTAGTGAACAAGACGGTGGCATAAGCTAGAGAGTTGATTGAAAACATGGCAGCAAACTCGCAATAATTCTACACAAGAGGTGAACCAATGGTTAGGCGAGTGCATGAAGTTACAGATTCATCATCACACCGTGATCAAAGGATGGATAATATGGAGAAAATGATGGAAAAGATGTCTGCAGTTATTTTACCTTCATATGGTGAAGAGTTGGAGCAAGCTAGTGCGGTCTTTCCAAATTAGCAAAGACGGTATGATCCCTATTCCAACACTTACAACCCGGGATGGAGACATCATCCAAATTTCAGCTATGCCAACAAGCAAGGTGCAGTCCAACAACCTACTTTCAACCGTTCGGGTGGATTTCAAGCGCAACAACAACAATTTCAGCAACCACAAGCACAACAATCAATGCAAAATCAAGGTTCTGATATCGATTCAAAGCTTCAAACAATGATGCAAGGCATTTCCACCATGTTTAAAGAAAGTCAGCAGGAAACTAAGATTGTTATCAAGGAGTTGCAGACACAAATGGGCTCCATGGCGATTGATATAAACAAATTGAAGGCACAAAATAGTGGGAAACTCCCTTTTCAACCTATTAACCCAAAAGAGGGTGTCAATGCTATTACGTTGAGAAGTGGTACACAACTTGTGCAACCCGAGATTACTGATTCGGGCAAGGTGGAAACACCAAAGGAACTGTTTTGGAGGAGAAGAATGAGGATTCTCCCCAAACTTCGAGGTACCTATTCCTAACTCTAAAACTCAGGTTTCTACTTATGTTCCTCCTTTACCTTTCCCTCGCAGATTTGCAAGTTTTAAGAAGGCGGAACTAGAAAAGGAGATTTTAGACGTTCTAAAGAAGATCCATGTAAACATACCACTCATTGATGCGATCAAGCAAGTTCCCAAGTATGCAAAGGTGTTGAAGGACTTGTGTACCAATAAGCAAAGGCTCAAAGGTAATGAAGTGCTAAGTGTGGGGGAGAATGCTTCGGCAATCTTACAACACAAACTACCACTGAAATGCAAGGATCTCGGTATCTTTGACATTCCTGTCACAATTGGTAACACTACGTTTAACAAAGCTATGTTGGATTTAGGTGCATCCGTTAACGTTATGCCGGCATCTATGTATAATTCACTTGAGTTAGGTCCTCTTAAAAAGGATGGAATTGTATTGCAACTAGCCGATCGCTCTAATGTCTACCCAATGGGTATTGTTGAGGATGTTCTTGTGCAGGTTAATCAACTTGTCTTTCCAGCTGACTTTTGCGTGTTAGAGATGAATGAAGGTTCACCGGACTCGTCTCTTCCATTGCTACTTGGGCGTCCTTTCATGAAAACGGCGAAAACCATTATTGATGTGGACAAGGGAACGTTGACTACGGAGTTTGATGGAGAAACAATACGTTTCAATATTTTCGAGACGATGAGATATCCTAGTGATGTCCACTCTTGTTTCTTCATTGATGTTATGGATACATTGGCACAACAAGTGTTTGAGTTGAATGGTGAAGATGCTTTGGAAACCATTTTAACTACATCCATGGATAATGGTGTAGAGTGTGGTAATGAAGTCAAGGAAGACCTTGGTGATCTTAATTCACTACAAGGATGCCCGGAAACTCATAATATCTCTTTTATTTCTTTACCATGCAGTGATGAAAAGCTTGTACCTTCCATTGTTATATCTCCAAAGTTAGATTTGAAACCTCTTCCCGATCACCTAAAATACTTATATTTGGGTGACAAGGAAGAGTTACCTGTGATTGTTTCTAACGAGCTTAGTGATTTACAGGAGCAAAAACTTCTAAAGGAGCTAAGGAAGTACAAGACGGCCATATGATGGAGAATTGCTGATATCAAGGGTATAAGCCCTGCCGTTTGTATGCACAAAATCCGTTTGGAGGATGATGCAAAGCCTACAAGCGCAATGTCATTTGAACCCTCTCATGATGGAAGTTGTGAAAAAGGAGATACTAAAGCTTTTGGAAGTGGGTGTTATATACCCCATATCCGATAGCAAGTGGGTGAGCCCGGTACAAGTAGTACCAAAGAAATCAGGTGTGACGGTGGTGGAGAATGATAAGAATGAACTTGTCCCAATTCGTGTGCAAACCGGTTGGAGGGTTTGTATTGATTACAGGAAATTGAATGCCACCACTAGGAATGATCATTTTCCATTGCCTTTTATTGATCAAATGCTTGAACGTTTATTTGGACACTCTTACTATTGCTTCCTTGATGGCTATTCGAGGTTACAATCAGATTGTGATAGCGCCGGAGGATCAAGAGAAAACCACATTCACTTGTCCTTTCGGTACTTTTGCTTATAGAAGGATGCCTTTTGGCTTGTGCAATGCTCCAGCTACCTTTCAAAGGTGTATGGTAAGTATCTTTTTAGAATATGTTGAAAACATAATCGAAGTGTTCATGGACGATTTTAGTGTCTTTGGTGATTCATTTGACCTTTGCTTGAACAACTTGTCTCTAATCCTTGAACGATGTGTTGAAACAAACCTTGTGCTGAATTGGGAGAAGTGCCATTTTATGGGTAACTCATGGCATAGTTTTAGGCCATATAATATCTTCTGAAGGCTTGGAAGTCGATAAATCTAAGATAGTACTTATTCGTGCTTTAACCCCTCCCATTACGGTGAGGGAGATACGCTATTTTCTTGGTCATGCAGGTTTTTATCGTAGATTTATCAAGGATTTTTCCAAGATAGCATCACCGCTTTGTAACTTATTGCAAAAAAATGTGGTTTTTTACTTTGATGAAAAGTGTATGGCGGCATTCAATTGTTTGAAAGAACTTTTGATTTCAGCCCTATCATTAAACCACCGGATTGGAGCAAGCCTTTTGAGCTCATGTGTGATGCAAGTGACTATGCGGTTGGTGCGGTGCTTGGGCAACGTGTGGGGAAGATACCTCATGCTATTTATTATGCTTCTAGAACGTTAAATGAGGCCCAACAAAACTACACAACCCTTTGAAAAAGAGTTGTTAGCCATTGTTTTTGCTTTGGAAAAGTTTCGCTCTTATCTAATTGGTACAAAAGTTGTTGTCTTTTACGATCATGCACGGCACTTAGGTACTTGCTAATGAAGAAAGAAGCGAAACCGAGGCTCATACGATGGATTTTACTCTTGCAAGAGTTTGATATTGAAATCAAGGACAAGAAAGGAATTGAGAATACCATTGCAGATCACTTGAGCCGTCTTGCTGTGGACAAGGAAGCTATCCCATTGCGTGAAAGTTTCCCAGATGAGCAACTATTCTCAATTGCCTTTGGAGAACCATGGTATGCCGATATTTCAATTACTTGGTATCTACACAAATCCCAAAGAACTTGTCTCGTGCTGAGAGGGACAAACTTAAGAAGTTGGGAAACCAATACATATGGGATGATCCATACTTGTGGAAATATTGTAGCGACCAAGTAATACGAAGGTGTGTTCCCGAATCTGAATTTAATTTTATCTTATCTTTTTGTCACTCTTATGCTTGCGGAGGACATTTTGGGAGTAAGAGAATCGCTCACAAGGTACTTGAAAGCGGTTTCTATTGGACAACCTTGTTTAAGGATGCACATATATTTTGTACAACTTGTGATAGGTGCCAAAGAACATGCAATCTAGGTGCCCGCAATCAAATGCCACAAACTTTTATTCTATTTATTGAAGTTTTGATGTATGGGGTATTGATTTTATGGGTCCTTTTGTCAACTCCCATGGGAATTTTTATATCTTACTTGTTGTTGATTATGTCTCTAAATGGGTGGAAGCTAAGGCCACCCCAACTAATGATTCTAAAGTGGTTTCAGATTTTGTGCAAGCTAATATTTTTGCAAGGTTTGGAATTCCAAGAGCCATAATTAGCGATGGGGGTTCTCACTTCAAAAACAGGATCTTACAAAGCTTGTTGAAGAAGTAAAATGTATCGCACAAGATTGCAACACCTTATCATCCCCAAACAAATGGACAAGCCGAGGTGTCTAACCGAGAGGTGAAATCCATTCTAGAGAAGACGGTGAACCCAACAAGGAAAGATTGGAGCATGCGACTTAATGATGCTTTATGGGCTTATAGAACCACATACAAGACACCTATCGGGATGTATCCCTTCAGGCTTGTATATGGTAAACCTTGTCATTTACCCGTTGAAATTGAACATAAGGCGTTTTGGGATATAAAGCAATGCAATATGGAGATGGATGGGGCTGGAAAGCAAAAGAAGTTACAACTCCAAGAGCTAGAGAAGCTTCGCAATGATGCATTTGAAAGCTCACGCATTTATAAGGAAAAGACGAAAGCATTTCATGATAACATGATTTCTAGGAAACAATTCTGCATTGGGCAGAAAGTGTTTTTGTTTAATTCTCGCTTGCATTTATTTCCGGGTAAATTAAGGTCACGATGGATCGGACCTTTTATTGTTACTAATGTGTTTTCTTATGGTGCAGTAGAAATTCGTAGCATAGCTACAGGAAAGGAACTTAAAGTTAATAGGCACCGGTTGAAACCATATTATGAGAATTTCACTTCCGAAGTGGTGGAAGGAGTTAACTTTGTGGAAGTACTCCCTCTGGAGGAGGCTTAGAAAGCAAGGAGATAGTCGGGCTGACGACTTTAAACCAAGCGCTAAATGGGAGGCAACCCAAAGGATGACTTGTATTATTTCTTGTCTTGTTTTTATTTATTTTTCTGATTTCTTGTCACATATCATGTAGGATTTCCCACCTTGACTTAGTTTGGATGACTCAATTTACATTGAGGACAATGTAAAGTTTAAGTGTGGGGGAGTGGTTAAGCATTTGCATTGTAAAAATTTCAACTTTTCCATTTTTTTTGTAAATTAGTGAATAAAAAACTCCAACTTGTGGTTAGTTTAGAGTCACATAGTATACATGTCGCTAAGATTACATCGAGATTCTCATAAGAGTGATTTGAACTTAGAGATGATTGAGAGAACATGATCGGGTTTCTTAATTGTATGAGAGTTAAAGTTGGATTTAACCATGCCGGTGGCAAATAAGGTGCGGATCGAATTCGGTATTAGAGTAGTGGTCCCTATAGTGGAGACTACCCATGTTTCATCATGAGAGGCACCGACCTTCATTTCTTTGTACCTGTCTAAATTTGTGCTTTTAGAGTGTGTGTCACCGTACGTAAACTCCGGGTAGAATGGTGAGCTACCCAACCTCCCACCAATAGAAGCACTACTTTTGATCTCTTGAGTGCTATTTTATCAATCATGATGGTGACATCGAACTGCAAACTTACATACCACTTGTAATCTTGTTCGCAGTTAGCACCATCCACTTTATCTCTCTCTACACCAACAGGTCCATAGAAACACCATCATCATCAACAAGAGGAGCATCACAAATTCGAAGGAAAATTGAAGACGTTCAAGGTTTACAAGCAACAGTACAGAAATGAGCAGATTTCAGATTCAAGTATAGCAACAAGACAAGGAGCAGAATTTTTACAAGTTGAAGACTATTGTAAAAGAGCGAATATTATCAAGATGAGATTTCAA
Source organism: Papaver armeniacum (assembly GCA_023531295.1). Lineage (NCBI taxonomy): Eukaryota > Viridiplantae > Streptophyta > Magnoliopsida > Ranunculales > Papaveraceae > Papaver > Papaver armeniacum. The sequence continues at coordinate 555,714 of JAJJWW010014413.1, forward strand.
GAAGTTTAATCAAGACATACAAGTTGTGAAGAACAAAGTGTTAAAGTACTTACACCATGGCCTTTGTACTTGCATTTTTATTTTATCTTTATTCTTATTTGTTAGTTTGTATTTTATTTTCTCTTGTCTAAAAAAAAAAAAAAAAAAAAAAAAAAGACAAGAGAAATTTTGTTAGGTACATTATTAGTTTTATTATTTTGTTTTGTTTGTTTCCATTTTGTATTTACTTTATTTATCTTACAAAAAAAATATTATTGCATCATATTTTTGTTTGTTTAGTTCGTTTTTGGTTTTGTATTCATTCAATAAAGCCAATGGAAGAAGAAATATTCATAATGAAGTTTCAAGCAACAAGGAATCAGAGGAAAGAATCACATTGTCAAGATTCTACGAAGTTCAAGAGTTATCATCAAGAGTTGAAGACCGAAGACGAAGACGAAGATGAAGACACAGATTTAAGACCGAAGATGTTTCTATGGATGATGTGAGAGTGGTGCTAACTGCACGTCGAACGGATAACGAGGTAAGTAAGCATATTCCTACCTTCGTTAAGTGGTTGATTTCCTTTCTTAGAGATTGTCAGAAAAAAAAAGGGTTTTCAAAATGAATAAAAGATGTGGGTTTTCAAAACAATTCGGAGGGTTTTGCCTTCCTACTATTCAACGTGTCGCAGGATTCTCTCTTCATTCCTACCTAGACACATGTGTGACCCATAAAAAGTTATTTATTATTGAGAGCAACTTCATAAAACCATTTCTTGTGAGGCAGAGTCGAGACTTTCGATCACTCTGAACCTTAATTTCTTTCGATAAGGGATGGTTATTTTTCTCTCAACTTTTAAGAATGAGATTGTGTTCATATATGTGTTTAACTTCTTATGACTAGTGTGCAGAATCTCTATGTCTTCTTAGCGCGTTGGATGCTATCATTACGGAGAACTAGTAAGTTGGAAAAGTAGGTTTTGTGGGTATATCTCTAGTAAACCCTCTCGGGAGTTGTATGTATATTTTAGAATAAGTATTGTTTCATTTGCTCGAGGACTAGCAAAGTCTAAGTGTGGGGCAATTTGATAGATGTTGTAAAACACCTAATTTTATATCTAGTATTTATGCTTTCTTTGCTATTTTTCTTGGGAATTGCATCTCTTATGTCTAGTTTTAAGTTATTAGGTGCAATGGAGTCCTTGGGAGCAAAAGAAGGAGAAAACGTTCATTTGGAGCGAGAACGACAAAAAGATGAAGCCAGTGGCGAAAGAATGAGGCTGTTCCGATGTCGCATGAGAAAGTTATGAGCAAAATCATTGATTAAACTTATCGGTTTCCCAGAGCGACAAGTACATGTAAAGGGGTGCCATTTGGTTGGCCCTTATCGATACTACATGGGTGGCTATATCACTCTCATTTCCTACACTTAAACCTAAAATTCAGAGAAATCATTTTCTCTGATTTTCATCCTTCATATATTATTTGAAACCGAGAGGTTGGTGGCCGCTGTGTGTCTGAGAGTGGGTTATTCAGAGATGGGTTTGAATCGAGAAGATGAAGATGATGCGGCTAACTCGAGAAGATGATGAAACCCATGAAATTAAGTTAGGCTTTGAGATGAAATTGATCTTGGTGGCGATTTGATGGAGATGCAACTGTGTTGAGAAGATGGAATCGAAATTAGGGTTTTCTGAGATTTCAAACGGAGAAATTATAGATGAGATTTGAGTTCTGAAGTGTATAAGAAAGATGGGTTTTGGTTAGAATAAAAGGAAAGCAAGAAGTGGTGGTTTCTGCCAATGAAGTTGATGTTTGAATTGAGCTGAGAAGTTGAAATGGGTCTGTGTGGGAATCGTTATTAGAGGAGGAAAGATAGATGGTGATGATGGTAATCGATAATAATAAGATAGGTTGGTGGTAATTGTGTGGATGTGTGAAGCAATCAGGTGTTTGAACTGATCTGAATCGAGAAATCTGTGATAAGTTAGGGTTGTGCTTGGAATCAAGGAGAAATTGAAATTCAAGGGTTCTATGGCTGAACTGATAGAGAAGAATGATGAAATTAGTATAGGTGGATGCTGTTTTGAGCAACAGGTGTTGTTATGGGTGAATAGAGCTCGAATTAGAAACGGTTCAGGTGGTGAGCTGAAGCTAGAGCATGTGCAGCTGAATTAAGTGGTGAACTGAAATTGCAGCAAGAGCTACAGAATGGATTTATGGGTCTGTGGTGGTGTTGAACTGTTGCAGGAGTACATGAAGTTGCAGCTGCATTTAAAGCTGAGAGGGGCTGGTCTGGAGGTTGTTATTAGAGCAGAGATGCAACACATAGCTGTTGTTGAGTTTGCGATCTAGAGCTGAGTACTAAGGGTGTTGTTGGTGCTGAGTTGATGAAACTGGTGATGGAACTAAACTGGTTGGCTTGAATGAGATGTTTCTGTGCAGGTGGAATGGATGGTGATAATGTTGCAGTCGGTGTGGCTCTGGTACAAGGGAGAAATGCTGGAGGTTATTGTTACTTGTGTGGTGGTAGCCAGTGTTGGTGTTGGTTCTGGTGGAGATGCTTCATAGCAGGTTGCAAAGGGAATGGTATCTCTGCCAAAGGAGTTTAACTGAGATGAACTGAAGAAGGATGGGTTATGTTGTGGCTAGTGGTAGTGGTAATGAACTGTTTCTGATGAAACAGTGATGGAGATTAGTGGCGCGGTTAGAGAGAATTGGCTGGAGTTCGCTGTTTCTTGCTTGAGATGATAGAACTGGTAGAGTGCAGCTGCTACTTAGATGAAATGCAAAGATGAACTGGAGCTAGTTGGAAGTGATGCTGCAACGGAATGGGGACTGAATGTGGTGGTGTGTGTGGTATTGCAATTGCAATTGAGCATGAACTGAGATGTTACAAGCTGCAATTAAGTGGCAGATGATGCAGGAGGGATGAGGATATGGAGATGCTAATGGTTGTGACAATGGGTTTGGTTATGTGGATGATGTTGGATGGACAGAGTTGAAGCCCGGTGAGAAGAATGCCTGACCATCATCTTTGGATTGAACTGGTGAAGCGCAATCACTACACAACACAATCTTGAGTCAGTGCAATGGCTCAGGCCAAGGCCACTCAGCTCAGCTGAGTCTAACTGGCAACTAGCTTGTCTGTCCGACTTAAACCTGACTTACTCTAACTCGGTTTGACTTTTCGAGTTGACCCGAGTTGACTTGTTTGACCCGGTGTTGGTTTGACTTTGCGATCACTGAAATACCTCTCGGGGCCGTATTAGTCCAACTTAAGCACTGTACAGTCTTCCGGCGACTACTTATGGGACATATTTTCACTTGGGTTTTTTTCTCACATATGGGCTTGGTGGACCACTTGGAGTTTGGTCTTTGAAGACCTAATCTTAGAAGTTGGAGAAAAGCTACAAAAAGGATTTTTTTTTTATTTTTTTGGGGGAGATCACGTATTTTTCTACTTGGAGTTTTGGAGAGCGGCGACTAGGGTTTGCTTTTCATTTGTTTTTCATCTTCTTCATTATTTTATTATTGATTATGATTATGATGAACTCAAAAGCTATGAGTAGCTAAATACTCCCTCCGTTCCATTTTAGATGACGTTTTAGGGTCATCTTTTTGTTCCATAATACTTGAAAGTTTTCATATTTTCCCACAAAACTACCAATTACACCCTTATATTTTGTCTTGGGACTATAAGTTTTTTCTTTAAATGCACTAATAGCAATTGATGTTTGAAGACTTTTCTCAAGGGTATAGATGAAAAATATTCATATCTCTCTCCATTTCTTAATCTGCGTGAAAACTCCAAAAACATCATCTAAAGTGGAACGGAGGGTGTACATATTATTGGTTATGGGATAAAGTTGATTTCTCAACATGATATTTGATTCAATGCATCAGTTTTGTCTCAATTTTATTGTTTATGATTCATTATTAATATTGTCTTATGATTTGATTGCTTGTTTGGTTGATTCCGGAATCAATTGGATTTGCATTCATCTCTATTGCTAGATTAGGATTTTCAATACGAAAAAGTTGTCAATTCCTGATTGCAAGTAGCATAGTGTGGTTATTACTTGTAGTGATACATCTTTATAATTGCATATGAATCATAACCTTTGTTAAAACGGATTAGTGCTTTTACACGTTCGTTTGCATTGATTAGTCTTATTTCATAGAACTTAGTGATTCACATATGCATCTTTTAATGTGGTTGTGATGAAATCAGGGAATTAGCGGGATATTCTTGCGATCAAGGTATCCTAGGACTTTTAGTAAATGAGAGATTAAAATACCAATTCTAGTCATTGATGAAAATACATATTTGTGAATGATACTATCCCATGACCAATATCTTCTCTTTATTGATTATTCAAATTATTTTATTTGCTTTGCTCTATTTTATTGCTTAGATAAAACAAAAATCCCCCCTTGGTTACTAAGAAACTGAAATTCTATAACAACAAAAGCCTCTCTGTGGGAACAAACTTTTTCTTACCACGTACTTCATTTATATTTAGTAGAGTGAGAAAGTGAAATTATTTTTGCTCGACTGACAACCGATCATAACGTCGGTTATAACTTAAAGGGTGTTTTACCAATTATTGATTTAAAAAGAGGGTTATGCAAATAAGGTATCTTATTTGGGGGGGAAATGCAAAATCCCCCTTGATTTAAATTCTAAAGTTTATTTGGAAGATGATTTTGTAGTATTAATCTTTATGGTTTCATATATTGCAACTTGTTATGGGATATGTGTGTTTGCATCCGTGAACTATGATTGTCCTTTACATGGTCAAAAGTTAAGTCTTTCATATGTCGATATGCAAATTGATAAAAGATTGAATGAACTTTTGACAAACAAAAGATAAGCCTATTATGTCATTATGCAAATATTGATGGAAGATAAGACGAGATTTTGTTTACAAAGATTAAGTCTATTATATGTCATTGTGCAAATGGTGATGAGAAATAGAATGAATATTTGTTTATTCCACAATATTTATCTTCCCTGATCCATATTTTTTATGTAAATATTGTGCGGCTCCGTAAGTTCTCTTATGTGAGCATTTCCGATCAAATTAATCATATGTTCTCTTGTGGTTAATTTAATTGAGATTTTTGGATACAAATTCATGTTTCATCTGATTTGTTAATGTCCAAAGAAATCCTTCTTTTCTTGTGAAAGTAAGGCCGCTCTTGTTGTTCTTTCGGAAAAGACATTTTATGGGGGAGAGTTCTTAATTGAACTTGTGCTTAATTGCCAAATCTTTGTGGGGAGTGCGGCTGTGGAATATTATTGGGGTTATCTTGTATCTTTATAAACTCCTTGATGAATGCATTTAGTCTCGGCTATATGATTGCATCTAAAAAAGTTGATATGTGCTTTCTTTTGGTCATGAAGTGTCTCTATGGAAATTTCATTAGGATCCCACTAGTTTTCGTACCTTTGCCAATTTTATTGACAAAAAGGGGGAGAATTAATGTGTAGTTCACACTACAAATACATATGGTTTTCGGATCATTATGTAAGGGGGGGTGGTTTTCATGTGAGATGAAGTATTGACTAAGGGGGAGTGATACATATCACCATAGTACTGTCGTTGAAGTTGTGATACAATTGAACTTTGATGTTGTGTAATAATATTATGACACTGCATAACAATGATTGAAAGCTATTTTTTTCTCATTTTTATGGCTACGGATCTTCAACAACGATGATGCTGAATTGAATACCTTTGGAATCATTGGAGTACTTGGAAGTAATGAAGATTTTAAGTAATGTTGAAAACCAAGGAGATCAAGGATGTGGATGAGAAGCTTCAAAGGGGGAGATTGTTAGAGCACTGCTCGGTCGAACTCGCAAGCGTTGCTATCTCAATCTTGTTTGTCAAGTTTAGTCTCCAAAACTATAAGTCTTGATTTCTAGTCTACTTATAGCTAAGTCTCGGACTAGGATAGTAAGTGTAGTTGAGCTCTAGACTCCACGACGTTCATCATACAAAGACGAAGAACTACTCAAGGAACTGGTGGAACTTCATCGACAAAAAGGTATGTAGAGACTTGAACTTATCTATCACTCAAAAGTCTATCTATTTTATCTCCTATCTTGAGACAAAAGTCGTATTGCTATATAGACTTCGATTATACACATTTACTATTTCGGGCCGAGTTTATCTCGCTTATCTATTTCTCGAAATATGTGTTGGTAAGCTTTCGCTTTGGTCAAGTTCATCTTTACTCATGATGAAAGTCATGTTGATTATTTCAATAACTTTAAAATCACTTTGATGAAAAATAGTTTGTGAATAACTATATAATATCCTCTAAGAAAGTTTCAATGATTGAAATGAGAGTTTAGAACATGTAACCATCTTTGGATATAAGCATAGTGTGTTTTCACATTTGTGTAAAAGTCCGAAACCGGGAACCCAAAGTATGCGTACCCGTACGCGTACTGGCGGTTGTTGGAAATCCAGGATAGTATGCGTACCCGTACGCGTATTGACGGAAAGTTCACGTCCGTGAATTTCTGCTGGAGTTTGAAAGTAAAAACAAACTCAATCCGGTTACTTAAGTACGCGTACCTGTTCGCATACTTAGGTAGGTTACTTTATAAAATAGGTTTGTTCATGAACTAAAATATTTATTTATGTTAAGGAATGCAATCTTTGCAAACCGTGGCTATAATGTTCATGAATCGATTCGAGTGAATCAAAACCGATTTTGCTTCGATTGTGTCTTTTATACTTTTATGAGATCTAAGCAATTGAAAAACTCTCTAACTAGTTCATTTGAGTCATTCAAACTAGTTATGGTGAAGATGAATAAGGTTGATATGAAAGTGCTCATATGGCTAATCATTGGTTAACTATTGTTGAACCAACTAAGTGTACACATTTAGGTACGGTTACTCAAACCTAAATGAAGTTACATTTCATGTGTGTATAACAAGCTAAGTTCGATCTAACGGTTGAAAGATATTATCTTGAATCTAATCAGGTTTTCATATAACAGTGAATATTGAATGCTTTGTTACCAAGGTAACTTAGATTGCAAACCCTGATTTGGAGACTATATAAAGGAGAACTCTAGTAGCTGGGAAACCTAATCGCCACACCTCTTGTGTGTTACTAGTTGTGTAAGCTAGAGTCTATTCTCCTTTAACCTTAAGTTTTTCACGAAACTCTGTAGGTTAATGACTTAAAGACTTCATTGGGATTGTGAAGCCAGACCCAACTATTTTCTCTGTAGTTGCGTATCTGATCTTGCTATTTCTATCGTATTTGAGTGCAATTGTAAAATTGGCTTGAGATTTATATCTCCAATAGGCAAGATAGAAAAGTAGTCACAAACACCTTTGTCTCATCGTTTGTGATTCCACAATATCTTGGTTCGCTAGTCGATTAAGATTATTGTGAGGTGATTGATATTTCTAGGTTGTTCTTCGGGAATATAAGTCCGGTATATGAATTGATTCCTGTTCACCTTGATTTATCAAAAAACGGAACAAAACTCGTAGGTATTTCTATAGGAGACAGATCTATCTATTCCTATAGACTTTTCTGTGTGAGACAGAGTTTATTAAAGTCTCCGACTTTGGGTCATAACAACTCTTAGTTGTGGGTGAGATCAGCTACGGAATCAAGTGTGCAGTATCCTGTTGGGATCACAGACGTAAGGAGCACAACTGTACCTTGTAGTAGGCTAGTGTCTGTAGCGGCTTAATATATAGTGGTGTTCAATCTGGACTAGGTCCCGGGGTTTTTCTGCATTTGCGGTTTGCTCATTGATAAAACTTCTGGTGTCTGTGTTATTTCTTTTCCGCATTATGTTTTGTTATATAATTGAAATATCATAGGTTGTGCGTTGAATCGATCAATTGGTAAATCCAACCTTTGGTTGTTCATTGAAATTGATTGATCCCTGAACATTGATCTTTGTTACCGTTCAAGTTATCTCTATTATATTCAATCGGGCTCGCAAATTATTATTTGTTTGACTGCGGATTGAATTGAGTGATTGAGATATAACTCTTTGATATACGTTTCTTAAGATTGAGTCTGACTGTCTAGTTGATTCTCTTAAAAGTATATTGGAGTTAGTCCATACAAATTGCTAAGCGAAATATTGGGTGTGGTTGTTAGATCCCCACTTTTTCAGTATGGTACAAGAATCAAAAATCATGAAGGAGATTCAAATGCAAAATTCAGTGGGATTTTTTTTTTTTTTTTTTAAATGATTCAGAAAAAGCATTGCAAAACAGTTGAAGAAAGCATGCAAAAATAGCAACAGAAATATATGTTGCAGAAAGCGTGATAGAAAGCCTCATATAACCATCCGATTCACTAGCTGGTCCAACCTTGTTCAACTTATCTGGTTCAGTTCCGGTCCAACCACTCCAGTAGCTGGTCTAACTTGGTCCAACCAGTTGCCATGTCAGCATCGTTGTCCCAGTCAGATGTCGTCATGTCAGCATTTTGGTCACGTCAGCATCCTCCACGTTAGCATATTGATCCATTCAGCAGTGTCATGTCAGCTACTGTGCCACGTCAAATTCAACACGATTGGTTCGTCAAAATCTTGGTTTGTCAATAACTTATTCGCTTCTTGTCTGATTTGAGTAATTTTTGGCTCGTTAAAATCATCTACCAAAGATCTACGAGATGAAGACCAAAATTTCTATGTTCGAGAAAGTTTTATCTGTACTTGGACCAGCAACATGGTCGAGTTTGAATTTCGTGGATGATTAAGTTCGAAATTCGTGGATGATCGAGTTCAAAGTTCGTTGGAGTTGTTGCTTCAGCAACATTATCCGTTGATATTATAAATGAGGATTGCCTAGACTTAAATGTTTAGTCTTTATATTATCCGTTGATATCATATCGCAAGCACCTAAAGCCTTACCTTTCATGTACGCACTTTCTTGCTTTCACAACCATAAAATCTCGCCTTGCATACAAGTATAAAGACTTGTACCTGTGTAAGAAATAAACATAAAATCTCGACTTGCACTGTCTTTATATTATCATCATCTTTATACGAGCCCAACACCTAATGTTGGTTCAAAGACTCTTACTAAACACAAGAAACATGTCATCCTACCTTAGAAACGATTACAACTTTGTTACGTTGCGAGAAAAAAGTTTTGTGTCACAGCCGCAAGCACACTACATTCTACTTAAGTCTCGACTAGCTCTAGAACATCACAAGTCCACTACGTGGCAAAAAGTCTCTCCTAGCACACGAGCAAATTTGTTGCAGACCACCGTAATTGAGGGCGTCTTTGAAAAATCTTTACAAAACAATAGGGCGTGCAACATTTTGCTACAACAATGACAACTCATGCTTAGGGGTGAGTTGCGTCATTGACGGTCGACACAGAAAAACAAACTTCTTAACCCCCAACAAGATGGGGGATAAGAGGGGGCGGTGTTTGTATCATATATAATTAGCCAAAAAGCCCGCCTAGCCCGTGAAAAATTTCCAGAAGTTTACACATGTCTTGTTTCCCAAGTTTCTTGCAATAGGGTCTAGATAGACTATATAAATACAAGGGTCTAAACCCTAAAGGAGCAAACTATTAGAGCATAGCTCGGTTGAACCCACCAAGCGTTGGTACAAGTTTGGTTGTCATATTTTAGTGAACCAAAACTCATTTAAAGAGTCGCTTGATTATGTACTAGAGTCAACTTCGTATAGGTTAGCTTGAAAGTATTAGGATATGAGATATTACAAGTATTACGAAGACTTGAAGAAATGAAGAAGTAAGGAGCTACAACGACAACATCATCCTTCCACTTGAGGTTGTGATATTTGACTTGAACTATTTCATCCCCTAACGTATCTTTCAAGTCGTGCATATTGAAAACATAACTGTGAAGCATGAATGATTATAGTCTAGTTAGACGTAGTATTAAGGAATACAATACGAGGTTTATTGCTTAACCATTAAACTTTGTATATAAGACATTGACATAATCGTATGAATGCTATTGTGATTATGTATGGGTATGAGGTGAAGATTTCATCCTAGGAAACAATGTTTACATTCGTTTAAAGGAAGTAAATTCATAAACTTGTTTTGTGAATCGAAAGTGAAATCACCAGGCTTATTGGTATTGTTATTCATTGCATATCGTTTGAACTACCAATATGTGTGATTAGTATAACCGCTCATGACTTGTTTATGTTCTTGGTAAAACTATTCACAAAGACTTGACTTTTGTATTGGTATTGACTTTTATTAGTGCAACCGATCTTAAGTAATCACTTGAGATGGTATGATCGATTTAGTGTTATTGGTTTGACCAAATCTAGGCAAAGGGGAACCGATCCTAGTAAGAGGTGCAACCGATCACAAGAGGGGAATCAATCCTTGTAAGAGGTGCAACACGTTTCTAGATATTGGGAACCGATCTTATGAACATGTGCAACACGTTTTTAGACATTGGGAACCGATCCTATGGACATGTGCAACAAATACAAGTTAGATACCATATATATGTGGGAACCGATCCTAGTACCTAGTCAACCGAATTTTTGGAAAGCTAGTGTGACTAAATCTAGTACTCACATGGAGGTAGAACCGAAACTTGTTTTGGTAGAACCGTGAAACCCATGATTGGTGATTGAGTGTTCTTGATCAATCACATAGTTCTTGGAAGTCATATGAACCAATTATAAACTTGTTTGGAAGTGTGGCAAATTGATTCCAAGATAGTAAGTATGAAAGATGATTTACTAGATTAAGATGTCGACATACTTTGAACATGTGCAATAACGCTTATCTTTTATTGTTCAAAGATATTCCTTAATTGCTAAAGGAAAAAATCCCGGATCGAAAAATAAGTTGAGAATCTTTTAATTAAGGTTTTTAATTTTATTTTTGGAAAATGAAAATTAGTAATGTGCATTTACTAGAGGGAGATTTTCTAAGAGATTTTCGGTCAATGTTTGGACAAAGCATTTCCAGGAATTATGGAAACCGAATTTGGAATATATTACATATCTTGAGAATATTTTTTGTTTTGGAAATTCCTTGGTGTCCAAACTTCCTTGTCTATAAATATCAAAGTTTGCATTTCTAGCAAACTAATCCTCAGAGCCAACAAAACTACCTAGTTGTGTTGTTAATGGTGGAGCCGCCTATTTGGAGAGGAAAGTAACCTAATTAGGCAAAATCACTTACGACCGCTCGGTTTAAAGACTTCTTTGGGATTGAGAAGCTCTATTAGTACCGTTGGTGGGAAACTAGATAATTGTGGTATATTAGTTTTCGATTGATTTGATTGACTAACGGTTGTTGAACTTTGATTGCACCTAGTTTGTTTATGCTTGAGAATCTTCTCTTCGATATAAGATTCACTCAAACTAGATCGAAGTTTCGATGAGGGATCTTTAGACTGTTTGTAGATCTAAAGATGTCTTGTGATAATCCATTGTTAACGAGACTCCATTACATGCGTGATTGATCACAAGAGATTCAAGTTGATTGTGTGCAGATGTTTATTGAAGATCTAAGAAGATTTGAAGACGAAGAAGATTTCTGATTTGGGTTCATAATCTTTGGTGTGCACAATACTTGTTTCGGTTAAAGACGATCCAACTATAATCGGCTTATCCTTGTGGTAGATTGGATTGATTAGTTGAGTAGATCGGCATCAATATGTTTCTTTGTGATTATAAGTATTGATTGCAAAAGCTAGACAATTACTTTGGTAGTTGTTATTAGATAGATCTAAGGACCTGACAAAGGAGTTTATTGGGATAAACGGAAGAGCCTTTTGTCGAACTCACATCACTTGGTTGAAAAGAGTTGATACCAAACAGATTTGTTGTTCCTTTAATATTTGGAATACGAATCAAAGAAATTGTTCCAAGTACGTGACTTATTCATAGGTTGGAGGCGTGGGAATATAGACGGAACTAGGTGAACTATAGGTTTATTTGCTTGGTCTCAACTATACGATGTTGGTTTGATTTTGTATAGCGGCTTAATCCTGAGAGTATTCAATTCTGGACAAGGTCCCGGGGTTTTTCTGCATTTGCGGTTTCCTCGTTAACAATATCTTGCTGTGTCATTTACTTTTATTTTTCGTAATTATAATTGTTGTTATTATAATTTAAAGTAAATCACACAAACGTTAATTCCTATTTACTTGATAGTAATCCTATTGTGTTTGGTTAAGTCTGAACCTTTTATCAAGTAAACATACTTCGTTGTTGTATTGTCTCGGTCTCGTATCCATAGACGATCACACGAAGTGTGAACCGATTAGTTGTATTGTCTCGACTCAGTCGATAGACAATCACTTTCGGAGAAAGGACTTATAGGTAGAAAAGTTTTAGTTTATTTTCACTTTCGGATTAAATTTAAAGATTTAAAGGGAGAGTTACTGGGTCTAGGATTCCACCGAATTCATAACATAAGCTCAATTATTTATTTTCAACAATTATCGCTCAATAAATAAAATAACATCGACTCTTATTTTGCCAAAGTATATTCTCAAAAGATTGGATGTAAATCCTAAGCATGATGTATCAAAACATTAAGCTAAGCATACTTCATCAAATTAAATGACAACCAATTAATTCAAATCATAATTCTATTTTAATTAGTGCAAAAGTCAAATAGAAAATAAAATAAATTCACCCATGTATGAAATTCGGCTTCCTCCGTCGACCCAGTGTAGGGGTCTAGTTCCTCATGATAAAAACACACTCAAAAATATAATTCATAGCTCAAATGGTGTTTTTATTAATGAAAACTAATAATACAATGAATCTGCAACGCTGTTTTGGCGTTACAGAAGTCACCGTTACAAGAGCTGTTGCAAAATCAAATTAAGTGTGCCAAACTGACTGTTATGAGTACTGTTTATAAACGACAGTCAGTAGACGTCAACTGTTGTCTTCTTCTTCTCTGCAGCAGCAGAAAAGTTGCTCTGCAACTCTCGATTTTTCTCCCCAAACTCTCGATATCCCCTCCATTCATCCCAAGCACCTTATTTATACGTCACAGGTTCAAAGATAATCCGTAATCACTGCAAATAATCCTTCATTACTCGTTATTATTCTCCTCAGTACTGTTAAGAAAATAATTCCTTGTTCTTCTCTTCCACACGTTATTGAATCTCTACACACTCCCACACGTTGGAAACTCGCCTCGGAAGAAGTCAAACCCATTGCAGCACGCCGAAACATCCCAAACTAACAAGATAATCCTGAGAATATTTCCATCATATATATCCTTCCATGTTTTAGTTATGAACCACGTGAACTCATCATTCTTCGATTCTGACTCACCTACCACTCCTGTTTTGATGAAACAGGATAATATGAATCCTATCCCGTAAAAAACTCGGACCAGAACTCGACCAAAATCTCTCACAGAGTCCTGGGTACGTGATATGCCTTGACTTCTTAAAATTTAATTACCCAGCCCAATTCCTTCGAATAAAATGCCCATATAATTCCTGTTTTGCTGATTAAAGTCCAGACACTCGATTTAGGCCATTGTATCTCTTCAGAGAGTCTCCAACAATCGAACCCTGATTTTGTTCTTGGCTGCTAAATATTCCCGCCAAAATTCCTATACTTGTTTCCTTGAGTTCCCAATTATCTAGCCATTTTTGAACGAAATGATTACCCATACCAGACATGTTTATGTACCAGGAACAAACACATTTGATTTCATCCATTGAGTCTCCTTAAAACACACCTAGAATTCAAACCCTAATTCTGTTCTATTAAATCCAAATTTTCCCGCCAAATTTCAAATTCAAAAGGTTGAAGATGACCTCCTCCTAATCATGTGCGGGTTTCCCTTTAGCACTTTCCTTATGGGTTGTAAATAGTAAGGAAGGTGTCCCTTATCCGTTGAGGTGCTCCTTAGTAATTGAGGTGTCTCTTAACCAACAATGAGAGTTCAAATAACACGTGTCCTGTGCAATTAACATTTTTTTCGAGCCAATTCTCCACAAGAGCTTATTCTTCCAAAAACAACTAAAACAAATTTATTAGAGAAATAATGAGTCCTAGATGAAGTATTTATGGGTTAAAATGCGTCGCACTTTCGTGCTTATCAAATTCCCCCACACTTACATTTTGCTAGTCCTCGAGAAAAACAGAAAATTGACCCGCTACCCAGCTGGTCATATAACAAGAGAGAGTTAGACCCGTTACACAGCTGTTCATGACAAATGCCATACACAAGACCCGCGACACAAATTTTTTTTTAGACCCGCTACACAGCTGGTCATAACATGCAAGAAAAAAAAGAAAAGACCTACTACACAGCTGGTCATAACCCTAACAATCATTTTTTTTAAGACCCGCTAAACAGCTGGTCATAAAATAGAAATCTGAAAGGTTAACCACTCCCTCATGCACACTTGAATCTAATATTGTCCTCAATGTTTCAAACAATGCAACCTGTAATGGGATGCATTAAATTAATAAGAGAAACAAATGTAAATCAAAGAGAAGCGATTAGAAGATTTCACCTGATTGACGCAAGAAAAGTATCATTCTCTGTAACACACATCAAAAGATAGTAATTACAAAGAACAATGAAAATCAAATAAAAGCAAAAAGACTAAAGAAAATGTAAAAATAAAAAAAAAACTACCTATTGGATATATACAGAAACGGATCCCCATAAACTAATAACCTGAAAACTTGGGGATCAACCCAAAATATAATATTTACAAACGACAGCTTCACACTTATGTCATGAAAACGCGGGGACGCTGAAACTATCAAAAACCAAGATTTACCCCTAAACCAAGTTTTTAGTGCACAATGAAGTGCGTAAAGAACAAAATATGGGGATTCTATTGATACTTAGGAATTATCAATCGGCTCATGCACTGTATCAGGAATAGGCAAGTCCTCTGGGTATTCAGATGCAAAGTATAAAATTTTAGAAGCACACAATTCTAACCCTAAATTAGGTAACTTTTGGAAGTCTAGGGGTCTAGAAACAACCTCTAAGTTCGGTGAATTATCTTGTGAGATAGATTCATCTATGGAATTAGGCAAATCATCTACACAATCATCTACAGGGTCATCTACAAATTCTGTCTGGAACGGAGAGTCACTACAAGACTGATCATTATCATCATTAAATAGTATTTGGCATTCCAGAATTCTCAGTCTTTGTTCCAAACAAGGTGGTGTGTATTTGTAATACTTCTCATATATCATTAGCGGGGATTCTTCACTTACCTCATGTGGAGCAGAAACTCCATCTTTGTTGCCTACGCTTATATTGCAAGTGTCATCTCAGATGAGGTTTCCTGATAATTTGACTTTCTACACTTATATTCCGCCAGCGTCATCTTAGGTGACGTCTCCTCGGACGAAATCATCATCCTCAAAAAGTCCCTGAAAAGAAACACATAAAAAGGAAAAAAAAATCTAAAATGAAATGAAAATACTGTATAAAATAAAAATAAACCTAAAAATTAATCTAAAAACAAGTCCGCGTCGGCGGAGCCAAAAATGATGATATTTTTTAGTTGTGATAGTAGTAAATAGGATTCGAACTCTAAGACTTGTGAAGATTAAATTTAAAGATTTAAAGGGAGAGTTAATGGGTCTAGGATTCCACCGAATTCATAACATAAGCTCAATTATTTATTTTCAACAATTATCGCTCAATAAATAAAATAACATCGACTCTTATTTTTCCAAAGTAGATTCTCAAAAGATTGGTTGTAAATCCTAAGCATGATGTATCAAAACATTAAGCTAAGCATACTTCATCAAATTAAATGACAACCAATTAATTCAAATCATAATTTTATTTTAATTAGTGCAAAAGTCAAATAGAAAATAAAATAAATTCACCCATGTATGAAATTCGGCTTCCTCCGTCGACCCAGTGTAGGGGTCTAGTTCCTCATGATAAAAACACACTCAAAAATATAATTCATAGCTCAAATGGTGTTATTATTAATGAAAACTAATAATACAATGAATCTGCAACGCTGTTTTGGCGTTACAGAAGTCACCGTTACAAGAGCTGTTGCAAAATCAAATTAAGCGTGCCAAACTGACTGTTACGAGTACTGTTTATAAACGACAGTTCTCTGCGACAGTCAGTAGACGTCAACTGTTGTCTTCTTCTTCTTCTGCAGCAACAGAGAAGTTTCTCTGCAACTCTCGATTTTTCTCCCCAAACTCTCGATATCCCCTCCATTCATCCCAAGCACCTTATTTATACGTATCAGGTTCAAAGATAATCCGTAATCACTGCAAATAATCCTTCATTACTCGTTATTATTCTCCTCGGTCCTGTTAAGGAAATAATTCCTTGTTCTCCTCTTCCACGCGTTACTGAATCTCTACACACTCCCACACGTTGGAAACTCGCCTCAGAAGAAGTCAAACCCATTGCAGCACGTCGAAACATCCCAAACTAACAAGATAATCCCGAGAATATTTCCATCATATATATCCTTCCCTGTTTTAGTTATGAACCACGTGAACTCATCATTCTTCGATTCCGGCTCACCTACCACTCCTGTTTTGATGAAACAAGATAATATGAATCCTATCCCGTAAAAAACTCGGACCAGAACTCGACCAAAATCTCTCACAGAGTCCTGGGTACGTGATATGCCTTGATTTCTTCAAATTTAATTACCCAGCCCAATTCCTTTGAATAAAATGCCCATATAATTCATGTTTTGCTTATTAAAGTCCATATACTCGATTTAGGCCATTGTATCTCTTCAGAGAGTCTCCAACAACCGAACCCTGATTTTGTTCTTGGCTGCAAAATATTCCCGCCAAAATTCCTATACTGTTTCCTTGATTTCCCGATTATTTTGCCATTTTTGATCGAAACGATTACCCATACCAGACCTGTTTATGTACCAGGAACAAACCCATTTGATTTCATCCATTGAGTCTCCTTAAAACACACCTAGAATTCAAACCCTAATTCTGTTCTATTAAATCCTAATTTTCCCGCCAAATTTCAAATTCAAAAGGTTGAAGATGACCTCCTCCTAATCCTTTGCGGGTTTCCCTTTAGCACTTGCCTTATGGGTTGTAAATAGTAAGGAAGGTGTCCCTTATCCGTTGAGGTTCTCCTTAGTAATTGAGGTGTCTCTTAACCAACAATGAGAGTTCGAATAACACGTGTCCTCCGGGTGCAATTAACATTTTTTTCGAGCCAATTCTCCACAAGAGCTTATTCTTCCAAAAACAACTAAAACAAATTTATTAGAGAAATAATGAGTCCTAGATGAAGTATTTATGGGTTAAAATGCGTCGCACTTTCGTGCTTATCAAATTCTCCCACACTTACATTTTGCTAGTCCTCGAGCAAAACAGAAAATTGACCCGCTACCCAGCTGGTCATATAACAAGAGAGAGGTAGACCCGCTACACAGCTGGTCATGACAAATGCCATACACAAGACCCGCGACACAAATTTTTTTTAGACCCGCTACACAGCTGGTCATAACATGCAAGAAAAAAAAGAAAAGACCCACTACACAGCTGGTCATAACCCTAACAATCATTTTTTTTTAAGACCCACTAAACAGCTGGTCATAAAATAGAAATCTGAAAGGTTAACCACTCCCCCACACTTGAATCTAATATTGTCCTCAATGTTTCAAACAGTGCAACCTGTAATGGGATGCATTAAATTAATAAGAGAAACAAATGTAAATCAAAGAGAAGCAATTAGAAGATTTCACCTGATTGATGCAAGAAAAGTATCATTCTCTGTAACACACATCAAAAGATAGTAATAACAAAGAACAATGAAAATCAAATAAAAGCAAAAATACTAAAGAAAATGTAAAAAAAAAAAAAAAAAACTACCTACTGGATATATACAGAAACGGATCCCCATAAACTAATAACCTGAAAACTTGGGGATCGACCCAAAGTACAATATTTACAAACGACAGCTTCACACTTATGTAATTGAAACGCGGGGACACTGAAACTATCAAAAACCAAGATTTACCCCTAAACCAAATTTTTAGTGCACAAGGAAGTGCGTAAAGAACAAAATATGGGGATTCTATTGAGACTGAGGAATTATCAATCGGCTCATGCACTGTATCAGGAATAGGCAAGTCCTCTGGGTATTTAGATGCAAAGTATAAAATTTTAGAAGCACACAATTCTAACCCTAAATTAGGTAACTTTTGGAAGTCTAGGGGTCTAGAAACAACCTCTAAGTTCGGTGAATTATCTTGTGAGATAGATTCATCTATGGAATTAGGCAAATCATCTACATGGTCATCTACAAATTTTGTCTGGAACGGAGAGTCACTACAAGACTGATCATTATCATCATTAAATAGTATTTGGCATTCCAGAATTCTCATTCATTGTTCCAAACTAGGTGGTGTGTATTTGTAATACTTCTCATATATCATTAGCGGGGATTCTTCACTTACCTCATGTGGAGCAGAAACTCCATACCGTTGCCTACGCTTATATTCAGCAAGCGTCATCTCAGATGAGGTTTCCTGATAATTTGACTTTCTACACTTATATTTCGCCAGCGTCATCTTAGGTGACGTCTCCTCAGACGAAATCATCATCCTCAAAAAGTCCCTGAAAAGAAATACAAAAAGAAACGCATAAAAAGGAAAAAAAAAAATCTAAAATGAAATGAAAATACTGTATAAAATAAAAATAAACCTAAAAATTAATCTAAAAACAAGTCCGCGTCGGCGGCGCCAAAAATGATGATATTTTTTAGTTGTGATAGTAGTAAATAGGATTCGAACTCTAAGACTTGTGAAGATTAAATTTAAAGATTTAAAGGGAGAGTTACTGGGTCTAGGATTCCACCGAATTCATAACATAAGCTCAATTATTTATTTTCAACAATTATCGCTCAATAAATAAAATAACATCGACTCTTATTTTGCCAAAGTAGATTCTCAAAAGATTGGTTGTAAATCCTAAGCATGATGTATCAAAACATTAAGCTAAGCATACTTCATCAAATTAAATGACAACCAATTAATTCAAATCATAATTCTATTTTAATTAGTGTAAAAGTCAAATAGATAATAAAATAAATTCACCCATGTATGAAATTCGGCTTCCTCCGTCAACCCAGTGTAGGGGTCTAGTTCCTCATGATAAAAACACACTCAAAAATATAATTCATAGCTCAAATGGTGTTTTTATTAATGAAAACTAATAATACAATGAATCTGCAACGCTGTTTTGGCGTTACAGAAGTCACCGTTACAAGAGCTGTTGTAAAATCAAATTAAGCGTGCCAAACTGACTGTTACGAGTACTGTTTATAAACGACAGTTCTCTGCGACAGTCAGTAGACGTCAATTGTTGTCTTCTTCTTCTTCTCTGCAGCAGCAGAGAAGTTGCTCTGCAACTCTCGATTTTTCTCCCCAAACTCTCGATATCCCCTCCATTCATCCCAAGCACCTTATTTATACGTCTCAGGTTCAAAGATAATCCGTAATCACTGCAAATAATCTTTCATTACTCGTTATTATTCTCCTCGGTCCTGTTAAGGAAATAATTCCTTGTTCTTCTCTTCCACGCGTTACTGAATCTCTACACACTCCCACACGTTGGAAACTCGCCTCAGAAGAAGTCAAACCCATTGCAGCACGCCGAAACATCCCAAACTAACAAGATAATCCTGAGAATATTTCCATCATATATATCCTTCCCTGTTTTAGTTATGAACCACGTGAACTCATCATTCTTCGATTCTGACTCACCTACCACTCCTGTTTTGATGAAACAGGATAATATGAATCCTATCCCGTAAAAAAATCCGACCAGAACTCGACCAAAATCTCTCACAGAGTCCTGGGTATGTGATATGCCCTGATTTCTTCAAATTTAATTACCCAGCCCAATTCCTTCGAATAAAATGCCCATATAATTCATGTTTTGCTTATTAAAGTCCATACACTCGATTTAGGCCATTGTATCTCTTAGGAGAGTCTCTAACAATCGAACCCTGATTTTGTTCTTGGCTGCAAAATATTCCCGCCAAAATTCCTATACTGTTTCCTTGATTTCCCGATTATCTAGCCATTTTTGATCGAAACGATTACCCATACCAGACCTGTTTATGTACCAGGAACAAACCCATTTGATTTCATCCATTTAGTCTCCTTAAAACACACCTGAAATTCAAACCCTAATTCTGTTATATTAAATCCAAATTTTCCCGCCAAATTTCAAATTCAAAAGGTTGAAGATGACCTCCTCCTAATCCTGTGCGGGTGTCCCTTTAGCACTTGCCTTATGGGTTGTAAATAGTAAGGAAGGTTTCCCTTATCCGTTGAGGTGCTCCTTAGTAATTGAGGTGTCCCTTAACCAACAATGAGAGTTCGAATAACACGTGTCCTCCGGGTGCAATTAACATTTTTTTCGAGCCAATTCTCCACAAGAGTTTATTCTTCCAAAAAAAAAACTAAAACAAATATATTAGAGAAATAATGAGTCCTAGATGAAGTATTTATGGGTTAAAATGTGTCGCACTTTCGTGCTTATCAGAGGTATATTTGGGTACCCTCGTTTTTTCACAAACTAATATATGCTTCCTAAACCAGAGAGAAATTTTTGTATTATCATAATCAACAAATGTCTGTCCCTACGAGGAATCATTCGTGGATGTAGGCATAAATCACCGAAACATGTTAAATTTTTGTCTCCTTTGATTATATTTATTTTATTTTTGAACCATATTTCACATCATCATTATCAAATCAATCGTGTTTCGTGCCGTAAAGTAATTCGTGATACAACCTCTCATGAGCAACATAATGAAGTGGACATATCATCTTTTTCAGAAGTGACTCTCAACCAACTCTCATGCTACTGATGGGAAAGTACGCAGAAGCAACAAAACAGAGATACAAGATTAGTGCAAAATTTGGAACAGTTCAAAATTTGACATAAACTGCAAAATAATTAAACTGAAATTGCAATTTGAACAGAAATAAGGAGATACGAAAAACAAGAAGCCTCCAACTTTACCATGGTAGACATCTGAGTGTCACACAACACCCACAACAACAAAAACATCTGCGGAATAGTCTTGTGAAGTATGTAAATGGTTCAAGTCCATGAATTAAAATGTTTGCGGAATAGTCTTGTAAAGTACAGTAGAAACTCTATAAATTAATATCGTTGGTGTTAGAGCACTGTTAGTCGAACTCACAAGCATTAATTGTTATCTCAAGCTTGTTTGTCAAGTTTAGTTGATCAAAACTATAGTCTTGATTTCTACTCTACTTATAGGAGTTTAGTACTAGGATAGATTGTGTATTTGAGCTTTAGACTTCAAGGCGCTTACAACTGAAGACAGAGATCTACTGAAGAACTCGGAGGAACTTCATCAACAAAAGGTATGTGGAGACTAAAACTTTTCTATCACTTAGAAGTATATTCTATTCTATTCTATTTTATCTCCTATTGAGACAAAAGTCGTATAATGATATAGACTTCCATATCATACACATTTGTTATTTCGAGCTGAGTATAACTCGCTTATTTATTTCTCGAAATATGTGTTGGTAGTTTTTTACTTTAGCTAAATTCATCATTATTCTTGACGAGTTTAGTTGGAAACAATTTATTTGTTGGAAGCTAAATAATAAGTCAAAAGATGATCATGTGGAAATTTCCTTGAAACATCTTACATGATTTGTGTGAGACAGTCATTTGATGTCGACTTGGAAAGTTTCGTATTAATCATTCGATCACTTGAAAATTGCTTATAAGCTAATGGTTTGTGTGAGACATCTATTGTCGTCTTCTAAGAATGTTTCAATGATTGAAACGGGAGTTTAGAACTAAAATTCATGTCCGGAAAAAATCACAGTATGCGTACTTAGTGTACAAACTATGTTGTTATTATTCAGGTCCGGAAACCAAGTATGCATACTGGTATGCAAACGGTTTTAACTGTTAAAGTCCGGGAACCAAGTTTGCATATCAGTATGGGACGATTCTACCCGAATTAGGTCCGGGATGACAATTTGCGTATCCGTTTGCAAACTGTTGGATAAGATCAAAGTCCGGAACTAAAGTTTGCGTACCCATTTGCAAACTTAGTGGTCAAAGTTCTAAAATCGGCTTAGTATGTTTACATACTCATGAAAAAATACATTTATGAAGTAAGGAATGCAATCTTTACAAACTATGGATTAATGTTCATGAAATGATTCTTGTACTTTGTACATTACGAATCAATCCGATTTTGCTTCAGTTGGATCATATATACTTCTATGTGATTGTCAACAATTGAACAACACTATGAAACACAATTAGATTCATTTGATTATCTTTCATGATTGATTGATCATCATAGTTGATCTAGATGTGTTAGATGAATGTGGTTAAGACAAAAGTGTTCATATGGTTAACCTTGGTTAACTATTATTGAGCCAACTCAATATACACGTTCAGGTACGGTTACCCATATCTAAATGAAAGTATATTTCATTTGTGTGTGACAAGCTAAGACCATATAACGGTGGAGAGATATTGCTTTGGTTTCAAGCAAACTTAGCTTGTATCTTAAATCATATTTTCATCTAACGGTGAATATGGAATGCTTTGTTTCTAAGCTAACTTAGCAAACCCTGATTTGAAAGGCTAAATAAAGGAGAACTCTAGCAACTGGAAAACCTTATCCCCACACCTCCTGTATGATACTAGTTACGACTAGAGTCGATTTTCCTTGAACCTAGGTTTTTCCTAAAACCATTATAGGTTAACGACTTAAATACTTCATTTGGATTTTGAAGCCAGATCCAACTGTTTTCTCTGTAGTTGCGTATTCTAATCTTACTTGTTCTATTGTGTTGAGTACTATCTTCTCTAAGATTTGCTCGAGATTTATCTCCGATAGGTAAGATATAAAAAGCAATCACAAAGCTCTTCGTCTCATTGTTTGTGGCTTCACAATAACTTGTTCCACTACCATATAGTTTAAGTTATTGTGAGGTGATTGATATTCCTAGGATGTTCTTCGGGAATATAAGACCGGATTATCAATTGGTTCCTGTGCACCTTGATTTATCATAAGACATAACAAAACTTCATAGGTATTTCTATGGGAGACAGATTTATCTATCAGAATAGACATTTCTGTGGGAGAAAGATTTGTTTGTAAGTCTTTGACTTTGGGTCGTAGCAACTCTTAGTTGTGGGTGAGATCAGCTAAGGGAATCAAGTACGTAGAGTCCTGCTGGGATTCAGAGGTGTAAGGAACGCGACTGTACCTTGATCATCAGTGTGAGATTGGTTAGTGTTAGAGCACTTCTCGGTCGAACTAGCAACCGTTGCTATCTCAAGCTTGTTTGTCAAGTTTAGTTGCCAAAACTATAAGTTTTGATTTCTAGTTTACTTATAGCTAAGTCTCGTATGATAGAAAGTGTAGTTGAGCTTTAGACTTCACGGCGTTCATCAATTAAAGACGAAGAACTACTAAGGGGAGCTTGTGGAACTTCATCACCAAAAGGTATGTTGAGACTTGAACTCATCTATCACTCAAAATTCTATCTACTCTATCTCCTATTTGAGACAAAAGTCGTATAGCTATATGGACTTCGATTATACACATTTGATATTTCGAGCTGAGTTTAACTCGCTTACATATCAGACTTCGCTCAAAAGTCTATCTATACTATCAGACTTGCCTAATGAACATCACCAAGCTCCTCATCGAAACTGACTCTCTTTCGCTTGTTTACTACCTCATTACAAACACCACACCGCCTTGGCACATTCAACCTCTTATTCACAAAATCAAAGAGCTTCTAGGATTTCATAAAACCTTGAAGTTAACTAAGGCATTTGTCCGAGAGGGGAAAAAAACTTCTACGACAAATACCACAATGGGAGATATTCCATGTCTACAGAAAAACAAATCAACTTGCTGATGTGTTAGCAAACTTTGCAGCTGATAAGACTCAGGCACTGGGGCACACATCAACAAAACACATTTGGCTAGACTTGCGCCCACAATTCCTTAATAACCTTGTAATCCAGGACCAACTTGGCCTGACATTTCAACATGTACTTGCTCTTTAAGCTTGTTTAATTGTAGTTTGGTTTCAAAAAAATTAAGAAAAAAACATTAGAAATTCTTACGATGATAAAAAAAATTAGTTCAATATGATATTGATTACAAAAAAAATTAGTTGATTTATGATATTGATTATTAATTTATAAAGCGAATTATTAATTTTGCATGACGACTCGGGAATTGATTTATTTTAAACTTCAAGTGTAAAAAAAAAAACAAAATCATGAAATTGTATTAAAGTTAGGAAGAAATATTATTAATTTATCGACATTTTAGGACCAATACACGATGGTGTTTTGTGGTCCCAGTTATTTGTGGATAATTTTGCATTGCTTTGTTTGCTAACCCATCCGCTGCCTGATTTCCTTCCCTGTAAATGTGGTTTATGGTGCAATGCGGAATTTGGGCCAATCTAAGCTTGACTGCTATCATATTGTTTAAGTTGGCGGTTATTTGTCGAGGGGAAGATTTTAAAGTCTGTTTGGTGCACCTTTGGCCATTCTCGGTATATAAACTTCCCAGAAGAGCGAAAGTTACCAAGTGTGAAATTGCTAAGATTGTGATAGCAAAAAACAAGACGCTCCATCTGTGTTGAGATTTTGATTACTCATCCTACTAAAAAGATAAAATCAGTGTTTGAAACATGCATAAAAGGGAAAGTAGCCAGAGTAAAGGTAACGTCAAAAAAGGGACCGAAATGTGGTGGTGGTTCATACAAGGAAGTAGGGATAAGATGTTTGTGGGTTTAAAGTACAAGTTTCAAACTGACGGCCTGATAAGACAGAGGAAGCAGCCGTAAGTTGCGAGGCGGATGTGATTGAGTAGTTGGAGGGTTGGTAAACCCTCGTTAAGTGCTTTCCACAAGACGAGTTTTGATTACTCATAAAGATAAAATCAGGAAACATGCATAAAAGGGAAAGTAAGAAAGGTAAAAAAAACGAAATCATACAAGGCAAAGAAAGACAAGTTTCAAACTGACGGCCTGATAAGACAGAAAGCAGCCGTAATTGCCAACTTAGTCGTACTCTTTGCAAGTGGTAGCCCGAAAGTGCTACACTTCCCCCATTAGGTGTCAACGTTCTTAGCCCTTGATCCCTGGATTGAGATTAGCAGGGGGTCCCAATATTATTGGATTTAACCAACAGATGCTTGACACATAAGTGGGGGAAGGGAGTGGGGGAAGTGAGTGGGGGATATATATCATTTTCGGTGGTAGCCGCTCAGTCTGCGAGACGAGACACATAAAATCAGAGTTCTTTTAGAGCCATCTCCAACGGTGGGTGCTAAAAATCCTATGTGGAATTTTTATTTAGATCCTTATTTATGGGGTCATATGTATGTGGCAAAAATAATAATGCTTTGCTTATGAACCATCTCCAATAGTATGGGGTCTTATTTTTAAAATTTGTTGTTTTGGATAATGATAAAATTGATTCCCTCTTTCCTATTGGTTAATAACAATTTATTTAAAAATTAAAAAAATAAAATATAGTTAAAATGATGATGTGGAGGTCATTCCCAAGGTCTAAATAAGACCTTCTCCAAGACCTTCATATTTATTTTAACACCCTTCCTATTTTCTATGACCCATTGTTGGAGATGAATTTAATGTAAATGAGGGTCTAAAATCCTATGTGTCATGAAAAAATAAAACCTCCACCCTCTGTTGGAGATGCTCTTAGGTATGTATGAGACTCCTGCACATAAATTTTGTTAACGGTTTCCCCAGGTTTAGGGTTATATATTTTGCTATATATTTTTTTTTACTTCTAGGGTTGTTCAATAACCATCCCAAGCAATTTTTTTGTTGTTTCATCTCTCTGCGTACCAAGGCATAAATATTTTCTGTTCCGGACGCAGATTTTGCTGTATCTCTTGCCAATGGAGCTAGCCAAATCCTCGGAGCCCAATTTTGATGGCATCTCAAGTGTAACCACCTTTCCCAAGTTTGAGATTCATCATGTTACAGATGAGGAGATTAGGATGAAACAGGCATTTCTCGGTCACTGTATAAGGAAGAGGCCTGCCAGAAGAGTATGGACGGGTCAATCTAGGACAGCAGATGATCCCGAGGTCTTGAAGTCTTGGGCAAAGTTATTCCCACCAAGTCTTTTGGCTCCCAATAAGCTGCAGATTCATGAAGTGCCTTTGCGGTTAACTGACGCCATGATGTTCCTTCCCAGCGGAGCAGCATTTTCTTGTACCCTTGAGGCCAATGTAAACGGTTTCCGAATAACCGGAGGTTCAGAGCTTCAGTTGGATCTCATGTTTGAAAATGGAAGAGAGTCTTTGGTGCAACTAGGCGTGAGCTGGGTGCATCCTCCTGCTTTGCTATTCTGCTTGCATCGCCCCATCATGGTGTTGGGAGAAAAGACCGAGGTTATCCAAGTCTTTCTGCTTTCAGCTGGCATTGAGAAAGGCGGGCGAACCTGGCGTCGTGACGAAGAATTATTCAACTTTGCCCGCAAAGTTGAATAAAATCATCGGACTTGCAGGACCAGATTTCCGAAACGTTTCCAGGCGCTAGAGAACTGTGCAATCTATGGGGTTTCTTCGCCTGAATCAGTCACCCCATGCGCTGACTAAAACTGCCATAGTTGTTGTGATCCGAAAAGAACCACCTTTCTTTGTGATCCCGCTACGCGACATCGAGATTGTTAATCTGAGACATACCGATGAAACTGATGAAATTGACATGACAATCGTATTTGAAGACTTCACCCGTGGTGTGTATCAAATTTCTTCAATTCCCTCTCACTGACATAAAACGTCGTCTTAATTTTGGACTCGTCAAGTTCTACGTAAACAAATCAAAGGTAAATTGGCGTGTTTTAGTGAGAGACATTGCAAAGTATCCTGAGAAGTTCAGAGAGATAGGTGGATGGGATTGCATCGATCTCGAGGATGATCTTACTTTGGCCTGCTATCAGCTTGTTGATTCTGATTTCTAAAGAGGTTCAGTAATAATGTGCAGAAGTGGAAAGCAAAGCAGGGAGTTGAGAACTACAAAATTATTCATCTTTGTTGCTCTAGGCTTTCTACAAAATTGTCAATGATAGATTTGCAGAGGGGAGTGTTCTTCCTGAAATTTTATATTGCTCTTGATTTCTGTTTCGGGAACCATGTTTCTTTCTTCAGTAATAGTGGACCGAGAGTTCCTAAGATATATCATCCCTATTTTACATGAAATCAACATGAGCTGTTAATGAGTATAAAAGTCTGAGTAACCAAGATTGACAGACACATTAAATTGGATCTAGCTTTCCTACACCAACCTAATAAATAAAAGAAAACTTGCTCCAAATCTGGAAACAGAAACAGGAGTACCGAGTACATGAATTTCTCTGGACCAGAGAATTTAGTCACATAATATACCTACAGGATCAATCAAAAAAACAAAACAAAATTGACAATAAGAACCTGCAGAAACGACGAAAACATAGATCAAGAATCAAAAGTTTGTTGTTATTTACCCTAAGAGTCTAAAATTGTCGACCAAAGCAAGATAACACAGGAAATGCCTACACTGACAGATCGCATCGCCAATAGCAAAATATCAATATTTACATTACATTTCAAAGACCAAGTTGTCCCAGTTGCCAAGATTTCATGGAACACTGATGGTGAGCCGAGTGACTTACTATATGTTATCTTCAAAAAGTAGGAAAGTTAGACTGATTAATAACTAATCTGACGTAGTTTCTCTCAAAAATCAATAACTAAGTAGATAGTGGTGGTGGTTATCTGTGTACAAGTAAGGTAAATAGGGCTAGCTAACGGAATCTGATATAAGCTGTTGCAGCAGTTTAGATAGCAGATCAGCAATCTGCAGTGGTGTTGTTGGCCTCACCACCCCTGCCCACTTCAGACCTTCTCATAACCTAGTAGCACAAAAGCAGGAAAGAAAACGACAAATTAAAACACTAAAAAAAAAAAAACTCAATATAATGTTACCAAAAGACCATATTTAGTGCCAAGGCTTCATTAGTAGCGGCAGAGTCAACCAAACATTTTAACAGTTCAAAATCACCGGTGTCTTGCCATTAAGCATGCGTACAGTAATATATAAGATCATCTAATCAACAACTTTCCATAGCAGACTCACTTCTCTGTTGTTCTGACACACGCTGACAGTTTCAAATAATTCTCAACTACATCAAAAAATTTAATTCTACGTCGTCCTTCTTTAACGATTTCACTCATAATCAACATATGCAGTGAATGCTTTCATAATAATAACTATATGCAAACCAAAACATTTTGATGTTCACGTACATGCCAAAAACTGCAGCAAATCTTTGGAACAATCCCTGAGTACATGTAAACTAGGATGGACCATCAAAATATTATCCCGAGGTAGGACCACATCACAGTAGATGGCAAAATCAGAACAAGTTATGTTTCGGCATATACAATTAACTACTCCTAGTACAGAACAAGAACCAGATTCCGAATCATTACTTGGTTGCCATTTCCTAACAAGTTTGGTGGTGCCGTACATTGACAAATCCTGATGAAAGAACATTACAAACTTCCTTTAGGGTTTAAGTTTCAATTAGGTAAACAATTTGAACAGATCAAAAAGATGTTTCGAAAAACTTAAATTTATGAAATGTACCTACCATCACAGATTGTATCCCCAATTGCGTCTGCCCTGAAGATTGACGTCGACGTCGAGGGAATACGGCCTTCTCACCACCGGAAGACACTCTCACACATTTAAGCCTTATGCCCTGCAGAGATGATAACAATTTGAAAAACATCAAAACCCTAAGCTAAGAATAATTTACTTGAAAAACCTAACAATCAATCACTTATTACTACTTACCTTGCGACCAAATTTGCTTTTGGTTCTGAGTCTTTTTTTGAATTTGCCTCTGCTTCTGGGTTTCGGAGTGGGGGTTTTTGATTTTGGCAAGGGAATTGATTTTTCGCCAAAGGGTTTTTCTTCTACTGTTAAAAGAGGTTTAAGAACCGGGGCAAGTTTATCCTTGATCTCAGTTGGAGAAAACTGCCTTTCCTCCTCCTTGTTAGCATTCATCGGTTTCAACGAAGTACTCTTGATGTTGATATTGTAAGGGAAACGAACAGAGACATGATGATATGTTAGAGGTACTACTGGTTTGTGTGTTACTCTGAGTAAATGAGGAGGACGAATTATCGATCGATCACTAAGAGTAAACATAGATGACGTTAAAAGGCAGGTAGTTTTCTTGAATTTGTTAGAGGTTTCAAACTGAAACCAAAGAGAGAGATCTAAACAATAATAATTCTTGCAATTCAGGTGTTCATCCCATTTCTATTAGATCTGCCCTCAACAACATGGTCTAGCTAGGATGAGTACATGACTACATGTCTTCCCATTAAAATTTGGGCCGTTTGCTCTTTGATTTATTTTTACCTGGCCGGATTGGGGTATACAAAATTTAAACCCATCCAAGATAGTGTGCTAAAGGGGTATCTAAAAGATGTAAAAAATCAAATTGCCCTCACTATGATTTCAGTCAGTCAACATCACCAAATTTCCCTGACTATGATTTTTGTACTCGAACTTTATGCAATGAAATAAAAAAAGGGAAAAAAAGAAAAGAAAAATCAAATCAAAACAAAACAAAAAAGTCAATATGAAACTGAAATTTGGTTGTACGGGATATGTGACTAGGTACAAAATCGTACGGGATATGAGACTGGGTATGATTTTGTACCCAATCTCATATCTCGTATAATTCTAAATTGCTATGAAAAGTTGCCAGGCTATCTCTTCGTCTACCTTGACGACTAATATTAGTCGTTATCTTCCTAGGTTGAGTATAGTGGCGAATTTTCATCTCTGAAATTAACATTTACAGGGTCGTCACGGTATTCATCCTTGTACCTAGCCGACTAGTGTTGTAGTAATTAAGGTCGTCATGTTTTGAAAACTTGAACCTTGCCGACCAATAACTGCCATAAAACGGTTTCTCTGTGTACATTTTTCCTTTTAGTCGGTATAGTTGTTTTATTTGTAACCGTGACAACCCTTTTTATAAGATTTTTAGTCGTTGGTGTTTGGAATTATCGACCTTGACGACTATAGTTTAGTCGGTAGGTTATGAAATTAATACCTTGCCGACTAATCATGCATTTGTAACACCTTTCTCTGTAAAAATCCTATAGCCGGCATTATGATTTATTATCAGCATGCCGGCTACTAATAGTCGTTATCTTCCAAATTTGTTGACCTTGCCGACTTTTCATATCTTCATAATTGAAAGTGTTGATTCCTTCTGTAATTTTGAGTATGAACCCTTTGTAGAAGTGTTTGGCTAGTGTGGTTACAAAAAAAAAAAATCTCAAAAAAAAAAAAAAAAAAAAAAATCCTCAAAAATAAAACGTAATTTCAGAATTTTAATTCAACTAATTAATCAACCTAATCAGATTATTAGTGTTAATTAAACAAGGGTAAATTTGGCATTTTGAAAATAACTGGTTAAGGGGTATTGTTTTTTACTTCAAAATGACCCGGATTTTGTCTCATTAGGTATACCCCAATTAATCTGGGTATACCCCAATCCGGCCATTTATTTTTATTCACCTAAATGATTATATTTTATTTTTATTTTGGGGGGCTCTTTAGGGCATTTCCAATGGGACCAACAAATCGGTAGATTTTCCCATTATACACCTACACTGGGGCTGGCAAACCATTAAAACGGATGGACAAACCTATAAATCAGAAGGTTTGTTCATCGCGTCTCAGACAGAGTCGATCGACTTAATCTGACAGGTTCGGTTCTAACAGCACCGACCGGTTCATATAGATCCGAGACTCGGCCCAAGAAGAGATGATTGTCGTCTCACATAGACACGATCGGTTCATACTGATCCGGCAACGACTACTCTATCCAACGGCTATAAATCAATCCACTACCTTCTTTTGCTTAATCATGAAATTTTATTACTGAAAGAAAAACCAAAAGGTTACAAAACTCAGCTAGAGCCAAGTCTCAGCTAGAAATGACAAAAAACAAAAAAAAAACATGAACAAAAAGAGCCACCCATAGCTAAGTAGGCAGGAAGAAACATAAACAAAAATCAAATGAGCCTCACAGTGGTCACTTACATCTTGACCGAATTCTTTGAGCACTCAACAACAAAATCTAAAGTACAATTCATCTTCACACTCCAATCTTCCACGAAAATTAGGTTTGTCTTCATAGAAGTGAACAACACCTCTCTCCAACAAAACCCTTTTTTTTTTTTTGCAAGTGCATCTGCAGAGAAATTTATTTCCCTGTAAGAATGCCTGAAACTGATTGAAGTGATACACTTTTGAATTTTCTTCCACCTATTTTCCACCACCCAGGGTACTTTGCCACTGTTAAAGGCCACTAACACTGCCTTAGAATCAAGACTGAAGCATACCTTTAGAAATTGCTGCGTTACAGCCCATTCACCTGCAACAATCAATGCCATCACTTCAGCTAAATAGTTAGTAGCTACTCCAAGATCTCCTGATGCAACACCCAAACAACCACCATTATTATTTCTGTCCACAAAATTGAAACCTTCTTTCCTTGGATTCCCTTTAGATGCACCATCACAACAAATGAGTATCTAATTCATAAAAGGCAATGTGAAGAAGCGCTATTTAACTTCAGTAATTTGAGATTTAATCCCTATGATACCAAAGAACAAGAGAAGAGAATCACACACACACACACACACACACACACACACATGAACACACACACACACACACATCTTCCCTTTTATTCTGTCACTACATTCTTTTGTGAAGCTAACAATTCTTTGTTTAAATTTTGCAGCATCTGGTTTTTCCCCCTCATAGATAATTTTGTTTCTAGTATGCCATAGCTCCACCATAACATTAAATGCACAAGTGTACCGGATTTTTTTAACAACTGCACTCTTCCCTTTAACCAAATTTATGACTTCCTCAAAAGTTGAAGGATTGAGAAACTTAAAAACACCACCCGACCAATGCCAAATATTCTCACTAAAGTCACAGTACCAGAGTATGTGTTCCACTGTGTCATGATTTTTCCCACATAAATAGCATTTAGACACAGTGTGAAAAACCTTCTTCCTCACTGCCTCCTCAGTTGCACAAGCACCTCTAAGAATCTTCCATAAATTTGCAGAGGTGTATGTGAAAAGACGAGGGTACCCAAATATACCTCAATCTAAAACTTTTCCACCTATAAGTCCTTTCTCCGAAAGTGATTGTCTATGGACTGAGTCGAGACAATACAACAAATCGGTTCACACCTCGTGTGATCGTCTATGGATACGAGATCGAGACAATACAACACGAAGTATGTTTACTTGATAAAAGGTTCGGACTTAACCAAACACTATAGGATTACTTATCAACTAAATAAGAATTAACTTTTGTGTAATTTACTTTAAATTATAATAACAACAATTATAATTGCGGAAAATAAAAGTAAATGACACAACAAGATTTTGTTCACGAGGAAACCGCAAATGCAAAAAAAACCCCAAGACCTTATCCAGAATTGAATACTCTCAGGATTAAGCCGCTATACAAAATCAAACCAACTTCGTATAGTTGAGACCAAGCAACTAAACCTATAGTTCACCTAGTTTTGTCTGTATTCCCACGCCTCCAACCTATGAATAAGTCACGTACTTGGAACAATTCCTTTGGTTCGTATTCCAAACAGTAAAGGAACAACAAATCTGTTTGGTATCAACTCTTTTCAACCAAGTGATGTGAGTTCAACAAAAGGCTCTTCTATTTATCTCAATAAACTCCTTTGTCAGGTTCTTAGATCTATCTTATCATCAACTACCAAAGTAATTGTTAAGATTTTGCAATCAATACTTTTAATCACAAAGAATTGTATTGATGCCGATCTACACAACTAATCAATCTAATCTAGCACAAGGATAAACCGATTATAGTTGCATCCTCTTTTACCGAAACAAGTATTGTGCACACCAAAGATTATGAACCCAAATCAGAAATCTTCAAAGTCTTCTTTGTCTTCAAATCTTCTTAGATCTTCAATAAACACCTGCACACAATCAACTTGAATCTCTTGTGATCAATCACGCACAGAACGGAGTCTGTTAACAATGGATTATCACAATACGTCTTTAGATCTACAAACATTCTAAAGATCCCCGTCGAAACTTCGATCTAGTTTGAGTGAATCTTATATCAGAAGAGAAGATTCTCAGGCATAAACAAACTAGGTGCAATCAAAGTTCAACCACCGTTAGTCAATCAAATCTATGAAAAACAAAAGATAAACCGCAATTATCTAGTTTCCCACCAACGGTACTAATAGAGCTTCTCAATCCCAAAAAAGTCTTTAAACTGAGCGGCCGTAAGAGATTTCGCCTAATTAGGTTACTCTCCTCTCCGAATAGGCGGCTTCACCAGTAGCAGCACAACCGAGATAGTTTTTGCAGTACGAGGATTAGTTTGCTCGAAATGCAAATTTTCATATTTATAGACCAAGGAAGTTTGGACACCAATGAATTTCCAAAACCGAAAATATTCTCAAGATATGCAATATATTCCAAATTCGGTTTCCATAATTCCTGGAAATGCTTTGTCCAAATAATGACCGAAAATCTCTTAGAAAATCTCCAACTAGCAAATGCACATTACTAATTTTCATTTTCCAAAAATAAAATTAAAAACCTTAAATAAAAGATTCTCAATTTATTTTATTCGATCCGAGATTTTCTTCCTTTAGCTATTAAGGAATAACTTTGAACAATTAAAGATTAGCGTTACTGCACATGTTCAAAGTATGTCGACATCCTTACTTTGTAAGTCCTCTTTCATACTTAAAATCTTGAAACCGATTTGCCACACTTCCAAACAAGTTTAGAATTGGTTCATCTGACTTTCAAGAACTACGTGATTGATCAAGAACACTCAATCACCAAACATGGATTTCACGGTTCTACCAAAACAAGTTTCGGTTCTACCTCCATGTGAATACTTTGCATAGTCACTCTAGTTACCAAAATTCGGTTGACTAGGTACTAGGATCGGTTCCCCACATATATATGGTATCTAACTTGTACTTGCTGCACATGTCCATAGGATCAGTTCCCCTTTGCCTAAAAACGTGTTGCACATGTCCATAGGATCGGTTCCCCTTTCTTATAAAAACTTGTTGCACCTCATACAAGGATTGATTCCCCTTTGTGATAGGTTGCACCTCTTACTAGGATCGGTTCTCCTTTACCTAGAGTCGGTCATACCAATAACACAAAATCGATCATACCATCTCAGGTGATTACTTAAGATTGGTTTCACTAATAAAAGTCATACCAATACAAAAGTCAGACCTTTGTGAATAGTTTTACCAAGAACATAAACAAGTCATGAGCGGTTATACTAATCACACATATTGGTAGTTCAAAAGATATGCAATGAATAACAATACCAATAATTCCTGGCGATTTATCTTTCGATTCACAAAACAAGTTCATGAATATACTTCCTTAAAACAAATGTAAAACATTGTTTCCTAGGATTAAATCTTCACCTTATACCCATACATAATCATAATAGCATTAAAACGATTATGTTGATGTCTTATCTACAAAGTTTAATGGTTAAGCAATAAACCTCGTATTGTATTCCTTAATACTATGTCTAACTAGAGTATAATCATTCATGCTTCAGATTTTGTTTTCAATATGCACGACTTGAAAGATACGTTAGGGAATGAAACAGATTCAAGTCAAATATCACTAACCTCAAGTGGAAGGATGATGTTGTCGTTGTAGCTCCTTACTTCTTCACTTCTTCAAGTCTTCGCAATACTTGTAATGTCTCATATCCTAATACTTTCAAGCTAACCTATACGAAGTTGACTCTAGTACATAATCAAGCGACCCTTAAAATGAGTTTTGGCTCACTAAAATATGACAACCAAACTTGACATACCAACGCTTGGTGGGTTCAACCGAGCTATGCTCTAACAATCTCCCCATTTGTCAATTTTAGTGACAAAACAATTACATCATATGGATAAACAATTTATAAGAATTCATTACACATACGCTTGATTCCCGAATTTAACAATACAATAACCTGTATACATTCAATCCATAAATGTCGTTGTTGACATTATAATAACAAAGCTAATACTCCCCCTAAAGGTAAGATAGGTAGATTTTCAATCCGCACATCTTTGTTATTTCCTTTGTAGTCCATATAACTACAAGTAATATGATATGTTACTCCCCCTTAGTCTATGTTTTTACTCTTTCGTTAGATAAACGTTAAAGCACCAATGTCCTTTCCCTTAGTGATACCAATCAATATAAATCAATACCAATATCACTTGTTTACTCCATATATTTCTCCCCCTTTTTGTCACAAAATGACAAAGAAACGAAAAAATAAAGGACAAACCGAAAAGATCTTACAAATCTCAAAATAGACTTGCAACCTATAGAGTTAAGCACGAGGGTTCCACACACCATTTTTGATAACCAATATCAAAACCGAAACTACAAAGTAATTATGTTTTGATATGTTACCAAGGAAACAATTGCCCGAAGAAATTTTCCCTAATAGTTTAGCAAACCAAAAATCAACTAAGCACCTTAGTTCCTTTGCTAAACCGTTTGTACAAATACAATCACTTGTTCGATAAGAACAAAATAAAGATAACTCTATTTTTCTCATCAGGTTCTAATTATCCATATAACTTAGACCTTTAACTTTTAAACAAGACAAGTACTAGGTTAGTTAACTAGCATTTCTTGTTAAGGCATTCGATTAGACTTGAATAACCAAAACCTCCTCTTTGATAAGTCTAACTAAGATCAGAATTAACTTAGTTTCTCTTATCCGGAATCGAAGTGGACTAAACAATTCATCCCGTAAACCTTTTATTTCGTTAAGCCATAAACAATTCATACAAACCAAATAAATCAACTTGCATAATTATTCACCTCAACCGGAAGCAATTGAAACAATATAGACATTAAAGCACCGCAATTGCACCAAAATTTTGTAAGCCTAAACGATTGATACCAAACAATAAAGCAAGATAACAATAGTTTTTCTTAACCGGAACCAATTGAATCACACACACATCCATACACAATAATGGGATAAACATCAGTTGTACCGAAATTTGGTTAAAAAAAGCAATAAATATATGAAATAAAATAAGGCTTCTCTTAAACAGGAAAACGATTAACTAACAAACTCGTTACCTCAAATTTCGCATCCTCATCTCCAATATGTTTGCATATTCTTCTAGGGAGAATTGATATCGAAATATCATTATGTTGTCATCCTTATGCAAAACAAAAGAATAACAACAACCAACCTTTACCAGAGAAAGGTTGAAAACCGGTTTTTAACTATTGCAAGCAAAAGTTGAAAACCCCGAAACACATATGCTTTTATGCTAAACCCAATGATTCAACATATTGTGACTTTTTCACATATTGTTTATATCAGAACCCCTCATGATCCTTTGATAAAGCCTACCAACATGGGCTAGAACTTAATCCTGCTAAATCAAAAAGTCACCCAAACCATAAGGGTTCACAACATATGAGATTGAATATCAAGGTAATAAAACTAAAATCAAACATCCCATAAACATACATAGCAATAAGATAAATCATTCAAGCACATGCTATGTAAATCAAAAACTATCACAAGAAAAATTATAAATCAAATAATTTTATTCATAATACGATAGTTTTATTCATAATAGACCTTACACAATTATTGAAAGAAATCAAACATTGATGTCTATTTTCCTGGATTAAGTATTACAACATATAACTTAATCTCTAGTGGTGCTCTTGTTGTTCAATGAGATTTCTTTAGTGTTCAAACTTTTGAAGCATGTCTCAAGAGACTTGTCTGCAACCACTTCTTGTTTCTCAAGTTTTTCAACTTGAACCTTCATATCAGCAATATCAGCTTTTGTTTCCTCAATTTTATCTTTGAGCCAATCTTGACTTCGAACCGTTATTATGAGATTGGTTATTAGTTCCTCAAAGCCTTGGATATAGTCAATCATACTATCAGAACGAATCCACTTGGTTTTGGTTGGATCTTGTAGGTTGTAAGCCAACAGACATGACTCATCTTGTGATCCAACTGAACTATCAGAATCATAATCAGACATGATATTTGATATGTTCTTCTTCTTCCTCTCTGTATTGATTCCTTGACAATCTTTAACCTTTTGAGTTTTCTCCTTATTAGCCTTTGAGATACTGTGAGTTATTGGAGGCATGCTCGGTTATATATATAAAAATATTGATTAGGGTTTCAATAATACATGCAAGAGATAGTTTCCCTTTAATAAGAGACAACTTTCGGACCGAAAAATATCAAGAGAATCCGAAAATATTAAAGAATATATTTCATTTCCTTTGTCCGAACTTCTCAAGCCGGAAGGTTTTTTAAAATTCGAAAATTCTAAATAAAACCTATTTTTGGAAGATCATGTTGAACATGAACATTTTTCAGACAACCATGGATTCGCAGCTATCCATAAAGTGTCGCAACTTTTCTGATAAACAACTACACAAACAAATGTGCTCCTGTTTTATTGTGCCTTTCTCGTCCATGAATAAGAGCACGAAAAAGGATGAGGGTGCACAATTTTGATACAACTAAATTGCATTGGAGTAAGATTTTTCTAGCTTACAATGAATATCAGAAACATAGTTCATGTTTCTCTTCGGGAATTTCTGCCCAAAATATTTTCTCCCAAGACGATGATCTTTTCTAACTTTAGAGATATGATCATGTGGAGAAACTGTACTGACATGAGAGTTTTCAGAGATAGATAAATCTCTCTTTATTCTTTCAATGAGATTTTCATATGATTTTCTCATTTTAAGGACTTCCTTATGATCCACATCAGTGTGATTATCTGAAGCAATTATCGAAAATTGGGGATATCATCGTGGTTTTCTTCTAAATTTGATAGTCGTTTCTTTTAAGAGGAAATTGGGGATATTCCCCAAAATCGACTGTCATCTTGGGGATATGCCCCAGGATTCCAGTTTCTAGGAATATGCCCCAAAGTAACGGTTTCTGTCAAGGAACCGTTAAATAGTCAATTTATCGTAAATGTGTTTGAACTTTCTCTCTATTTTA
The DNA here is from genome assembly GCA_023531295.1 of Papaver armeniacum. Lineage (NCBI taxonomy): Eukaryota > Viridiplantae > Streptophyta > Magnoliopsida > Ranunculales > Papaveraceae > Papaver > Papaver armeniacum. The sequence goes on from JAJJWW010014413.1 coordinate 593,911, forward strand.
TCGAGGTTTTTTCTGTCTAAATATGTTCCTGAACCTTGTAAAGGTTTTAGTATATAGTATATATGTTTTTTAATTCGCATATGTAATCCCAAGTGCATGCGAATATTGACTACTTAACGGTTTTGGATGGAATTTTGGACGGCTGGGGCATATTCCCGAAAAATGGACGGCTGGGGCATATTCCCGAAAAATGACAGTCGATTTTGGGGCATATCCCCAAGTTTCCCTTCTTTTAAATCTGAAATCTCAATTTTTTCACGATATTTTCATAAGCCATTATAGGGGAAGAAATGGATTATTGAGTTCGAAGTAGAATGGTTCTCAACCCAACACATACATAACCAAAACATTACCAGTTGTCATGGAATAGTTAGTAAATATATAAAAACTTAGATTTTGATCTGTCATTTCCGCATTTAACATACCTTTCTCCCGGTCAAGACGGTCAACTTTGGTCCTGAGTAACAAACTCTAATATTAAACTTTCTAAGACCTAAACACGGCTGTGGTCACAAAATTGGATACTAGGATCTAAACACGACTCTGGTCACAAAATTAGTTACTAAGTCTAAATAACCCATTCTTTAAATAATTCCAAGGTCCAATTTTACAAATATAGTGTATAGGTTTATTAACTACGATAATAAAGTTACTCGAGACATGGATAGAAGTTTGTTATGACCTTGGCCGTCACAGTTTGACCAAGGCGATTAGGGTTTAACATTTTCTTCTTCAAAGTTTTCGTCGGATTTCATGGCACCGTCGTTTGGTGGTGCTTCTGTTTCTTCTACTGTAGCATCTAACCCTCATTCATCTTTTCGCAAGGTGCCAGAGGGTCCATTTCAGGGAGTTGATTCGAGTAATTTTGTTAAGAAGAGTTTCTTGGGGGAGTTTCCTCCTTTGATTCATGATGTTGTGATGAACACTGGTCGTGATGCTAATTCGGTTTCTTGATCGAGAAAGAATTTTTGGGCTGAGATGGCATCTAAAGCCAAGTTAGTTCAACCACTGAGAAAGGAAGAGCCAATTGTGTGTTCCACAGGTTGTTAATGGTAAGAAAGCATCTATGAATTTTCTGATTTTTAGGATGATATCAAATTTTTTGAAAAACTGGCTGTTGGGGCTTTTGTTGGTTGTCGTTTACCTTTTTATTTTGTTAAGAATTCATTGAAGCGGATTTGGCGATTGAAAGGAGATGTTAACATGAATTTGCATAGTGATTCTACCTTTGTGTTTGAGTTTAGTAGTGATGAAGTTACACATGTATATTGCAAGTAGACTCTTCATGATTAGGCCTTAGTCTCCCCTGGTGGAACAAATGGTTGAAAATTTAAAGACTATTCTCGTTTGGTTTAATTTGAGGAAAATCCCTATGTTCATGTGAAACCAAAAGGGCATTAGTATTATTACTAGTTATCTGGATATTTATTTAATGACCGATAAGAAGACACTTGAGAGATCTAGAATGAATTTCGCAAGAGTCTGTTTTGAGATTGACACTTCTTGTGATTTTCCCAGTGAGATTCTAGTTGTTCTAGATGGGAAAGAAATTATTCAGGTGTCTATTGAATGTGCTTGGAAACCTCCTAAATTTATGGGATGCAAGACCTTTGGTCATTCAGATGCTAAGTGTCCTCTTGCTCAACTCATTGAGGATGATAATAAGAAGGTGCAGTCTGGTACAAAACCACAGAGGAGTGAATGGGTTGAGAAAGCTAATAAGCTGGATAAAGGGGTTATTATTGCTCCATGAAATGATCAAGTTATTGGGTGAGGAGGTTATGGATGAGCGAGAGATATTACTGAGATTGTAGCAGATAAAGCTCCTTTGAAAGGGATGGTTCAAAAGACTAGAAAAAGACATTTTGGTGAGAGGGGGAATGTCACTGGGGTTGGTAAGTTGAATGCAAGACTTGTTAGTATTTCTAAGGTATCTACAAAGAATGCCTTTGATGTTCTCATGGAGGTTACTAAAGCTATTGATGATGTGGTAAATGAGGGTGAAAATTATATGCATACTTCCTCAACTGAGAATTTGAATCCTAATTTGGAGGATCAGGACCAACAGTCCATCGCTGTGATTTGGGGAGTAGTGTAAGAGCATATTTCATAAAGAAGAATCATGCCGCGGTGAAGAGCATCCACCAAAGGGGTGTCGATTTGAAGAAATTTGCTAAAGGTAGGAAATCAAAACCCCTAGTTATTCACGTTGTTTAATTTAGATGGTTGGTAATTAAGGGGTCTGATTGGCCCTCTTTAGGAAGGTGCAATTAGGCCTTGATAGGGTAAGATTATGGGTTGAGTTTGTTGGTTTCCTCTTGGATGTTAGTAGGGAAAAGATGTATTTGAATCTGTTAGTTGGTTCAACCTAGTCCTATCTAGGTTGTTTTCTATTTTTGTTTTCATTTTTTGGTTCTTCTCTGTTGGGTTGGTGGACCTTTAATCTCCGTTGATCGTGTCAAAATTACAAAAAAAAAAAATCTCATAATAAAATTCACACATCCTTTTACGTCCACATCAAACCACTACCATAATTCTATAACAATTGGTTTGCTCATAAGTTCGTTTTTAACCATTCACAACACTTGTTAGCAATTAATCTACTGCAAAAGGCCTAAAATAAAATGGACAGATTAGAAATTGGAAATTTCTTGTAAAGGACATAAATAAGAGTTGTGATGGATGCAAAACCCAAAAATGCTAGATACCTTTCACATTCCTCCCCCCAAACTTTTCCCCGACCTCACATAACAATAGTACCCCTATTTTTCCAAAAAGTGAAGGTTTCCCCGACCTCACATAATAATAGTCCTCGGTTTTTTCCAAAAAGTGATCAATGGTGGGAGATGATACCACGTATTGGGGGAGAAAGTGGGGGACGGTTTTGCATTTTGGGGTACGTATCAACTACGAAATGCAACATGTAATTATGCTAGTGTTGATGGTGGTTTTTAGTTCAGGGCTAAAATTATAAAATCTTGTATTTAATGCTTCGTTGCTCTGTAAAGAAGCTGAGCCATTTTAGAGTGACAAGTGCCCAGGCCTCCTTACTCACACATGTATTGAGCAATTCAGTATGTTTATATAAAATTTGCCAAGAATGGTGCGTGTAGCAACAACCCCAAATATTCTGTAAGTTTTATCTCTCACCTGCATTATTCATTAATGTGCGTCTCATTAAATATTTTCTCATGCTATGTTCCCCGGCTGAACCCTCAATATTGGTATGACATGACAATTGGTGTTCACTCGCAGCTGAGTAGCATGAATTTCCCGAAATATCAATATTAAGGTCTGCATGAAAATACTCAATCAGAAGACGCGCTAACTTCTCTCTGAAAATAAAAGAATTTTGTGTCAAACACACAGAATTTATCAAATTTGTTTAAATTTTGTGATAGCTCACAAGATTCGAAGTTTGGCCTAACTAATTTGCAAAAATTAGTTTTTTGCGCCCTGCGCAATATCTCGAACCCTATTGGTCGAGACCAAACCTAGGTAAGCTAGTAAATTAATCTGCCATGGAGCCAGTAGGAGCAAATACCTACCAAAAATCAGAAAACAAAAAGTAAAAGAGGAGGCCCGGCCACACCACTTGGCCGACCAATTCGCCCTAACAGGCGCCACCCTGTGGCTGGCCGGCCACGCCTCATAAGATTGCTTGCCGGCCCTGTAATACCCCGAGTTCCGGACTAGGGTCAAACCCATATGGAGATCCGAACTCGAAGCGTTACGGGTCGGAAAGAGATTTGACTGAAGCATATAAATCCGCTTATTATCTTAACAACGAATTCAACCAAACATATTATTTCACATTACATTTCAATCAATACAATGAAAAGATTCAAATCACTAAGCTACTCAATCTTAGCTTTCGTTGCGCAACTCTAATAAATCTGCAAGGATGTCAATTGGGGTGAGATGACAGCTCAGTAGAATGCATTACCAATTCTCTAAAGATGTGAAAACATAATCATTTTTATCAAAGAAAAACATATGACAAGAACATGGTACAACTTCAACGAATCCATGATATATTCAAGAATCACAATACCAACAATATTTTCGATAAATTATCCAATCTAGATTTCAGTCTACGAGTTCATAACATTAATATTATTATCAACAAATCATACATTTAAGTTTCAACACATCGTTCACATATTAACATTGTCACCAACCAAACATGAGTTCATAATACCATTATTTTTGTCAACTAATCATCCATTTTGGATTTAATACATCAATTCACAATTCATCCATTTAAGTTCACACTTGAGTTCAACAATTCATTGAAATAGATTTCGCACGTGAGTTCACAACACTATTAATGTTTCCCTACAAATACTTCAATTCATATTTCAATGTTTGAGTTCATAAAACCAATAAGGTTTCCACTAATCATTCAATAGAGATTTCAACACACGATTCACAAATTAATATTGTCACCAACAAGCCATGAGTTTACAACATTGATATTATCATCAACAAATAATTTATCAAATCATCCATTTAGGATTCAACTCATCAATTCACAACAACAATTCATCCATTTGAATTTCACAAATGAGTTCATAACACCGATTATGTTTCCAACAACTCATTTAATTTAGATTCCGTACACATTATTCACATATTTATAAGCCACCTCAAACCATGAGTTCACGGTACGAAAACCTTGGTTCGTACACCCACCTATCGTTTATCGGCACGGACAGCCTCCATCGATGGTCAGGAACAAAAGTTCCTATGGGGATAATACCCATATGCTCTCGGGGATCATTACCCATTTCATTCACAGTACGAAAACCTTGGTTCGTACACCACCTATCGTTTACCGGCACGGACAGCCGCCATCGATGGTCGGGAAACACAAGTTCCCATGGGGATCATTACCCATTTAACTCTCGTGGATCATTACCCGCCGTTAGCATGAAACCTTATTTCATCTAACGGTAAAACATGAACTCATTTACTTTTATAAATCGTTTTGACAAACAACAGAAGCAATCATGGCTTAACAACATGAATTTCTTTCAAGCATTTATACAAACAAGTTAATTGTAAGCATTTTCCATCATACACGTCAAGGTGAATAATTCATCCGATCTTCTTTAAATTTCAGGAAAACCTACGTAACTCAATAAACAACCACTTAGTCAAATTTCACATAAAACTAACGGTTCAAACAAAAATTATTGAATTTACAATGACATTCTAAAAACTTGGCAGATTACATGTCATTACAAAACAATTCATGATAAATTCATATTAACCTGGAATTGAGCAAACCCAAAGCACAATGAAAGATATTATAAATATCTACGACTTTTATCAAGACTATAAATCATTATAAAATCGTTAAGATTTCCTAAACACACCAAAGCCACAGCAAAGAGAAACTGGCCATAAATTCAGATTTCTTTATCGAAACTAAAAGAAATATTCAACGGTGAATTTACGGTGGATTATTCTAAAATTTTAACCAGTAAAACCCAATCATGTTATATATCACAAGAACTAACCTGATCATGAATCGGATGCATAAAATTACGCAGATAAATTTCAGAAGCCTAACTATACAAAATCATACAAGGGAACACACAAGGACAAACACCAAAAGATAAATGGATTAAACATTCTACCTCAATTCCATTGATTCTCCAATGAATTTCCATGGTCTCCCTCTCTAAAATAAACCCTAGCTTTATCTCCTTCTTCTCCCTAGCCTTTTGTTCTCTAACTTGTATAATTCATTTTCTAAACATTTTGTTATAAAAACCTTAATAATACTAATATTTATATTTCTTTTAATTGTCTTTTCATTTCCTATTCATTTTATTTACTTATTAAAATAAGTTTTAGTGACTCTATTTCCACCCTGGTTTGTAGCTTTTCTAGTCCAAACAACCCAGCTAGACTAAGGCAAAGGAACCAACCTAAATAACAAACTAAGGCGGGTATAACCCGGCCCGAAACGGTAAATAAAAATACAGGGTATTACATCCCCCCTTTGCTATCGAGCAATCAGATCGCTCTAAACCCGCCACACACACTTTTAAATAAAGTTGGAAGTTGGTTGGTATATGC